>CM029629.1:19647898-20247898 GCA_017311315.1 Dendrocalamus latiflorus | reverse complement strand
TTATATAACATTTTTTTTGAAACCAGAAATTGCTTATATAACAACCTAACAGGTTGATAAAGCAATTTGGCTATTATAGCAATACAATCAAAAGAATTTTGTCTACTCAGGTGGTTCTACCCATGGCATCATGGAAATCAAATAGGTATTATTAACTAACTACTCGAGTGGTGACCACGTAACTCTTCAAAAAGAAAAGTTTTGGTTAGGGTGCTTGCACTATACTTCTCGACACCATTCTTAGTACTACTTCAACTATTGTGAGTTCTCATTGCCATTTGGTCAAATACCTACAAACCAAAAATTAGCCTAAGTGGCTACATGAGATTTAAAGATTTTGACAAATTTAATAGGAAAGTTTTTTTTACACAAGTCAAAGGGATATGAGATAGAAATAGGAAAGACAAGTTAGCAACAATACTTATGGTTTTTGTAATTCTTTTGGACAAGAAATTATAGTTTCATAAAACTCATATTCTTATCAAAACCAAACCTATACTTAGGGCTACAACCTACAGTCAACCCTGCTCGGATACCACTTTTGTAACGACCCCATTTTAAGAGTAGGATTGTCATATTTCCCGCAATAATCTATGAGTTCAGTTGTGGACAAAAAGAGTGTCATGCCTGCTCATAGGTATTTAAAAAGGATTACCTTGATTAAAATATGACTTAACGGCCAAACTATAACAACTTTATGGGCGTCCAATCCCAAAACTTAACTTATATTCAAAAGAATCGATGAAATCTCACATGAACCCTTGAGTACGGTTGTAACCCTAACACATTAGCTGATGCATTATTCCTTCTTCAGGTATTTGTTTTGATAAAAATAAGCAAATTTGAGTACACTAGGTACTCAGCAAGCCACATGAAAATACTATTTAACTACCATGCAAGGTATTCAACTGGATATAGTCATGGGTAGTAATATGATAAGATGAACCATATGTTGTATTTTTGACATTACTGCAATCACTAAGCTATTGCACATGATATGGATATGGATGTTTTAATAATTTTAAACCAAGCTTATCACATATTTTCATACTAGCTAGGTTATGACAACTACCACCATCAATAATAGATTTAATTACCTTGTCATTTACCTTAACTTGTGTTTGAAATAAGTTGAACTGTTGTGGATGCTCATCTTGTTTGAGTTGTATGCTAAGGGCTTTAGTGACAATAAGAGCATCTCCGGTTTCATACGGGCAATCATCATATTCTTCCTCTTCTTTAGGAGCATCACCAATTTTTTTTGGATCAGCAAGGGGCTCCTTCTCTTCTTCTTCACTAGCGGATTCATATTTGCCATCGTCAGTAACAATCATGGCTCGGTTGTTTGGACATTCCCCATGACCCAAGCACTTGAAGCATTGGATTGCGCTACGCTTGGCCGTCGAACCCACCGAAGAAGTAGTTGATGTAGCGAGCTTCTTCTCACTTTGTGTAGGTGTTGATGTTGAAACTAAACTAGAACTAGCATTAGAAGTAAAAAGGAAGTACTAGGTGAAGATATACCTCATCCCAAGCTAAAGAGAGCTTTGGGCGTGCTTGTTGGAGCTCTCAAGTTGAAGGATGACGTTCTTATTGGCTTTGCATCTTCTAGTAATTGTCTTGTAAGGTTGATAAATCACAATGCATTTGATGTTTATATTTAGGTCAAACAGAAAACATGCTATGGTTTGTTGTTCGTCTTCGTTTACACATGCTTTAATCATAGCCTTTTTATATCTTTGTAGTACTCCTCCACAGTGCGAGTGCCTTATCTCTCTTTTTTTGCAATTTATCATAAAGTGCATAATTGTAATGACTAGACACAAACCTTGCTCTCATTTCGTGCTTTATTTCAGCCCATGAAGTGATGGGTGGTTCGCCATTTTCTTCTTATCGGTTTTGGACTTGTTCTCATCAAATGAGTGCATAGCCATCAAACTCCAATGCGATCATGGTGGCCTTCTTCTCCTCTGAATAGTTGTGTATTCGGCTGCCATCCTCCTCGGCCGCGTCACTGCGATCTGGCATCCTAGGCTACGCCACCGCTGGATCCAAACATTATTGCTTGTGAGCTACGCGCCTGCACCATGCGTCCTCCCCATCACTGATCACTGTTGCTCAAGTCCTTCCTCACTGCCACTCCTCACCATTGCCTCGCCACCGTATCACTCTAGACCAGCTGCCGACCGCTACATTACCAATGTTGTAGAAGAGAGAGCTGAGACCGAATGGAAAGAGTGAGGAGAGCGAGGGAGGGACCATACAATGGGACCTTAGTATTCTCATTTACATGTACATTATTTCATACTGTATAAATTTTGTACTCCAAAACAAAGTAATTCTTGCTCAGATCTTGATGCAAAGATGGATGTGGGTTGTACATAATCCTCTTTCTATCGGGTGATTTTTAGAACACCGACTACTTCATAGGGTGGGTTCTTTTTGGCTATGGTCGATGGCTATGGCTAATAGATTTTGTCCCTATCGTAAGTATTTGTGCTAATGAATCGAATACCAATAAACTACTTAAAAAAGGTTGTCCTGATAAGCCGCTTCAAAAAGATGATGAAAAAATTATCTCGTTTGTTTGTTCTAGAGAAACTGTGTAAGTCATAAGTTCAAAAAGAAAAGGGACCATAGTTTCCTTCAGATAAACCAAATGCTGCATTTCTCGATTTTTGGTAACATTATCAGTATACAAATAGAAGGAAATATAAGATAAAGTGGAATACGAGAAGATGAAAACCAAACGCCCCAAAAGGCCAAAATACGTAGGCACCCGAAATGTCTCCTCTCCTACCATTTTTCCTTCTGTACTTGTAAGTGTACACATGGAATCCACATCAAAAACATTGAGTATATGTCCAGAAATGAAATGCAAACTTTGCTCCATACCTCATGACTGAATTTATCATGAGTCATATAGTCAGGCACATTGACAACCAAGAAATTATGTCATGTTCTTAAACGAATAGGATAGGTATGCTAGACTGGAGATCGAGGAACTAGACCCCTGGTGAAGCGTGGTCATTTTTGGCCCCCTGTGCCAGAGAAATCCCCCTTTGCCCCCTCCCGTGAAATTCCCCCATTGGCCCCCGTGCAAACACCTATTTAGTTGTGGTCGAAGCACCGTCGTAGAAGCATGATCAAAGTGTCATGGTCAAAGTGCTATGTAACTAATATAACCTAAATAGTTAATTGAGGTCATAACTAGGTAATAAGAGGTAGTGACCTTGGTTAAATATCCACATACAATAAAGCATACCTTTGCTTATAATATAAACATATATGCCCTGACATTTGTTAGACCACCATGAAATAAACCTTAGTGGTAAATTTTGCTAAATAGCAAATATGGAAATGTAACCCTATAAAGCAAGCCTTGCTCGGATAAACAGTTTTAAGTTAAAATCTAAAGCTAAGCCTAATAATAATCGAAGCATAGACAAAACGATAATGCGCCATTAAATCTTAACTTTAGGATTAGATGAGCATGATTGAATGTAGCAAGCTAGGACCCGAATCAATGGATCCTAATTCAAAATAAGTTATGCCTAGTAATAACTCAGTGTACATAAGATGCCGCACCACAAAATGGCAGTCAACCTGGATTCTAACATTAATTCGGTAAGCTAAAAATTGTATAAATCACTTCTATATAGCATATGCCCTGAATATTAGCGCTAGACAAAATAATGCTCCACGTCTAACCTAACTCATGGAACCTCCTTGATAAATACAAAAATAACAAAAGAGATTATCAATAAAAGGTCAAGTCATCATAATCTACCACCGGCCATGCCTCAAATCATTCAAAACACCTACTAACTCATAATAAAACTAAATTGAGTTTATTTCGATTTTATTTGGATCTTTTAAGTTATTCGCTTTTATTGGATTCAGTCGTTTGTCGTGTAATTAGAAATTGGGAGTCGTGAAGATTCTAAGGATCAAGTGAGACCAAGATTGATGAAGACCAGGAATGAAAGATCATCACAGGAGACAACTTTGTGTGAGCTTAAGACCGCGGTAAACCGCCCCAGGCGACTCAATACTTTGATCATGTTGAACCTACAATTTCTGCAAATCTACTTTTGTTTAAATTATCAAATTGCAATCTGTTATTTCATATGCAAATATATGTCTGTTTGAAAATTCTAGTTACATACCCATTATTTGACTTGCTAGTATTATACTTCCTTAGGAATATTTGAATATCTGAGCCTTGTCACCCTAGCAAAATTATAATGGTAACCTTTCGAAAATAAGTCCATAACTATACGCCATGCTTAGTACTGCTTAGATAATTGGGGGCACCAAAAATGCCCGAAAGCATCACTTTGAATCATGAGAAATTGGTTTGGGCAGTCATGGTGGAAATGACTGGTATATTTGGTTATGGATATTTTATGCTCCCTAAAACCTCAAGTTGCTTAATTATCTGGGCGGATGGTTCGAGGGTGTGTGTGTGAGGGGTGCAGTAGAAGCACAAAGTGGTTATTAGTAGAATCGCCCAGGTAACCCTAAGGACTGAATCTTGTGATGATCTCCCAGTGTACAACAGTACAACCGCAAGCTGGCAAAGTGTAGGCAGGGTTTACTAATTTGTTTGGCTCTAAGGTGGTTACGTGAAGGTATAACCACGAGTAAAGGGATGAATGGTCTCATCCCCGCCTTTGCCCGTGAAGGCTCACGAGGGACCCTTCCCGAGGGATGTGCACATCCTACGGGAGATAGACCTTAGCGGGTGTAACCACAGTAGGACAATGCATTGTAACAATCCTGTGATAGTCTACTCAACCGCATGGCTAAGAAATCATGTGGGGCAATGAGTAGATTTATCTCTTATGGGTAAAGTGTGCAAACTCTGCAGAGTCAAAAACTATTCGAATAGCCGTACCCACGGTTAAGGGCGGACATGGGAACTTAACTAGATATAGTTATGTTTCAAAAACTTTGTGGTGGAATTGGTGAAGTGGAGGGCAGAGAAATGCCCTAATTTGTGTTGCTCTGGGTGTCGCCCCAGTGATAAGTTAACCGGTTATAACGCTGAAGGATTAAGCATATGGTGCAGAGGCCATGTAACGGTGGGTAGAATCTAGATCGCTAATATTATTGCATTCTTTCACACCTTATGTTTCAGTTCAAATTGCTAGGTCTCAGGTAACTTCTATGTATCATATTTCAAAAGCAATTTATGGCAAATAAAATAACCCGAGCCTTCCCTTGATAAGCCATGCATATTATTTAATTACATCCTGTGTATTGGCTCGCGGAGCATGGTGGTTTGTGCTCATACTCGCTTTCACAACAAATCCAGAATCAGGAATTCAGATCACTGCGCTTCAGCAACACTATTGGACATGGTGGCAAGGAAGATGAAGACGTCAAGGGCTAGGTCGCGAACCTCCAGTTGGCTGCCTGTGGGCATGTCCTGAGGGTCCCATCTGTGTGCTTCGTTCTTCCGCTGCTACAATTTAATGACTTCAGCCCGATCGGCCCATGAGTAAGTCCACTATTACATTTTCGTTTCCGCATGATATGTACTTTGATATTCAGAACTGTAATCTGTGAGCATTATCTACTGATCTAGGGAATAGTGCGGTTGAATCACAAAGGAATCTGGATTGTAAAATATGGGTCTGATAGGGATGGTATCAGAGCATATCGACTGCAGGTCGTGACCTAATTAGCTAGGCCATTAGTTATTAAAAATTATATTTCCAAAATTATAAGTAGTATTGCTCAATCTCCTCTGAGAGACCATGTGGATGTGACCACATGCTTGTGATGAGTAATTGACGAGTATTTTGGAAAGATTGAGTTTGGTCTGTTCGTCTCGTGTCATGGTGGCATTTGGCTCAGGGTGCCTTTGGTTGAGCTTTCGGGAGCTGCTTTTGCTTCCAAAAAGCCAAAAGCCAACCAAAGGGGTGGAAACCAGAAGATGCTTTTTCAAAAGCAGCTACTTTTGGGTAGTACAGTTTTGAAAGCACCTTGGACCCTGCTTTTGGCTTTTGGCTTTCTGCTTTTTGAAATGGTGAAAATAGAGAGCTGTTTCACAGTTGTTTCAAGGAAAATAGAGATAGGAGGTAAGTTTTATACTTTTTGAACCAAACAGGTTACAGTTTTTCCACAGCCCATAACCTACAGCAGCTTTTCCACAGCCCACAGCTCACAGCAGCTTTTTCAGAAGCCACAGCTCAACCAAACACACCCTCAATCGGTTTGGTTAGTCGGACTTGAGGCGTATTCTTCTTCCCGATTAGTCGTTTGGGCAATTTCATGCTTAAGTACAATTTATTGATGTTAATGAGCTTTACTTGTTTCAAGCGGTGCTATGTAATGTATTTCTTATCTGTGATGGCTGCAGGACATCGAGGTAGAGTCGTGGCGAGGCACGGATGATCGGACTAGGCGCAGGCCGTGCCGAGGTCAGAGCGGTCGAGGTGTGCCAAAGACAGCGAGAGCTCGAGGTAGCTGCAAGGCTTGGAAGGCAAGGAATGAGGAAGCTTCCCAGAAGGTGCACGAGGGGCGTTTTGGTGAATACGCAAAGCTGCACTAAAGGAAGTGGGTTGTGGTTAAAGCACTAGAGTTAGTGGATAAAGCGCAAAAGATTAATGGGTAAAGCATGTGGTGAACCCATTAAGAGAGGCTATAAAAGGAGGAGTGGTTCCTGTATGTTGTATGGCTTGGGAGAGGGTTTAGAGGTTGTTTTGCTTTGTGTTTTAGTTGTTGAGAGTGGGTGAGAAGGACAGAGGGTTGTTCTGCCCCTTCTCTGTGTTCTTGTGCTCTCCCCTCAAGCATGTAGTAAGGAGGAAGCATTTCCTTGATTCAATCATGTATGGGGCTGTAGGGATAGTATGAGTTGATACTCTATGTAATCATTCATCTCTCTTCCTCAATATCAATCTGAGATGGTTGTGTTTGAAGTGCTCCTGCCTCCTGTTTTCTTCTTCGTGCATTTTGCTCTGTGTGATTTCTGAGTTTTGTGATTTGGTGTTGTTTCTAGCTGAGAAGGTGCAAAATGGATTGCTTTGTGATGGGATAAGGTCTCAAGATCATTTGATCAGTTTTTCCTAAGAGCAAATTGATTGAAGCAAAGTTTCTCTCTTTTCATTTCCTCTGTTTGTGTCTTTTCTAGGGTTTCTCAACAGAGGATCTTTTGCCCCCTTTGTTTCCCTTCATAAAATGGCATGAGATTTGGTGTCTTGAGTCCTGAGGCTATTGCTTAGCTAATCTCCAAGTCTCAGGAGCAAAAGATCAAAGATTGGGTTGCAATTTGAGATTTAGTGCAGTTCTCTGTAATTTCTCAGTTCTAGTTTCAAATCTGAAATTCTTGTGTTTCCAGTTGGTTTCCCTAGTTGTTTGAGGTCTTTCTGTTGTTTGAAATAGGGTTTTACTCTTTTGAGTAGAGGAGAGTTGCAGCATTCCATTCATTCGCTCCAATTCTGCATTTTTCAGCTACCTCTGTTCAGGTTTCAGGTCTGCGCACCCTCTGGTTTTCAGGCAACCGGTCTGACCGGAAACCCTAGAGGTTAGACCGTAGTTTAGCCTCCGGTCAGACCGGACATTTAATGGCGGTCAGACCGGCTTCACCCGGGCGGTCTGACCGGTGGAGAGTTGGCGGTCTGACCGGCCATAGCCCACCGGTTTGAATGGCCCCCCTCTGAAGGCTATGTTATTTGTCTTGTTTTTCTCCGGTGTGCCTTCTAGATTTTCTTCTCAATATCTTGTTTACTTCTTTAGCTGTTCTTCATACCTTTCCAGTATTCACATTTGCTCACGACTTTCTTTTCATAGCTTCTAATAGCTATTGGAAAGAACCCGGTTGTGGATACTTCTGGGGGAAAATTTTTAAAGCAACATTCACCCCCCTCTGTTGTCGATTTTGATCCAACAATTGGTATCAGAGCCGGTTAGCTCTTCCTCGTAGATCTTAACCGGTCTCTAGCGGCATGGCGACAGACAAGTATTCCACCAAGCCTCCTGTTTTTGACGGCATCGATTATCCCTTCTGGAAAAGTCGGATGGAGACCTACATCCAGGCTCAGGTTATGCCATCTGGCGGAAGGTGAAGACCCGATATGTTGTTCCTGCTGATGAGAACATCAACGCTGGAATCATGCTTGATGTTGAGGCGAACGCTAAGGCGAGGAACATCATAATTCAGGGTCTGAGCAGAAGCGAGTTCAATCGCATCTCTCATCTGACGTCGGCCTTCGACATCTGAGAGACCCTCGATGCATACCATGAGGGCACCACCCAGATCAAGACGGTTCGACAGGACTAGTTCAAGCGAGATTACAACAAGTTTGAAATGCTCGCTGGTGAGTCCTTAAATGAGTGCTTCGCGTGTTTTCACAAGATTCTGAGCAACCTCCGAGAGGTCGGTCTCACATACCCCGACTCGGACAATGCTCGACAGATGTTGTCTGCTCTCGATTTGCGCATTTGGGAGATGAAGGTGACCACGATTAAAGACACGATCGACCTCTCAACCCTGACTCTTGACGCGTTGTACTCATGCCTCAAGACTCACGAGATTGACATAGTCTCTCGTAGGTCGAAGTCGTAGTCGATGGCCTTAGTCACCGATCCCAGTCTGGTTTCTGAACCTTCTTCCGAGTCGATTTGTGGATTCTCTCTAGCTGCTCTCTGTGACATAACTGATGATCAGTTAGAGCAGCTACCAGAGGATCAGCTAGCCCTTCTAGCCAGAAAGTTTTTCCACGCGTACAAAAGGGTGAGGGATCGAAAGAGGAGTGGCCCGATCATTTGCTTCCAGTGTGGTGGCCCCAACCACATTCGGGCAAATTGCCCCAAGCTGGGGAAGAGCAAGGGTGACTATGGCGGTGTGAGCAAGAACGACTACATCGATAAGAACTGCAACAAGAAGCCCTCAGCTCATGCCCAAGGCAAGAAGAAGTTCTGCGACCTTGGCAAAGCCAAGAAGTTCTTCCACCGCGTCCTCACCGCCTTCGACGACCTCGTCCTCAGCGAGGTGGAGGGGTGGAGCGACGACGATGGGACGGATGAGCAAGACCCCAAGGGCGGCGATGACTTCTCCGGCATGTGCTTCATGGCCCTTGAGGGCGAGATCAGCGACAGCGAGCTTTACTCTAACTCCGACGAGGTATACCCCTCCTATGACCAGCTTAATGATGCTTTTCTTAAGCTAGGAAAATTCCATGCTAGATCTAGAGCTAGGTGTAGCGAGTTGGAGAAGGAAGTAGATAGATTGTCACGGGAGTTTACTTCACTTATATCTGCTCCCTCCCATGACGAATGTGATACATGTTGTGCCTTGCTTGATGACATGGAGAAATTAAGGACCTCTCATGATAGTTTATCCTATGAGCTAGACATGATTAAGGTGGAGCATGTTAGTCTACTTGCTGAACTAGAAATGAGTAGGGTAGTCACTCTTTCATCCCCTGTTGTTGAGACTACTTCTTGCACCTCATGTGAGGATAAGGACAATGCATTTAGAGGTCTTTATACCATGCTCTTTGATCTGCCTGAGTCTTGTGAATGCTGCACTAACTTCATCTGGGCGCGTCATCACCAAAGGTACAGTGCATGTTAATGAGTCTTTTATTTTAAAAGATGTTGCTTTGGTTAGTAAGCTGCAATATAATTTGCTTTCTGTTTCTCAGCTTACTGATGACGGTTTTAAGGTGAGCTTTAAGAAAACAATTGCAAAATTCCTGATTCTTCGGGTAGTCTGGTTGTCGGGATTTCTCGTTATGGGAGGATCTTTCGCGCTGATTTTTCTGAGTCTTCTGGTGATCCTCTCAGATGTTTAGTTGCGTCTGAGTCCCGTGACCTTACCTTCTGGCATAAGAGACTTGGTCATATTGGATTTGACCATTTGACCCGAGTTAGCGGCCACGATCTCATTCGTGGTTTGCCGAAACTCAAGATGGTCAAAGATCTTGTTTGCGCTCCATGCCGGCACGGCAAGATGGTTGCCGCTTCTCACCCTCCGGTCACAGTGACTATGACCGATGCACTAGGACAGCTGCTCCACATGGACACAGTTGGACCAGCTCGAGTGCAGTCAGCAGGAGGGAAGTGGTATGTTCTTTTCGTGGTCAATGACTTCTCGAGGTTCTCTTGGGTGTTTTTCTTAGCCTCGAAGGATGAGACATTTACACATTTTTGAGGTCTTTTCAGTAGGCTCTCTGTTGAGCTCCCGGGTGCCTTACGAGCGATCCGCAGTGACAATGGCACGGAGTTCAAGAATTCCTACTTTGAGAGGTTCTGCGATGAGACAGGTGTAGAGCACCAGTTCTCTTCTCCGCACGTCCCACAGCAGAATGGCGTCGTGGGGAGGAAAAACCGTACCTTGGTCGAGATGGCCAGGACAATGCTTGATGAGTATTCTACACCTAAGAAGTTTTGGGCTGAGGCTATAGCGATCGCGTGCCATGTTTCGAACAGAGTTTTTTTGAGGGCACACTTGCATCGTACTTCCTATGAGTTGAGATACGGGCAAAAGCCCAGTGTCTCGCATTTTCGTGTGTTTGGTTGCAAGTGTTTCATTCTGAAGTCCGGTAACCTAGATAAGTTTGAGTCACGTTCTTGTGATGGTATCTTTCTAGGCTACTCGACTTCTTCACGGGCGTATAGGGTTTGGAACTGCGAGTCTAGTAAGTTGGTAGAGATCTGTGAGGTGACCTTCGACGAAGCCAGTCCGGGGACTAGGCCCGATATCTCAGGTTCTTTAGAGTAGTCTGAACCCATCTTTGTGGACGATGTGGAGGATGGAGATGAGAGTTGTCTACCCGATCCAGTTCCTCATCCTCCACTTGAGGTGTCTTCGTCCACGGCACCTGCAGGTGATCAGCCCATGCCTTCTGCTTCCTCTGGAGCTAGTGGCTCTGTTCCTATCTCATCAGCTCATGAGGTAAAGGCCACTTCCTCATCTCATCCAGGACCTCCCCGACATATCCAGAAAGACCATCCTTCTTAGCAGATGATTGGAGACCTTTTTGAGCGAGTCACACGCTCAAAATCTGGCATGTCACATTTCTGTCTCTATTCTGCCTTTGTTGCTTCATTCGAGCCCAAGGACGTTTGTCATGCTCTTTCTGATGAGTCTTGGGTCAATGCCATGCATGAGGAGTTAGAAAATTTCAAGAGAAACAAGTAGAGTGAAGATGGGGTTGTCATTCGGAACAAGGATAGACTGGTAGCTCAGGGCTTCTCCCAGGTTGAGGGTCTATATTTTGAGGAGACCTTTGCCCCTGTAGCTAGACTTGAGGCCATTAGAATCCTGCTTGCTTTCGCAGCTTCTAAGGGTTTCAAGCTTTACTAAATGGATGTCGAGAGTGCTTTCCTCAATGGGTTTATTGAGGAAGAAGTCTATGTGAGACAGCCTCCAGGTTTCGAGAACCCCAAATACCCAAACCATGTCTACAAGCTTTTCAAAGCCTTGTATGGACTTAAGCAGGCCCCTAGAGCTTGGTATGAGAGGCTTAAGTCCTATCTGTTGAGTCATGGTTTTGAGATGGGTAAGGTAGATAAGACCTTGTTCATTCGTAGGCATGGCACTGACCTACTGCTCGTCCAGATTTATGTGGATGACATTATCTTTGGCGGCTCTTCTCATACTCTTGTTTCACAGTTCTCGGATGTCATGAGCACCGAGTTTGAGATGAGTATGATGGGTGAGTTGACCTTCTTCCTTGGCTTCCAGATCAAGCAGACTCGGGAGGGTACTTTCTTGCATCAGGGCAAGTACACTCGTGACCTCCTGAGACGCTTTGACATGAGTGATGGTAAGCCCGTGTCAACTCCCATGGCATCTACAGCTTCTCTTGACCTAGATGAGGACGGTGAGCCAGTTGATCAGAAGGAGTATCGCAGCATGATTGGCTCCCTCTTGTACCTCACTGCTTCGAGACCAGACATACACTTCTCTGTGTGTCTGTGTGCTTGCTTTCAGGCTTCTCCTCGCATATCTCACCGCCAGGTGATGAAACGCATCATTCGATACCTTCGAGCTACCATTGACTATGGTATTTGGTACTCTTCCTCGTCCTGTCTTTCCTTGAGAGCCTACTCGGATGCAGACTTTGCTGGCTGTAGGATAGATAGGAAGAGCACTTCTGGCACATGCCAGTTCATTGGTACTTCTCTTGTTTCGTGGTCTTCTAAGAAGCAGTCCGGTGTTGCACAGTCCACCGCAGAGGCTGAGTACGTTGCTGCCACCAGTTGCTGCAGTCAGGTGCTTTGGATGGTTTCGACCTTGCGGGACTTTGGGTTTGTCATAGAGAGTGTTCCACTTTTCTGTGATAACACTTCTGTTATTAACATTGCCAAGAACCCAGTGCAGCATTCTCGAACCAAGCACATTGATATCAGATATCACTTCCTTCGAGACCATATGGAGAAAGGTGACATAGTGCTCCAGTTTGTGGAGAGTGATCACCAGTTGGCTGATATCTTTACCAAGCCTTTGGATAGCTCTAGGTTTTTAGCTCTGCGGGGAGAGCTTGGGGTGGTCTGTCCTTATGGACTGATGTGAGGGGGAGTTTTGCGCTTCATGTTTTATCATGTTTACTATGCTCTTACTCCGTTCTATTGCATTGCATATGGGTGCATTGGGGTTAGTCCTTCTAGCATAGATTAGAGTGTTTCTCTTGTCTAATTGTTTAGACTTCTTCCTCTCATCTTGTGATTCTAGGATGCTGCTTATTAGCTGTTTCTCTTCTCACTAGGTTGAGCTCACTCACTTCTTATAGGTTCTAGCGAGGGTTGGGCCACCCTCGGGTAGACAGGGTACGTGTTTGCTCCTTAGTATGTTAATTGATCAGCTGATAGTCCTAGAGTCATATGGGGTAGATGAGAGTCAATCTAAGCCATAGTATTCTCTATATCTTGTCTATGCTTTAAGGACTGCCTTTTCTGTTTTTCTTGTCAGCTTCTCGATTTTATTGCTTTGGTTCAGGGGGAGTTCATTTGGGAGCTTCTAGATCTTAATGTTGACATAACTCAACTTGAACTAAAAGCTACATCACATGTTGAGGGGGAGCTGGATTTTCTTGCATGTCATTCTGCATTGTAACATAATTACATGGAGCCTTGATTATTATCCGAATATGACATGTTTCCAATGAATTACATCTTGCCATGATCTGTGTTTACTTGCTAGATTTATCATGACTTTATATGTGTAGTCGAGTCTTTGCCATGATAAGTTGATTAAAATGCACAACTTGAATTAAATCATGTTATGTTAGCTCTTGAGATTAGTCTGTCTTTAGTTATCCTCTTATGATTCATGCCATGTCAAATAGGCTGAGTTGAGTCTTGAATCTTTATCGAGCTTTAGATGGAGTTATGCTAGTTTCTTGATGAAGCATGAGTTAGTTCAAGTCTTCTTCTCGTAAAACTGTAAAAAAATATCTTTTGTGCGAAAAAACTGATCTCACCAATTCTCTCATGAGACGGCTTGCCATTGCACTAGGCATGAACTCAGGGGGAGTTTTGGTTGACCAAGACTATCTTCTTAAGCTTCTTGCTTGGAGTGGTTGCATAAGGCTTGAGATCTAGCACATGACTAAACAAAAATCTGGTAAGAAATAATCATGAGATTTATAAAGAAAAATATGTCAATTGTGCTAAATTTGCTTAGTTACATAAAAAGACCAAGTACTTGAACAAATGATTCATTCTTGAACTTGTAGCACTCTAAATTGACTCAATACTAGCTTCTCGGTTCCACTTAGATTATTGACATGGCTTGCATCATCTTTGGATACCTTTAGCTAGACTATAATCATGGTTGACTTGACATGCTAAGAAATTCGACTAATTTTCATATTGTGACTTATTTGGCCTAGCTTGTCTATATATATATTGTTATGATCCTGATAGCATACTTATGAGTTATGGCTTGGTGTAATACTTCAAGGTCATTTTGGATAATCTTCATGGCTCATCATGCTTAAAATGAATAAACTTCAGCCATTTCATCCATCATCATGACTTATTCTCTCTTTTGCATCCTTGATGTGTTTATTGCCAAAAGGGGGAGAATAGCGGAGAAAAAGCCTTTTTGGGAAACTTTCTGGAGCTTTGGAGAACAATTTGCTCTTTCTATTTGTGCTCTGTTTGTCGACATGGTCATAAGCTTCTTTGTTTCTCTTTAGACCATGTTTGACTCTCTTTTCATTTTCAAATAAACTCAACTTTATGCTTTTTCTGGGTTTGTCAATACACTTATCAAGGGGGAGATTGAAAGACCATGTGGATGTGACCACATGCTTGTGATGAGCAATTGACGAGTATTTTGGAAAGATTGAGTTTGGTTTGTTTGTCTCGTGTCATGGTGGCATTTTGCTCAGTCGGTTTGGTTAGTCGGACTTGAGGCGTATTCTTGTTCCCGATTGGCCGTTTGGGCAATTTCATGCTTAAGTACGATTTGTTGATGCTAATGAGGTTTACTTGTTTCGAGCGGTGCTATGTAATGTATTTCTTGTCTGTGATGGCTGCAGGACATCGAGGTGGAGTCGTGGCGAGGCACGGATGACCGGACTAGGCGCAGGCGGTGCCGAGGTCATAGCGGTCGAGGTGTGCCAAAGACGGCGAGAGCTCGAGGTAGCTGCAAGGCTTGGAAGGCAAGGAATGAGGAAGCTTCCCAGAAGGTGCACGAGGGGCGTTTTCGTGAATACGAAAGCTGCACTAAAGGAAGTGAGTTGTGGTTAAAGCACTAGAGTTAGTGGATAAAGCGCAAAAGATTAATGGGTAAAGCATGTGGTGAACCCATTAAGAGAGGCTATAAAAGGAGGAGTGGTTCCTGTATGTTGTATGGCTTGGGAGAGGGTTTAGAGGTTGTTTTGCTTTGTGCTTTAGTTGTTGAGAGTGGGTGAGAAGGACAGAGGGCTATTCTGCCCCTTCTCTGTGTTCTTGTGCTCTCCCCTCAAGCATGTAGTAAGGAGGAATCATTTCTTTGATTCAATCATGTGTGGGGTTATAGGGATGGTATGAGTTGATACTCTATTAAATCATTCATCTCTCTTCCTCAATATCAATCTGAGATGGTTGTGTTTGAAATGCTCCAGCCTCCTATTTTCTTCTTCGTGCATTTTGCTGTGTGTGATTTCTGAGTTTTATGATTTGGTGTTGTTTCTAGCTGAGAAGGTGCAAAATGGATTGCTTTGTGATGGGCTAAGGTCTCAAGATCATTTGATCAGTTTTTCCTAAGAGCAAATTGATTGAATCAAAGTTTCTCTCTTTTCATTTCCTATGTTTGTGTCTTTTCTAGGGTTTCTCAACAGAGGATCTTTTGCCCCCTTTGTTTCCCTTCATGAAATGGCATGAGATTTGGTGTCTTGAGTCCTGAGGCTATTGCTTAGCTAATCTCCAAGTCTCAGGAGCAAAAGATCAAAGATTAGGTTGCAATTTGAGATTTAGTGCAGTTCTCTGTAATTTCTCAGTTCTAGTTTCAAATCTGAAATTCTTGTGTTTCCAGTTGGTTTCCCTAGTTGTTTGAGGTCTTTCAGTTGTTTGAAATAGGGTTTTACTCTTTTGAGTAGAAGAGAGTTGCAGCATTCCATTCATTCGCTCAAATTCTGCATTTTTCAGCTGCCTCTGTTCAGGGTTCAGGTCTGCGCACCCTCTGGTTTTCAGGCAACCGGTCTGACCGGAAACCCTAGAGGTCAGACCGTAGTTTAGCCTCCGGTCAGACCGGACATTTAATGGCGGTCAGCCCAGCTTCACCCGGGCGGTCTGACCGGTGAGAGCTGGCGATCAGACCGCCTTTAAGCCGGCGGTCTGACCGACCATAGCCCACCGGTTTGACCGGCCCCCCTCTGAAGGCTATGTTATTTGTCTTGTTTTTCTCCGGTGTGCCTTCTAGATTTTCTTCTCAATATCTTGTTTACTTCTTTAGCTGTTCTTCATACCTTTCCAGTATTCACATGACTTTGCTCACGACTTTCTTTCCATAGCTTCTAATAGCTATTGGAAAGAACCCGGTTGTGGATACTTCTGGGGGAAAATTTTTAAAGCAACATTCACCCCCCTCTGTTGCCGATTTCGATCCAACATCATCTCTCTTAGATGATTCTCTCTCACCTATATGATGCCCTAATCATTTTTACATCCGAGGCTCTCTTATTCAGAATTCAAAATGATAAAAATTCAGTACTCCTCTTGTAAGCTCTCTTTAAGAACCTACTTGATGTCAAATTCGCAATGCTTAAATTTGAAACTTGTTTTACCCTTGGAGGATCGATTATCAAATTGTTTACAAAATTCATTTTCAAACTCATTTCAACAAACCTGATCTTCCGAGGAAATTTTCATACGTTCAAACTACTTACCAAAACTTATTAAAAAAATCACTTTGAGTTCTCAAATAGTTTTATACAAAGTTATTTCTTGAAAACTTTTCCCCAAAAAGGACCTTGTTTTTCAAAATAAAGCCTAAGGGTTAACTTTGAGGTGTTACTCCAGAAAGAGCTATGTTGGTAAAAACCTAATTTCCCTATTTGGTTTTATTACCCATGGTTAGAAAAATACTTCTTTTCTTATAAAATAAAATATAGAGAAGAATAAAAAGAGTCGTAAGTAAAGAAGATAGATGTATGTAGTGAACACACAAAAATGTTGGTGGGTTGCAAGTCGATCATCGGAAGGAAACGATAGTGTGAATTTCGGCTAAAAGAATTGTGGGGCTCAAATGAGTAGATTGTCTAGATAGATGAATTAAGTGATTCTCAGGGAAATAGGAAGTGCGAAAATGATTGTTGGATTACGACGTTGATAAATAATATAATTCCCGAGAGATGTTTACAATAATGGAATAATAGGATATGATCGATTGCTAGATGAATTGATGGAGTTTTTGAGAAATTGGAGATATGATAACAACTATCAGAGTACAGGCTTGATTAATAACATTATTCCTGGAGGATGTTTATAATAATGAATTAATTCGGAGGTTGTTAGTGAAGATTTAGGTTGGTTACTAGAGGAGCAATTATGATTTTGAATACAATCTTGGATTATTAGGAAGTCCTGATACAAATGATATTGGTGGATTTAAAAGTAATAATGTTGGATAATCATTAGAGTACATAGATAGTAAAGATTTAGGTTGATCATTGGGGAAGCAAACTATGGATTTGAATCAATGACACCAGACTGGATTGTTAGGAGGTCATGATACGAAAGTCATCGGTGGATCTAAATAAAGAAAACTAGATCTTCATTGGACTGGAAAGCTGATTAAATTAGCAATTAATGAACCTGAGATTGAATTTATAAGGATGTGGTGGACATTCAGATTCATATAAGAATTTGGTAATCCTGATTGGAAAAAAATTGGGAGATGCAATAAAAATTATTTGATTGGTGGGTCCAGAGTTAAGGTATTGGATTTCCAATAGATTGTAGAGTTGACAAGTTGACAATTAATGAATCTGAGATTGGGATTATACATACATAGTGAAATACGAGATTCGATTCACAAGTTTATGTTGGAAGTAAAGATTTATGCGAGAATTAGATGACCATGGCTGGATTAATGAAATGGTGGATGACACAATGCAAAAGGGTATGGTCGGTGGAACAAATAAATGATGACACTTACTGTTTGGAGTTTTAGACAGCAATAATACCGTGACTAAATAATGAAAAAGGATAGCCTAAGTGCACTTTGTGAAAGTGGAGGTTAAATTAGTAAGGCCGTTGGATTCTAAGCCTTATGTATAAAAGTCATATGGGAGTGAGTCAAGTCATTGATGGATATTTGAACAATGGAAGAGATTAGGATACCTTGACCAAAAAAGGGGGTATTATAAGGTTCTGTAATTCAAAACAACTACAAAAAAATATAATACAAGAACGAGTACTGATATCAATCAAATTACCTCCGAGTACTTTCCTTTCTTTCCATTGATTTCAAAAAAGGAAAATTGTGTTTCCCTTCTCTTACCATTGCTCCAAAAATTTAAGATTAGGATCGTCAAAGATGTTCGTGAAGATAAGATGGTCTCATTTTAAATAGACTATGCAGATGAACCTTGTGCCCTCTTATGTGTGCTTCCCCGAGTAGATGTTGTACCGTCACAGGATTTTCATCGGGTCCTGTGCACTGCCTTCTTGCCCCCGAGCATTATATTTCGCGGTCACAGGAAAAGATTGCTTTAAAAAGTGATTTATGTGCCACTCCGGCTTCTGGGGTAAATCTAAATGGGTTTAGATTACCTTATCCCCGCGATTCTATCCTCACCTCATGCTATTCCCTCTCATCTTTTACTGAAAACCCCGTTGGATCCACAGGAGCGAAATAACGGATAACCCAAACCAGTGTAATCAAGAATAAGTGAAGCCTCTGCAACCTTCCAATATTTAAGGAAAACAACATCACTGTGATGAAGATTACTGCCAGGAGAGTGTCCACTGAGCGAGGTCACCTGTTTCTGCGAAGAACAAGACTCTTGCCCCAAGGAGTGCTCCTAGAATCTGTTGCTGACCAAGGCAGCTAGAGTACAACGGATGAATAATGACAATCGTCATTTATTTAAGGGGGTAGCACTATGAGACAAAATGTTGAAAAAACTACAGCAAAGTCAAGGAGCAAGCACCCTGAAGTCGACGACCTATCCTGAAGAATAAAGATCATCCCCTTCCCTTTTGCCTCCTCTAAGTACAGATTCTCTCCCTTCTGTCTACGCCAAGTAAAAGATCGATATGTGGAGGAAGACTCTGAAACCTATTGCTAGCCAGTTTAAAACCCCACCTGCTTCTTTCTACTCTTCCAGAATCTCGGGGTCGAGATTCATTTAAGGGGGTAGGTTTATAACATCCCCAAAAATTTGAAATTCAAAAATATGAAGCTTTTAAATTATTTTGCATATATTCTCTTGAGAATTTTAACTCCCTTTGGATTTCTTTAAAATTTTGGTTACGGTTCCAAAACATTGAAGATACAAACAATAAGTCATAAAGAGAATATAGGAGTCCAAAAGCAACCCACAAATTTGAAATCATAGCAAAAAGGTAACCCATCATAAGGAGGGAGAGGCTTGAATTAAAATATAAAAATGTTGACATTGGCAACAGTATTGCAAAGGGGCAACAAAAATGAATAAGTAAATTATATACCAAAAAGATATACAAAGGCCTAGCAAAATGAGCAAAAAAATGTAAATGTACAAAAATAGCCATAAAGGAAATATACATACATAAATAAACAATTAAATAGGATATATATATGTATATATATATAGAGGTATATGTATATATATAAAAACAAAAAAAGAGCAAAGAAGGTCAGGCCGGCCGACTAGCCCGGCCCAACCCCCCATCTCTCCGCTCCTTCCCACCAGGCGGCCCAATCCTCATTTCTCCCCCTGCCCGAGCGGCCTCGCGCACTACTTATCTTCTTCCCGAACACCCCCTCGCTCATCCCTTTCCAGGCCGCCGCCCCGCTTGCCCTGTCTTCGCAGCCCAGCCCGCCTCCTCTCCCGCGCGCGGACCAGCGGTCACCTGCGTTTGGACCAAAGGTCGCCACCGCCCCTGTGCGTGCCACCCTGGCCCTGCCGCCTGACAGGCTTTTTCACCGCTCCGCTCCACCCAGTCGCGTCACGCACGTGCGCCACCCCTCTGCCACTCAGCACGCGCGGCGCCATCATCACCCTGCCCTGCCACCGTTGTCTCACCAGTCACACCGGCGCCTACACCCGTCGCCTGCTTCCGCCGCTCGCCGACACGACCACACGGGTGCCGTCCCGAGGCCAGCCCCACCCGCGCGACTATAAGAGCCGCCGAAGAGAACCATGAGCTCCCCACACCCAGGCTACCTCCACCTCCGTGCAATCGGGATTTTGAGCTCCCTCACCGCCAGCCCCCGTTCTTCTTCCCCACCGCCGGCCACCAGGCTCCCCGCCGATTGCCGCATAGAAACTCCAATTCCTCTCGCCCAAGCCCTCTCCAGAGAGTGTGAGCTCATCCCCGGCCTACCCCAAGCTCCTCGAGACCCGTACCTCACCGGCGCCGAAGTCCTCCCCGAGTCGCCGCCGCACGTCGTCGGCCCGCCACCGTGCCCCTCGGTCCCCGCCGACTTCACCGCCGACACCCCCGTAACTCCAGGAACGCATTTTAGTACTCTCCCGCACCACTCCAGCTGCCCCTCGCCGCCGCCGCCCGCATGCCACCCCAGCCTCCTCTGTTCTGCACCCCGGTGCTTCCCTTCAATTGAGTTCTTCTCCCGCTTTCTTCAAGTAAGACCCGAGAGCCGGGTGGCTAACAACGCACGCGCTCACCCGACCGGCCTGAGTTCGAGTCCTTCCTCTGCAATATTTAGACTAGGTTTTAGATTTTTGTTGATGAGTAGCATTAGTTAATAGAATCCGGTACAAATAAAGATTTAATTAATGAGTAATACAAAAGCCTAATTAATGTTCGGACAAGGGGTAATTAATGCTAATGATGATTAATTAGTGATTAATGATCACCATAAATGCCACTGTTGGGTTAAAGCAAGGGCTTCTCACTGACATGTGGGCCATGCCCAATTTAATTAAATAATAGCCGGGCCCACTTGCCATAGACACAGTGCATAGAAAATAAAAGAAAAATAATAAATTAAAAATAGGAAGTGGGACCCACCTGTCAGATTTTTAATATTTTCTGGATTTAACTGGACTGAGAACTTTCAATGGGCATAACTTATTCATCTTAACTCCAAATTGAATGAGACAAAATTTTAAATTCATCTAAATTCAAGATGTACCCAATGGAACTAAAACCAAGAATTTTAGAGCTCATTTGAAATTTTGGTGAAAATTATGGACAATTTGGGAATAATCTAGGGAATGTAGTAAATTTAATTAGGAGGTAAAATAAGGTTACTTAGTATTTAATATCTGACTATTTACTATATTCACAAATAATATAACGTAAATAGCTAATTGAGGTCATAACTAGGTAATAAGAGGTAGTGACCTTGGTTAAATATCCACATACAATAAAACATACCTTTGCTTATAATATAAACATATATGCCCTGACATTTGTTAGACCACCATGAAATAAACCTTAGTGGTAAATTTTGCTAAATAGCAAATATGGAAATGTAACCCTGTAAAGCAAGCCTTGCTCGGATAAATGGTTTTAAGTTAAAATCTAAAGCTAAGCCTAATAATATTCGAAGCATAGACAAAACGATAATGCGCCATTAAATCTTAACTTTAGGATTTGATGAGCATGATTGAATGTAGCAAGCTAGGACCCGAATCAATGGATCCTAATTCAAAATAAGTTATGCCTAGTAATAACTCAGTGTACATAAGATGCCGCACCACAAAATGGCACTCAACCTGGATTCTAACATTAATTCGGTAAGCTAAAAATTGTATAAATCACTTCTATATAGCATATGCCCTGAATATTAGCGCTAGACAAAATAATGCTCCACGTCTAACCTAACTCATGGAACCTCCTTGATAAATATAAAAATAATAAAAGAGATTATCAATAAAAGGTCAAGTCATCGTAATCTACCACCGGCCATGCCTCAAATCATTCGAAACACCTACTAACTCATAATAAAACTAAATTGAGTTTATTTCGATTTTATTTGGATCTTTTAAGTTATTTGCTTTTATTGGATTCAGTCGTTTGTCGCGTAATTAGAAATTGGGAGTCATGAAGATTCTAAGAATCAAGCGAGACCAAGATCGATGAAGACCAGGAATGAAAGATCATCACAGGAGACAACTTTGTGTGAGCTTAAGACCGCAGTAAACCACACCAGGTGAGTCAATACTTTGATCATGTTGAACCTACAATTTCTGCAAATCTACTTTTGCTTAAATTATCAAATTGCATACTGTTATTTCATATGCAAATATATGTCTGTTTGAAGATTCTAGTTACATACCCATTATTTGACTTGCTAGTATTATACCTCCTTAGGAATATTTGAATATCTGAGCCTTGTCACCCTAGCAAAATTATAATGGCAACCTTTCAAAAATAAGTCCATAACTATACGCCATGCTTAGTACTGCTTAGATAATCGGGGCCACCAAAAATGCCCGAAAGCATCACTTTGAATCATGAGAAATTGGTTTGGGCAGTCATGGTGGAAATGACTGGTATATTTGGTTATGGATATTTTATGCTCCCGGAAACCTCAAGTTGCTTAATTATCTGGGCAGATGGTTCGAGGGTGTGTGTGTGAGTGGTGCAGTGGAAGCACAAAGTGGTTATTGGTAGAATCGCCCAGGTAACCCTAAGGACTGAATCTTGTGATGATCTCCCAGTGTACAACAGTACAACCGCAAGCTGGCAAAGTGTAGGCAGGGTTTACTAATTTGTGTGGCTCTAAGGTGGTTACGTGAAGGTATAACCACAAGTAAAGGGATGAATGGTCTCATCCCCGCCTTTGCCCGTGAAGGCTCACGAGGGACTCTTCCCGAGGGATGTGCGCATCCTACGGAAGATAGACCTTAGCGGGCGTAACCACAGTAGGACTATTTATTGTAACAATCCTGTGATAGTCTACTCAACCGCATGGCTAAGGAATCATGTGGGGCAATGAGTAGATTTATCTCTTATGGGTAAAGTGTGCAAACTCTGCAGAGTCAAAAACCATTCGAATAGCCGTGCCCACGGTTAAGGGCGGACATGGGAACTTAACTAGATATAGTTCTGTTTCAAAAACTTTGTGGGTGGAATTGGTGAAGTGGAGGGCAGAGAAATGCCCTAATTTGTGTTGCCCTGGGTGTCGCCCCAGTGATAAGTTAACCGGTTATAACGCTGAAGGATTAAGCATATGGTGCAGAGGCCATGTAACAGTGGATGGAATCTGGATCGCTAATATTATTGCATTCTTTCACACCTTATGTTTTCAGTTCAAACTGCTAGGTCTCAGGAAACTTCTATGTATCATATTTCAAAAGTAATTTATGGCAAACAAAATAACCCGAGCCTTCCCTTGATAAGCCATGCATATTATTTAATTGCATAATGTGTATTGGCTGGCGGAGCACGGTGGTTTGTGCTCACACTCGCTTTCACAACAAATCCAGAATCAGGAATTCATATCACTACGCTTCAGCAACACTATTGGACATGGTGGCAAGAAAGATGAAGACGTCAAGGGCTAGGTCGCGAACCTCCAGTTGGCTGCCTGTGGGCATGTCCTGAGGGTCCCATCTGTGTGCTTCGTTCTTCCGCTGCTGCAATTTAATTACTTCAGCCTGATCGGCCCATGAGTAAGTCTACTATTACATTTTCGTTTCCGCATGATATGCACTTTGATATTCAGAACTGTAATCTATGAGCACTATCTACTGATCTAGGGAATAGTGCGGTTGAATCACAGAGGAATTCGGATTGTAAAATCTGGATCTGGCAAGAGATAAAGAAGCAACTAAAACTGATTCCAGTTTGCTTTCTAATGCTCGTGCTAAAGAAATTGAGTGTTTCAAGTGCAAGGGAAGAGGTCATATGATGCGTGATTGTGATTCTCACTAAAGAATCAACGAAGAGTGCTTCTCACTAAAGATGTCTATGCTGCAACAAGTTCTAGTAGTGATTCTGAAAGTGAAAAATCCAACGATTCCAAGGAGGATGTTGTCTATTGTGATCCAGAATTGAATGGTGTTAATCTTTTGGTCCGAAAGGTGCAAAGTAAGAAAACTAAAACAAAAGGACAGCGGTGGAGAGTTTTCCAAGCGGAGTGCAAGATCAAAGATAAAGCATGCAAGTTGATCATAGATGGTGGAAGTTATACCAATGTGATTAACTAAGATTTGGTGTACGCTTTAGGGCTATCCACATGGAGGCATCCTCGACCACATCATGTGGAGTGGCTACACAACTCCGGAAGGCTAAAGATAACTCACAAGGTGCGGGTTCCGTTTGTTGTTAGTGATTATGTTGACAAGGTGGATTGTGACGTAGTTCCAATGGATGCATGCGGGTTATTGTTGGGAAGACCATGGCAATATGATCGCAATGCTACGCATGAGGGCCGGTCCAACACATACACTTTTGTACATGGGGGAAAGAAGTATGTGTTGAAACCAAAATTGGAGGGTGCTATTCATGTTGATGAAGAAATTACAGCTAAGAAGAGGAAAGCTCCCAAGATTACCCCAAAGCCGAGGACGGCTTTGCTTCAAGGAGGGAGGATGATGTGGCACCAAGTAGCACTATAACTTTGGTTAGTGCTTGCAGTTCTGTGCACAATATTCAAGAAGCTTTGAATGTCAATTCTAAGGTTTCTAATGTGCACAAAATACATGTTTAAAAAGCTAATGAAGTCTACTTTCTAACGAATCAAATGTCACTTGATTGGAGTTTTGTACACAAAGTTATAGCAATTTCATTGGATGCTGGACGAGCTGTCCGGAGAGACGCGCGAGACTTGCCAAACATAAAGAGTCCGAGTATTGTAATGAAAGTAAGGGTAAAATCCGATCACACCATGACTTTCTAAAGGTTGAGACGGGTTCCTTTTTAGGTTCCAAACGGATTTGGAAGCTTCTTGAACAAGAAAACAAAACATATAAAGATTTGAATCCAGTTCGGACTTGGTTCGGGACAACTAGCAAGATCGATACTAAAACGACCATAACTTTCACAAACGGAGTCCGATTTGGGCGTTCTTGAACTTGTTGGAAAGCTATTTTGAAGCCCATACAATGGATAAGGTGCTAGCCACGAAATACTCATAGCCATGTCGCAAATTGAGAGAGAATCTAGT
This sequence comes from Dendrocalamus latiflorus, assembly GCA_017311315.1. Taxonomy (NCBI): domain Eukaryota; kingdom Viridiplantae; phylum Streptophyta; class Magnoliopsida; order Poales; family Poaceae; genus Dendrocalamus; species Dendrocalamus latiflorus. The sequence continues at coordinate 20,223,162 of CM029629.1, read as the reverse complement.
GGTAGTAGTGTAGATATTTCATTTTTAGTTCATATTGGAGTTTGTTTCGGCCTTAAGACAGGTTGTGCGTGAGTTTTAGTCAAGGCCGTGCATTGTGCACCAATATAAGGCCAAGGCCTTAGCCCCATTGTAACTTAGGCTATGAATTGAGAAATAGAAACCAGAAAATCACTATGGTTTGGTGGCCATTGTTGGCGTGTTCTTGAGATTTCCATCGAGGAATTGCTCTTGGTGTGTTGAATCCAATTGTGGTGTTGGATTCTACTCGCTGAAACTTCGGTTTCTCTACCCTTCATTCACGTGCTGCGATGTGCGTGGGAGAAGGCTTATCTTGGAGGTGTATGCTGTTCTTGGGTTTGCAAGAACCTTAAAACAAGGAGGGCATCCAACAAGGCGTATCGTGAAAGATCAGGGCCAAAGCAACGTGGTTCAGCTAGCTTACTAGGTGGATCCGTATCAACCGCTCTGTGAGCGGCACTACCAGAGAAGCGGTCAAAGTGCCATGGTCAGAGTTGCGGTCGAAGTGGCATGGTCGAGAAGCCGTGGGTGGAGTGGCGGTTGAAGTTACGTGGTCGAGAAGCCATTATCAAAGTGGAGTGGTCGAGGCGCCATGGTCCTAGTCCCGTGGTCGAGGAGCCGTGGTCGAAGTCTTGTGGTCGACATGCTGTGGTCGAAGGGGCATGATCAGTGAAGTGGTTGAAGTGCCATGGTCGAGAAGTGGTCGAAGTGCCATGGTCGGAGAAGCGGTTGAAGGACTGTAGTCGAGACGCCATGATCGAGGCGTTGTGGTTCAAGTCCCGTGGTTAAGGAGCCGTGGTCAAAGTCCTGTGGTCGACACGCTATGGTCGAATGACTGTGGTCAGAGAAGCGATCGAAGTAACGTGGTCAAGAAGCGGTCGAAGTGCCATGATTGAGAAGTGACCGAAGTGCTATGGTCAAAGAAGCGGTCGAAGTGTTGTGGTCGGAGAAGCGGTAATGGGCCGTGGTCGACACACTGTGGTCCAAGCGCCGTGGTTGACCCGTTGGGGTCGAAGGACCGTGGTCGAGAAGCAGTCGAAGTGCTGTGATCGACACGGCGGTGTCGAAGGACTATGGTCAAGAAGCGGTCGATGTCGTGGTCGAAGCACCGTGGTCAAGGTGTTGTTGTCTCAGTCCTGTGGTTGAGGCGCCATGGTCGAAGTCCCGTGGTCGAGGAGCCATGGTTGAAGTCCCACGGTCGAGCAGCAGTTGACGTGTCGTGGTTAGAAAAGCGGTCGAAGTGCCGTGGTTGAAGAAGCGATCGAAGGACCGTGGACTAGGCGCCGTGGTCAAAGTCCCGTAGTTGATGCTCCGGGGTCGAACTCCCATGGTCGGCGGACCATGGTCGGATAAGCGGTCAAAGTGTCGTGGTCAGAGAACTGGTCGAAGGACCATGGTCGAGGCACCGTGGTCGGCGGGCCGTTGTCGAATAAGCGGTCAAAGTGCCGTGGTCAGAGAAGTGGTCGAAGGATTGTGGTCGAGGCACCGTGGTCGAAGGACTGTGGTTGGAGAAATGGTCGAAGTGCCGTGGTCGAGAAGCAGTTGAAGTGCCATGGTTGAAGAAGTGGTCAAAGTGCCGTGGTCGGAGAAGCAGTCGAAGGACCATAGTCGGAGAATCGATCGAAGCGCTGTGGTCGAAGCGCCATGGTTGAGGTGCCATGGTTTAAGTCCCGTGGTCGAGGAGCTGTGGTTGAAGTCCCGTGGTCGACGCAGCGTGGTCCAAGGACCGTGGTCGAGAAGCGGTCCAAGTGCCGTGGTTAGAGAAGCAATCGAAGGACCGTGGTCGAAGTTCCGTGGTCGACGTGCTGTGGTTGACACGTTGTGGTCGAAGTACCGTTGTCAGAGAGCAGTGGGGGTGGAGCGGGAGCGGAGGGGGTGGAGCAACAGGGGAAGGAGCATGAGGCGAAGCGGGAGGGGAGCGGCGGGGGAAAGAGCATGGGGGTGGAGCAGGGGCGTCATGGGAGCGGGGGAGCATTGGGGCGTCACCGATGAATATATTGCGGGTGTGAGGGATGGTGCCGATGGATTACGGGCGTGATTACCGGGGGGATGGGTCAGTGTGGGTGGAAAAAAAGCTCGTTAGTGGGCTCGTTGGCTCGGTTCAAAATTGCTTCAATTATACTTGTTAATTGGTTAAACATTAAAATGAGTTGATTTCAAATGAATTTGAATTTTGCTCAAGCTCGGCTCGGCTCGGCTCGTTAGCTCGTTTCTAAAAATACTTTTAAATTATCCGTAAAATGATATTAAATCAAAATATGCCAATTTTAGAAAAAGCTCGATAAGACGAGCAGTTGGCTCGATATCCACCGTGCGGCGGGATTGACAGGACTAACTTGCAATCGTGGACGTTGAATTAACTAAATAAAAATTATAGATATTCAGATGGTAAAACCAATTTGTAATGTTAGCCATTGAATTATGTTGATCTAACAATCAAGAGAGGAATGTATTAATGTAGTTAGGTGACAAGAGAGGAATGTATTAATGTAGTTAGGTGACAAGTGATTTAATGAAACTGATGTTTTTTATATTAATATAGATATAGATATGTGCTGTGCCTGTGCCTGGACTTTCCGCCCCGTGGAGCAGATCAAGAAACAGATCAGGCCAGCTAATTCAAGCAGCCACCACTGCCCAACCATTTCTTCTCATCGAGATCCCCACCCAGTAGCCAAGCTCCAGCACATCCACCAGTAAGCACGCGCCAATGGGCGTCGTCTCGGCGGCGGCGGACGTCGCGGTCGTGCTATTCTCGCTCACCATCGCGGTGGCGGCCCCGTTGATCGACGGGCAGTCCGTCCTCCCTCACAGCCTCTACCCGGCACCGCTCCTGGGTCTCAAGCGGTGGTATGCCGCCGAGTTTGGGGACTACCTCGTGGCCCGGCCGCCGGGCTTCCTCCGCGGCCTCGTCTGGCTCGAGCTCGCCTTCCTCTGGCCACTCGCCGTGGCCACCCTCTACGGCGTCCTCGCACGCCGCCGCTGGGCCGCCACCACCTCCCTTATGGCCGGCGTCTCCACCCTCACATCCATGGTAACTCATCTTTCGCTCCCTCCCTGCTGTCTTATTGTTTCAAGATTCGAACACATGTTGGTCGGAGAGTAAATGTGTGTCCTTTTCTTCGGATCTGCAAGACGCAGAGGCCAATTCTACGGATCCATCTATGCGTAGTTCCTGGGGTGGGCGTGTGCTTTAATCATAAAGTGAGAACTTTTTTTTTTAACAAAGAAAACTATAAGATTAACATTATGATGTGGCTACGTTGGGACAGTGGTGCGTTCTTGATAGTTTGGAGGGTTCGCGGAATTGTTCTGTCTTGTTCCTTTTTTTCGCGTCATTCTGCGCTGAACAATGGAATATCGTCAATTTGGGACAGTGTGCGAACACTTGGCCTCTCAAATTAGCCAGTACTAGATGGTCATGAGGAGTTCTAGACAACAACGTGGATCTGCTTCTAATCTATCAGTTCCTTATCTGAAACATCGATCGATTTATAATGGAAATAAATAAAAAAGCAACCGGTTTGAACATTACTTCCAGAACGACTGCAATACTGCATCGTTCAACTAGGCTGACTATTTGCCTTGTGATAGATCACTTGATGGCCTCGTTCGCAACATTGCTTTTTCAGTGGTCATGGTTTGGATAGCGAGAATACTGAGCAACTCTCCCTTAGATCCAATATGCTTTGAGCCAATTGTCGCACAACTATCCGCTCAATATCATTCTTGTACTATGATTGTATTATTGTCCAAGTTCCCAACTACTATTTTCTATTGTGCTAATTATAGTAACAGTGATGGATAATGTTTTGTCATTCCATGGGATTAAGAGTGACTTGCAGATTGTGTTGATATATCAATTTCATTTCTTGTACTTAACTGTTGATGACTTCAGAACCTGTTTGATTAAGCAACTGCCAACATTTTCTCTGTATTGTGGTTCCCTTTGAGGTAAATATGACAAAATTGGGGGCATTTCTATATTCAGTTTGACCCAATCGCATGTTAGCTTACTTGATCGCAATGAACAATTATATTGTTAATGCCATGGACAAAGGTGTATGAAATGTTTGCTTGTCAGAACATTAGATATCAAATCTTTGCTTCATACCATCTTAGGAAGGGCTAATGTGAGTATGCGTAATGGTTGATGTCCTTTTGTTCTTGTATTAGTTCGTTTTCATGATTTATTATTAATATTCGCTTTAATCATTTCAGTCTGCAATACTTGGAGAGATTTTGGGTTCAGGGAAAGCAACACAGAAGTTGCTTCAGATGTATGTTCCTTTTGCCGTTTTTGCTATTATTGCAATTCTGCGAGGACTCTGCTCATGCTCTCAATGCCCTACTGCTGGTTCATCGCTTAGACCTTCTGCTCAGAAGAAGAGGGTCTAATTTAGGTTTCTGTTCCTGGTATTTCAATAAATATTTTGAGAGCCATTCATTACTGCAAATTATTCAGAAGTGAGAAGGTATTTGTTGGCATACTACTCCCAAGATGTGTTGTTTGTTTTTCACCCTAGAATCAATTTTATCTAGTTTTGTTCCTTTTTTGTTCTGTGGACCTCTTTGTGCTAACTAATGATATGTCAATGTATTTGTTTCACTAGCTGATTCAAATTCCTGCATGTTAATTCCAAAGAATTGCACTGGCAAAAAGCTATTGTATGTTACACTTCTACAGACGCCTTTTAGACTTTAACATGAATGTAGAGCTGCAACACAAAGACTGGCCTGCAAGCACTGGTAGCGATGAGCAAACATCACTACTATTGTCCTTCGAAAAGACTTGGATTGCTATTAGCAACTTCAACTACATATGCACGCAAAACCTTTACAAGGAGAAATCATATATATGTTCAATTGTAGACAGTTCTAGAATTAGGATTAGGAGGTATCGAGAATCTACCAATCTTTCATAACTCATCCATGTGAGTGTGCGTGATCTTGCAAGCTATAGGTTGCACTTTAAACTTGGAAAATTACTTAGTGTCAAAATGTGACCTTTTCTTCCCAAGTGAACTACAAAGTGTACTATATCATCAACCATGAGTTCACTTCATCCTAGTCCTACTGTAAGAGATGTTGGGTAGAGGAGATGCCAACGCAACTAGCGAAATACCAAGGAGTACAATTGTATCTTCATGTTCATTCCTTGGAAGGAAGGATAAGCACCAGGCAATAAGCATCTATGAAGTTTCTAGTCCATCGAAACCTCAATAAATATATGAGTAAATTTAATAAACCTCAGGTATTGAGACACATGCAACGCAAAACTACATGTTTTAAATTTTTTTCATTAAGCCACATGTATAAGGGCACTAGCCAAGTGTTCATGTATTGCAACGTATCTCAAATATGTAAGTTCTAAACTTGGAAGGTGGTATATTCTGGTACAAACTTCATTTCCAGGTAACTTAGGAGTTTCAAAAAAAATTCTAGAATATTACCGGATGTAGAGAAAAATTATGTTGTATGTCTCTGCAAAATTTTAAGTCCAAACTCAATCGCATCACATACACATCTGAAGTAAATATTTAAATATCTACAAAAGCTCCTTTGAGTGACATATGCATGTATGCACATGGAATATTTATCAATAAAAGATACCACACCAACTCAAGAGGTGAGAGGATGGTGACAGACTCACCATTACCGCCCACTCTTTCTTTAATATATAGGAATATACACACACATACATACAGACATGTGTATATATATATACATATACATACAGACACGTATATATACATATACACACACACGGTAGTACTATTCTATGCCTGTACGTTCTGTGCGCGCAGTTTTGCACCTTGAAAAGTTATCACCGACTATGAGAAAAGTTATCACCAGTTGTGAGGAAAGTTACTATCGGCTTTGTACTATAAGCGTTCGATAGTAACTTCACTCGCTACCAATGGTAATTTTATTCAGAAATGTCAGTAATTTTGTGGTACTCTGAAGGTTTGACAATAATTTCATTTAGAAACGTTAGTAACTTGTCTACGCATTTTACACTTACACGCTAATTAGCTCCCATTATTTTACAATAGATAATTTTTCTCTAGATATCCCTAGTCATAATTATATGGGATAATTTTTTTATCGTCACCCTAGGCAGTTCCACTTGAAGGGAACACTTCTCTATGGCCTCAGCATTCTCCACAGCCAGACTCAGGGCTCAACGGAGAGTTGCCAAAGAGTTTTCTCCTACAGGATCCCTAGCATAAAACTTTGTCCCATATAATCAGACTAAGAAGACCAAGGGGGTTTCAAAGGAGAACAACCTCATTTCCACAAAAATAGCTTACATATGGTTTTTCCTTTCGGGAACCCCGACAATTAACACAAAGATAGAAAATATACCTTACACTGGAATATTATAACACTTTCTTGGATGGATATCTTATAGAGGTACACTCACTCTAAGAACTAAGAACTAAAGAGAGAATGCTAGTGGAAGGCTCTCGCTTGCTCTGATGGCTTCAGCTCTCAATTTTCCAATGTCTTCCGGCCTTCAGGTTGTCATCTCCTTTTATAGTCGTGGGAGGAGACTCCTTTATTTAAATGAGACTAGATGCCATAGGCTTCACTGGCCGGAGGAATCCATCCTTGTTTTTGTATAGCCATGGTACCTTCAAACTTTCTTTATGGCCATGATGACTTCAAATGGCTTCTATTGTGCTTGTCTTGCATGTCTTTTGGGCTGCGTAATTGGTGTGCATACCTTCTTTAATTGTCATGGCATGCATGCATAATAGGCGTGCGCACTGGCTTGCATGACTCGTGCATCGTCTTTTGCAAATATTGCACTGTCTTTTGTGAATATTATTCTGGCATGTGTATGTCGTTTTGCTTAATAGCCTTTCGTGCCTAAATAATTGATAGTGCTCTATCAATATTAGCGTACCTTTATAGGGTTACCTTTAGATATTCTTCTTTCATATATATTACCTTTTTAAGAATCTTTCTATTGTTGCTTCATCATATTCTTTATTTTAAATTTTGCACATGCCTAGCAATATCTATAATATCATCATCTGAAAATAATATTTCAAATTTTTAATCATATGCTTTCTTCATATTTTCAAATTTATCATCATCTCTATTCGTAATTCCTTTAATATTTCTTCTTTTATATCTCTTTTCCATCGTGGGGATATATATTTAAATTTTTCCTATATCTTCCAGTCTATATATAATCTATCTAAGGGATCTACCCCTTTTACTAAACATTCTTTATATATAGGCTTCTTTGATGTTTCTTCTTCTTCTTTTATATTTACCATGGGTGAGGATACTGGAATTTTCTTATTTCTAGCTCTTTTATATTTCTGGATATAATATTTGGCTACTGGTTCCATGTAACAATTTATTCCCAATATTTTTCTAGCTTGAGCTAATGCTTCTTCAATATTTGCATATTATTTTCAAGATATTCCTCCAGCTAGTTTTGAATATATTTTCTGAGCTATTATTTCTTTGAACGATATATATATATATATATATATATATATATATATATATATATATATATATATATATATATATATATATATATATATATATATATAGGGAACATATCTAGTGCTAAAGCCCATTTGGGTGCTAATATGCTAAAGCTGCTCAGGCGCGTTAGATCTACCACCTACGGTCTAGATCTGTGAAGGTGGAAGCACCAGATTCTACTTACGTGTTTTGCGAAAACCCCCCGCCTCCCGTCACTTTTCCCCCGCGCTCCCCGTCTGTTTTCCCCCGACGCCTCACCTTCCCATTCGCACCGCTCACGCACGACGCCTCCGCCTAATCTCCCTCTTCGCCGTCTCCGTTCGCGATCGGATCTACAGAGCCGTCTCCGTTCCGTGCATGCATGTTCAGGTACATCACATATTCTTTGCGTATGCTTTATTGCTTGGATTGGATCCTGTATAAGGAATGCATGAATGGTTGTTTGAAACGGAGATAAAAAAAACGGGAGTAAAGTCCATTACCGGTCCTTAAACTTTTTATGCTGTGTCATCCCGGTCCATAGACTTTTAAAGTGTGTCATCCCGGTCCATAGACTTTCAAAGTGTGCTATTACTGTGGTAACAACCATGGACCGGGATGACACAGTATAAAAAGTTTAAGGACCGGGATGACACAACCAAGACCCGTAACGGGCTAATTTTGAGACCCAAAGAGTGTTTAGGCACCGGGATGACACACTTTGAAAGTCTATGGACCGGGATGACACAGCATAAAAAGTTTAAGGACCGGTAATGGACTTTACTCTAGAACGGATTGGATCCTGTATAAGGAATGCATGAATGGTTGTTTGAAACGGAGATAAAAAAAACGGATTGGATCCTGTATAAGGAATGCATGCATGGTTGTTTGAAACGGAGATAAAAAACGGATTGGATCCTGTATAAGGAATGCATGCATGGTTGTTTGAAACGGAGATTAAAAACCATAGCTTTACAACAATCTGTAAATCTGTAGAAATAAACACAAGTGGCATGCACTACCTGAATTCAGTATATAATTATAGATAGATAGTGGATCGTATCTGTACTGAATTCAGTAAAGAAACCCAGATCTTTAATCCGTCCTTGTTCGAATCCAGTCACTGAATTAGTGAGACACTTTATTATGTTAACATGTTTTGCTGAATGAGTACAACAATTTTGGTTTTCTCTGACACTTTATTATGTTAGGAGGCATGGAATATATGGCTGATGAGAGCGTTGTAGGAGGCATGGAATCTGTGGCCGATGAGAGCGTGGTATTGGGATTGCCAAGAGAAGAAAATCTTGATACACAATCTATCACTCAAATTAGTTCACCTTCCCATCAGTTAATTCATTGTGGCACCCCGAAAAAGAGCGGCATCACTCCATTCGTAGTAAGTATCATATTGTATGCATATGTTTTACTCCATATGTCAATCCACCATGCTTCATACTTAATATTTGCATTGTAGGATTCTTCTTATACACCTTGTGTTGACGCAACTATGAAGCCATATGAAGGGATGGTTTTTGATGACTTGGAAGCTGCGGAGGAATTCTACAAGACATATGCACATTCAGCCGGATTTGGAGTCCGTGTTGGTCCCATATGTTCCCATATATATATATATATATATATATATATATATATATATATATATATATATATATATATATATATATATATATATATATATATATATATATATATATATATATATATATATATTAAGTAAGTTTTGAACTCAGTTCAAACTAGTTTGAACTACTTTTGAGTTCAATGCGACTACAGTGAGTATATACTATAAAAATAGTTCAAACTAATTAAACTGAAGTTGAATTTAATTTTTTTCGGAGTTTGACATCTCAAATATACTTTTTTATGGGCATATGAACATACCCACATCAAACGCTGCGAATCTCAAAGCAAATCAACGGGTATTGATATGGGTGCCTAGGCACCTGGGTGCATGAAACACTCGTCCTATATATATATATACACTAGTAAGGTGCCCGTGCGTTGCAACGGAAAACCAAATAAAAGTGATACATACTATCAAATATGATCTCAAACTGAATAATAAACATCAATTTTATTTTACGTCATCATGTATCAAGCAAAACATACATGTTCATACTCGAAAATAAATCAAGCGTCATATTAATGAAGTATGATAGAATAAGCACCACATACAACAATATGTATAAAAATGTAGTAAAGAATATTTTTCCATAGTATTCTTAATACATAAATAATTGTCAGATCATCTTGGAAAATAACAAACCAATTAATAAATAGGATATCATGCAATAAACATAAACATTAACGGGAATTTTAAAATGTAACTGATGCGCCATCCTGCTTGACAATAACTTGGTTGTGTTTGCTCTAGTGGTATGGTAGCAGAACTCGCTGCCAAATTGTGGTCACGATTCCTACCTAAAGTGTGTAGGGCATCTAATTAATAATTAATAGAATGTGCAACAAAGTGCGTACCATTAGAACATATGTGCATAAAACAACCTACCATTTGAGCAATCGCCTTGTAGCAATACCCCTGTCGTGACGGTACTACGAGATGGAAACGTACACAACGTATGTGTTTGATTAGGCGTATCTTCATCGTCTGACAATGAAGGGCATGTGATATATTATTGGTGCGCGGTTTCTTTGGACCACGACGTCCATCCACCATTGTTTCCACGATAATCCATAAAAAACCACACACAATTTTATTTAGTACACTCAAGTGTTGTAATATAAGCAATATTAAAAAGGCCCAGCAAAATTGCAACCTTCTTTTCCTTTCTGTGATTGGTTTGGATGATACGACATTTTCACCAAAATCCTTTGTGATCTATGGAGAAACCGATGTGAAGCTCAAAGAAAATATCACTGCCATCAATTTGGTCAGTCAATATTTGACCAAGATAGGAAATTACTGCTTTCAGATGTTATACTTACTACTCAGGAAATTTGAGCAATGCTTTTAGTTCAACAATGTGCTCTGTTCATCAAACACTGAAAAGATCTTTCCATTTCATTACAACTGAAAAGATCATTACATTTCAGGTATGCATTTAAATCATGCAACATTTGAAAATATCATTTCATTTACATCCATTCATCACACATTTCATCAATGCTATTCCTAGTATTATATAGTCAAAATTTCATCAATGCTATTTCTAGTATTATATAGTCAAAACATGAAAACATAAAGAGTAAAGGACAAGAACTCAGGTTAAATAAGCATTATGAAATGAGTAGAACCTGAATTATACCACAGAGGTCAAGGCATCAAAAGTTGTATTTGATTGAGAACCAATTCTGTCCAAGCTCAATTATGTTAGAAGTACATAGAGATATATCAGGAACAGTGGAATTTTACCATCAGTATACTAAGAATAAGTTAAAAAGAGGACAAAAAATACGTAGGGTGCCTGCCAACCATTACTCAACAGTACTACTATTTTGATAAGCATTTATTTGTTGCGATAAATTACCTTAGTGTATATTCTGTTGCAGTAAAATAATCCTCTCTCTTTACTGCTTCACCTCCTCGTAATAGTTGTAGTACTATACAGAACCAGGATAGACACACAAATAAATGTAACGCCCAAATGAATAATAGAAAAAGAGTGAAGTGCACCAAAGGTATCCAAGTAATCTCTCATCTGTTTCACAATTAAGATATATCTATAGAATCTATGTAGCACCGATACGTGACTAGGGGTGGAAACGGATCGAATACGGTCGAATAGTCTCAAATACGAATACGGATTCATGTTTTTTAAAACGGATACGAATTCGAACATTCTCGAATACGAATACGAATCGAATGTCGTAACGAATACGAATTCGAATCGGATATATGCTTAATTCGATCGAATACGAATATCCTCCTACGAATGTCGTAATCAACCGATTTTTCTGATTAGCGGTTTTAAATTCAAATTTTGATATTTGAAATTTTCTCAAAATATGATTAGCCTTTTCCATTTTTATCTATAGTGGGATCATCTAAGAGCACCAAAGTGGAACCAGGTGGTTCTTGAGTACTTTTGTGGAATGTGGTATGCAACCACTGTATAGTATCCTCTGCCACTTGATATGAAATGAACACAAAGAATGGGAAGTTGGTAAGTGGAGAGAGCTTACATTCAGTTTGCCCTTCTCCATTTCAGACACAATGAAGTTTGCAATGTCAGAAGAAACAATGTAGCCAGGACAATTGGCGTAGGGTGGGTACGCTTCTCTGGGCCACTCCTGGAATTTGAATGGAGAATATTACAAAAGAGTTCAACAGGCACAAGGGAAACTCAATCATGGCGCACCAAACGATTGCACTAACGACATGCAATTAGCAAACATGATTACATGAGACAACAACATATTCATGTGGACAACAGATATTGCTCTTGTGGTGCTCATGAAGTGACAGCCAGTTCCATGTTGAAATGATGTGTTGCCCACATTAAGAACAAGAACAGAGTATTTTTGTTAAATTCAGGAACCATAGTACTTAAGAATGATAACACATCAATAGACAATAAGCTGTTCAAGAAAACGACAAACCTTTGCAATTGACTTAGTCAACAAAAGTTAGTACTGATAGCTTAATTTCTTCTTTCTAATGAAATTGAATGCAGTTGTCCTGTGCTCTCTTCACAAACAAGTAATTTGATTTATCTTTCTGACAGATTTTTTGTCATTATAAATGTCACGGCATCATTTCACTACATTTGATCAATAGACATAAAAGTGGAGTGAAGTCTGTGTATATTGAAGATAACCTTTGTTGATGACATTTTCAAAAACAGGAAAAAAATTGTGGCGGTTCACTACTTCATCTCATATGAGACAACCCATTTTCCATCCCCAAGTGGTCTGTGGTAGTAGTTCATGTTCCCCAAATAGAAGCTTTTACCATCTGGGATTTTCTTGCCTTCAGCCATCACCGAATCAAATCTAACAAAGGTATCATCAACAAAAGCAATGATTATTACACATCACGTATTGCTAACACTAACAGATGAATATTGCTGATTGTTTTCACTTTTCAAAAAGTACCTGTATGGGTCTTGAATGGTCTATATTATGCTTCAATGTTTTCAGTAAACATGACATCAAACTAGTTCTAACAACCTGCAAGATCACAAGCAAAACAATGATTATTACACATCACATATTGGAACAAGCTCAAGGAAATTATGCCTTTAAATATCATCTTGGCAAACATAGTATACATAAGAAACAAGTGATATCGCAGTGTTGATTTCTTTTGCAATAGACAAGCAAGGACATCTCATTGTTTAGAAAGCTTCCTTCCAAAATAATTTTTTATTAGACGATATCAATAACTTAGCTTGAGAGTGGGGTATGATATGGGCAAGCCTGAATGCCTGATTAACAAGTTTGGTTGCCTGAAACATAGTTTAACTATTCACATGCGTATACAGTATCAAATAATGCATAAAGAATGGAATGCGGTAAAACAAATTATGAAGAAAAATTCAGGGATCAATAATGAACAAAAAGAACAGAAAAATCCACATCAACAAAAAGAACAAGTAGACTAGTCAGCAGAAGATCAAACCTTGAAGGGACACTGGACTTAGCGCTCAGGGAACGACGCCGGCGACGGATCCGGAGTGGGGGTGCATGATCGAGGCGACGACGATGTAGGGCCGAGATCTAGGCGGTGGAGAGACAGCTCTGGGCGGCGGCCAGAAGAGGCGGAGCGGGGGTGCTAGATCCAGGCGAGCGAGGGCTACGTGACGGCGGCGACGCGACGCCGAGAGCAGGCGGACGCTGCACTGAGAGTATCGTGAGCTAGGGCTACAGTATGGAGGCGGCGCGAGGATCCAAATGGAGGGCCGAGAGGAGGGAGGCGGCGAGAGCGTGTGCACGAGTGGAGCGCCGCGCTGGGTCGACTATGCGCGAGAGACAACGCATCCGAGGGAAAATTTAACTATTTGCCACCTTTATGACTCGGGTGGCAACAGATTTGCCACCCGGGCTCATTGTTAGTGACTCAGGCGACCTCACATGTAAGTGACAGAGTCTCGGTGTCAATCTTAAGGGTGGCAAAAAATTGAATCTCCCTCCGAGGCGCGTGAACTCCTGCCTTGGCGCCTTTAGTTCCCATGTGCCCGCCAATGCAGGCATGCGGCTGTGCCATTCGCGCCATGGTGAATTGGCAAGCCGGCGCTCGGCAGCAATACGAATACGAATGTTTTCGAATACGAATACAAATACGAATGTTCTCGAATACGAATGCGAATACGAATATTCTCGAATATGAATGCGAATACGAATATTCTCAAATACGGATACGAATATTGTCGAATACGAATACGAACATTTTCGAATACGGATTTTTGTTTACCACATTCACGTTTTCTCGGATACGAATATCGGATAAAACGAATTATCCGTTACCATTTTCCACCCCTATACGTGACACGGGATTTCCTCCCAAATTCACTGATACATTGATACAGCGACATGTATTAAAGATACAAAAAAAGATGGAAATTAAGTATTAAATCCTCGTTTGCTTTATGACAAACCGGTGCATCTAAGTGACTGATTTTGTGGTTCCTAGGGAAAGTGTGTTATGTTAAGTTGTGGTGACCAAATTTGAAGCTGAAAATGGATCAATTCATTATGCAAGAGCGCTATCTAGATATTCTTTGGAAAGAGCAATTCACACACAGCATCAAACACATATAGCATCAGTTGATTAAATACGTATGCATAAAGGTTTTTCAGATGCTCCCGTTGCTGCAAAGTTGCACCCAACAATTTTTCAGCTGAACTTGATTACAAAGGTTTTTCAGTTGCTCCCGTTGCTGCAAAGTTGCACCCAACAAAGTTCTTCTAAACCTAATATTTCCCCAACCTTTTCTCACACACCCAAGCCACTGAGATATTTTTTAGTAAAGGTGAGGTGATACGACCTTGGGAATTGCTGAGATAATGGAGACAACCTTGGGAATTGCTGAGATATTGGACACCCATTTATCTAGTTATCATTCCAAAAGTTAGTAATAATCCCATCCCCAATTTCTTTCTTACAATAGGCATAAAAAAGTTTTTTAGCCTCCATCACATCCTGCCAAAACTGTGAATCTTCAGATTTGGTATCCAGTTGTGACAAAATGTGATTATGAAAGTATTTCTTCCTCAGGACTTCCTGCCAAAGTCCAGTTTCAGTTTCAATTTTCCGTAGCCACTTCCCCAAGAGGCTAATGTTCATAATATTCAAATCTAACACCCCAAACGCCGTTGATCCCTTGGCATACGCACAGAAGGCCAGTTTACCAAATGATATTAGGGGCAGCTCCAGATTCTTAGAGAAGCATATTCTCTGAGAAACAAAAGCAGAAGCTAAAAATTAAGAATATGAAGCTCTAGCAAATAGGCCCTCAGTTTAAGTGTAGCATATAATTTCAAATAGGTATGTGATATTAAGTGTCGCAATGCAATTGCAGATGAGTGGGAGTGAAAATATATTTAGGTCAATTCTGGATAAATGTGACATTTTGCACAGATGCAATGCAATAGGAGATGACGGGCATACCAAGCTTTGTCCCAACAAGAATTATGGGCACACCAGGAGCGTAATGCCTTAATTCAGGAATCCACTGAAAAAATGCATACATGGATCATAGGCAAGATAACAAGCGGATAAACTACAATAATTTATCAAGAGAGGAAGCAAGGAAAAGTGAGCATAACAAGATTTCTTGCCTTTTTAGAAACATTCTCGTAGCTTGCTTTGCTGATAAGCGAAAAGGCCAGCAAAAAAACATCAGCACCACGATAGCTCAATGGACGCAATCTATTGTAGTCCTATTGTCCTGTTAAATTCATCAAACTTTGATGACCATGAACAATAGTGGATGCAAATAAGGACGTTCATGTCAGCTCCACTAAAAGGAAAAAAGGAGGGAAAGGCGAACCTGCTGTATCCCACAACCCCAAGTTTACTGTGCTCCCGTCAACCACAACATTTGCACTGAAGTTGTCAAAAACAGTTGGAACATAATCCTGTAACATAGAGTTCAAGAAATGTCCCACGTAACATATAAGGCATGAGTTAGAAATGCAAAAGGGTTCTACATATGACTTGTTGGCACAGAATCAAAAAACATATGACTTGTTGGCACAGAATCAAAACACAGTTACTGAAGCCTAAAGGTATACATATGGCTACCAGAGGAGATCACGATAGGCACCATACAAACCTTAAACACATTGCGTTTGCCCAGAAAAGAAAATCTAGAGGTTAATCGTGGAGAATTAGTTGTGGGTAGGATTCTGATTTTCTGTTGGAGCATTCACATCAGCACACTTATTAATTGCAAACAAAATTAGAGGTACACTTATTAATTCCAAACAAAATTATAGGTACCATGATTTTACTTGTAATACTATGTAAAACTGAAAGCCAAGCAAGAGCAAAAGAAAGCATGAGAATGGCCTTGGCAATTCGCCCCTGTTTCAATGGCTCAGGTCAGTATTTTTTTAAAACATCTTCCATACTTCTAAGTAACTTTTTTGCAGAATACTATACACATCTCCTTGGCCTGGATGGCGATGTCGGTGGCCTGGCCCTGCGCACCGCCGGAGGGCTGGTGGATCATGACCCTCGCGTTGGGCGAAGCCCGCCTCTCCCCGCGCGCGCCGGCGGCGAGTAGGAGCGAGCCCATGGATGCAGCCTGGCCGATGCAAAGCGTGGTGACGGGGCAGCGGATGTACTGCATGGTGTCGTAGATCGTGAGCCCGGCCGTGACGACGCCTCTCGGGGAGTTGACGTAGAGGTGGATCGGCTTGAGCGGGTTCTCGGACTCGAGGAAGAGCAGCTGCGCGACGACGAGCGACGCCGTGTCGTCGGCGATGGGCCTGTTGATGCAGACGATCCGCTCCTTGAGCAGGCGCGAGAAGATGTCGTAGGCCCGCTCCCCGCGGGAGGTGGTCTCAACGACCATGCGCACGAGCCCATACTCCCGTTGCGACGAGGACCCCGCCTGCTGGTACGGCGACGTCGAGAAGAACGCCTGCGGGGGAGGAGGAGGCGGCGGCGGAGCGGAGGAGAGGAGAGGTGGGGGGAGGAGGAGGTGGCGGCGGAGCGGAGGAGCGGGGGAGGAGGCGGCGGTGGAGCGGAGGAGGAGGCGACGGCAGAGGAGCAGGGGAGGAGGCAGAACGGAGGAGAGGATTTGGTGGGAGGATGCAGTGCGGAGAACGTGGGAGGGGATTCGGTGGGGAAACGTGGGAGGTGGTTCGGTGGGGAGGAGAGAAGGCCCACAGGTCGGCGCAAGATTTCTGTGAGGAGGGTTAGGAGAATGGATCTATCATTAACTCTAATTTTTAAGAAGTAGAGATGAGAAGGGGTGGAGGAGGCCGTACCAACCACCAACTCCTATTTATATAATAGTAAAGATATATATATATATATATATATTCCTGGTATTCTACCTTCAAACACCACATATAAAGATTTTGGTTCCATGAATTCTGGATTCTCTGATATGGG
This sequence comes from Dendrocalamus latiflorus, assembly GCA_017311315.1. Classification (NCBI taxonomy): domain Eukaryota; kingdom Viridiplantae; phylum Streptophyta; class Magnoliopsida; order Poales; family Poaceae; genus Dendrocalamus; species Dendrocalamus latiflorus. The sequence continues at coordinate 20,206,103 of CM029629.1, read as the reverse complement.
CATGAATTCATTTGACATATGGAAATATTCAGCGAGACTATTTAATATTAATAATATATATCCCTTTTCTTCTCGTTTATTATTATATTGATAGCAGAAATGATCTAATATGCATTCTTGTACTTCGTTAATAATTATATGGTCCTTCGGCTTGAATTTATATGAATTTGGTGGAAATATTTTCAACTTATTGTCTGCTCCAAAGCTAAAGAATTCGCTCCTATTATAATTCATTGACCTCTTCATACCTGTAAAATAGACGAACGCGAGAACAAGTTAGGTAATTTATTATCTTTTCCTATTATATGTTCAAATATAATTTTATAGCCATTTCCGGTAAGTATATCTTCAAATAACATCTATCTTCTAATAGAACTTTTCTTATTATTAATATGATTGTGATACCTACAAATGGCTTCACAATCTGTTCTTACTGTAAATTCTTTAAAGCGAAAGTATAATATGAAAGAATCTATTGCACTGATTATTGCCAAGATTTCTCTATCAGTATTGTTTACAGTTTTAAGCTTATAACTTCTTGAGGCATATCTATATATTCTTCCATCTACCTTTGGCGAATATTTATTAGGTCTTTGTTTTAATATGGCTCCCCATCCTATTTGAGATGTGTCTGTTTCAATAATAAAATAATTGTCATCTAATGGTAATTTTAAAAGTTTTAAGTCTTTAACCTTCTCTTTTATTATCCTAACTAATTTAACGTCTTCAGAATTAAAATATTTTTTACCATTCTTTCTTAACTTCGCATATAATGGTCCGGCTAATTTTGCTAAATTGTCTATGTAATTTCTCGCATAATTTACAATTCGTAGAAATTGTTGTAATACATTTTTATCATTCATGGCATCAGGAAATTATAAAATCTTTTTTGCAATATGGTCTTGCAAATATATTTTGCCTTCTCCTATTTCGTTACCAAGGAAACTAATTTTTTTACAAATTTCCATTTTCCTTTTAGATAATATTAACCTATTTTGCTCTACTTTTCTAAAAAATACTTCAAGATGAGCAATGTGTTTTTATAAGATTTTGAAAATATTAGCAAATCATATATATACACTAATATGAATTCTAGGTTTTCATTAAATATATTTTGCATTTTTCTTTGAAACAATGCTGGTGCATTTGTCAAACCTTAAAGGCATTACAAGCCATTCAAAATATCCTTGAAGACATGTGAATGTTGTCCATTCTATGAATTCTTCTACCCGACTTTTAAATCAAATTTAGAAAAGTATTTGCTTCCTTGTATTCTATTAATCTATTCTTGCTTGTTTGGAATATTGTAAGCATCATTTATGGTATTGTCGTTTAACCTTTTGCAATTAATAACCATTCTGGACTTGTCTCTAGCTATTTTAGCACGATTTCTAACTATAAAGGTAGTCGATCTATGTGGGTTTTTGCTTTCTCTTATCGCTCCTAATTTTAATAGCTCTTCTATGTGCATTTTAAATTCTTCTATATCTTTTGGAGTAGCTTGTATTAGATATGTCTTGATTATATATTCTGAATTTATTATATATATTTTACATATGATAGAATTTTTATCCCAATACTTCATGGGTATTGTCCCAATTATTTGAATATTCTCTAACCTTTAAACAATCTTTTCTATATCATTTTTAGACTTTATATGATGCGGACCAACTAAGGATTAGTTGATGCGTAGGGATGGCCTGATCTTTCTCAGTACGATCAGCGAGGTTCCTTCTCCTTGGATAGTCTTCTCCTTGTCTTGATGCAGCAAACAATGTTGATAAGGACAATTTGCACTAGTATGCAAGGCGCACACTAGAAGCAATCCGCCGAACTCCCAAAACCGTGAATTCAACAAGAAGACACGAATTAGAAAAGATGAATCTTGTAGATTCAATTAGCAATCTCAAGAATCTCCTATTCTTGCTTTGCACCAACTCAGCAAACTCCAAACGAGAAAACCTTGCAATCATGCAATCTGGCCGCCACCAACCATCATGGCGATTTTCTCCTTTATTTCACAAGTATAAAAACTTATCATATCATAGCCTAAATTACAATGGAGCTAAGGCCCTGGCCTTATATTGCTGCACAATGCACGGCCTTGACTAAAACTCATGCACAATCTGGCTTAAGGCCGAAACAAACTCCAATACGAACTAAAAAAGGAAATATCTAAACTACTACCACTGAATTCTCTCTCAATTTGCGACGTAACCATGAGGATTCCATGGCTGGCACCTTATTCATTGTATGGAGCTTCAAAATAGCTTTCCAACAAGTACAAGAACGCCCAAATCGGACTCCGTTTGTAAAAGTTATGGGCGTTTTAGTGTTGGACTTCCTGTCTAACCCGAGCCGAATCCAAACTGAATTCAAATCTGTATATGTTTTCTTTTCTTATTTAAGGGGCTTCCAAATCCGTTATTGCAATACTCGGACTCTTTATGTTTGGCAGGTCTCGCGCGTCTTTCCGGACAGCTCGTGCAGCATCCAATGAAGTTGACATAACTTTGTGTAGGAAGCTCCAAATCAAGCGTTGTTTGATTCGTTGGAAAGTAGACTTCATTAGCTTTCCAAATATGTATTTTGTGTGCATTAGAAACCTCATAATTGACATTGAGAACTTCATGAACATTGTGGACAGAACTGCAATCACGAGAACTTGATTGATCTTGTGTCTTCCTCTTTAACCAAACTAACTTTCTTTCTTCTCCATCCACACCTCTAATTCCATACATTGTTGTCTTGTTTGCACTGCATAAAGGAGGAATCACATAAGCATCCGCACGAACTAGGATATTCTTCTTGCGCAATTCAGCACTACTAAGCCTTGTAACTTCAGATTACGTAGATGAAGCACAAATCAATGTAGCATTCACACTCTTGGCCACATCATCCCTTCACCTTCAAGCGAAACCGTCCTCGGTTTCATGGTAATCTTCACAAGCTCCTTACCCTTGATGGCAATATCAGAAATAATCTCCTCATCTCTCTTGGGTAGCAAAGATTGAAATATACCTTTATGCACAAAAGTGAAGCGATTGACTCTCCCTTGGTGTGTAACATTGCGATCCAACTGCCACAGACGCCCTAACATGATGTGACACATGTGCATAGTCACGATGTCACACTCCACCTTGTCTTCGTATCTATCAATTGAAAACGGCACGCGAACTTTATGAGCAACTTTCAGCTTACCAACATTGTAAAGCCATTGCATATAGTATGGCTTAGATGATGCCATGTGGTTAATGAGAGTGCATCAACCACGTCCTTGCTGATCACATTGTTGTAGCTTCCACCATCGATTATAAATTTGCACCATTTGCCTTTGATCATGCATTAGGTTTGAAAAACACCACGTCGCTGCCCCTTCTCAACAATCAACTTATTGTCACCATCCACCTTATGAGTCATCAAAGTTGGACCAACCTCAGGATCACAATACACAACTTCTTGCGGAGAATCATTGAATTTCTCATCGTCATGTTCAAATTCCTCGCTTTCGCCCTACGTGTAAGTAACACCTTCCTTATATTTAGGCAATCCCTCATCATGTGACCCCTGCCCTTACACTTGAAGAACTCAATTTGACTTGTTCTAGTGGTGGAGAACATGCTAGAATCAGATTTGGTTGCTTCTTTACCTCTGTTGCTTGCCTCCTTTGAAAGAGCCCCATTTGAACGGCTTGATGTCGCCACCTTGCAGTGTGAACCAACATCATCGCCTTGCTGTGATGGACGCCTCCATGGGTTTGTTTGAGTGTTGGCATGTCCACCCTTGGCTTGTTTGCGCTTCAATTGTTGTTCAGCACATTCAGCTTGATGCACCAAGTCTTGGATGTTGTAGTAATGGACCATCTCCACCCTATCTTGCACATCCTCATTCAACCCATTAAAGAAACGTGCCATAGTAGCCTCATCATGCTCCTCTGTTCCAATACGGATTATCAACATCTCCATCTCTTTATAATACTCATCAACACTAGAACTTTATAATACTCATCAACACTAGAACTTTATAATACTCATCAACACTAGAACTGCAATCACGAGAACTTGATTGATCTTGTGTCTTCCTCTTTAGCAAAACTAACTTTCTTTCTTCTCCATCCACACCTCTAATTCCATGCATTGTTGTCTTGTTTGCACTGTGCAAAGGAGGAATCACATAAGCGTCCGCACGAACTAGAATATTCTTCTTGCGCAATTCAGCACTACTAAGCTTTGTAACTTCAGATTGCATAGATGAAGCACAAATCAATGTAGCATTCACACTCTTGGCCACATCATTATATCTCTATACCAATTAGGTGTGAATGATTGAATCTAATGCATTCTACGCAAGAGCTTGATGTTTAGAATTCTTCTATATTTTTACTAAACTCTTGTTCTATGTTTATTTCAAGAGTGTGGCCCTTTGAAGATCACAATTAGAAATATCTAAGTCCTGGATTTTAGGTGCCTCACCACGCTTTCCCACTTCTGAGATATATGGAACATTATCTTGATATGGAATAAATGTGATACCTTGTTCATGTATAATTGTGGTCTATAATGATTGTTGTAAAAATCTTAGACCAATTATTATATCATCATTTATCATAGATAAATCTCTTATTGTAATTTTATCTATTATATATTTTGTGCCATTTATGTTCATTTCAACATTATAGGCTAATTGGTTATGGATCTTCTTTATTCTTGACATATTTGTGGATATTTCTGTTTTATTATCTTCTATCGTGTGAACTATTTCAGGACATTTTATGAAGTATTTGTCATGGATAATATTTTTTGTACATCCTGTATCTACCAACGCTAATATTTTGTTGGAAATTTTTTGTTTTAGTTTTGCCTTTACTGGTATTCTTATTTCCAATATTTCTTTAAAAGGTAACTTAACTATATATTTGTTTCCAAAATTAGTTATAGTATCCTTCAACTAAATCATTTTTGTTCCCTTGGTATCTTTTAATGTTATTGTCTGTTCTTTAAACTCGTTATTTTCTATACTTTTATCTTCTTGCATCCTTTTAGTGCCCATTTGGTTTTTTAAATCCTCTATTTCTATTTCTACTTCTAATTTATTTATCCTATTTTCCAACATTCTAACTCTATTAGACAATATTCTTTCATCGTGTTCTAATTCCATTTCTTTTTTCATCTTTGTCCTTTTGTCTTTAAACATTCAGAACATGCTTGTTTTGAACATAAGCTACAAGTAGCTCTATTTTCTTTGCTTGTATTATATACATAAAGCACATTTTATATTATAATCTCCTTTTCCTCTAATCCAATTATGTTCACAGTATATTTGATCTATCATTTCAACTTTTAAACCAGCTAATTCATCTATTAAATCTATTCTGCCATTGCTTGACTCATATTCATCTTCATTATTCTCAATTTCTTTTATTTCTATTATTGAATATACTGATTCATCATCTTTTATTTCATCATCACATGCTAATATGTTTTCATTTACAATATCTATTATTAGTACTCTTTCTTGCTCCTCATATTTGCTAGAATATCTTTTCTGATCTTTATTAGGACAAGTTTTACTTAAATGATCTGGCGAATTGCATATAAAGCATCTACATGTTTAATCATACCTTTTCCTAGGATTATAACACCTTACATTTCTTTTATGTAAATATGAGACTTTATTATCTGATTTTCTTAGAAAATATCTCCTTTTTGTCTTAAATTTATTATATCCTCTATTTTGAGGCTTATGTTATTTTCTACCTTTAGGTCTTTCCTCTCCATATGTTAATGGTATTTGGACTATCTTATTGCAAAAATTATAGTCTGCATATTTCATAGATCTTTGAGCCTATATATTTGTCCACATTTTTCTTAATTGCTTAAATACAAATGTTATAGCTTGAGATATTTTAATGACTACACCCTTAGTTTCTTTTTTATATTCATCAAATATCATGCTTCCTAAAGGATCAGGTAATTTATTAAAATACCTCTACTATACCTTTTATTGTATCCTTGTTTGCCTGTAGTGGCATTATATAGATAATGTTGTGAGAGTTCTTTTATTCCTTTCCAACTTGTTAGTGTTAATTTCTCTATTTCTCTTAACCTTTCATTTTGTAATGTAGTATATCCCTGTTGTGGTTACAGACCAAACAGAGAGAGAGTATGGTAGTAGAGAGTTAGGTGAGCAATGCTTAGGGTTTCCCCCATGGCCTGTATCATATATATATATATATATATATATCCACATGGGGAGTGTTTTTACAACTTTGCCCTTACACCTGAGTAATCCCCTCAAGGGTATCTATGCCATTACATATGTTCCATATTGGTCTTTACAGCCTTCTAACAGGGCGGCTGGGCTTAGGTGGGGGCCACCCCTACAACAGGAGCCTCTCATAGTGACGGTCTTCACGGGCCGAAGCCATGTTGTCGAGCCATTTGGCCCCCTCCGTCCCTACGGCCTGTGAACTTCTGTATTGCTTGATGGAGCCTTATTGCCTGGTGTAGTCCCCAGCCCGCAGCGAGGATGTAGCGCTGGGTGGGTTGCCGAAGCAGTCCTCGCCCACCGGGTCCTTCGGTGGCGGGGTCGAAGTTATAACGGAGACGCGCTCTTGTCGCGGACAGGTCGAGGCGTCGGGTGGGGCCTGTGCCTGACACCATGGCCAAGTGCGGGGGCTCCGTCCGGAGACGGGTCCGAAGGGGTGTTGTCCGAGACGTGGGGGGATGCTATTGGCGTGTTATGCACTGTCGGGCGGCTTGCATCTGCGTTCTTTCGCCTGCCAGCGGTTGCGCTCCTCGATCATGGGGAACCGAACCGCTAGGCACCCGGCGGCTGTGTTCCCGTCAATAGGAATGCCGTCGGTCTGGCGACTCCCCGCCGGGCGAGCATGGGTATAAATACGTCGGTACCACGGCTTGTTCCTCTCGCATCCCTGGTTGCTCGCCTTGCTCCTGCGCGCGGTTATCTTCTCACAAGTAGGCCTACTTTTGTTCATCTGCGTTTGATGATTGCGTCAACTGACGCTAATATCAGCGAGCGTTGATGAACAAAAGGCGACCTATTTGTGAGAACAAGTCAAAGCTTGTTGGAGATCAGCAGTCGCGCTCCCCGATTGTGGGGTGCGTGGAGGTTGGGCCCCCACTGGTCGGGGCTGTGAGGTTGTTGCGCGGACGTCGGAGTCACGACGGCTTCCGGTGTCGCTGTGCGGGTTTGCTTGGGGCAGACTCCGGAGTCGTCGCATGGTCCAGGGATCAGAGGGGCAGATAGTATCCCGCGGCTCGAGGACGGTGCTTGGATGGCGTTGTAGGTTAGACCGGCACCTGCTTGTCTCCGCACTCCGCCCGCCGGGGGCGTCCTGTCAAGAGGAAGCCAAATCTGCGCGAGACCTCACTCCGTGGATATTATTCGTGAGATGTTAAATGCGTAGAGTAAAATGTTTAGGATGTTAGGAGCAGGGTACGAAGCTGCCCCATTATGTGAGGCTAGGTCGGAGGTCCGGCTGGGCCCCCGAAATATAGGCCGAAGTAGCCGCTGGGCCGCTCTGAGCCATCGAAGTCGAGGTGGTCTTTGGGCTTGCGCACAGACCTGTGGTGATGTGGCGAGGTGCCCCTTCGCGGGGGCGGGGCCGAAGTCGGAGCCGGAGTCTCCCTGCTGAAGCGAAAACCCCGCCGAAGTTGCTGTCGGGATTGACTGGCCCATGGCTTGCTGCTGCTGCATTGATGGCCCCGAGAATCGCGCCGACATGCACTGGAGGATGCGCCACGTCATGCGATCTGTGTTGATTCCCGAGGGAGCAGACGCATGGCGGGACGCTATTGGCACGTCGTGCGCTGTCAGGGCCTTGCACGACTGCGGTCGTGCGCGACGCACGTGGGCGGCTACGGTGCTTTGGCTTCGAACTTGGGGAGGCGAGCAGTTCATCTCCCGTCGGTTACGCTTACCGGCGGTGCGGGAGGTGAAGGGGCTTTAAATACCCCTTGCGGCGTCACGTCTGAGCTCTTCTCCGCATGCCTTCCGCTCCGTTTTCCTGCGCCCCGCTCTCTTGCCTTCTTTGCCTCTGCGTTGCTCCCGTTGCCGCCTAGCTTTCGGGGAACAATGGCTGGCGGCGAGGAATGTGCTCAGCAGGCCGGCGGCGACGCCTTGTCCCGACGATCGTCGCCGCTCGAGGTGGAGTACACACTCGAGAGGCACAATTCAACGCTAGCTGGTTGACAAATGGTGGGTGGCGACGGAGAAAATGGATGGTCCGTGCTCCCGCGTCTTGGGACCCACGCTCGCGACAAAGAAGATGATCCGTACGCTGCTGCGCGAGGGGAAGCTGTCGGACTGCCGGGAGGTGCGACTACCTGCCAGCGACGAGACAGAGCCGCGCCCTGAGAAGTCGGAGGCGATCATCTTCGTCGCTTACTTTGGAGCCGGGCTTCGCATCCCGACCGCCATGATTGTCGGCGACGTCTTGCGGACCTTCGGGCTTGAGCTGGCACAACTGACTCCGAACGCGCTGGCCCGCCTTGCTGTGTATAGCTGGGCCCTACGCACGGAGGCATGCTGGCCTAGTGCCTCGATGTTCGCATTTCTCCACGACGCGCGATGCCAGCCAAAAGGGCGGAAAGATGGGACGTTTTCCAACTTCGGCAGAGTCAACTTTGTCCTACGATCGTCATGCGGGAAGATCTTCCCTACCAACTCGACCCGGGCGAAGTGGGAGCCGAACTGGATGAGACGGTGGTTTTACCACCGTGTGGTGAGCAGTAGCGACCTCGAGTACTCAGGCTGGCCGATGGTGTTCAACACCACGCCCGGCGTGTCAATCGGCAACAAGGACAGGCGAAGAGCGCGAAGGCTTGTGGGGATCACCGCCCGCTTCAACATGCGCGACCTCGCCGAGGAGTTCGTTATGTACGGCGTGGCGCCGCTCGCCTATGAATGGCGCATCACGACTGGGGGCCTTTGGCGCGACAATGTCCGCCCGTCCGTGTCTTCACTGCCGGGACCCTCCAATCTTTGTAAGTCCTGGCGGAGTCTTATTTTCCACTTCTACCTATTGGACTGTCTTTTTAACTCCGCCTCTTGCTGCGTTTCGTGGTAATCTGCACAAGTTCCTTGCTCTTGATGGCAATATCAGACATAATCTCCTCATCTCTCTTGGGCAGCAAAGATTGAAATACACCTTTATGCATAAAAGTAAGCGATTGGCTCTCCCTTGGTGCGTAACATTGCGATCAAACTACCACGGATGCCCCAACATGATGTGACACATGTGCATAGTCACGACATCACACTCCACCTTGTCTTCATAACCATCAATTGAAAACGGCACGCAAACTTTATGAGTAACTTTCAGCTTACCAACATTGTGAAGCCATTGCATATAGTATGGCTTAGGATGACGCCATGTGGTTAATGAGAGTGCATCAACCAAGTCCTTGCTGATCACATTGTTGTAGCTTCCACCATCGATTATAAGCTTGCACCGTTTGCCTTTGATCATGCATTGGGTTTGAAAAACACCATGTCGCTGCCCCTTCTCAACAATCAGCTTATTGTCACCATCCACCTTATGAGTCATCAAAGTTGGACCAACCTCAGGATCACAATACATAACTTCTCGCGGAGAATCATTGAATTTCTCATCGTCATGTTCAGATTCTTGCCTTGCACCAACTCAACAAACTCCAAACGAGAAAACCTTATAATCACGCAATCTGGCCGCCAACAACCATCATGGCGATTTTCTCCTTTATTTCACAAGCATAAAAACTTATCATATCATAGTCTAAGTTACAATGGGGCTAAGGCCCTGGCCTTATATTGGTGCACAGTGCACGGCCTTGACTAAAACTCACGCACAACCTGGCCTAAGGCCGAAACATACTCCAATACGAACTAAAAAGGAAATACCTAAACTGCTACCTTTGGATTCTCTCTCAATTTGTGACGTGACCATGAGGATTCCGTGGCTGGCACCTCATCCATTGTATGGGGCTTCGAAATAGCTTTCCAACGAGTCCAAGACGCCCAAATCGGACTCCGTTTGTGAAAGTTATGGTGTTTTAATGTTGGACTTCTTGTCTGACCCGAACCGAATCCGAATTGAATTCAAATCTTTATAGGTTTCCTTTTCTTGTTCAAGGGGCTTCCAAATCCGTTTGGAACCTGAAAAAGAGTCCTTCTTATCCTTTGAAAAGGCATGGTATGGTCGGATTTTACCCTTACTTGTATTGCAATACTCGGACTCTTTATGTTTGGCAAGTCTCGCGCGTCTCTCCGGACAACCTGTGCAGCAAGCAATGAAGTTGCCATAACTTTGTGTAGGAAGCTCCAAATCATGCGCCGTTTGATTCGTTGGAAAGTAGACTTCATTAGCTTTCCAAATATGTATTTTGTGTGCATTAGAAAACTCAGAATTGGCATTGCAATCTTCATGAACATTGTGGACTGAACTGCAATCATAAGAACTTGATTGATCTTGTGTCTTCCTCTTTACCCAAACTAGCTTTCTTTCTTTACCATCCACACCTCTAATTCCATGCATTGTTGGCTTGTTTGCATTACGCAAAGGAGGAATCACATAAGCAACTGCACGAACTAGGATATTCTTCATTCTCCCATATCCGATTGCTTCTTTCTTCTTACGCAATTCAGAGCCACTAGGCCTTGAAACTTCAGATTGCATGGGTGAAGCACAAATCAATGTAGTATTCACACTTTTGGCCACATCACTTTTGTTTTTATTAACAAGTTTATCATCATAAGACATGGCTATTGCATTTATAGAATCAATATTTGAAGATCATGGCATAGCAAGTAAATCATCGCAAGAAGTAGATATGCTAGATTTTGAAATTTTTATACTAGGCATTTTATTTTGAATATCACAAGTAATGCCAATGCTAGTGTAAGATTTATTTAGATTTTCTTCGACAAGCAAGTCATGAGATTCTTTTAGCTCCTCATAAGATTCTTTTAGAGAAATATGCTCCCTCTTCAAGACTTTAAATTTTGACTTCTCTTTTCCAAGAAATTCATTTAGTTCTACAAGTATATCTATAATATCATCATAGGAAGGCTCATCATCATCAAAATTTATACCTTTTCTTCTTTTGCCATAAGGCATGTTGGAGATGAGAAGAGCGATGGAGCCTCCTTGATGGCAATGACGACGATTCCCATTTTCTTGGGAGACTCATCTTCGGTTGACTCGGAGTCGGAGTACTCCTCATCGGAATCCCACTCTCCAATGTGGGCTTCATTCTTGCCATTCTTTTGAAGCTTCTTGAAAAGCTTCTTCTTGCCGTTGTAGTTCTTTTTGGATGACTTCTCCTTGTCATCCTTCTTTGTAGGGCATTGAGAGGCGATATGCCCCTTCTCATCATACTCATAGCAACGAATGTTGCTATAGCGCTTGTTGGAGGTGTAGGAGTGTCTTTTCTTTGCTTTTTCATAACTAGCGCTTCGGTTTGAGTGCCTTTTCATGAACTTATTCATTCTTCTTACTAGAAAAGCCAACTCCTCCTCAGAGTCCTCCCCATCATCTTCGAACTCCTCACTTGATACCGCTTTAGTCTTGAAAGCGGTGATCTTCTTACCCTTAGAGGAGGATTGCTCCAAGAGCTCTTCCTTATCTTTCTTGTACAACTCATTTATGATGAGGTTGCCCAAGAGCTATGTTGGTGTCATTCTTGTTAACTCGGGTGAGTTGAGAAAAAGGGCCACCAACGTTTCGTATTTTTCCAGCAACGCCCTAAGCATGTTTGTTACAACATCAACATCGGAAATGTTAGTACCAAGGCTCTTGAGTTCATTTACGATGTTGTTGAGTCGTGAGTACATTTCATTTATGTCCTCATGAGGCAACATTGTAAATGTCTCATATTTAATCCGAAGCCTATGCAATTTGACTTCTTTAACCGTGGACGTCCCTTCATGAATTTCAGAGAGGGTTGTCCAAATAGCATGAGCAATTTTTAGGTTGCTCACCCTATTGAACTCGTCCGCGTTTAAAGCTCCAAATAATGCAACTTGGGCATCCAAATGAGATTTACGCCCATCTTGTTTCGTAGGATGCAATGGATCAAGTGGCATGACATAGCCCTCATTTACGATTTTTCAAATATTCGGACTCATGGCCTTAAGATATATTGGCATTCTAATTTTCCAATAGGAATAATTTGAGCCATAAAAAAAAGGTGCCTTTCCTATAGCAAATCCCTCGCTAGCCATCCTTTCTCTCTAGGCAGTTAAGTCTAATAAGGAGAGACCAATCTCTGATACCACTTGTAGGATCAAGGATAACCAACTAGAGGGGGGGTGAATAGGGGGCTTTTAAATTTTCTTGCCTCTTAATTAATTTCTTACAGTTTCTTGTATAATGCACTTGAGACCTACACAATTCTAGTAAAGTTGAGGATCTACAAGAACACTAGCATAGATAAATGATCACAAAGAGTTGAATGAACAAGTGCTAAAAGGAGATAAGAGAGAAGCAAGTACACGCAATGTTTTACCGTGGTGTTTGGAAACTTGCCGTTTTCCCTTAGTCCACGTTGAGGTTATCCTAAACGAATTGGACCAGCTTTACAAATTAAGCCTTCCACCTCAAATCACTAATGGTAGCTCTTCTCCACTCCGGGTAGGTGAGCTCCAACCTTTAACATGCTGGGTCTACTCACAAGCTTCTTGAGAAGATCACCGGGCAATCTCCACCAAGTCGTCCAGGTGCCGGCAAACACTAAGAGTAACATATCTCAAGCTTCACTTGACCACACTAAGAGTAACATATCTTTATGGTACGACATTTAGCCTATAATCCGGTCTTCCACCCTTTCTCCTAAGACCGGTAAAAATAAAAAGAGGGTCTTAATCTAAGTATACCTTTGCTTTGAGCCACTGTGATCTTCACATTGATCCTTAACATGCGTCTTGTCATCAACTTAGGGACTTAACCTTTTAAACACTCGTCAAACACGTTAATCCCATATCCACATAAATTCATTAATTACCAAAACCATTTTAGGGGCCTAGATGCTTTTAACACGAAAGGCTATTAAGCAAAACGACATATGCATGCCAGAATAATATCCGCAAAGGACAGTGCAATATTTGCAAAGGACGATGCACGGGTCATGCAAGCCAGTGCGCACGCCTATTATGCATGCACGCCACGACAATTAAAGAAGGTATGCACAACAATTATGTAGCCCAAAAGACATGCAAGACAAGCACGATGGAAGCCATTTGAAGTCATCATGGCCATAAAGATAGTTTGAAGGCATCATGGCTATGCAGAAAGAAGGATGGATTCCTTAGGCCAGTGAAGCCTATGGCATAAAGGAGTCTCCTCCCATGACTATAAAAGGAGATGACAACCTGAAGGCCGGAAGACATCGAAAAATCGAGAGCTGAAGCCATCAGAGCAAGCGAGAGCCTTCCACTAGCATTCTCTCTTTAGTTCTTAGTTCTTAGAGTGAGTGTACCTCTATAAGATATCCATCCAAGAAAGTGTTGTAATATTCCAGTGTAAGATATATTTTCTGTCTTTGTGTTAATTGTCGGGGTTCCTGAAAGAAAAAACCATATGTAAGCTATAATTGTGGAAATGAGGTAGTTCTCCTTTGAAAACCCCTTGGTCTTCTTAGTCTGATTATATGGGACAAGGTTTTATGCTAGGGACCCTATAGGAGAAAACTCTTCGGCAACTCTCCGTTGAGCCCTGAGTCTGGCTGTGGAGAATGTTGAGGCCGTAGAGAAGTGTTCCCTTCGAGTGGAACTTCCTAGGGTGACGATAAAAAATTATCCCATATGATTATGATGGATGTCTAGGGAAAGCTTAGCTACTTCTGAAGCAAATTAGCAAGAAATATGGTGAGTACCGAGTAGGATTTTACATCACTGTTGCACTACCAGCTGTCTTGTTGGTTTCGCCAACTTGCTAAGATCCTGACAAAAATTACTATTCAAGCTTAATTAACACCATCGTAAAAGAAGTAGTCTATTCATTAAATAGTAACCAGAATAGTAACTGAATAGTACATCCACCACCATAGTGCAAGAATACTATTCATGAAGTGGAATTTCACTATTGTAATTCATTGTATTTTGAATAGTTTACATATTTTAAATAGTGACTAGAATATTTCGAATTGTAACTTTTGTATATTTTGTATTGTATATATTTGGTATTAGAGCTAGGTTACGATATTGGGACATATACATATATATAGATGTATATACATACATATATGCAAACGTACATACGTATGTATATATGTCTGTATATGTGTGTGTGTGTGTATTAAACCTCTTTTTTACCCCCGGGAGTAGTTACTCTCATATCTCAAAACGTAGAGAGTATCTCGCGTAATAGATGGTATGTACATGTAGTATACGAGTATATAATATCATCTAGCTGGTATGTACATTTTTTCAGAGGTGGTATGTATGTTTTTAGACACTCATTTTTATGTGTGTGTGTATATGAAGGTATTTATGAAATACGCTAAAAACTATAGACTTTCTTGCAATTTTTCATATGGTTCATATTAGAGTATCTTATAATTACTATATGAGTATACCCAAGTGATAAAAGAGTATGTGAAATTCGTTTAGGTAGTATATCATGGATGGGAGTAACTACAAGGAGTAGAATGCATTTTTCCTATAAGAAGTCTCTTTTCTACTCCTAGGAGTAGTTACTTCCTATTTCATATCTCACAACGTAGGGAAGGTATGTACATGTAGTATACGAGTATATAAGACCATCTAAGTGGTATGTACATTTTTTTTAGATCTGGTATGTATGTTTTTTTGGACATACTCATTTTTATGTGCATATATAAAGGAATTTACAAAATACGTTAAAAACTAGGCTCCCTTGTAATTTTTTCATGTGGTTCACACACCGACTCACCATCACCGCCAACTCTTTCTTTTATTTTATACTAGTAAAGTGCCCATGCGTTGCAACGAAATCTTAAACCTTATGAGTATGCATGAAGAACATAACCAAGTTTTTTAAATGCTAGACGTAACAAAGATAACATATGTTAACACTGCCGTGCCTTTCAAGCATTTTAAAATTCCAAGTAAGTATGAAAGCATAGATTCCAAAGAATTAGTTATTTTTGTCATGGCTTATAAAGAATCACAACGTTTACATATACAACTTAGCAGGTTGTTTGGTTTACATTAAAGAAATACAACATTTACATATACAACGTTTACATTAAATCTCGTGTTCTCAATATTTGATTTTTCAGTTTCCAAGGTCAGGGTTTGTTTGAGAAGGTTCAACTTGCATGACAGAACTCTCTTTTGGGCATTGCATGACAGAACTCTCTTTTGGGCATTGCGCTTTAATTTCCCTGATTCTATTTCCATCGCATAACTGGCATTCCTTGTATGTGGTTTGGCATCAGTAACAGCGGATCTCTTTGGTTGGGGTATGGGCTTCCGGACATGACTAATGGTTCATCTCTCCAACCAATTGAAGGTTGAACTGGGATCCCTCTCATCATACTGAAAGTGAAGAGTCTCTACCATGATTGGTGAAGCCAGAAGCTACAACATAAACAAAAAAATGGCTTAGCACAATAAGAAAATATGTGCAGACAGAGAATAAAAGAGTGATATGATTGGACATTTATTTGTTAGATAAGTAATGTGCATAAACGCCCAAACAATAGGATCAAGATATTGTTTTGTATATTCAAGCCCTCATAACTATATTTTGAGGCTCAAGCTATTATACCTTACGAGAAAATGCGTTTGAAGAGAACTTCTCCTTCCATGCTTCCAGTTTAGCACCCTGCGAAAAGGCAAAAATCGTGTACTGAACAATTTGGACCATATTATCAAATAGGTCACATGATAGATATTTCAGGTCTATTCACCATTCCAAACAATGAAACACAAAAGCATAAAAAAAAGATGCAAGAGCATGCACAACAATGTTTGCATTTGGCATTATAGTGTTACTGCTTGCTTTAAGTTAAATTGGAAGGTACAAACATGTCGATATGTAGACATATTTATGCTTGCTTCATTGTAGACAACATAGGAACAATTTAACGCTCATCATATTCAATGCAACCACAAAAACAATGATGAGACCAGTGAAAAATTACTTTATCTCCTATACAATAGTGACAAAGCTATTCAAGCTATGGAGCAGAAGAATATAAAAAGAAACACTGCAATGTTGACAATAAACATAACAAAATATTTAGATTTTATTACAACTGAATGAAGCATGTACCCAGTAACTGAATGAATCAGATTAAAAAAGGAAAAAAATACAAAACTGTAGTTAACTACAACTGCATTTTCTAAAAAAAATCCTCTTTTGGTGCCCAGGAGAGAGCTAGTTTGAGGTTACTCCACTGCTTTCTTCTCTGTGCCACATGAACATCCACAACAATGCACCCTAGGCAACCATCAAGCATCAGTAGAACATTTGCTTAGATATATATAATGTGAAATGCAGTGGATTTTTGCATTTTTAATATTAAGGTGAAGTTCACGATTGTACTTGCATATCAATACCAGATCTCCACAAAAAAATTTCCACATGACTCTTGAAGGAGAATGATGTCTATTTTTCAAATAAGTACTCAAGTGACCTTAAAATGTTTGAAGAACCTTAATGCAGACCAAGAAAATTGATCAACCCATGCTTTTCTGGTTTTATATCTTGATTTCGTTCGCATTTCTCAAAAGAACACATTGATACAATCATGAGGAGTGTGTCTATTCAATAAGATTATAATACATGTGTGCTTTGGTCATTATTTTGCACACATGTATATGATTTAGTACTGGAATTTACTTCATGTAGGCATATGCGCATAGCAGAGTTATCATAGTGCCCTGAACATTAGAGATGTAGAAAAACTTATGTTGGACAAAAAAAAATAGTAAAACGCCAGTACAAAACACATCACATTATAGACCTTAATCAGTATGCCAATCACAGGGAAACGCTGTATTAGACTATTAGTTCAATTCCATTGTTTCTTTCTATGAATGTTAGTAAGAACTTTAGTAGGCAGCTACATAAAAAAAACTCGACCTGCGGGGGGAGGGGGGGGGGAGGAAACCCCCCCGGGCATCATGCTTAAGAAGAAGGTCTTCTCACGCAGACTGAGAAAACCCCCGAACCCCTGCTCCACCCTTACACAGCGGCACCACGCCCGACCTTTGTGAGACGACCGGCGGATCCTCTGGATCAACGTCTTGGCGGGTCCATAGACCTGTGCTTTGGTGTGGTAGCATGCGAGGGGATTTTTTCCCCCAAGCCTGAAATTCGCTCCCACTGGGAGTCGAACCCAGGACCTGGGGGGTGCTACTGAGACGCTCTAACCACTCGGCTAGAGGCCCTTTTGCAGTAGGCAGCTACATAACCTTACAGAAATAGCAACTTCCGTAAGCATATAGCGTATATTGCGAAACATGGAATATTTTGTGTTCCTCACCGTGATGGTATCCAACCCAGAGAAATGAGAAATCCATTACCCCACCGGTGCTGTCAAGCAGCCGCACGGCCGCCTCGGTCTCCTAGAGTAGCCTCTGGCTATGCTCATAGCTCACATCCTCCACCCCCCACAGGTGTGTCTGCACCCACCAACCAAACCATGTCCGGTATTAGACGCAGCAACCATCACCAACACCTTTTTTTAAATAGTAAAGATATATGTAGAACAAAAAAGTTAGAGAGTTGAGACCAGTTTCAAGGATTCAGTAAAAATATAAATGTAAAGACAACTTTTTAGAAACTACCTCAGAAGTGAATGTGAGACCAACTTTGATTTCTCCATAGTACTGTTCACCTTTCACAACATTATATGCTGTTGGTGGAATGCTCCCTTCCGTGTACACTGCTTCCAAAGGAATTCTGCAAGAGCTAGTTTAGTTGGGCACTGTAAACTTTGAGTCCCATAACATCATTGCAGCTTTGTAACAAAAATTTAAGGGCCAGAAGTAATAGTAACTTCAAGACAGATGTTCTCTGCAAAGATTTTGAAGAGTTTAATATAACAATAGTAATTGTAGGATTGTACACATGAACGACAAGATGTACATACGTTGCTTCACCAACGAAGTCGAGTGTTGTGCCTGTATCACTGTCAAAAAGCTTGATCAACAGTTCTGTAGCTCGGTCAGACACGATGAAGACAAAGCTTTCGTTCCATTCAGGGTTACTTCCTTTGCATGGATGAGTGGATCATGTATTCATGTTACAATTGCTAGGAAAATTAAGGCACATAACATTAACATCAAACAGTGCATCAGAGACAATATCTGCACTCGAAACGAATGCTAGGAGGCAATAGCTGGAAAATTTTTATTATTCAGTCATTAAAGATATTTGAGCACCTAACTATAGAAATATTCCTCCCCTGCATCTGCAAATTTTTGGGGAATTTTTTAAACTTTTACACCTGGTTTCCATGGAATTTACACTCGATTCAGATTTCCACCAGATTTTTGCCCTGCTACTGTACTAACAATTCGTTTCGCCACACTGTCAGTTGACTTGCATCATGTACAGGTTCTGTTCCCTTGATGGCTATTATTCTTTAAGCATATTATTACTCACTACCTGCATCCTAGTATTCCCCAAAGCTGTGGTGAAACAAGGAAAACGTTCCAAGAACTAATAAATTTCTTCTTGAATCGTGAAATAGAAGTATCCATACTTGGCATAGAATGAGGCCAGGGCGGCAAGGTAGAAGCAATGGACCCATCTAGGCGATGTGTTGTGGAAGGCCACCTTCCAGAGCTGCACATGCTTCACCATGAACTTGAGCTCTCCATGTTGTTAAGGGGCCACCCCGCGTGATCCTTGCACAGATCCTTCATGAAGACCTGACATGCCCAAATAGAAACCAAAATCTTTAGTGCCAATTGACAGATTGGAACCTATAACTGTCTCGATTTCACAAAAAGCAGGAAAAATTCACAGCAAGATCAAGACCGCGCTCGGTACTCGATGCGGAAGACGTCCTTGATGGCCTCCGCGAAGGCGCGGTGGCTGCCGCCAGTGTTGCTCATGAGGAAGAGCACATTCTTGGCGCAGTTGGCGCCGAGCTGGACGAGCTCGACGGTGCCCTCCTCCTCCACCTCCCAGAAGGGCTCGTCCTCCTCGGGACTGCAGAGCGAGGTGGCCGAGGACGACGAGGACGCGCCCTCCCTGTGGGCGCGGCCCGCTGAGGAGAGCTCGCCGGCATAGGAGAGGCTCTTGTGGAACTTGCGCTTCATCCGCTGCTGCTGGTGGTAGGCCGCCACGCTCTCCAGCACCGCCTCCCGGATCGACCGCCCCTGCGGCGACACCATCGACGCCGCCATCGCGAAAGAGCCGAGAGAGACGGTGAGTGGGGCGGTGGCTTCTCTCTTGCGGTGGGGGAGGCGGCGAGGTCGTCCGCCATGAGTGCAACGGGTCCCACCTCCTCTTCTTCCACGGCACTGGCAACAATGGCTCCGCCGCTCGCAGCGACTGGCGACGGCTCGCAATGCGAGAGCTTCAGATTGCCGGATTCATCCGCGCCGCTCGCGAAGAAAGCGAGGAGGAGGACCACAATGGCCATCGCGGTTGCCGTCAGAGCAAAGCAGCGGTTGTGTGAGGTGGGGAGAGAAGAGGAAGGAGATGTATATGAACCTAGAAGTGGAGGGGCTTTTAGATCGTTTGAGAGGTGGTGGGGGAGGATGACGAGACGGACGATGAAGATTATATTTTCAAATTGGTCGGTTGAGAATCAAAGGAGAATGAAAGGGGTGGGAGAGGCCGTACCAACCACCAACTCCTTCTTTTTAAGGAGTATATATATATATATATATATATATATATATATGACGCTGAAATAGGGCACCATGATGTCTGGGCACTAAGCCTTCCTGCCTTAGGATTGCTTTTAGATGCGTGCAAGTGCAATGATATATAATATGTCAAGATGGAAAGTCTTAATCATGAATGAAAAGTCTCAATTATAGATGGAAAGTCTTAATCATGGATGAAAAGTTTTTATATATGTAGTATAAATAACAGGGGCATCATGGTGCCTAGGCTCCACGATTGAGACTTTCCATCTATGATTGATTTAGCATGCTAAATCAATGACTTCCTTTTCAAATCGATGTTTTTTCGAATTAATGAATGTTAACGGGTTTGCCTGATATATTACATATCATTGCGCTTGTCTAAAAGCAATCCAAAGGCAGAGAGGCTTAGTACCCAGACAGTATGGTGCCCCATTTCAGCATCCTACATATATGTGTGTGTGTGTGTGCGCGCCTAGGCTCCATGCTTGAGACTTTCCATCTATGATTAAGACTTTCCATCCATGATTGAGACTTTCCATCCATGATTAAGACTTTCTATCCTGATATATTACATATCATTGCACTTGCACGTATCTAAAAGCAATCTAAATGTAGGGAGGCTTGGTGCCCAGACACCATGGTGAAATATATATATATAAGGTACTTGGGTATATGTAGAGCAAGTTTAGAAGTATATGTATATGTATAAATTTTTTCATAACTAGTTACGTACCCGTGCGTTGCAACGAAACTCATTGAATGTATAGAGAATTGTGCTATAGAAGAGAGTTGCTCTGATCGGTTGGAAAGTGGAGAATGGTGAGAAGTTGAGGGAATAGAGCAGTTGGAGGAGAATGGACATACAACCACCAACTCATTCTTTTATAATAGTAAAGATTTTTTTACACTTTTTTTTAGTTAGAGTGCACTGTGATTGCACCTGTAAACTTGAATGAATAGCATATGTTCCTACATATATGTGTGTGTTAACCACATGAAAAAAAAATACAAGGTACAGGGGAGTCTATAGTTTTTAACATATTTTATAAATTCCTTCATATATGCATACAAAAATGAGTATGTCCAAAAAAAATATACATACTACTTCTAAAAACTGTACATATCACTCAGATGATCGTATATACTCGTATACTACATGCATATATACCCTCCGTTACGCGAGATACTCCCTACATTGTGAGATACGATATAGAGAGTAACTACTCCTAGAAGTAAAAAAATGCTTCGGAAAAATACCTTTTACACCTAGGTGAAACTACACCCACCTCTAATATACCACCTAAATAAACTTAAAATACTCATTTATCACTTTAGATATACTCATATACTAATTATAAGATACTCCAATGTGAACCACATGAAAAACTTGTAAGGGGGTTCATAGTTTTTAGCATATTTTATAAATACCTTCATATACGCACATAAAAAGGAGTATGTTGAAAAAATATACATACCACCTCTAAAAAATTGTTCATACCACCTAAATGGTCTTAAATACTCATATACTACACTTACATACCCTCCGTTACGCGAGATACTCCCTACATTATGAGATACAATATAGGGTGTAATTACATTCGAGAGATACAATATAGCATATCTAGTATCTAGTGCTAATGCCCTATTCAATGATAAGGTGCTAACGCACCTGTGGGCCATCTGATCTCCTGCGTGTGGCTAAGATTGAGACAGGCGGGAGCATCAATCTCACCTATGTGTTTTTGCAGAAAACTCCCCTCGTGGCATCAATTTTTCGCTACCTCTTTCTTCTCTTTTGGTGTTTCTCTCACACTCTCAATTGGGATGCTCTCAAATTCATATATGGTGGAATCACACAACTCACTCTTTTTAATACTCTCTTTCCCTTTGGCTATGTGGCTCTCACTCTCACATGGGTTTTGATGCATCTCAAGTGTTGTTTGTAGCAATGGGGCAGCATGTGCACTTGGAGTAAAACTTCCAATAGATGGATTAGTTTTAAACGAATTGAAACGAGATGTGGTTTTACCTCCTGTAGGTGCTATACGAAGAGTGTAGGAAGATGATTTTGAAACTCTCATGTCCTCCTCGGTCTCATTGTGCAGAACGACCGGAGGGCCGTGCACACTTGTGTGATCAGCTGGTGCACCCCCACGTAGATTGTGGTGTGCGAACATGGCACGCAGCTCCTGAAAGTTATTGTTGATGGTCGTACGCAACTGTTTGACCTCCACCCCGAGGGTGTTCAGTCCAGTCTGAACTTCCCTGAGCTCATCGCGCACGCCATTGTCACCATTATGACGTTGTTTTTGTCGCATCTCGCGCAACCGAGTGTACTCGGTCCACGTAACCAGCGCCTCCAGATTAGGTGGATCCTCCTTGTGACCTATCATGGGAACGACTCACAAACAAGAAACGAGGTTATATCTGGGTTGGTAAAACAAAAGCTCTCCCTATGCTTGCAACTCTCTGTCCTGAAAACAAGACAAGCTTACCGTTCCAAAGTGAATCAAGGACGGCAAATCGACAATTGTGACAGCGAAAGATATCAACCCGGTAAAGTATGAGTGTAACCAAGAGAAAGGGAGTACACAAACGGGTGTCGGTGGAGCTTGGACAGTTATGTATTTTGTAGCAAGGAAAAACAATCAATTAATTTTAGAAATTGCACAGAATTGAATTATAGTTCGTATCTGGCACTTAGCCTATGTTGCTGATCAACCAAGGATGGAAGAAAGCTAAGATAAGTGTATGGAAATGTATGGGAGTGGTAAATACAAGTTAATTCAATCGAACGCAATCTGGAATTGAAGAACACAAGGGTTGACCCAAAACTTGAAAACTGAGGATTTCTGTCTACTGGACAGCACGTCGGTATTTCGGCCGCAACTTTTTTGTCAGTTGCCTTTTTTTCAATGATTCTTTTTTTCTTAGTTTCCTGACGGCTTTTTCTACAACTTTTGTTTTGGGGCCAAGTTCTGGAAACCGACCGAACAATTCGCACAAAATTCACATGTGCCGACTGTTGCAGATTCAATTCAGAAATTTGGGTCAACTTTCACCGCATATATCTCTTAACTGCCTTGCTGGAATGACATGAAAGTTTACAGATAGATGGACAATGAAGTTTAGAATCTAATGGCGGTAGTCTCGCTCAAAAATAATCTCGGAATCAAAAGTTATGGCGTTTTTGGTGGCGGCAGCAGAGAAAGGAAAATCAGCCGAATTGGAATTAGGGTTTGGGGTGGGGAATTTTTTTTGTTTGGATTTTTAATGGCACAAAGATATGACCAGCAACTAGACAATGCTAAGACGGACACAAATTCAATTTAGAAAACCAAAACTAACAGATTGAAAGGCACAACGGGGTTTGGACAGGGGAAATTAACTCTTTTTGTAGGGCAATTTTTTTTCTGGACTATAGGAAATAAAAACCAATCTACTAACTACGGGTAAAGAAATTCTCATCGAGTAAACCTAGAATCTGATACCACATGATAAGGGGAGGGGTCCCGATCTTCTTAGTGAGGAATCGTGGATAGTTGATGCGAAGTAGACGATGTCACTAGTTGAACACTCACGCCAATGCACGAACCCTCAACTCTTCGGAATACACCCAAAACACACCGGATAATTGTTCATCGCAAGACCACAAACGACGAACGCCAAGTCCCCAATTCTCAATGTAACGACGGCTTGACCTTGATTTGCATAACGAACAATGGATCGCCTAATTCTCTCTCAAAGTCCTCGCATGAACTCTGGTGTTGAAAGAACAAGCAATAGCTATGTTTCAATCTTATGCATAAAGTTGGTCTCCTTCTAAAGGCTGCCAATACAAGGCTTATATAGCCCCTTGGAACGTCCATATGGTCTCCAAACCAATTACAACTCAACCCTATATGGTTTTGGATACGAACTCTCACAAAAAGAAAACTATATTTTTCACCCGTCATCTTGTTTCGGTCATAACTTTTTATCTGTGATGAATTTGAAGGTGGGACAAGATCCATTGCGTAGCCCTTGAAATTATCTTTCCAACGAGTACAAGAACACCTGAATCGGACTCCGTTTGTGAAAGTTATGGCCTTTTTAGTAACTGCCTGTCAGGCTGTTCCGAACCGAATCCGAATTGAATTCTGAGTTGAATCCGAGTTTGAATTGGGTTGAGCACGTGGGAAGTCCGAATTTGGCTTGAAAATCTTATCCAAAACTTGTAGTTTAAGTCCTTGTCCTTCTCCCCTTTTGCTCTCCCACTGCATGGGCTTCTTTCCTCCTTGATCAGCTGCATGGGTTGCTTGGCTTTCTTATTTTCATTCCCATGGGTTTTGAGCTTTTTGTTCTTCGTAGCAAATATGATTAACCTCCTTGTGCTTCTCCATTGCTTTGGCCTCGGACTCATCATAATATTCAAATTAATCATGTGCATATCCGCATCAGACGGCATCAGTAAACTGCGTGTGGACCAAATCACGACATGAAATGAAACCGAGTACAAACACCCCGAGCGTACTTCTCATCCGCCCAAGCTCAATTTGGCAACCGTTTCAAATCTACATGAGTCGGTGTGAAACTTTTCCAGACAACAGGTTCCGACTAGTATGACAAACAACATGCGGACGAAATCGAGGCACGAAATGAATCCGAGAGCCAACACCCTAAATGGATTTTGTATGCGCTCAAGCTTATTTCAGAATGCATTTCGAATCTGTTCAAGTCGATGTGAAACTATCCTTCGTAGTGGGTTATGATAGCATTAGTAAACGGCATGCAGACGAAATCACGGCACGAAAGGAAACTGAGTGCCAAACACCGCGAATATACTTCGTGTGCACCCTAGCTCATTTCAGCATGTGTTTCGAATCCACCGGAGTCGGTGCGAAACAATCCCCCACGATGGGTTCCGATTGGTACTACAAGCTCTACGCGAATGAAATCGAATCACGAAACGAAACTGAGTGCCAGACACCATTAATGCACATCATCTGCGCCCTAGCTCACATCACATGCATTCTTGTTCCACCCGTGCCGCTGTGAAACTTTTTGATAGCACTAGCGGTCCCGATCTTTCGATGAGAGTGGTAGATTCGATTGGGGAAGGGGATGACATTGACGACCCGACAACAACCATCCTAGGACGTTGCGTCTTAGCGATCGATACACCAACTCTAGAGGTTGTTCGTGACCTTGTCGGCGCACAAATCAACCAAACCACGAGGGTAATTGTTCCTGCAAGCAATCGAAGAACAGGCAAGAACAAGATGAACAACAACTCAATTGCAAATAAACGATGTAGGATTCAATCTGAAACAGACACGCGCGAGTATTTGGGCGGTCTAGCCGACACGCGCGAGTACAAGGCGAAGTAGCAAAAGCTAACTTAGTCTATCAAAACCCAAACCCTAGAAGAGGGTGCGGCTGCCTATTTAAGGGACACAGAAGGTGGAGGGTCGGCCAAAACACATGGAAGCCGAACAGGACTCGATTACAAGGCCCAAGGCCCACTTTGACTCGGACTGGAAAAGTGACATGATTTATTTTGCAGTTTCTGATCGGCTTGGATGGAATTTGGAGGTGAGACCAGATCCATGTAAAAGTAGACTTCAAGATCTTTCCAATGAGTACTCACGGGCCCTGAGGAACCTTCTGGATCAAAAGTTATGGCCATTTGAAATAGATGCTGTTGGGAAGGCCGAATCCGAGTCGAACTCGCGAACAGGACTTGGTTTGCGCTTGACGGTTCCACTTCTATACTTGAGCTCACGTGGTTCTTCCCCATGGTTCCTAAGGACAATTAAATCATCACAAGAATTAAGTAGCATTCTATTCTTTGAAACATTTATATGCAAACTTAGGAACGCATTCACCTAATAGTTAAGTTGACGTGCTCACACTCTAGTCATTGGTCCTTGTATCATAGTTTCAGTTTGATGTGGAGTCGGCATGGTTGGATGCATGGAAAGGATGTCCTCATCATCCTCCCCTTCTTGCATTTGAGTCGTCCGCGACTCAAGCTCATCTTCTTCTCCCAAGTATGGCTTCAAATCTGCAATGTTAAAGGTGGGACTAACCCCAAAATCCGCAGGCAACTCAAGTTTATATGCATTGTTATTAATTTTTTCCAACACTTTGAAAGGACCATCAGCTCTAGGCATCAACTTAGACCTCCTCAATTCAGGAAATCTTTCTTTTCTCAAATGCAACCAAACTAAATCACCCGGTTGAAACGTTAAATGCCTCCTTCCTTTACTACCAGCAAGTTTATATTTAGCATTCATGCGTTCAATATTTTCTTTGGTTGTCTCGTGCATTTTCAACATCAAGTCAGCACGCTGTTTAGCATCAAAATTTAACTTCTCCGAAGATGGAAGTGGTAGCAAATCAATAGGAGCACGAGGCACAAAGCCATAGACAATCTCAAAAGGGCACAACTTTGTAGTAGAATGCAGCGAATGATTATAAGCAAATTCAATATGAGGGAAGCATTCTTCCCACATTTTAATGTTCTTTTTCAAAACAGCCCTAAGCATGGTAGATAAAGTTCTATTCACAACTTCAGTTTGCTCATCAGTTTGAGGATGACATGTAGTCGAAAATAACAGCTTAGTCCCCAATTTAGCCCATAAAGTTCTCCAAAAATGGCTAAGGAATTTAGTGTCACGATCGAAAACTATTGTATTTGGCACACCATGCAAGCGAACAACTTCACGAAAGAACAAATCAGCAATGTTGGTAGCATCACCACTTTTATGACATGGTATGAAGTGTGCCATCTTAGAAAATCTATCCACAACAACAAATATGCTATCCCTCCCCTTCTTTGTCCTAGGCAGTCCTAAAACAAAGTCCATAGAAATATCTTCCCAAGGTACACTAGGAATAGGTAGAGGCATATACAAACCGTGAGGATTAAGTCATGACTTAGCCTTTTGACATGTAGTGCAGCGAGCAACAAAACGTTCCACATCACGTCTCATCTTTGGCCAAAAGAAATGACTAGCAAGTATGTCTTCCGTCTTCTTCGCTCCAAAATGCCCCATCAGCCCACCTCCATGCGCTTCCTGTAACAACAACAAACGAACGGAGCTAGCTGGAATGCATAGTTTGTTAGTTCTAAACACAAATCCATCATTTAGAACAAACTTATTCCACATTTTTCCCTCTTTGCAATTCAGCAACACATCTTTAAAATCATCATCATGAACATAATGCTCCTTAATTGTTTCCAATCCAAAAATTTTGAAGTCAAGTTGTGAGAGCATGGTATATCTCCTAGACAATGCATCAGCAATAACATTCTCCTTTCCCTTTTTTGGTTTTATGACATAAGGAAAAGACTCTATGAATTCAACCCACTTTGCATGCCTACGGTTCAATTTTCCTTGACTTCTAATATGCTTTAATGACTCATGATCAGAATGAATGACAAATTCTTTGGGCCATAAATAATGTTGCCATGTCTCTAAAGTTCGAACTAGAGCATATAATTCCTTTTCATAAGTAGAATAGTTCAAACTAGGCCCACTCAATTTTTCACTAAAGTATGCCACAGGTTTACCTTCTTGCAACAGCACACCACCCAATCCAATTGCACTAGCATCACATTCTAGCTCAAAAGTCTTACTAAAATTTGGAAGTTGGAGTAATGGTGCATGTGTTAACTTATCTCTCAATGTGTTGAAGGCGTCTGTGCCTGGAGGCT
This sequence comes from Dendrocalamus latiflorus, assembly GCA_017311315.1. Lineage (NCBI taxonomy): Eukaryota > Viridiplantae > Streptophyta > Magnoliopsida > Poales > Poaceae > Dendrocalamus > Dendrocalamus latiflorus. Next base: position 20,178,583 of record CM029629.1, on the reverse strand, counting down.
TACGTGGATCTGAAATCTCCAGATTTCCCGGACTTTTTTTTGACTCTATCTTCTCATTTCTTTTTTTAGCCGCGGCTCTTTTAAATGCGGCTGCCTGTTCCTTCTTTTTTCTCTCTTTTTTTCTTTTTTTTCCTTTTTTTCCACACACGACGCGGTTAAAACCTACTCCGAAACCAACTCCAAGATCGTGTCCTACTCCTGATGAGGCGATAGGGTCCCGAGCTTCCGATAGGATGACAACTTCGATTTTGGTGGAGGTGACCCTTGCGATCCGACTACAACCGTACGACGTCGCTTGCGCCTTAGCAATTGCTGAACCAACCCCAAGATGTTATCAACCGTGCCAAGAACGCGGTTGACCTAACCATGAAGCTCTATTCCTGCATGCAATCGAAGAACACGCAAGAACAAGATAACAAGCAATCTGAAATTGCAAATATATAAATTGAGATCAAAAGATGGGATTCCGAAGGCTGTCTTGACAGGTGGTCGTCTGACACAACTGAAGAACATAAGTTTGCATAATAGCTAAACCTAAACCCAACGAAATCCCAGTCCTAACTTAGGAGACGGCGGCTCTTATATAGAGAGAACGACTAGGGGTGGCAGCCAAGTGCATGCCCTAGGGGTACAAGGCCCATGGGCCCAAGTGGTGGTGGCGCAGCACCCTTTTTGACTCGAACTCAGAAACCAACGTAGACTCTTTTGATGATTGCGGCTGGCTCAGAAGTAATTTAAATATGAGGCTAGATCCATTGGAAAGAGAACGAGAAAAGCTTTCCATCCAGTATGCGTGGACCTCAAACGGACTCCGTATGTGAAAGTTATGCTCATTTGAAGTTGGGCCATCGTGCTGAATCCGAACTGATTTGGAGGCCGAATTGGATTCCAAAACGTGTCCAAGTTGAACTCTTGTTTGAATTGGTGCAAACATGATGTGGTGTGTAACATCCTGAAAAATTTTGGAATTTGAAAATATGAAGTTTTTGAACTATTCTACAATATATTCTCTTGAGATTTGAATCTTCTTTGGGGTTTCTTAAAATTGTGGTTGAGGTTTCAAGAATTAATGTCATGAAAAATTTGAATTTGAAAAATATAAGGTTCTTAAATTATTTTGCAATATGTTCTGTTGAAACTTGGATTTTATGGCGATTTTCTGAATTTTGGTTGAGGATCTAAAAATTGAAGAAGGTTTCAAAAGAAATAAAACCAGAATTAAAATGCCATAAAAGAAAATATAGAAGTAAAATAAATCTATAATCTTGAAAAAAAAAGGGGGAAAGGAAGGAAGTCAGGCCGGCCGAAGGCCCGGCCCAACTTCCCCACCAAATTCCCGCACCGCTAGCCCACCCGCGCTAGCTCTCCTCCCCACTCTCTATCACTGCCGCGCGGGCCCGTCCCCTCTCTTTCCCTGTCGCGCGGGACCGCTCCCCCTCCCTCTCTTTCTTCTTTTCCTTTTCCCCCATGCGCTGCGTTTCCTTCTGTTTTCTCCTCCTTCCTCCTCCCGTGGCTGAGCTTCTCCCACGTCTTCTTCTTCTCTCAGCTCTGCGCCGAATCCCTCAAATATCTGCCGCAGCGCGCCTGCGCTCCCTGCTCCCGAGCCGTCCCTTCGCTGCTCTCTCTCGCTGCCCTCCTCTGTCCTCTGCGCAGCACCGCCCGCGCCACCAGCCCTGCTGCCGCTCCCTCTTTTTCTCCCCGCGCTGCCGTCCCGTCCCCTCGCCCCATCGCGTCACCACGCCGACGCCCACGCCCATGCTCTACTCCACCGGGCGCGCGCTCCTCTATAAGACGTCCTACGCCTCCAGTGCATTGCCTTGCCCCCTCCTTCCTCCGTCTAGCTCTCAGCTCGGGCTAACCTTGAGTGCGCCGCCGGCTGCCACTTCATCCCGGCCGCTCCGGCGAAGACCCACCATTCCGGCCGCGCCCGACGCCTCTCCATTCCCCCGCCAACCTTTTCCCTGAGTTAATTGAGCTGACATCTCCGCAGCAGCTTCTTCCCCAATCCCGGCCACCACCGCCATCCTCACCGCCGCCGACCACGCCATTCTCACCTCGGTCGGTCTTGGGTCAATTGGGCGCGGTGGGAGTGTCACCTTGGCGCCCCAAACCTCCTCCAACTGCCGGCGGAGCTCCTCGTCGCCCGAGCCGTTCCCTCCACGGCGACCTCCCCACGCCGCCGCCCGCGCACGCCGCTGGCCTCCCTCGTCGCGCCCCCAGCTCCTCCGACCCCCTTGGTGAGCTCAGTACCCCCCTCTCATACTCATTCGCATCCTTTCTTCGTCCCTCTAACTCCCGGTCGCCGGCGCCTCGATTCCGCCTCACCGCCGGCCGCCTAACACCGCCGCCAGCCCGCCTTGGCGCCACCCGGCCGGAGCTACTGCCACCGTGAGCTTCGTCGTCACCTGGGCATTCCATTTCACTGGTTGCCGCCGCCTCCCCGGCCATCCTTCGCCGGCGCCACCACCCCCTTTTCCCTAGCCGAGCATACTCAAGCCACCGAGTCCCAGGTCTGCGGTTCGATCCCATTCGGCCGCAACTCCTTCCCATTTTTATTTATTGTGATTTTTACAGCCCGTACTGCTATGAAAAATCAGGAAAAAGTTAGAAACAATTTAGGGAAGGTAATAAATTTAAAGAGTTGGCGAAATAGGATACTTAACCTTGTAATATCCGATTATTTACTACATGAACAACCCATATAGTTTAAGCATTTAAATGAGGTCTAATTACTAATTAAAGGCATAGGAGGTGTTGATTAGGAAATATTGTGTAGATTTAGGCTATCATGAAGTGATGATTTAGTAAACACATATTATTCGTAAATACGACATATACATAGCTGCCGTAACATTTGTCATGACTGCCATTAAACGAAACCCCTTGGTAGATATAATTAATGACTATATCAAAACATGAACCCGTATAACAAATCATTGTAGATAGATAAATTTAAAGTCATAATAATAATAATAATAATAATAATAATAATAATAATAAAGCTAAGCTTAATAATAACTAAAGCATAGATAAAATGATAATGGTGCCGTAATTAAACCCTGACGTTAGGCTTAATAAATAGTAGTGTTGAGCCTGGAATAACAGGCTAGGAACCATACCCAAACGAATACTAATTCAACTTGAGCTACGCAAGTAATATCCAAGGGCGCATAAAATGCTATACACCTAGACTCTAAAATAAATTCAGTAAGCCAAAATGCCCTGAATATTAGCGCTCGACCAAGTAATACCCAACTAAACTTATATATTAAATCATAGGTCTAACCTAACTCATGAAACTTCCTTGATAAATACAAAAATAATAAAAGATATTATTAATAAAATCAAGTCATCATACCCCACCAAACTAAATTGAGTTTATTTGGATTTTATCTGGACTTTTGAGTTAATTGCATTTATTTGGATTCAGTTGCTTAGCACGTAATTAGAAACTGGAGTCCTGAAGATTCTATGGATCAAGTGTGATCGGATTGAAGTGAAGATGAAGAACAGAAGCTCGAGCGAAAGCATTGTGTGAGCTCAAGACCGCGGTAAACCGCGCCAGGCGAGTCAATACTTTGATCATTTCAAACCTACATTTTCCGCAAATTATTTCTGCTTAAATTATCAAATTGCATGCTGTTATTTTATATGCAAATCCATGTTTAACTTAAGATCTTAGTTATATGCCCATTGTTGCTTGATTAATATTACACCTCCTTTGGAATATTTGAATGTGTGAACCTTGTCGCCGTAGAAAAATTTATAATAGTAACCTTCCGAAAATAAGTCCCTAAATATATGTCATGCTTAGTATTGCTTAGATAATCATGGGCGCGAGAGCGCCCAAGCATCACTTTTTAATACAGAGAGAAATTGATTGGGCAGTCATGGTGGGAATGACTGGTATATTATGGTATGATTATTTTATGCTCCCAAAAATCCCAACTTGCTTTAATATCTGGGCGGATGGTTCGGGGGTATGGTGCAGGTGTGCACGAGAGTGTGGTTTGTGGTAGAACCGCCCAGATACCACTAAGGACTGAATCTTGTCATGTCAACCCGTGTAAAACAGTACAACCACAAGTCTGTAAAGTACAACTTGGCTAAGTAGACTTATCGAAATCCCGGACTCATCTCACTGGTAGTGGATTGATGGGGTTATGCTATGGCAAGGGGGCCTGAAGGGACACCAGGTAGGGTGAAGTTTCTCAGTCGTACTAGCGCAGAGGGGAGGGGAGCCCGTACGCTAGTAGCAGTGAGAAACATCCCGTGCAATTAGATGGGACCCATCGCAAATGGGAGAAGCCCATATAGTGGGATGAGAAAAGGGACTAGATACTTTGAAAAGTCATTGTGATGGTCTGCTCAACCACACTTCTAAGGAATCGTGTGGGGCAATGAGTTGATTGTCTCTTGTGGTGAAAGTGTACAAACTCTGCAGAGTCAAAACTATTCGAATAGCCGTGCCCACGGTCAAGGGCGGACATGGGAACTTAACTAGATATAGTTCTGTTTTAAAATATTGAAAAACTGGGAATGCAAAAGTGAAAGGGCGATGGACTGCCCTGGTTTGGAATTGTCCTGGGTGTCGTCCCAGTGGTAAGTTAAGCGGCTATAACGCTGAAACATTGCTATATGGTGCAGATGCCATGTAACGGTGGATGGAATCTGGATTGCTAGTATTATTGCATGTTCTTGAACATTATGCTTTTGTTCAAAATGCTAGGTCTTAGGAATTTTTATATAATTGTATTCAAAAGCACTCTTCGCAAAATAAAATGAGCCCAAGCCATTCTTTGATTAGCCATACATGTTAGATATTGCATTCTGTGTGTTGACTCGCTGAGCACGGGGTCGGAGTGCTCACGCTCGCTTTTGCGGCAAAATTCAGAATCAGGAGTCAAATCACCTCGCCTCAGCAACAATAGTGGACAAGCTGGCAGATAAGATGAAGATGAAGATGTCAAGGGCTAGGTCGCGAACCTCCAGTTGGCTGCCTGTGGGCATGTCCTGAAGGTCCCATCTGTGTGCTTCGTTCTTCCGCTGCTGCAATTTAATGATTTCGGCCTAATCGGCCATGAGTAAGTCTACTATTAAATTTTACGCTTCCGCATGATATGTATTTTGATATTCATTACTGTAACTGTGAGCACTATCTACTGATCCAGGGAATAGTGCAGTAATCACAGAGGAATCCGGATGTTAATATCTGGGTCCCTACAGCGATGGTATCAGAGCATATCGACTGCAGGTCGTGACCTAGTTAGCCTGGCCGATAGTCCATGACTAGAATTATTTCTTCAGTATCTATTTTCGCAAATATAAGTTGCATTGCTCATTCTCATCCCTCTTAGATGATTTCCCCCTCATCTATATGCTACCCTAGCCATTTTACTTCTGCAGCTCTCTCACCTCGAATTCAAATGAAGAAAATCCAGTACTCCTCTTGAAAATTTTGTACGAAAACCCACTTTGGGCCAAGAATCATGATGCTTACCCTTGAAGGTTACATGTTCTATCCTTGGAGAAAACAATAGTGCGAATTTTGGGATAAATGAAATGGTGGAGATTGAATGAATAGATTGCTTAGATAGATGAATTAAGTGGTTCTTGGAGAAATAGAGAGTGTGGAACAAATTAAAGCATTGCAATACTGATAAATTGTATCATTTCTGAAAGATGTTTACAACAATGGAATAATAGGATATGGTCAATAACTGGAAGGATTAACTAAAATGTTTAGACATTAGAGATGTGCTAACAACTATCGGAGTATAGACTTTATTAAAAACATTATTCTCGGAGGATGTTATAGTAATCAGTTGGGAGATATATAGTAAAAATTTATATTGATCTCAAGAGAAGCAAGTTATGGATCTAAATCAATAACACCTAATTGGACTATTAGGATGTCTCGATACCAAAAATCATCGTTGGATCTAAGATAAGGAATATTAGATCTTCATTAGACTGAATAATTGATCAAAATGGCATATAATAGATTTGAGATAGGGATTATACGATCATTGTGAAATATGAGGGTTGATTTATAAATCTATGTTGGAAGTTAGGATTTATGTGATGATTAGATACCCATGGCTGGAGTAGCAAAAAAAACACACACACAATAGGACGTGTAAGATCGGTGGATCGAGTGAATAAAGGCACCCACTATTTGGAGTTTTAGATGGCAAAAATACCAAAGTTAAATTATGGAGGAAGATAGCCTAAAGAGCAAATTACAAGTTAAATTATCAAGGCCATTATATTCTAAGCCTTGTGCATAACATCATATGGGAGTGAATCAAATTATTGATGGACATTTGAACAGTAGGAGAGATTTAGATGCCTTGAAAAAAAAGGGTATTGTAAGGTTTGTATTTCCAAAACAATAACAAGGATGAGTACTGATTACCCCCAAACACTTTCCTCCTTCTATCGATTTCAAGAGACAACTTTATCCCATTCTCTTACCCCTGCTCCAAAATTTAAGATTAAGATCGTCGAAGATGGTCATAAAGATAAGGTGGCCTCATTCTAAGCGGACTATGCAGATCAACCCTGCGCCCTCCTGTGTGTGCTTCCCCGAGTAGACGTTGTACTGTTACCAGATTTTCATTGGGCCCTGTGCACTGCTTTCTTGCCCTCGGGCGTCCTATTTCGCAGTCACGGGAAAAGCTTGTTTTAAAAATTTGTGTGGTTCTGTATCACCCCAGCTTCCAGGCTATATTTTTTTAAAAAAATTGTGAATGGGTTTAGATTACCTTATCCCCACGATTATATCCTTACCTCATGCTATTCCCTCTCACCTTTTGCTGAAAACCCCATTGGATCCACAGAAGCGAAATAACGGATAACCCAAACTAGGGTAATCAAGAAGAAGTAAAGGCTCTGCAACCTTCCAGTATTTAAGGAAAATAACATCACCATGAAGAAGACCACCGTCAGGAGAGTGTCCACTGAGCGAGGTCTCCTATTCCTGCGAAGAATAAGATTCTTGCTCCAAGGTTGCTCCTTGAATCTATTGCTAACCAAGGCAACCAAAGTACAACTAATGAGTCACATGATCGCCACAGTACCCACCATGCCTGGAATTAGAAGAGACAAATAATGACACTCGTCATTTATTTAAGGGGGGTAGTACCAAGAGACAGAACTGCCAAAGAACGACTACGATGTATACCCTTGGAACTGCAACGACATGGACTTAGAGCTAATCAGACCAGTACAAAGGAGATTCGCAAGGCTAGGAATTTTCCGGTAATGAGGACTACAAGACATACCTTTAGCTAAAATCGTCGTGTTTGGCAGAGCTAAAGACTAAGAACGGGATCCCAGTAGAAGTGAAAGACCACCATATAGATATGTCCATCGGCACCCCTTTCATTCCTAAGGTTCTCTATCCCTAAGGCACAAACCATTGCTACCCACCTATTAATATGAAATTCTACAACCATATATCCAACAGGCGATGCAACCACTCCATTCTATGACGACGTGAAGACAATAATGTCAAAGAGCAAGTAATTGGAAGTCTACGACCTATCCAGGAGAACAAGGTTTCTATCTTCCCTTTTGACTTCTCCAAGTGCTAACCTCTATTGTGTAGATTTTCACCTCTCTGTGAAGCTCAAAGAATTGTACGTCAAGCAACACCTAGGAACCCATTGCTAGCTAATATAACCCACCTCCTTTCTTTCTACTCTACCGGAATCTCGGGGTCGAGATTCATTTAAGGGGGGTAGGTTTGTAACATCCTGAAAAATTTTGGAATTTGAAAATGTGAAGTTTTTGAACTATTCTACAATATATTCTCTTGAGATTTGAATCTTCTTTGGGGTTTCTTAAAATTGTGGTTGAGGTTTCAAGAATTAATGTCATGAAAAATTTGAATTTGAAAAATATAAGGTTCTTAAATTATTTTGCAATATGTTCTGTTGAAACTTGGATTTTATGGCGATTTTCTGAATTTTGGTTGAGGATCTAAAAATTGAAGAAGGTTTCAAAAGAAATAAAACCAGAATTAAAATGCCATAAAAGAAAATATAGAAGTAAAATAAATCTATAATCTTGAAAAAAGGGGGAAAGGAAGGAAGTCAGGCCGGCCGAAGGCCCGGCCCAACTTCCCCACCAAATTCCCGCACCGCTAGCCCACCCGCGCTAGCTCTCCTCCCCACTCTCTATCACTGCCGCGCGGGCCCGTCCCCTCTCTTTCCCTGTCGCGCGGGACCGCTCCCCCTCCCTCTCTTTCTTCTTTTCCTTTTCCCCCATGCGCTGCGTTTCCTTCTCTTTTCTCCTCCTTCCTCCTCCTGTGGCTGAGCTTCTCCCACGTCTTCTTCTTCTCTCAGCTCTGCGCCGAATCCCTCAAATATCTGCCGCAGCGCGCCTGCGCTCCCTGCTCCCGAGCCGTCCCTTCGCTGCTCTCTCTCGCTGCCCTCCTCTGTCCTCTGCGCAGCGCCGCCCGCGCCACCAGCCCTGCTGCCGCTCCCTCTTTTTCTCCCCGCGCTGCCGTCCCGTCCCCTCGCCCCATCGCGTCACCACGCCGACGCCCACGCCCATGCTCTACTCCACCGGGCGCGCGCTCCTCTATAAGACGTCCTACGCCTCTAGTGCATTGCCTTGCCCCCTCCTTCCTCCGTCTAGCTCTCAGCTCGGGCTAACCTTGAGTGCGCCGCCGGCTGCCACTTCATCCCGGCCGCTCCGGCGAAGACCCACCATTCCGGCCGCGCCCGACGCCTCTCCATTCCCCCGCCAACCTTTTCCCCGAGTTAATTGAGCTGACATCTCCGCAGCAGCTTCTTCCCCAATCCCGGCCACCACCGCCATCCTCACCGCCGCCGACCATGCCATTCTCACCTCGGTCGGTCTTGGGTCAATTGGGCGCGGTGGGAGTGTCACCTTGGCGCCCCAAACCTCCTCCAACTGCCGGCGGAGCTCCTCGTCGCCCGAGCCGTTCCCTCCACGGCGACCTCCCCACGCCGCCGCCCGCGCACGCCGCTGGCCTCCCTCGTCGCGCCCCCAGCTCCTCCGACCCCCTTGGTGAGCTCAGTACCCCCCTCTCATACTCATTCGCACCCTTTCTTCGTCCCTCTAACTCCCGGTCGCCGGCGCCTCGATTCCGCCTCACCGCCGGCCGCCTAACACCGCCGCCAGCCCGCCTTGGCGCCACCCGGCCGGAGCTACTGCCACCGTGAGCTTCGTCGTCACCTGGGCATTCCATTTCACTGGTTGCCGCCGCCTCCCCGGCCATCCTTCGCCGGCGCCACCACCCCCTTTTCCCTAGCCGAGCATACTCAAGCCACCGAGTCCCAGGTCTGCGGTTCGATCCCATTCGGCCGCAACTCCTTCCCATTTTTATTTATTGTGATTTTTACAGCCCGTACTGCTATGAAAAATCAGGAAAAAGTTAGAAACAATTTAGGGAAGGTAATAAATTTAAAGAGTTGGCGAAATAGGATACTTAACCTTGTAATATCCGATTATTTACTACATGAACAACCCATATAGTTTAAGCATTTAAATGAGGTCTAATTACTAATTAAAGGCATAGGAGGTGTTGATTAGGAAATATTGTGTAGATTTAGGCTATCATGAAGTGATGATTTAGTAAACACATATTATTCGTAAATACGACATATACATAGCTGCCGTAACATTTGTCATGACTGCCATTAAACGAAACCCCTTGGTAGATATAATTAATGACTATATCAAAACATGAACCCGTATAACAAATCATTGTAGATAGATAAATTTAAAGTCATAATAATAATAATAATAATAATAAAGCTAAGCTTAATAATAACTAAAGCATAGATAAAATGATAATGGTGCCGTAATTAAACCCTGACGTTAGGCTTAATAAATAGTAGTGTTGAGCCTGGAATAACAGGCTAGGAACCATACCCAAACGAATACTAATTCAACTTGAGCTACGCAAGTAATATCCAAGGGCGCATAAAATGCTATACACCTAGACTCTAAAATAAATTCAGTAAGCCAAAATGCCCTGAATATTAGCGCTCGACCAAGTAATACCCAACTAAACTTATATATTAAATCATAGGTCTAACCTAACTCATGAAACTTCCTTGATAAATACAAGGGGGCCTGAAGGGACACCAGGTAGGGTGAAGTTTCTCAGTCGTACTAGCGCAGAGGGGAGGGGAGCCCGTACGCTAGTAGCAGTGAGAAACATCCCGTGCAATTAGATGGGACCCATCGCAAATGGGAGAAGCCCATATAGTGGGATGAGAAAAGGGACTAGATACTTTGAAAAGTCATTGTGATGGTCTGCTCAACCACACTTCTAAGAAATCGTGTGGGGCAATGAGTTGATTGTCTCTTGTGGTGAAAGTGTACAAACTCTGCAGAGTCAAAACTATTCGAATAGCCGTGCCCACGGTCAAGGGCGGACATGGGAACTTAACTAGATATAGTTCTGTTTTAAAATATTGAAAAACTAGGAATGCAAAAGTGAAAGGGCGATGGACTGCCCTGGTTTGGAATTGTCCTGGGTGTCGTCCCAGTGGTAAGTTAAGCGGCTATAACGCTGAAACATTGCTATATGGTGCAGATGCCATGCAATGGTGGATGGAATCTGGATCGCTAGTATTATTGCATGTTCTTGAACATTATGCTTTTGTTCAAAATGCTAGGTCTTAGGAATTTTTATATAATTGTATTCAAAAGCACTCTTCGCAAAATAAAATGAGCCCAAGCCATTCTTTGATTAGCCATACATGTTAGATATTGCATTCTGTGTGTTGACTCGCTGAGCACGGGGTCGGAGTGCTCACGCTCGCTTTTGCGGCAAAATTCAGAATCAGGAGTCAAATCACCTCGCCTCAGCAACAATAGTGGACAAGCTGGCAGATAAGATGAAGATGAAGATGTCAAGGGCTAGGTCGCGAACCTCCAGTTGGCTGCCTGTGGGCATGTCCTGAAGGTCCCATCTGTGTGCTTCGTTCTTCCGCTGCTGCAATTTAATGATTTCGGCCTAATCGGCCATGAGTAAGTCTACTATTAAATTTTACGCTTCCGCATGATATGTATTTTGATATTCATTACTGTAACTGTGAGCACTATCTACTGATCCAGGGAATAGTGCAGTAATCACAGAGGAATCCGGATGTTAATATCTGGGTCCCTACATGGTGCTACAAAAATATATATTTTCATCATTAGGTAGCATCATATTCTTATTTAAAATATGTTGAAACTGAAGAAAACAAATTCACCTTTTGTTCAATCTTGATGTTGGGCGTTATTGTCGTATGTGTTTGTGGCGTGGTCACATCATCCTCCCCTTCTTGACAGAAAACCGTCCTCGGTTTTAACATATGTGTAGCCTCACGTATTGCATGATCTTGATCATAAATCTCGGTACATGATAACAAACGCAACAAACTCTCATTATGTAATATCATAAGGTCTTTATGAAACAAAGTAAAACCTCATTGAAACGAGGTCACCTGATAATTTAAGCGATGCGTAGGAGATCTTGTAATTGGGACAACAAGCGTAGGAAATATGGTTGTATCCATAGGGGTCATGTCCTCATCAACTCCGAAACCAACTAGGGCAAAGCCTCCCTAGAAACCGAGTCCTCCTCGTTTCCTTCCCTCACCGTGGCAGATCGGATCTAACTGCAGCGGTGAACAGAACTCGAAACTCTAGAGAAACTAGACACTAAGACTAGCAAAGGACACGACGATGCAACCGAAAACTCAACAAACGAAGACTATGCAGCAATAGAGTAAGGCTCAAATTGTTTCGAATTTTCGGATCTAATCTACTATTTTTTTTGGTTTTCTGGATTGTAGGTAGAAAAAAATGCAAAGACTAAATAAAAACAATCTCTCACCGATTAACCTTGAGCTCTGATACCAACTGATAGCACTAGTGATCCCGATCTTTCGATGAGAGTGGTAGATTCGATTGGGGAAGGGGATGATGTTGACGACCTGACTACAACCATCCAAGGACGTTGCGCCTTAGCGATCGATACATCAACTCCAGAGGTTGTTCGTGACCTTGTCGGTGCACAATCAACCAAACCACGAGGGTAATTATTCCTGCAAGCAATCGAAGAACAGGCAAGAACAAGATGAACAACAACTCAATTGCAAATAAACGATGTAGGATTCATTCTAAAACAAAAAGACGGTGGGGTTCCGAAGATAAGTATTCGGGCGGTCTAGCCGACACGCGCGAGTACAAGGCGAAGTAGCAAAAGCTAACTTAGTCTATCAAAACCCAAACTCTAGAAGAGGGTGCGGCTGCCTATTTAAGGGACATGGAAAGTGGAGGGTCGGCCAAAACACATGGAAGCCGAGCAGGACTCGATTACAAGGCCCAAGGCCCACTTTGGCTCGGACTGGAAAAGTAATGTGACTTGTTTTGCAGTTTCTGACCGGCTCGGATGGAATTTGGAAGTGAAACTGGATCTCTTTCTAACGAGTACTCACGGGCCCCAAGGAAGCTTCGGGATCAAAAGTTATGGCCATTTGAAGTAGACGCTGTTGGAAAGGCCGAATCCGAGTCGAACTCGCGAACAGGACTTGGTTTGCGCTTGACGGTTCCACTTCTATACTTGAGCTCACGTGGTTCTTCCCCATGGTTCCTAAGGACAATTAAATCATCACAAGAATTAAGTAGTATTCCATTCTTTGAAACATTTGTATGCAAACTTAGGAACGCATTCACCTGATGGTTAAGTTGACGTGCTCGCGCTCTAGTCATTGGTCCTTATATCATAGTTTCAGTTTGATGTGGAGTTGGCATGGTTGGATTCATGGAAAGGATGTCCTCATCACTTTCCTTCACAACGGATTCTGGTTGGTACTACAAACTCTACATGGATGAAATCGAGCTACGAAATGAGACTGAGAGCCAAACACCCCGAATGGACTTCGTATATGATCTAGCTTATATAGGAATGCATTTCGAATCCGTCTTTCTAAGCGTGAAACTTAACTCCACAACAGGTTCCGAGGGGTACTATGAACTCCATGCAGACGAAATCGAGGCACGAAATGAAACTGAGTGGCAAACACACTAAGTGGGATTCACATGCGCCCTAGCTCATTTTGACAAGCATTTCAAATCCGTCCGAGTCGATGCGAAACTTTTCTCCTAACAGGTTCCAACTGGTACGATGAGCTACGTGGGACGAAATTGAGACACATAATGAAACTGAGTGCCAACATTCTGAATGGACTTCCTTTGTGCCCTCGCTCATTTTAGCATGCAATTCGAATCCATCGGAGGCGGTGTGAAACTTCCCTTTACAACGGGATATGACGGCATCAGTAAACTGCGTGCGTACTAAATCACGACATGAAATGAAACCGAGTACAAACACCCCGAGCGGACTTCACATCCGCCCAAGCTCAATTTGGCAACCGTTTCAAATCTACATGAGTCGGTGTGAAACTTTTCCAGACAACAGGTTCCAACTAGTGTGACAAACAACATGCGGACGAAATCGAGGTACGAAATAAATCTGAGTGCCAACACCCTAAATGGATTTCGTATGCGCCCTAGCATATTTCAGCATGCATTTCGAATCCGTCCAAGTCGATGTAAAACTTTCCTTCGTAGTGGGTTATGATGGCATTAGTAAACGGCATGCGGACGAAATCATGGCACGAAAAGAAACTTAGTGCCAAACACCGCGAATGTACTTCATATGCACCCTAGTTCATTTCAGCATGTGTTTCGAATCCGCCTGAGTCGGTGCGAAACAATCTCCCACGATGGGTTCCGGATGCGGATACGAACATCTTTAGTACTTTTCAATCAAATACATTATTTCACCGGAAAGAAGTATTGAGCCGCATTGAATATTGTCAGGTGAATTTGTTTCTTAATGAATTTCCTTCTATTCGTGGGAACGATATACTACTTTATGCCAAATTCTTGTTTATTATTAGGTTTGAATATTATGATGATTCTAGGGCCAAAGCAATGGAGAAGCACAAGGAAGTTAATCATATTTGCTACCAAGAACAAAAAGCTCAAATCCCATGGGAATGGAAAGGAGAAAGCCAAGCAGTCCATGCTGCTGATAAAGGAGGAAAGAAGCCCATGCAGTGGGAGAGCAAAAGGGGAGAAGCCCAAGGACATAAACTACAAGTTTTGGACAAGATTTTCAAGCCAAATTCGGACTTCCCACGTGCTCACCCCAATTCAAACTCGGATTAACTCAGAATTCAATTCGGATTCGGTTCGGGACAGCCTGACAGGCAGTTACTAAAAAGGCCATAACTTTCACAAACGAAGTCCGATTCAGGTGTTCTTGTACTCGTTGGAAAGATAATTTCAAGGGCTACGCAATGGATCTGGTCCCATATTCAAATTCATCACGGATAAAAAATTATGACCGAAATAATTTGATTGGTGAAAAATATAGTTTCCTTTTTGTGAGAGTTCGTATCTAAAACAATATAGGGTTGAGTTGTACTTAGTTTGGGGACCATATGGATGTCCCAAGGGGCTATATAAGCCTTGTATTGGCAGACTTTAGGGCTGAGACCACGTTTGAGAAAAATCAATCTACTAAATTTTTTCGAGTTTAGCATTGCTGCCGAAATTCCTTATGGAATTAGGAGTATCTTTTTCAATCAAGATCGTTCAGCCTTTCCGCCGGGAATTGGGTGCACGATAGATCTTCGCTTGGTGGTTGGCGAAATCAACACAAGTGTGTTTTGGCGGATTAAAGAGTGTTCGTCCCTTGCACTGGCATTGGAGGATCATTACGATTCATCAAGACTACCGTGAGTATCCATCCTACGTCGAGAAGATCGGGCGACCCCGTATCATCTTGGTATCAGAGCACGGTTTACTCGGTAGGATCTTATCCTTTTAAATTTCAGTTTATTACTTACTGTCCTATAGTCCATAAACCAAAAACACACAAAAAAACCAAACCCTAGTTTCGCATCTGCTATTTTTCATGAGTTTTATTAAGTCTTGATCCATTAGAAATTTTGTTTACGTGCTGATCTTTGTGTTCTTTCGCGTAACTTGATCTTGTGTCCCCATAAAACAAAACAAAAAAAAGTAGATTCAATTTACTCTTGAAGTTGAGTCCGTGTCCTTAACTCCTTCCAGATCAATTCGAGTACAACCCTAGAATCCAAGTCGGTTTTGGCTAGCTATCCACTTCCGAATTTGTGTGGAATTTGCCATCCGAAACCAACTCTAGGGAGGTGTTAGTGTTCACGTTGGCTTCCTTGAACACCATATGGCCGAACACCATATATACAAGCTTCACTTATATCCTTTGAATACTTGAGACTAGTCATTGATATTGCATTGAGGGCTGCTCCTGAATAGTCCTACCTGAACATTGGGCTTGTGCATCACTCATCCCGGCCAATCAAAAAAAAATTTCAAAGTTTGTGACCCATATACCTCAATAGACTCAGAACAGTGAGTTGAATATATTTGGGTGATTGGCAAGGTAGCAAAAAAAGAGATGAGCAAAAAAACAGAGAAAAAAAAGAAGAGAGAGAAGGCTGATTGGGTGAGTGTTCTAGTTCATATTTTCAGTTTGAGTGACTAAAATTCTTGAGCAATCTTGTGCCCTCTATTCTTATTAT
Organism: Dendrocalamus latiflorus; assembly: GCA_017311315.1. Classification (NCBI taxonomy): domain Eukaryota; kingdom Viridiplantae; phylum Streptophyta; class Magnoliopsida; order Poales; family Poaceae; genus Dendrocalamus; species Dendrocalamus latiflorus. The sequence continues at coordinate 20,162,972 of CM029629.1, read as the reverse complement.
TGCAATTGGCTAGCGTCTCTCCTAGTACTTGATGCAAACGAGCTATTGTTCCTAATTGTTTCTATTTAGCTCATTCCTTTGTTGCATTGAGTCACATTGATCGTTGCGTGTGCGTTCATACACATCACTTATATCTATTGGATCAGCACATAGCCAATATTTTCTAGCTTGGATTATTACTTAATTTTACAGCATCGTGAAATTCAGATTGTGTAGGATAAAAACTTCCTAACCAAGCTCCACAAAATATCCTCTGCCGTGCAATTGTGAGTCACTTTTAAATCCGCTTGATCATCACTTGTTATTGAAGCCACCTCCAAGTGTAAGTTTCTTTTGGCCTCAATTCACTTCGTAAAGGTAAGAACTTTACTTGGGAGAGGAAAAGTGAGATTGAGTGACTCCACATATTACCCATATATTTGTGGCTTTTGTGTCTTCTTTTTGCTACTAATCATGTCAGGTGGAGACGACAACATGGGAGAGGAGCATGGTCTGAATTCCCCGGTGACTCGTTTTCAATTCCAAACTTTGAGGAGAACTTTGCGCAATGAATTCGCCGCCACTACTTCTGCCCTGGAGGAGAAACTCAAGGCAGACATCAACCACTCCACACAAGACATGCGCATTGAGATGAACAAACAAATGAGTATGCTACATACCAACATTGTAAACGATGTGGTGCACGCACTTCGACCACAACAAGAGGAAGGCAGTGTTCATCGTGGGTGTGGCATACATCCGCGAGATAAGGAAGCAAGCGTTGCTCGAGGTGGCCAAGATGCACAACAACAGCGAGACCGCATGGTGGCAAACGCCATCCGTCCACCCCCGCCTGGGAGGGGTGCAGGGGGCGGCTTCCATGGTCTAGGGAGGGGCCATGGACATGGAGGCCGTGGCGGAGGAGCACCTCGTTTTGACGACGATGACTTTCTTCACTACGACGACGACTACCACCGTCGTAATCATCGTGGCGATGAACGTCCCAATGAAGATAAGTTTGGTAAGCTTAAATTTACCATGCCAATATTTTCAGGTACACATGACCCAGAGGAATACCTTACTTGGGAGCTTAAGGTGGGCAAGGTGTTCCGCTTACACAATTATTCAGAGGAGGAGAAAATTCACATGGCGGGACTTGAATTCACTGATTATGCACTCGTATAAATCAAAGGAGAGAGAACGACGAGCCTCCCATCAGTACATGGGAAGAGATGAAGTACTACATGAGAGCAAGGTTTGTTCCTAAACATTACAAACGTGACCTCTTTGATAAATTGCAGAATTTGAAGCAAGGAAGTTTCACGATTGAGGAGTACTACAAAGAGATGGAAATGGCTATGATAAGGGCTAATGTTTATGAACAGGAAGAGCAAACTATGGCCCGATTCCTTGCTGGTTTGCATCCTTCCATCAAGCGAATCGCCGAATTTCAACCCTACAATAACATGGTGGAGTTGATGCATCAAGCCACTAAGGCTGAGAGGCAAGTACAACAGGACATGAGGGTTTCAAAATCATCTTCCTACACTCCCCGTACAGCACCTATAGGAGGTAAAACCACATCTCGTTTCAATTCGTTTAAAACTAATCCATCTAGTGGAAGTTTTACTCCTAGTGCACGTGCTGCCCCATTGCTACAAACAACACTTGAGATGCATCAAAACCCATGTGAGAGTGAGAGCCACATAGCTAAAGGGAAAGAGAGTATTAAAAAGAGTGAGTTGTGTGATTCCAACATATGTGAATTTGAGAGCCTCCCAATTGAGAGTGTGAGAGAAACACCAAAAGAGAAGAAAGAGGTAGATGATGGACAAAGTGAGGTTGATTTTGAAACTAACACATTAATGTCTACTTCTAGTGTTGTTTCTCACATTGTGCAGGTTGAAATTAAAGATGAGGAATTAAACATTCAACAACCGGCATCATTGGAAGTCAAAGATGAGGAGAACCACGATTGAAGATGAAGTACTTGCTGTCCCGTTGTTACATCATGATGATTTAATACCTACAACACCTATATCAACTGAAGAGAACAATAAAGGTAACAATATTGGCACTGAAATTAATTGTGAAACGGTGAGTACTTGTGAGAACTTATATGTGCGAATAAAAATTTCATGTTCTGAAATTTCTTTGCTCAATTTACATAATGTGGAATTGATTACTCATAAGGAAGTTCTTACTCGAATATCTCCTAGTGATTCTTTGTGCTATATCATGTTTGATGATCCTAGAGAGCTATCTAGTGTGATTGAGAATGTTGCTGAAATTTCATGTTTAAAATCACTAGTTAGTACCTATGCATATACATATAAGTTCAATTTGATTGGAAATTATGGTATATGATAAGTTTTATGTTTACCGAATATGCATTACATGTGATAAGCTTGCTGAATTGAAATTGCATATTTTGGATAAACAAACTTTTGTGCTATATCATGATCACAATGAGATGAGTTTCAACAATAGTGCTTCATGTTTTAAAAGATTTCGTAAGCCTACTTATTCATTCTTTAATGTACAATCATGTACAAATAATCAGAGTAGCGCAACTGAAGCATAGAAGGAACTAAAAATTTTCTCCCCCATATTTGAACAACTTAATTTGGTTTGGCCCATTAAAGACTTGTCCATGTGCTTAGCAAAGTCGAGGATGACTTTTTCTCATGGGAGGGAGAATGATATGAAAGACAATATTGCAATGTATACATCTTATGGTTGTTGTTACATTAATTGGTTTGTGTGGAACAACGAGAATGACACAATAATTGATTCATACATATACCATGCATATGTGTTGTTCTTTTTATCTGCTACACCTTCAGATGTTCTTCATACACTATGCAAAAGAAGTGTTGATGACAAATATATATACCATGCATATACGTTGTATTCTTTGCTTATTATAATTTCAGGCTACCAAAAGCCGAGGACGGCTTTTCTTGAAGAAGGGGAGGATGATGCGGATACGAACATGATTAATACTTTTCAATCAAATACATTATTTCACTGGAAAGAAGTATTGAGCCGCATTAAATATTGTCAGGTGAATTTGTTTCTTAATGAATTTCCTTCTATTTGTGGGAACGATATACTATCTTATGCCAAATTCTTGTTTATTATTAGGTTTGAATATTATGATGATTCCGGGGCCAAAGCAATGGAGAAGTACAAGGAGGTTAATCATATTTGCTACCAAGAACAAAAAGCTCAAAGCCCATGGGAATGGAAAGGAAAAAGCCAAGCAGCCCATGCAGCTGATCAAGGAGAAAAGAAGCCCATGCAGTGGGAGAGCAAAAGGGGAGAAGCCCAAGGAATTGAACTACAAGTTTTGGATAAGATTTTCAATCCAAATTCGGACTTCCCATGTGCTCACCCCAATTCAAACTCGGATTCAACTCATAATTCAATTCGGATTCGGTTCAGGACAGCCTGACAGGCAGTTACTAAAAAGGTCATAACTTTCACAAACGGAGTCCGATTCAGGTGTTCTTGTACTCGTTGGAAAGATAATTTCAAGGGATATGCAATGGATCTAGTCTCACCATCAAGTTCATCACGGATAAAAAGTTATGACCGAAATAATATGATAGATGAAAAATATAGTTTTCTTTTTGTGAGAGTTCGTATCTAAAACCATATAGGGTTGAGTTGTACTTGGTTTGGGGACCATATGGACATCCCAAGGGGCTATATAAGTCTTGTATTGGCAGCCTTTAGGGCTGAGACTACGTTTGAGAAAAATCAATCTACTAAAGTTTTTTTGAGTTTAGCATTGCTGCCGAAATTCCTTATGGAATTAGGAGTATCTTCTTCAATCAAGATCGTTCAGCCTTTCCGCCGGGAATTGGGTGCACGATAGATCTCCTCTTGGTGGTCGGTGAAATCAACATGAGTGTGTTTTGGCGGATTAAAGAGTATTCATCCCTTGCACTGGCATTGGAGGATCATTACGATTCATCAAGACTACTACGAACTCTATGCAGACGAAATTGAGACATCCTGGTACGATAAGCTACATGGGATGAAATTGAGACACATAATGAAACTGAGTGCCAACATCCTGAACAGACTTCATATGTGCCCTCGCTCATTTTAGCATGCATTTCGAATCCATCGGAGGCGGTGTGAAACTTCCCTTTGCGACAGGATATGACGGCATCAGTAAACTGCGTGCGGAAGATATCACGACATGAAATTAAACGGAGTACAAACACCCCGAGCAGACTTCACATCCGCCCAAGCTCATTTTGGCAACCATTTCAAATCTACATGAGTCGGTGTGAAACTTTTCCTGACAATAGGTTCCAACTAGCGTGACAAACAACATGCGGACGAAATCGAGGTACGAAATGAATCCGAGTGCCAACACCCTAAATGGATTTCGTATGCGCCCTAACTAATTTCAGCATGCATTTCGAATCCATCCAAGTCGGTGTGAAACTTTCCTTCGTAGTGGGTTATGATGGCGTTAGTAAACGGCATGCGGACGAAATCATGGCACGAAAATAAACTGAGTGCCAAACACCGCGAATGTACTTCATATGCACCCTATCTCAGTTCAGCATGTGTTTCGAATCCGCCTGAGTCGGTGCGAAACAATCCCCCACGATGGGTTCTGGTAGGTACTACAAATTCTACGCGAATGAAATCGAATCACGAAACGAAACTGAGTGCCAGACACCATTAATGCACATCATCTGCGCCCTAGCTCACATCACATGCATTTTTGTTCCATCCATGTCGCTGTGAAACTTTCCTCCACAATGGGTTCCGATAGGTACTACAAACTCTACACGGATGAAATCGAGCTACGAAATGAGACTGAGACCAAACAACCCGAATGGACTTTGTATATGATCTAGCTTATACAGGAATGCATTTCGAATCCGTCTCTCTAGGCGTGAAACTTAACTCCACAACAGGTTCCGAGGGGTACTACGAACACCATGTGGACGAAATCGAGGCGCGAAATGAAACTGAGTGGCAAACACACTGAGTGGGCTTCACATGCGCTCTGGCTCATTTCGACAAGCATTTCAAATCCGTCTGAGTCAGTGCAAAACTTTTCTCCTAACAGGTCCAACTGGTACGATGAGCTACATGGGACTTACATGTTAAAGGGAGAGGTGTCTAAAGATATATATATATATATATATATATATATATATATATATATATATTCAAACAATTTTATTCTAAGGTTGGTAGTAATAAAGACTTACATGAAATCAAGGGGAAGAAAAATGTAATCACATGTAGGTAGGTATATGTGTAAAGGTGCAATTATGTATATGGATGCACAATTGGGAACCCTATAAAAATGTATAGGTGTATAGATACATCATCAAGGGGGTAAAAATTAATTAAGGGAAGGAGTGAAAATAAAAGCAACAAAGCAAATTCATAGAAATAAATAAATAAAAGGAAAACGGGACGGTCGGCCAGCCAAAATGGCCCAGCCAGCCAGCCGGCCCACCCCGCGCCCCGACCCCCTCTTTCCCAGCGTCATTCGGACAGGGGACAAATCCCCCGTTCGGACCGCCCAACCGAAGCTTTCTCCCCGCGACCTCCCTTCGGACCGCCGGACCACCACGCCATCCCCGCCCACGTCACGTGGCCCCCGCGCCATCTCATCACCACAGAGGCGCTGCGTCAGCCCTGCCACCACCAGCTCCCGTCTTCTCCCCCTTTTCCCGCGCGGTCTCCGCCGAGGAAGCCGTGACGTTCATTCCCTGCTGTACGTCCTCCCGTCCTCGGTTATCGTCATCCACAACTGCTCACTGCAGCATTAAAACGGGCGGTCCAGTCGGGCAGTTGGCTCTGTAGCCATGCCGATCTAGCACCGCCGTCCATGTCCGGCCAACAGCCCTCCTCGGCGCCCGCGCAAATCGCCGGCTATAAAGCCCGCCTGAAGCCCCCAAGCTCCTCTTGTAACATCCTAATTTTCAGAGCCTTTTTGAAGCTTTTAAAATAAAATTCACCATTTGGATTTTTCTGGAATTAATTAAAGCTTAAAAGGAATTTTCAGAATTTATTTAGATTAAATATGATTAAATTAAACATTAACATTTGCCAAGTTTATTTTATTTGAGTTCCTTGAGCCTCAAGGAATTTTCTGGAATTTTATTGGATTTTTTCTGGATTTATTTGCTATTTTCTAGAGCTCAAAAGTAATTATTTGAATTTCTGGAAAAAGAAAAAGAAAAGAAAAAGAAAAACCCGCCGAACCGGCCGGTGGGCCGAACCCACCGACCGGCCCGGTCCGACCGCCGGCCCAGCCGCGTCCCGCCCGCGCCACGCGGCGGGCATCCGCCCGCAGACCGCGCCCGCCTTCCTCCGCCCGATGGCCGACGCGTGTCAGCCATCCGGAGCGTCCCCCTCGTCCCCATGCCATCCCGGCCGCTCGCATCGTCCGTGCCACTGACAGGTGGGGCCCACCTGTCAGCGCCCGCCCCAAACCCTAGCGGGCCGAGTCCGACTCGGCCCGTCGCGCCGCCGCCGCCGGGGTATTTATTGCACGCCCCCCCCCCCGAGGTTCGCCGAACCCTAGCCGCCGCCGCCTTCGCCGCCGTGCACAGCCGCCGCCTTCTCCGCCGCCGCCGCTCGTCGCCGGAGCCCGAGCCGTGCGCCGACGCCTGCGCCATCGTCTCCGCGCTGCCCTCGCCGTCGCCTCTGTCGCCGGGAGCGTCGCCATCGTCGTCGCCGGTGAGCCCCCCGCCGTCGCCGTCGTTCTCCGCCTCGCGGTCGCCGCCGGCCAGACCCCGCCGCCGCCGTCCCGAGCCGCGCCCGCGCCGTCCCTTCGCCTCCCCGTGGACGCTGTCCATCGTGAGCCGTGCCGCCGCCATGTGGGCCCCGCCCGTCAAATGAGCCGTGGACCCGTGAGCCGATCTGGGCCGACGGCCCAGATGCGCCCACGCGCCATCGGCCGACTCCCGCCTCCCGCGCCGCCTCATCCCCGCCGCCCATCCAGATCTGAGCCAAAGTCCCAGATCGCGCCGCGTGGACGCCCTCGAGCCGTCCGATCGACCGCCGCCGCCGCCCCGCGTGAGCCGCGTCAGCCCTAGCCACGTCAGCCGGCCACGTCAGCCCTAGGCTGACGTGTCAGCCCAGTCAGCAGCCACGTCAGCACCCGAGGCCCTCCCGGTGCCACGTCAGCCGCCACGTCAGCCCTAGCCGCTTGCGCAAGCAGCCGCCGCCCGCACTGTTCCGTGTGCCGAGTCCACCGTAGACCCAGTCTCCCGTGCGCCCGGTCCACAGCACAGTGCAATTTCCGATTTTCCCGAGTTTCTGTAGATTTAATTTTCCAGAGCCCCGTTCTCCCTCGTCCTAGCTCCGATTGACCCGATTCTTTTTCCTAAATTCATCTAAAATTGAGATCTACCTTTTGGTTCAGGTTTGGAAGTTTTTGGAGTTCATTTGAATTTTATGTGAATTTATGTTGTCTTTTCGATTCGTTTTCTCTCTCGTTAGATCACGCGTTCGAGGGAGCCGCCGTTGGATTTGAAGATCAAGAGCCGTCAACTGAGCAAGGCCAAGGCAAGTCGTATTCTTTGATCATGTTGAACCTAGTTTTCAAATCTATTATGTATTATGTTGCTTTAAATTATCATGCATTGCTACTTTATTATAAAACCCTTGTATTGGTAGTTAATGACCTAATTGATTATTCCTCCTTGATAATTTGAGTGCCCTGATTCCATTGTCACCCTAGAATGGTAAATTACTTAGTGATGCAATATTAGTTGTCACATGGGTTGTGCGTTTAATTGCTTAGCCATGCTTATCACTAGTACGTTGGGTTTATCATCACATGTGACTAATTAATTTGACTTAATGATATACTTGAACGTGGTGGTTAACCACAGTTGTAAAATTTGATTGCCATGACATGGGTAGTGTCATTGGTGTTGGTTATACAAAATTGGTTTTCACTCGGGCGAATGATCGTGCAGTAAAGGGGGTGCAGGTTGCACATTGGGATGTGGATGTTTCGCCTGGGTATTACTTAAGGACTTAACTTGTGCGCCATTGATCTGAGCTTTACCGTGCAAACCGCATGTCTAGTATGGGATAGACCTGGCATAATAATTTGTGAAGTCTCAACTTTGGTTTCACTTCTGATGTTGTTGTGGCGCAAGAGGGGGCAATTACCGACTAGGGGGATTTACCCTACTCGACGGCGAAACCTTAGCGAGTGGGATCGGGTTGAGATGGATCATTGTAAAAGCCTTGTTGTGATTATCTTTAACGTGAGGATTATCACATCGTGTGGGTACAGTTGTGCAACCTCTGCAGAGTGTAAAACTATTCGAATAGCCGTGTCCTCGGTCATGGACAATGCTCGGTGATTTCACACGAGGTATAGATACTCTTGGAAAAATTGGTTTTTGGTCCGTGGATGGTTATTTTAGCTTGTGGATGGGAGGTCCATAAGTAGTTTACTTAAATTCCTTTGATTATTCATTATTGTATTATTTACAATTCGCCTTCAATCTATTTATGGTAATTTCAAATGCTGTTTATGCAAATTAACCCTTTCAGCCTTCCATTGGTAAGCCTTGCATACTATATTGCATCATTTGTTACAAACGGCTTGCTGAGTACCAATGTACTCACGGCTTTATGCCTATGTTGCTCAGTTGAGGAAGAGGAGTACTACCAGCAAGAGGTTCCAGGAGGCGAGTACTTCGACGACTACGCGTTCTAGGCTTCGCTCCCCACTCGATTGCCCGTGGGCATGTCGATTGGCCGCTACGCTTTATTTTGGATTTTCCGCTGCTAAATTTTGTTAAGCCCCTAAGACTATTGAGATTGTAAGCTTGACCATAAGGTCTCACTTTTGGATATTGATTAATAATTTGAGATTCCCTTATTTAATATCGTGATTGTGGTGATGATTACCTCTATGTATGACTGTGTGCACTAGCGTGATCCTGGACTAGTGCAGTATACACAGAGAGTCCGGATTTGCATATTCGGGTCTCTACAGAGATGGTATCAGAGCCAAATCGACTGCAGGACGAAGCCCTAGTTAGAGTGGTCGAATTAGAAAGTATTCAAAATTTATTTTCTAAATCAAATCAACCAAATGATTGTCTAGTAATTCTTGATTCTTACCTCATTCTTAGGATTCTTGCTCCTTGTCTCCTTTGAGAACTTGTTTTCGAAACTAAATTTGACTTCTTATCCCTATAATGTCCATAGATGTCTCGAGTGTCCCTCGACCAAAGTGAAAGTTGACATGGAATTCTTCAGGCTGTGCTGTGAAGTTTGGATCAAGGAAGCGCCCAATATGTCAAGAAAAGATTGGAGATTTCTGTGAAGATTAGGAGCCATTAGATTTGAACCTTGTTATAGTTTTTAGTATCGTGTAGATCGTCTTGCTTCTTATTTGCCGTTGGGTGTGATGTGAGCTGCAGTATTGCTTCTAGCATTATGATGCAGTCATGTCAAAAGTCTTTTTGTGGAGTTTATTGCTTCTTTTGTTAGCCTTTTTCGGCTAAGTGTTTGTTTAGTTTAGGTTGCCATTAGAAATTCCCCTTAGACGAGTTTACCTCTTACCTTTGCTTTTCCCTCTTACCTATTGAGCCTTGGAGAGTCAGTTCTCAGCAAGTGATCTTTCTTTCAGCCAGAGCAGGTAATGGTCTGTCAGATCAAGGGAATTCAGTTGGAGGATGTGCCAATTGTCAGGGAGTACCCCGATGTGTTTCCAGATGACCTTCCAGGGATGCCACCAGAAAGAGAAGTTGAGTTTCTGATCGAGTTGGTACCCGGTACCTCTCCGATTTCCAAAAGACCCTACCGGATGCCAGCAAATGAGTTAGCAGAACTCAAGAAGCAGATTCAGGAGCTTATGGACAAAGGTTATGTCAGGCCCAGTTCATCCCCGTGGGGAGCGCCAGTCTTGTTTGTGAAAAAGAAGGATGGCAGCCAGCGCATGTGTGTGGATTACCGAGCACTTAATGAGGTCACCATCAAGAACAAGTACCCGTTGCCCAGGATTGATGACTTGTTTGACCAGCTCAGGGGAGCAGGAGTTTTCTCCAAGATTGACTTGAGGTCAGGTTACCATCAGATGAGGATTCGACAGGAGGACATACCTAAGACAGCATTTTCGACTCGTTACGGATTGTATGAATTCACAGTGATGTCTTTTGGTTTGACCAATGCTCCAGCCGTTGAAAATCCCTGAGTGGAAATGGGAAGAGATTGGTGTGGACTTCATAGTCGGTCTGCCTAAGACCAAGGAGGGCTATGATTCGATTTGGGTCATCGTGGACCGATTGACCAAGGTTGCTCACTTCATTCTAGTGAAGACAACCTACACCGGTGACAGATTGGCAGAACTGTATACGTCGAGGATCGTCAGTTTGCATGGAGTGCCCAAGAAAATAGTGTCGGATCGAGGGTCCCAGTTCACTTCTCGATTTTGGGGTAGTTTCCATGAGGCTATGGGAACGCACCTGAATTTCAGTACCGCATACCATCCCCAGACAGATGGTCAGACAGAGCGAGTCAATCAGATTCTTGAAGATATGTTGAGAGCATGTGTGCTAGATCATGGACCTAAGTGGGACAGCTGTTTGCCTTTTGCAGAGTTTTCCTACAACAATAGTTATCAGGCCAGTTTGCAGATGTCACCATTTGAAGCAGTCTATGGCAGGAAATACAGGACCCCTCTCAATTGGAAAGAGACAGGGGAAGGTCAAGTGTTTGGTCCAGATTGTTTAAAAGAGGCGGAGGACAAGGTCCGTTTGATTCAGGAGAGGTTGAGGACTGCCCAGGCCAGGCAAAAGAGCTATGCGGATACCAGACGCCGAGAGCTGAGTTTTGAACCAGATGATTTTGTGTATCTCAGGATCACACCATTCAAAGGTGTGAAGAGGTTTCAGCAAAAAGGGAAGCTTGCACCAAGGTATGTAGGTCCGTTCAGAATTCTGAAACGCAAGGGAGAGGTTGCTTATCAATTGGAGCTACCTGCGTCCTTCAGTGGGGGTACATGATGTTTTCCATGTGTCCCAGCTGAAGAAGTGTTTGAGAGTGCCAGAGGAGGCTGTACCAGTTGAGGCAATTGATCTTCAGGAGGATCTGTCCTACAAAGAGCGTCCTGTCAAAGTCTTGGATGTGTCAGAACGAGTCACCCGGAATACAGTTGTGCGCTTTTGCAAAGTTCAGTGGAGCAACCACTCCGAGGAGGAAGCCACCTGGGAGCGTGAAGAGGATCTCAAGGCAGAGTTTCCGAACCTATTCTAGTAGTGAGCCCGGATCTCGGGGTCGAGATCCCGTTTAAGGGGGTAAGGTTTGTAACATCCTGATTTTCAAAGCCTTTTTGAAGCTTTTAAAATAAAATTCAGCATTTGGATTTTTCTGGAATTAATTAAAGCTTAAAAGGAATTTTCAGAATTTATTTAGATTTAATATGATTAAATTAAACATTAACATTTGCCAAGTTTATTTTATTTGAGTTCCTTGAGCCTCAAGGAATTTTCTGGAATTTTATTGGATTTTTTCTTGATTTATTTGCTATTTTCTAGAGCTCAAAAGTAATTATTTGAATTTCTGGAAAAAGAAAAAGAAAAGAAAAAGAAAAACCCGCCGAACCGGCCGGTGGGCCGAACCCACCGACCGGCCCGGTCCGACCGCCGGCCCAGCCGCGCCCCGCCCGCGCCACGCGGCGGGCATCCGCCCGCAGACCGCGCCCGCCTTCCTCCGCCCGATGGCCGACGCGTGTCAGCCATCCGGAGCGTCCCCCTCGTCCCCATGCCATCCCGGCCGCTCGCATCGTCCGTGCCACTGACAGGTGGGGCCCACCTATCAGCGCCCGCCCCAAACCCTAGCGGGCCGAGTCCGACTCGGCCCGTCGCGCCGCCGCCGCCGGGGTATTTATTGCACGCCCCGCCCCGAGGTTCGCCGAACCCTAGCCGCCGCCGCCTTCGCCGCCGTGCGCAGCCGCCGCCTTCTCCGCCGCCGCCGCTCGTCGCCGGAGCCCGAGCCGCGCGCCGACGCCTGCGCCATCGTCTCCGCGCTGCCCTCGCCGTCGCCTCTGTCGCCGGGAGCGTCGCCGCCGTCCGCCATCGTCGTCGCCGGTGAGCCCCCCGCCGTCGCCGTCGTTCTCCGCCTCGCGGTCGCCGCCGGCCAGACCCCGCCGCCGCCGTCCCGAGCCGCGCCCGCGCCGTCCCTTCGCCTCCCCGTGGACGCTGTCCATCGTGAGCCGTGCCGCCGCCATGTGGGCCCCGCCCATCAAATGAGCCGTGGACCCGTGAGCCGATCTGGGCCGACGGCCCAGATGCGCCCACGCGCCCGCACCGCAGCCGTCCGATCGCCTCGCGACGCGCCCGCCACGCGTCGGCCATCGGCCGACTCCCGCCTCCCGCGCCGCCTCATCCCCGCCGCCCATCCAGATCTGAGCCAAAGTCCCAGATCGCGCCGCGTGGACGCCCTCGAGCCGTCCGATCGACCGCCGCCGCCGCCCCGCGTGCGCCGCGTCAGCCCTAGCCACGTCAGCCGGCCACGTCAGCCCTAGGCTGACGTGTCAGCCCAGTCAGCAGCCACGTCAGCACCCGAGGCCCTCGCGGTGCCACGTCAGCCGCCACGTCAGCCCTAGCCGTCCACGTGTCGCCACGTGTCGCGCCACGTCAGCGCCACGTCAGCCCTAGCCGCTTGCGCAAGCAGCCGCCGCCCGCACTGTTCCGTGCGCCGAGTCCACCGTAGACCCAGTCTCCCGTGCGCCCGGTCCACAGCACAGTGCAATTTCCGATTTTTCCCGAGTTTCTGTAGATTTAATTTTCCAGAGCCCCGTTCTCCCTCGTCCTAGCTCCGATTGACCCGATTCTTTTTCCTAAATTCATCTAAAATTGAGATCTACCTTTTGGTTCAGGTTTGGAAGTTTTTGGAGTTCATTTGAATTTTATGTGAATTTATGTTGTCTTTTCGATTCGTTTTCTCTCTCGTTAGATCACGCGTTCGAGGGAGCCGCCGTTGGATTTGAAGATCAAGAGCCGTCAACTGAGCAAGGCCAAGGCAAGTCGTATTCTTTGATCATGTTGAACCTAGTTTTCAAATCTATTATGTATTATGTTGCTTTAAATTATCATGCATTGCTACTTTATTATAAAACCCTTGTATTGGTAGTTAATGACCTAATTGATTATTCCTCCTTGATAATTTGAGTGCCCTGATTCCATTGTCACCCTAGAATGGGAAATTACTTAGTGATGCAATATTAGTTGTCAAATGGGTTGTGCGTTTAATTGCTTAGCCATGCTTATCACTAGTACGTTGGGTTTATCATCACATGTGACTAATTAATTTGATTTAATGATATACTTGAACGTGGTGGTTAACCACAGTTGTAAAATTTGATTGCCATGACATGGGTAGTGTCATTGGTGTTGGTTATACAAAATTGGTTTTCACTCGGGCGAATGATCGTGCAGTAAAGGGGATGCAGGTTGCACATTGGGATGTGGATGTTTCGCCTGGGTATTACTTAAGGACTTAACTTGTGCGCCATTGATCTGAGCTTTACCGTGCAAACCGCATGTCTAGTATGGGATAGACCTGGCATAATAATTTGTGAAGTCTCAACTTTGGTTTCACTACTGATGTTGTTGTGGCGCAAGAGGGGGAAATTACCGACTAGGGGGATTTACCCTACTCGACGGCGAAACCTTAACGAGTGGGATCGGGTTGAGATGGATCATTGTAAAAGCCTTGTTGTGATTATCTTTAACGTGAGGATTATCACATCGTGTGGGTACAGTTGTGCAACCTCTGCAGAGTGTAAAACTATTCGAATAGCCGTGTCCTCGGTCATGGACAATGCTCGGTGATTTCACACGAGGTATAGATACTCTTGGAAAAATTGGTTTTTGGTCCGTGGATGGTTATTTTAGCTTGTGGATGGGAGGTCCATAAGTAGTTTACTTAAATTCCTTTGATTATTCATTATTGTATTATTTACAATTCGCCTTCAATCTATTTATGGTAATTTCAAATGCTGTTTATGCAAATTAACCCTTTCAGCCTTCCATTGGTAAGCCTTGCATACTATATTGCATCATTTGTTACAAACGGCTTGCTGAGTACCAATGTACTCACGGCTTTATGCCTATGTTGCTCAGTTGAGGAAGAGGAGTACTACCAGCAAGAGGTTCCAGGAGGCGAGTACTTCGACGACTACGCGTTCTAGGCTTCGCTCCCCACTCGATTGCCCGTGGGCATGTCGATTGGCCGCTACGCTTTATTTTGGATTTTCCGCTGCTAAATTTTGTTAAGCCCCTAAGACTATTGAGATTGTAAGCTTGACCATAAGGTCTCACTTTTGGATATTGATTAATAATTTGAGATTCCCTTATTTAATATCGTGATTGTGGTGATGATTACCTCTATGTATGACTGTGTGCACTAGCGTGATCCTGGACTAGTGCAGTATACACAGAGAGTCCGGATTTGCATATTCGGGTCTCTACACCTCCCCGCACTCCCCTTTCACTCCTCCCGAGAGCAATCGGACCCTCTTGCCGTCTACCTCGCCGGCGCCACCTTCTTCCCCACCGCCGGCCGCCGAGCCAATTCCCCTCACCAAGCTACCAAAGTTCAATTCCCCTCGCCCAAACCATCCTCGGAGCTCGGTGAAGTCAACAGGGTGATCGGCCGAGCCTCCCCGGACCTGTAGCTCGCCGGCACCGATCTCCTCCCTGGACCGCCGCCACCGCACTCCGCCGACCCTACTCCGGTGACCCCCGTCCGCCACCGACCCCACCATCGGGTTCCTGAACAGTCGGGCATCCCATTTTGCCCACCGCCCGATCCTCCCCGGACCCTCCACGCCGACGAGCCCGCCGCCGTAGCCTCTCCCTGCTCCGGCTCTCTCTGCCCGGCCTCTGCTACCGCATACCTTAAGAAGTAAAAGCGCCCCATACAAGTAAGAAACACCTGAGAGAACTCCTGGCTAGCAGCGTTGGCGCTAAAAATCCACCCTGGGCACCCGCGTTCGAGCCTCGCCTCCGCAGCGCCGGGGTGTGATTTTTGGCTTTTATTTTTGTTGCGCACAGGATTGTACAGAGAGTGAGAAATGGTGTATAGGAGTATATACTAACTCTTTTGGCATGGATAGTTAGCGTGTGTCATAAAATGTTGCATATATATATACACATATCCATGTGTGTATATATCTGTATATATAATGGATAACCCCTTTCTAAATCTTTAACAAATAAATTTAATTAGTGGTTAAACATAACCTAAAATGGCACATGTAGTAGCAAATATCCTATGAAACCTTGTGCAATAATTCCTACAACTCCCAAGTAAAAGTATTTTAGGAACTTTTGATTACGGATATTTATCGTGTGCTAGAGAATAATATTTAGGTATAGATACAATATGAGTACTTCTTTTAGCTCTCGGACAAGTGAGAAGGTTTAGTAATAGTATGGTTAGGGTAAATGCTCACATTAGATATTATCGATAACCTAGGCTATGACACCCAAATATAATTAGAGAATGTGTTATATAAAAATGACTATGATTAAACCTTAGCCAATTGAAATGGGATTACTCGGGCATCAGAAGCAAATAAAGTAAATCTCTAAAATTGTCTAAACCCCATGCCTAACTAATGAAACTCGAAAACTTGAAAGTGGGGTTATTTGGATTTTCTGTTGGATGTTATTTGGTTTGCTGATTACCTTGTCTTTTTATCCAAATTTTCGCGCGCGTTAAAAATAGCGTACGAGGCACAGGAGGAGGAAGCCGAGGCAGCAGCACTAGAAGCTTCCGACAACCCAGAACCCATCCACTGTGACCAAGGCGAGTCAATACTTTGATCATGTTGAATCTACATTTCTGCAAATTATTTTTGTTTAAATTATCAAATTGCATGCTGTTATTTTATATGCAAAATACATGCTTAATTTAAGATTCTAATTATATCCCATTGGGTACCTTGATTAATATTACACCTCCTTTGGAATATTTGAATATGTGAACCTTGTCGCCCTAGCAAAATTATAATAGTATCCTTTTGAAAATAAGTCCATAAATATATGCCATGCTTATTGTTGCTTATATATTCGTGGGAGTAAGAATGTCCAAGCATCACTTTGATCATGAGAAAATGTGGTTGGGTAGTCATGGTGGAAATGACTGGTGTATGTTGATATGGTTATTTTATACTTCCAAAAATCTCAAATTGCTTATTTATCTGGGCGGATGGTTCGGGGGTGTGGTGCAGCGGTGCACGAGAGTGTGGTTAGTGGTAGCACCGCCCAGATAACCCTAAGGACCAAATCTTGTGATGACCTCCAAAGGTACAATAGTACAACCACAAGCTGGCAATGTGTAGGCAGGGTTAACTAATTTGTATGGCTCTAAGGTGGTTACGTGAAGGTGTGAACACGAGCAAAGGGATGGATGGTTTCATCCCCGCCTTTGCCCGTGATGGCTCACGGAGGACCCTTCTCGAGGGATGTGCGCATCCTACAGAAGGCAGAACCTAGCGGGCGTAACCACAGTAGGACTATGCATTGTAAAGGCCCTATGATAGTCTCCTCAACCGCATGGCTAAGGAATCATGTGGGGCAATGAGCAGATTTATCTCTTGTGGGTAAAGTGTACAAACTCTGCAGAGTCAAACTATTCAAATAGCCGTGCCCACGGTCAAGGGCGGACATGGGAACTTAACTAGATATAGTTCTATTTCAAAAATCTTGGCAAATGAAATGTTAAAAGGGAGGGCAGTGGGAAGCCCTAAATGGTGTTGTCCTGGGTGTCGTCCCAGTGGTAATATAAAGCGGTGATAACGCTGAAAGTATAGCATATGGTCTGGAGGCCATGTAATGGTGGATGGCCTCTAGATCACCGGTATTATAGCATTCTGATGCACACGTACACTTTGGTGCAAAAATTGCTAGGTCATATGGATTTTTAAGTAATTGTATTCAAAAGCACTCTACGCAAAACAAAATAACCCCAGCCTTATCATGATGAGCCCTGCATACTACTTAATTGCATTCTGTGTATTGGCTTGCGGAGCACGGGGTTGGAGTGCTCACGCTCGTATTACCAAACCAGATTCTGGAGTCCCAGATCACTACGCTTATGAAGATGCCCCCGCTGCAGAGGAAGGGAACAACGTTGAGAATTAGGGCGTCTCTGGCGTATTTTTGAGTCCTAGGTAGTCAGACTAAGGTATAGTGTGCCTATAATTATTGCCTTAGCTTAGGTAATAATCATACGGCACATGTTTTACCCCAGTCGCTGCTTGTGGATTATTGGCTCTACTTGACTTTTGCTTCCGCTGGCATACTTTTGTAATGTAAACATTTGGCCTGGTCGGCCCGTATGTAAACTCATTGCCCGACGTGGCATAATTCAACCTCTGTTATGTAATATTGGAATGAGTTGTGAATGTCCATGCGATGTATGAAATGATGCAGCAATGTACCTATGAGCACTATCTACTGATCCAGGGAATAGTGTAGTGGTTTCATAGGAGATTCTGGATTGAAAAATCCGGGTCTGACAGCGCTGGTATCAGAGCATTCGACTGTAGGGTAAAAGCCTTGGAATGGTCGTTAGAAGGGACTTAGGGTTATAATTTTTAAAATTTATAAAATGAACTTATCAAAATATAGCGTATTATTTCTGTTCGTATCCTTCCTAGATCTGTTTTGCTCTACCTTTCAGTTGATATTTTCTTAAAAAGTACTAACGCCAGTCTATTAAACTGCAGATGACAGGAGCCGCCGCCGAGGGACACTGGGACTTCTTAGCCCACGGTGTTAGGGAGGGGGAGTTTGCGAGCTTGCTTCGCAAGCTACTCCACTACTTGGGCTACAAGAAGCAGCCCATCTACCGGGGCAGGAGGACCAGGGTTGGAGCAGACGAGTCTTGGCTAGTTGAGGTTTATATCGACGCCAAGGACGCGAAAGACCCTCCTCACGTCTTCCCGACCACCCACAGGAGGAGCACTGCGACTACGGCACTCCAGGACGCCGCTCGTCTGGCGGTGGCCCGACTCTGTGACCTTCACGGGTCCACAATTCGACGGACTCCCTTTTGCTACTACCTGCTGCGCCGAGAGGGCGACCGCTACGACGAGACCCTCACCCCGACATGGAGGATGACCCGATGCTGACGCATCAGGTGGACCTCACCCGGGCTCCGGGAACGATCCACGTTATGGCGCAGGAGGAGATCACAGCACTGCGTGAGCGCCTGCACGCCCGTCACAGCGAGGTGGAGTTGCTTCGGGAGCAGCTTGGCTCGTGCGAGGCGGCCTTGGCGGAGGCGGAGGCGGCTGCTGCACGTACCCAGACCCAGCAGGCTCCTACACAGGTTTTGGCCCCAGCTCCACCCCCGCAAGGCTCAGGGGGACTGCGTACCCGACTCACCGCTCGTAAGAGCGTGAGGCCCCCGGGGCCGCAGTCCGCTCTGCGCCGTGGAGAGACCCGCCGCAGCCGTAGCCGTTCCCGCTCCCGCTCCGACACTGACCCTTCTGAGTTCAGTGGTAGTCGTTCTCGCTCCCAGTCACCGGGCTACAGCCCCTCCAGCCCCGATGTTGGACCTATGGAGGAGTAGGACGCTTGCAGTTGGTCGACTAGCAGCAGTGGGTGTAGGTTCCCTGGTTATGGTAGTATCAGCTTTTGTATTTTCCTAAGTCCTGTGATGTATAATTATGAACTCTAATTGTGTTATGTGATGTGTTTGTAAGTCCAGCTTGGTCTAGAACTTTAAAAATGCTGGCTATGTGATGTATGTGTTATGCTTTATGAACTGGCCTTGTGTTTAACATTTCCTTGTTGTTGCCATATTTGGTCTTATGTTTGAAATCTCTATGTGGTTGTCTTGGGTTGAGGTTCCCTTATATGGCTAGAGCTAGAGTCTAAAATGTGTCGCAATACCTGCAGATGGCCAGTCACCGTGTCACTCGTGCCCAAGCCAGTGCCGACCCGGATGTGCAGGCCGAGGTTGAGGCTAACCAAGAGGAGCAAACTACTGGAAGGGGAAGAGGCCCAAACCCAAGGGTAAATCTCCCACCTGCACCGGCCAACCCGTCAATGGCACAAGTAATGGCCCAACAGACGCAGCTCCTGCAGGCCAACAGCCTAATGCCCACGCCCACAGCTCAGACCTTGGTGATTTTATAAGAACCCACCCCCTCACATTCGCGGGTGCAGATGAGCCCATGGAGGCAGAAGACTGGCTGAGAGACACTGAAAGAAAGCTTCGCTTGGCCAAGATTGTAGATAATGATCAAGTCATCTTCGCTACCCACCAGTTGCAAGGAGCTGCAGCTGCGTGGTGGGAGAATTATTTGGCAGCTAAGGGTAATGAGGACACCCCCGCCGGAGCAAACCCAGAAGTTATTCCATGGGCTGAGTTTAAGGCGGCTTTCAAGGCCAATTTCGTTCCAGCAGGAGTTATGCGAATGAAGAAAAATGAGTTTCGTACTTTGAAGCAAGGAAACATGTCAGTCGGCGAGTACCTCACCAAGTTCAATCAGCTGGCCCGCTACGCCCCAAAAGACGTGGTGGATGAAGAAGAGAAGATTGATCGATTCTTTGTGGGGATGAACGAGGAGCTGCGGGTGCAACTAATTATACAAGACTTCACCAGCTTTCATCAGTTGGTGAATAAGACCTTGATCCTGGAAAACGAGAGGAGAACCCTAGAGACCAGCCGCAAGCGAGAGCAAATGGCCCAGCGGCCCCAAGGGAGGTTTATCCAGAAGCTCTTCAGCAATCCCTCCTTCTCAGGATCCACCCAGTCCCATAGTCCCGTTCCAGCTCCCCGTCCAAGTGGCAACTCCTTCCAAACTCCACGTCCAGTGGGCCAGCCCACTGGAACCAACCCTGCTGCCTCCCTCAACTGCTATAGCTGTGGAGAAAAGGGCCATTTCGCCCATCGTTGCCCGCTGCGACAGACCACTCCGGTGAAGTTTAACCTAGGGACCACCCCTGTAAGAGGACACGCATCAGCGCCCAGCAAAGGAAATCAGACCCCCCAAGCCAACAAGTTAGCCTCAACCCCCAACCGTGGCCGAGTCAATCATATCACCGTGGAAAAGGCCAAGGAGGCTGTCGGAGTTTTGATGGGTACATTCTCTATCAACTCCATACCAGCACAAGTTCTTTTTGATTCTGGGGCTTCGCACTCATTTATAGCAAGGAGATTTGTGGATAAGCTAGGGCTGCCCACTTACCCTTTAAAGAAATTAATGGCACTTAGCTCCCCTGCGGGAATTATTAATGCCACCTTAGTCTGCCCCGGGGTAGTGATTACCATGGAAAGATGTGACTTCCTAGCAGATTTAATAGTTTTGCCTTCCCAGACCCTGGACATCATACTAGGGATGGATTGGCTTGCGAGATATGATGGGATCATAAGCTATGCCACTAGGAAAGTAAAGCTAACCAAGTGTCCTGGGTTAACCATAGAAGTGAAGGTGGACCGCCCGTACCGATGGGGCCGGGCAATCTATTATTGTGAGGAGGTACCGTTGGAAGGAATGATAGTGGTCCAAGATTATCCCAACGTATCTCCCGAAGAATTACCAGGCATGCCACCCGACAGAGATTTGGAATTTGTCATCAACCTAAAGCCCGGTGCTGCCCTTATTTCTAAGAGGCCCTATAGAATGACTGTGGATGAGTTAGAAGAGTTGAAGAAGCAATTGCATGAGCTGCAAGACAAGGGATTCATTTGGCCGAGTTCCTCGCCTTGGGGATCCCCGGTCATCTTTGTAAAGAAGAAGAATGGTACCGCACGGATGTGTGTAGATTATCGGGCCTTAAATGAAGTGACCATCAAAAACAAGTACCCCCTGCCTAGAATTGATGACTTATTTGACCAACTTGGAGGAGCCACGGTATTCTCCAAAATCGACTTGAGGTCGGGGTACCATCAGTTGAAGATCAGGCCCGAGGATATTCCAAAGACTGCTTTCACCACTAGATATGGGCTGTATGAATTTACAGTCATGTCTTTTGGATTGACAAATGCCCCAGCCTACTTCATGAATCTTATGAATAAGGTCTTCATGGAATACCTAGATAAGTTTGTGGTGGTATTCATTGACGATATTCTCATCTACTCCAAGACCGGAGAAGAGCATGCTGAGCATTTGCGCTTAGTATTAGAGAATATGAAGGAGCTCTGTGGTACGGGACACGTATCGTTGTGCCACATCAAAAGGATCTCAAGGACCTGATACTGAGAGAAGCTCATAGCTCTGCGTACTCCCTCCACCCCGGGAGTACCAAGATGTACCAAAACATAAACCCGTTTTGCTGGTGGCACCGCATGAAAAGAGACATTGCTGAGCATGTAGCCTGTTGTGATGTGTGTCAGAGAGTAAAGGCAGAACATCAGAGGCCAGCAGGATTACTACAACCGTTGCAAATACCCCAATGGAAGTGGGAAGAAGTCGGAATGGATTTTATCACGGGACTTCCCCGAAGCAAATCTGGGTATGATTCCATATGGGTGGTAATAGACAGACTGACCAAGGTTGCGCATTTCATCCCTGTTAAGACCACCTACAAGGGAGACAAGCTGGCCGAACTATACATGTCTCGCATCGTGAGTTTGCACGGTGTGCCCAAAAGGATAGTCTCCGATCGAGGTTCTCAGTTCACCTCGCACTTTTGGGCTAGTCTTCATGAAGCCCTTGGCACCCACCTTGATTTCAGCACTGCTTACCATCCACAGACGGACGGTCAAACAGAAAGAGTGAACCAAATACTAGAAGACATGCTTCGAGCTTGTGCCCTAGATTTCTCCAAGGACTGGGATAAGAGTTTGCCATATGCTGAATTTGCTTACAACAACAACTACCAAGCCAGCCTGCAAATGTCTCCGTTTGAAGCTCTATATGGGAGGAAATGTCGGACTCCTCTCCACTGGTCAGAGGTAGGAGAAGGCTATGTCTTTGGGCCAGATACTCTTAAACAGGCCGAAGAAAAAGTCCGACTAATTAGAGACAGATTGCAAGCAGCTCAGTCAAGACAGAAGAGTTACGCCGACAAGAGACGGAGACCGCTCAGTTTTGAAGTTGGGGATCATGTCTATTTGAAGGTGTCACCCCTGCGGGGAGTCAGAAGATTTAAAGTCAAAGGCAAGCTCGCACCACGTTATGTTGGGCCATTTCCAATTAGAGATGGCAATGGGTACCCGATACCCGAATACCCGACGGGTTTTACCCGATAAAGAGACGGGTATGAAAAATTTTATGTACCCATGGGTACGTTATTGGGCAAAATCCTCTACCTGCCGGGTAGGCGGGTGCGGGTGTGGGTATATACTACCCATACCCGCCTACCCGCGGGTAATGAATACCCGCATTAGACAACTAGACATCCCACTCAAATGTTAATTTTATTATCTACTTGTTGTTTATTGTTTATTTGTTTGTCATATGTTGATATGGTCATGTCAAGTATGTTTATGTGATGTACTAATTTTGATCATTAGACGCTTTTGTGCTTGGCATGTATGATTAATGAATGTCTAAATTGATGATATTCTTATGTGTTGAACCGGGTATGCTTGCGGGTACGGGTTACCCGTCGGGTAGTAATACTCGCGCGGGTACGGGTATGGGTAAATTTTCCTACCCGCGTGCAGATACTGGTAACCCGATGGGTAAATTTACACTTAGCGGGTACGGATATGGAATGGCAATACCCGATGGGTATTTACCCGTTGCCATCTCTATTCCCAATCGTGGCCAAGAAAGGAGAAGTAGCCTACCAACTAGAGTTGCCCGCGAATTTAGCAGATGTACACAATGTTTTCCATGTATCCCAACTTAAGAAATGCCTTCGGGTACCAGAAGATCAAGCCCCGATGGAAGCAATTGAGCTCGAGAATGACCTGACTTACAAGGAGTGGCCTATCAAGATCTTAGATACGGTGGAAAAGAGGACCAGGAATCAGACTATCCGCTTGTGCCGTGTTCAGTGGAGCCATCACACTAAGAAAGAGGCCACCTGGGAACGTGAAGATCAACTAAAAAGAGATTACCCACAGTTGTTCACGACTTAGGCTGAATCTCAGGGTCGAGATTCTTTTTAAGGGGGGTAGGTTTGTAACACCCTAAATTTTGAAGTTTGAAACTTATGTAAGATTTGAACTTGTTTGGAATATATTGGTTTTGGTATTTGTGCTCTGTTGAAGTTTTCCTTGGATTTTGGTTTGAGGTTCCGCTAATTAAAGCACAAAGGAAAATAGTGCACATGAGAATAATAGCAATAAATAATTAGAGGTTAAAAGATGTCAAAGGGAGAGGTGTCTAAAGATATATATATATATATATATATATATATATATATATATATATATTCAAACAATTTTATTCTAAGGTTGGTAGTAATAAAGACTTACATGAAATCAAGGGGAAGAAAAATGTAATCACATGTAGGTAGGTATATGTGTAAAGGTGCAATTATGTATATAGATGCACAATTGGGAACCCTATAAAAATGTATAGGTGTATAGATACATCAGCAAGGGGGTAAAAATTAATTATGGGAAGGAGTGGAAATAAAAGCAACAAAGCAAATTCATAGAAATAAATAAATAAAAGGAAAACGGGCCGGCCGGCCAGCCAAAACGGCCCAGGCAGCCAGCCGGCCCACCCCGCACCCCGACCCCCTCTTTCCCCAGCGCCGTCCGGACAGGGGACGAATCCCCCGTTCGGACCGCCCGACCGAAGCTTTCTACCCGCGACCTCCCTTCGGACCGCCGGACCATCGCGCCGTCCCCGCCCACGTCACGTGGCCCCCGCACCATCTCATCACCACAGGGGCGCTGCGTCAGCTCTGCCACCACCAGCTCCCGTCTTCTCCCCCTTTTCCCGCGCGGTCTCCGCCGAGGAAGCCGTGACGTTCATTCCCTGCTGTACGTGCTCCCGTCCTCGGTTATCATCATCCACAACGGCTCACTGCAGCATTAAAACGGGCGGTCCAGTCAGGCAGTTGGCTCTGTAGCCATGCCGATCCAGCACCGCTGTCCATGTCCGGCCAACAGCCCTCCTCGGCGCCTGCGCAAATCGCCGGCTACAAAGCCCGCCCGAAGCCCCCAAGCTCCTCCCCGCACTCCCCTTTCACTCCTCCCGAGAGCAATCGGACCCTCTTGCCGTCTACCTCACCGGCGCCACCTTCTTCCCCACCGCCGGCCGCCAAGCCAATTCCCCTCACCAAGCCACCAAAGTTCAATTCCCCTCGCCCAAAGCATCCTCGGAGCTCGGTGAAATCAACAGGGTGATCGGCCGAGCCTCCCCGGACCTGTAGCTCGCCGGCACCGATCTCCTCCCTGGACCGCCGCCACCGCACGCCGCCGGCCCTACTCCGGTGACCCCCGTCCGCCACTGACCCCACCATCGGGTTCCTCAACAGCCGGGCATCCCATTTTGCGCACCGCCCGAACCTCCCCAGCCCCTCCACGCCGACGAGCCCACCGCCGTAGCCTCTCCCTGCTCTGGCTCTCTCTGCCCGGCCTCTACTACCGCATACCTTAAGAAGTAAAAGCGCCCCATACAAGTAAGCAACACCTGAGAGAACTCCTGGCTAGCAGCGTTGGCGCTAAAAATCCACCCTGGGCACTCGCGTTCGAGCCTCGCCTCCGCAGCGCCGGGGTGTGATTTTTGGCTTTTATTTTTGTTGCGCACAGGATTGTACAGAGAGTGAGAAATGGTGTATAGGAGTATATACTAACGCTTTTGGCATGGATAGTTAGCATGTGTCATAAAATGTTGCATATATATATATACACACATATCCATGTGTGTATATAGGTGTACATATAATGGATAACCCCTTTCTAAATCTTTAACAAATAAATTTAATTAGTGGTTAAACATAACCTAAAATGGCACATGTAGTAGCAAATATCCTATGAAACCTTGTGCAATAATTCCTACAACTCCCAAGTAAAAGTATTTTAGGAACTTTTGATTACGAATATTTATCGTGTGCTAGAGAATAATATTTAGGTATAGATATAATATGAGTACTTCTTTTAGCTCTCGGTCAAGTGAGAAGGTTTAGTAATAGTATGGTTAGGGTAAATGCTCACATAAGATATTATCGATAACCTAGGCTATGACATCCAAATATAATTAGAGACTGTGTTATATAAAAATGACTATGATTAAACCTTAGCCAATTGAAATGGGATTACTCGGGCATCAGAAGCAAATAAAGTAAATCTCTAAAATTGTCTAAACCCCATGCCTAACTAATGAAACTCGAAAACTTGAAAGTGGGGTTATTTGGATTTTCTGTTGGATGTTATTTGGTTTGCTGATTGCCTTGTCTTTTTATCCAAATTTTCGCGCACGTTAAAAATAGCGTACGAGGCACAGGAGGAGGAAGCCGAGGCAGCAGCACTAGAAGCTTCCGACAACCCAGAACCCATCCACTGTGACCAAGGCGAGTCAGTACTTTGATCACGTTGAACCTACATTTCTGCAAATTATTTTTGTTTAAATTATCAAATTGCATGCTGTTATTTTATATGCAAAATACATGCTTAATTTAAGATTCTAATTATATCCCATTGGGTACCTTGATTAATATTACACCTCCTTTGGAATATTTGAATATGTGAACCTTGTCGCCCTAGCAAAATTATAATAGTATCCTTTTGAAAATAAGTCCATAAATATATGCCATGCTTATTGTTGCTTATATATTCGTGGGAGTAAGAATGTCCAAGCATCACTTTAATCATTAGAAAATGTGGTTGGGTAGTCATGGTGGAAATGACTGGTGTATGTTGGATATGGTTATTTTATACTTCCAAAAAAATCTCAAATTGCTTATTTATCTGGGCGGATGGTTCGGGGGTGTGGTGCAGCGGTGCACGAGAGTGTGCTTAGTGGTAGCACCGCCCAGATAACCCTAAGGACCGAATCTTGTGATGACCTCCCAAGGTACAACAGTACAACCACAAGCTAGCAAAGTGTAGGCAGGGTTAACTAATTTGTATGGCTCTAAGGTGGTTACGTGAAGGTGTGAACACGAGCAAAGGGATGGATGGTCCCATCCCCGCCTTTGCCCGTGATGGCTCACGGGGGACCCTTCTCGTGGGATGTGCGCATCCTACAGAAGGCAGAACCTAGCGGGCGTAACCACAGTAGGACTATGCGTTGTAAAGGCCCTGTGATAGTCTCCTCAACCGCATGGCTAAGGAATCATATGGGGCAATGAGCAGATTTATCTCTTGTGGGTAAAGTGTACAAACTCTGCAGAGTCAAACTATTCGAATAGCCGTGCCCACGGTCAAGGGCGGACATGGGAACTTAACTAGATATAGTTCTATTTCAAAAATCTTGGCAAATGAAATGTTAAAAGGGAGGGCAGTGGGAGGCCCTAAATGGTGTTGTCCTGGGTGTCGTCCCAGTGGTAATATAAAGCGGTGATAACGCTGAAAGTATAGCATATGGTCTGGAGGCCATGTAATGGTGGATGGCCTCTAGATCACTGGTATTATAGCATTCTGATACACACGTACACTTTGGTGCAAAAATTGCTAGGTCATATGGATTTTTAAGTAATTGTATTCAAAAGCACTCTACGCAAAACAAAATAACCCCAGCCTTTTCTTGATGAGCCCTGCATACTACTTAATTGCATTCTGTGTATTGGCTCACGGAGCACGGGGTTGGAGTGCTCACGCTCGTATTACCAAACCAGATTCTGGAGTCCCAGATCACTACGCTTATGAAGATGCCCCCGCTGCAGAGGAAGGGAACAACGTTGAGAATTAGGGCGTCTCTGGCGTATTTTTGAGTCCTAGGTAGTCAGACTAAGGTATAGTGTGCCTATAATTATTGCCTTAGCTTAGGTAATAATCATACGGCACATGTTTTACCCCAGTCGCTGCTTGTGGATTATTGGCTCTACTTGACTTTTGCTTCCGCTGGCATACTTTTGTAATGTAAACATTTGGCCTGGTCGGCCCGTATGTAAACTCATTGCCCGACGTGGCATAATTCAACCTCTGTTATGTAATATTGGAATGAGTTGTGAATGTCCATGCGATGTATGAAATGATGCAGCAATGTACCTGTGAGCACTATCTACTGATCTAGGGAATAGTACAGTGGTTTCACAGGAGATTCTGGATTGAAAAATTCGGGTCTGACAAACAGGTTCCAACTAGTACGATGAGCTACTTGGGACGAAATTGAGACACATAATGAAACTGAGTGCCAACATCCTGAAGGGACTTCATATGTGCCCTCGCTCATTTTAGCATGCATTTCGAATCCATCGGAGGCGGTGTGAAACTTCCCTTTATGACGGGATATGACGGCATCAGCAAACTGCGTGCGGAGGATATCACGACTTGAAATGAAACCGAGTACAAACACCCCGAGCGGACTTCACATCCGCCCAAGCTCATTTTGGCAACTATTTCAAATCTACATGAGTCGGTGTGAAACTTTTCCTGGCAACAGGTTCCAACTAGTGTGACAAACAACATGCGGACGAAATCGAGGTACGAAATGAATCTGAGTGCCAACACCCTAAATGGATTTCGTATGCGCCCTAGCTTATTTCAGCATGCATTTCGAATCCGTCCAAGTCGATGTGAAACTTTCCTTCGTAGTGGGTTATGATGGCATTAGTAAACGACATGCGGACAAAATCATGGCACGAAAAGAAACCGAGTGCCAAACACCGCGAATGTACTTCATATGCACCCTAGCTCATTTCAGCATGTGTTTTGAATCCGCCTGAGTCGGCGCGAAACAATCCCCCACGATGGGTTCTGATAGGTACTACAAACGCTACGCGAATGAAATGGAATCACGAAACGCAACTGAGTGCCAGACACCATTAATGCACATCATCTGCACCCTAACTCACATCACATGCATTTTTGTTCCGTCCGTGTCGCTGTGAAACTTTCCTCCACAACGGGTTCCGATAGATACTACAAACTCTACACGGATGAAATTGAGCTACGAAATGAGACTGAGAGCCAAACAACCCGAATGGACTTCGTATATGATCTAGCTTATATAGGAATGCATTTCGAATCCGTCTCTCTAGGTGTGAAACTTAACCCCACAACAGGTTCCGAGGGGTACTATGAACATCATGCGGACGAAATCGAGGCACGAAATGAAACTGAGTGGCAAACACACTGAGTGGGCTTCACATGCGCCCTAGCTCATTTCGACAAGCATTTCAAATCCGTCCGAGTCGGTGCGAAACTTTTCTCCTAACAGGTTCCAACTGGTACGATGAGCTACGTGGGACGAAATTGACACACATAATGAAACTGAGTGCCAACATCCTGAATGGACTTCATATGTGCCCTCGCTCATTTTAGCATGCATTTCGAATCCATCGGAGGCGGTGTGAAACTTCCCTTTATGACGGGACATGACGGCATCAGTAAACTGCGTGCGGAGGATATCACGACATGAAATGAAACCGAGTACAAACACCCCGAGCGGACTTCACATCCGCCCAAGCTCATTTTGGCAACTATTTCAAATCTACATGAGTCGGTGTGAAACTTTTCCTGACAACAGGTTCCAACTAGTGTGACAAATAACATGCAGACGAAATCGAGGTACGAAATGAATCTGAGTGCCAACACCCTAAATGGATTCCGTATGCGCCCTAGCTTATTTCAGCATGCGTTTCGAATCCGTCCAATTCGGTGTGAAACTTTCCTTCGTAGTGGGTTATGATGGAATTAGTAAACAGCATGCGGACGAAATCATGGCACGAAAAGAAAATGAGTGCCAAACACCACGAATGTACTTCATATGCACCCTAGCTCATTTCAGCATGTGTTTCGAATCCGCCTGAGTCGGTGCGAAACAATCCCCCGCGATGGGTTCCGGTAGGTACTGCAAACTCTACGGGAATGAAATCGAATCACGAAACGAAACTGAGTGCTAGACACCATTAATGCACATCATCTGCACCCTAGCTCACATCACATGCATTTTTGTTCCGTCCGTGTCACTGTGAAACTTTCCTCCACAACTGGTTCCGATACGTACTACAAACTCTACACGGATTAAATCGAGGTACGAAATGAGACTGAGAGCCAAACGCCCCGAATGGACTTCGTATACGATCTAGCTTATATAGGAATGCATTTCCAATCCGTCTCTCTAGGCCTGAAACTTAACTCCACAACAAGTTCCGAGGGGTACTATGAACTCCATGCGGACTAAATCGAGGCACGAAATGAAACTGAGTCGCAAGCACACTAAGTGGGCTTCAAATGCGCCGTAGCTCATTTCGACAAGCGAGGAATCTGAAATGACGATGAGAAATTGAATGATTCTCCGCAAAACATTGTGTATTATGATCTTGAGGTTGGTCCAACTTTGATGACTCATAAGGTGGATGGTGACAATAAGGTAATTGTTGAGAAGGGGCAGCGACGTGGTGTTTTTCAAACCCAATGCATGATCAAAGGCTAACGGTGCAAGCTTATAATCGATGGTGGAAGCTACAGCAATGTGATCAGCAAGGTGTATTTCAATCTTTGCTGCCCATGAGAGATGAGGAGATTATTTCTGACAATGCCATCAAGGGCAAGGAGCTTGTGAAGATTACCACAAAACCGAGGACGGTTTCGCTTGAAGGGGGAGGGGATGATGTGGCCAAGAGGAAGACACAAGATCAACCAAGTTCTCGTGGTTGCAGTTCTGTCCACAAAGTTCATGAAGTTCTCAACGTCAATTCTGAGGTTTCTAAGACACACAAAATACATATTTGGAAAGCAAATGAAGTCTACTTTCAACAAATCAAACGGCGCTTGATTTGGAGCTTCCTACACAAAGTTATGGCAATTTCATTGGAAGTTGCACGAGCTGTCCGGAGAGACGCGCGAGACTTGCCAAACATAAGGAGTCCGAGTATTGCAATGCAAGTAAGGATAAAATTCGACCACACCATGGCTTTCTAAAGGTTGAGAAGGATTCCTTTTCAGGTTCCAAACGGATTTAGAAGCCCCTTGAACAAGAAAACAAAACATATAAAGATTTGAAACCGATTCGGACTCGGATTGGAACAGTTGGCAAGACCGATACTAAAACATCCATAACTTTCACAAACGGAATCCGATTTGGGCGTTCTTGGACTCATTGGAAAGCTATTTCGAAGCCCCACACAATGGATATGGTGCCAGCCACGGAATCCTCATGGTTAAGTCGCAAATTGAGAGATAAACCAGAGGTAGCAGTTTAGGTATTTCCTTTTTAGTTCGTATAAGAGTTTGTTTCGGCCTTAGGCCAAGTAGTGCGTGAGTCGTAATAAAGACCGTGCATTGTGCACCAATATAAGGCCAGGGCCTTAGCCCCATTGTAACTCAGGCTATGATATGATAAGTTTTAAACTCGTGAAATAAAGGAGGAAATCGCCATGATGGTTGGTGGCGGCCAAATTGCGTGATTGCAAGGTTTTCTCGTTTGGAGTTTGCGAAGTTGGTCAAGGTAAGAATAGGATATTCTTGAGATTGCCCATCGAATCTACAAGGTTCATCTCTTCTAATTCGTGTCTTCTTGCTGAATTCACGGTTTGGGGGAGTTCGGCAGATTGCTTCTAGTGTGCGCCTTGCATACTAGTGCAAATTGCCCTTATCAATATTGTTTGCTGCATCAAGACAAGGAGAAGACTTTATCCAAGGAGAAGGAACCTCGCTGATCGTACCGGGAAAGATCGGGCCATCCCTACGCATCAACTAATCCTTAGTTGGTCCGCATCATCGTGGTATCAGAGCGTGGTTAATCACGGTACGAGGTTGTTGAATTTTACTTAATGGCGGGTTCTATGAAGACTGCAGATGGCGAGGCGCAACATAATCATGCCGAGCTAATTGGGGAGGTGCCCCAATATGCGGCGTCTTTGCCGCCCGAGGTACGAATTGGATTTGAAGCGACACGTGACTACTTCTTGAGTTGTCACCGGAAGCTTGAAGGCAAGGTTAATGATTTGGGGGCGCGAATTGACGCGTTGACGGAGGCGATACGCGTCCAGCCACCACAATTTCAGCATGCTGAACGGGAACCTCAATATCCCGAACGGCGTGCACTGTACGAAGACAACAAACACGAGGAGGTTTTTGATGGTGCAACAAGCTTTGCTCCACAACCACGCCGTGCTCAGGACTACCGTGGTGCTGACCGTGGTAGGGACATGCGTGGCAGAGGTGCTGCCCGTGGTGGAGGTATGCGTGATGGTGTTGGATTTGCACAGCGTGTTGCTGTGGATGATGCAATTGGACAGATAAAAATTTATATCCCATCATTTAATGGTAAAGCTGAACCAAAAGAGTACTTGGAGTGGGAGATGCGTGTCAAACAAATTTTTGATAGCCATCACTATACTGAGGATAAGAAGATTCGTTTGGCGACAATTGAGTTCACCGGATATGCTCTTCTTTGGTGGAATCAATTATGTCACGTAGGAGCTCGTCCGAATACTTGGGTACAATGGAAGAATATTTTGAGGCGGCGTTTTGTCCCAGCACACTACACTAGGACCTTGTACAACTGGCTACAACAACTACGCCAAGGTAATTCTAGTGTTAATGAGTATTATAAAGAGATGGAGATGTTGATAATCCGTACAGGAACAGAGGAGCATGATGAGGCTACTATGGCACGTTTCTTTAATGGGTTGAATGAGGATGTGCAAGATAGGGTGGAGATGGTCGATTATACAACATCCAAGACTTAGTGCATCAAGCTGAACGTGCTGAACAATTGAAGCACAAACAAGCCAAGGGAGGACATGCGAACACTCAAACAAACCCATGGAGGCGTCCATCACAGCAAGGCGATGATGTTGGTTCACACTCCAAGGTGGCGACATC
This sequence comes from Dendrocalamus latiflorus, assembly GCA_017311315.1. Taxonomy (NCBI): domain Eukaryota; kingdom Viridiplantae; phylum Streptophyta; class Magnoliopsida; order Poales; family Poaceae; genus Dendrocalamus; species Dendrocalamus latiflorus. Next base: position 20,131,106 of record CM029629.1, on the reverse strand, counting down.
AAGTCGTTCAAATGGGGCTCTTTCAAAGGAGGCAAGCAACAGAGGTAAAGAAACAATCAAATCTGATTCTAGCACGTTCTCCACCGCTAGAACAAGTCAAATTGAGTGTTTCAAGTGTAAGGGCAGGGGTCACATGATGAGGGATTGCCCAAATGCAAGGAAGGTGTTACTCACGCATGAGGGATATGCCACGTAGGGCGAAAGCGAGGAATCTGAACATGACGATGAGAAATTCAATGATTCTCCGCAAGACGTTTTGTATTGTGATCCTGAGGTTGGTCCAACTTTGATGACTCATAAGGTGGATGGTGACAATAAGATAATTGTTGAGAAGGGGCAGCGACGTGGTGTTTTTCAAACCCAATGCATGATCAAAGGCAAACGGCGCAAGCTTATAATCGATGTGATCAGCAAGGACGTAGTCGATGCACTCTCATTAACCACATGGCGTCATCCTAAGCCATACTATATGCAATGGCTTCACAATGTTGGTAAGCTGAAAGTTACTCATAAAGTTCACGTGCCGTTTTCAATTGATGGATATGAAGACAAGGTGGAGTGTGACGTCATGACTATGCACATGTGTCACATCATGTTGGAGTGTCCGTGGCAGTTTAATCGCAATGTTACACACCAAGGGAGAGCCAATCGCTTCACTTTTATGCATAAAGGTGTATTTCAATCTTTGCTGCCCAAGAGAGATGAGGAGATTATTTCTGACATTGCCATCAAGGGCAAGGAGTTTGTGAAGATTACCACGAAACCGAGGATGGTTTCGCTTGAAGGGGGAGGGGATGATGTGGCCAAGAGGAAGACACAAGATCAATCAAGTTCTCGTGATTGCAGTTCTGTCCATAAAGTTCATAAAGTTCTCAACGTCAATTCTGAGGTTTCTAAGACACACAAAATACATATTTGGAAAGATAATGAAGTCTACTTTCCAACAAATCAAACGGCGCTTGATTTGAAGCTTCCTACACAAAGTTATGGCAATTTCATTGGAAGTTGCACGAGCTGTCCGGAGAGACGCGCGAGACTTGCCAAACATAAGGAGTCCGAGTATTGCAATGCAAGTAAGGATAAAATCCGACCACACCATGGCTTTCTAAATGTTGAGAAGGATTACTTTTCAGGTTCCAAATGGATTTGGATGCCCCTTGAACAAGAAAACAAAACATATAAAGATTTGAAACCGATTCGGACTCGGATTGGGACAGCTGGCAAGACCGATACTAAAACATCCATAACTTTCACAAACGGAATCCGATTTGTGCGTTCTTAGACTCGTTGGAAAGCTATTTTGAAGCACCACACAATGGATGAGGTGCCAGCCACGGAATCCTCATTGTTAATTCGCAAATTGAGAGAGAAACCAGAGGTAGCAGTTTAGGTATTTCCTTTTTAGTTCGTATTGGAGTTTGTTTCGGCCTTAGGCCAAGTTGTGCATGAGTTGTAATCAAGGCCGTCATTGTGCACCAATATAAGGCCAGGGCCTTAGCCCCATTGTAACTCAGGCTATGATATGATAAGTTTTTAGGCTCGTGAAATAAAGGACAAAATCGCCATGATGGTTGGTGGCGGCCAAATTGCGTGATTGCAAGGTTTTCTCGTTTGGAGTTTGCGAAGTTGGTGCAAGGCAAAAAATAGGAGATTCTTGAGATTGCCCATCGAATCTACAAGGTTCATCTCTTCTAATTCGTGTCTTCTTGTTGAATTCACGGTTTGGGGGAGTTCGACGGATTGCTTCTAGTGTGCGCCTTGCATACTAGTGCAAATTGCCCTTATCAATATTGTTTGTTGCATCAAGACAAGGAGAAGACTCTGGAGGTGTTTGATTGCCAGCCACAGTTTACCACGCCTAAGGTTAGGCAAGTTTGACCAACTCAAGGAGCTGTTTGATTGCAGCCACAGTTGTGGCAAGATTCCCTTCCAGCAAACTAGGTCCCACGCGTCAATGACTCAAATAAGTGTGGCAAGATTCCCTTAGGCTTGCTAAGGTGTGGCAAAAAATTTGAGCACCTAAACTTAGGCAAGTGTGGCAATTTTTGTTGGCAAAGTGTGGCTAGCAACCAAACAGCCCCTCTATCCAAGGAGAAGGAACCTCGCTGATCATACCGGGAAAGATCGGACCATCCCTACGCATCAACTAATCCTTAGTTGGTCCGCATCATCTCCTCTACTCAAAAGAGTAAAACCCTATTTCAAACAACAAAAATACCTCAAACAACTAGGGAAACCAACTGGAAACACAAGAATTTCAGATTTGAAACTAGAACTATGAAATTACAGAGAACTGCACTAAATCTCAAAATGCAACAAAAGATCCTCAGGACTCAAGACACCAAAACTCATGCCATTTCATGAAGGGAAACAAAGTGGGCAAAAGATCCTCTGTTGAGAAACCCTAGAAAAGACACAAACAGAGGAAATGAAAAGAGAGAAACTTTGATTCAATCAATTTGCTCTTAGGAAAAACTGATCAAATGATCTTCAGACCTTATTCCATCACAGAGCAATCCATTTTGCACCTTCTCAGCTAGAAACAACACCAAATCACAAAACTCAGAAATCACACAGAGCAAAATGCACGAAGAAGAAAACAGGTTGCAGGAGCATTTCAAAACAACCATCTCAGATTAATATTGAGAAAGAGAGATGAATGATTACATAGAGTATCAACTCATACCATCTCTACAGCCCCATACATGATTGAATCAAAGAAATGCTTCCTCCTCACTACATGCTTGAGGGGAGAGCACAAGAACACAGAGAAGGGGCAGAACAACCCTCTGTCCTTCTCACCCACTCTCAACAACTAAAGCACAAAGCAAAACAACCTCTAAACCCTCTCCCAAGCCATACAACATACATGAACCACTCCTCCTTTTATAGCCTCTCTTAATGGGTTCACCACATGCTTTACCCATTAATCTTTTGCGCTTTATCCACTAACTCTAGTGCTTTAACCACAACCCACTTCCTTTAGTGCAGCTTTGCGTATTCACCAAAACGCCCCTCGTGCACCTTTCGGGAAGCTTCCTCATTCCTTGCCTTCCAAGCCTTGCAGCTACCTCGAGCCGTCTTTGGCACACCTCGACCGCTCTGACCTCGGCACCGCCTGCGCCTAGTCCGGTCATCCGTGCCTCGCCATGACTCCACCTCGATGTCTTGCAGCCATCACAGACAAGAAATACATTACATAGCACCGCTCGAAACAAGTAAACCTCATTAGCATCAACAAATCGTACTTAAGCATGAAATTGCCCAAACGACCAATCGGGAAAAGAATACGCTTGAAGTTCGACTAACCAAACCGACTGAGCCAAATGCCACCATGACACGAGACGAACAAACCAAACTTAATCTTTCCAAAATACTCGTCAATTACTCATCACAAGCATGTGGTCACGTCCACATGGTCTCTCAATCTCCTACTTGATGAGTATATTGACAAACCCTGAAAAAGCATAAAGTTGAGTTTGTTTGAAAATGAAAAGAAAGTCAAACATGGTCTAAAGAGAAACAATGAAGCTTATGACCATGTCGACAAACGGAGCACAAACAGAAAGAGCAAATTGTTCTCCAAAGCTCCAGAAAGTTTCCCAAAAAGGCTTTTTCTCCACTATTCTCCCCCTTTTGGCAATAAACACATCAAGGATGCAAAAGAGAGAATAAGTCATGATGATTGATGAAATGGCTGAAGTTTATTCATTTTAAGCATGATGAGCCATAAAGATTATCCAAAATGACCTTGAAGTATTACACCAAGCCATAACTCACAAGTATGCTATCAGGATCATGACAATATATGTATAGACAAGCTAGGCCAAATAAGTCACAATCTGAAAATTAGTCGAATTTTTTAGCATGTCAAGTCAACCATGATTATAGTCTAGCTAAAGGTATCCAAAGATGATGCAAGCCATGTCAATGATCTAAGTAGAACCGAGAAGCTAGTATTGGGTCAATTTAGAGTGCTACAAGTTCAAGAATGAATCATTTGTTCAAGTACTTGGTCTTTTAATGTAATTAAGCAAATTTAGCACAATTGACATGTTTTCTTTATAAATCTCATGATTGTTTCTAACCAGATTTTTGCTTAGTCATGTGCTAGATCTCAAGCCTTATGCAACCACTCCAAGTAAGAAGCTTAAGAAGATAGTCTTGGTCAACGAAAACTCCCCCTGAGTTCATGCCTAGTGCAATGGCAGGCCGTCTCATGAGAGAGAATTGGTGAGATCAGTTTTTTCGCACAAAAGAGATCTTTTTGCAGTTTTACGAGAAGAAGACTTGAACTAACTCATGCTTCATCAAGAAACTAGCATAGCTCCATCTAAAGCTCGATAAAGATTCAAGACTCAACTTAGCCTATTTGACATGGCATGAATCATAAGAGGATAACTAAAGACATACCAATCTCAAGAGCTAACATGATGCGGGGTCGCCCGATCTTCTCGACGTAGGATCAAGATACTCACGTAGATTTGGTGAACCGTAGTGATCTCCCGTTGCCAATGCAAGATTAGCACTCTATAATTCACCTAACCACACGTGTTGAACTTCACGACCACCGATGAAGTTCCATCGCGCTCCCAATTCCCAATGGAAAGGTTGAACGATCTTGATTTCTGCAAACTCCCAATTCCCTCAAGTTGGGTCGGCCATCAAAAAGAACAAGAGTATTTTATTATCAAACGTGGTCTGAGCCCAAAAGGCTACCAATACAAGGCTTATATAGCCCCTTGGGACATCCATATGGTCCCCAAACCAAGTACAACTCAACCCTATATGGTTTTAGATACGAACTCTCACAAAAAAGAAATTATATTTTCCACCTGTCATATTGTTTTGGTCATAACTTTTCATCCGTGATGAATTTGAAGGTGGGACCAGATCCATTGCGTAGCCCTTGAAATATCTTTCCAACAAGTATAAGACCACCTGAATCAGACTCCGTTTGTGAAAGTTATGGCCTTTTTAGTAACTGCCTGTCAGGCTGTCCCGAACCGAATCCGAATTGAATTCTGAGTTGAATCCGAGTTTGAATTGGGTTGAGCACGTGGGAAGTCTGAATTTGGCTTGAAAATCTTATCCAAAACTTGTACTTTAAGTCCTTGGGCTCCTCCCTTTTTGCTCTCCCACTGCATGGGCTTCTTTCCTCCTTGATTAGCTGCATGGGCTGCTTGGCTTTCTCCTTTCCATTCCTATGAGCTTTGAGCTTTTTGTTCTTGGTAGCAAATATGATTACCCTCCTTGTGCTTCTCCATTGCTTTGGCATAAGGTAAACAAGAATTTGGCATAAGGTAGTATATCGTTCCCACGAATAGAAGGAAATTCATTAAGAAACAAGTTCTCCTGACAATATTTAATGCGGCTCAATACTTCTTTCCAGTGAAATAATGTATTTGACTTAAAAGTGCTAAGCATGTGCGTATCCGCATCATCCTCCCCTTCTTCAAGAAAAGCCGTCCCCAGCTTTTGATAGCTTGAAATTGTACTAAACAAAGAATACAATGTGTATGCATAGTATATGTATTGGTCAGTTACACCCCTTCCGTCTTTCACATTATTATTACCTGGAGGTGTAGTAAGCAAAAAGAACAACACATATGCATGGTATATGTATGAATCAATTATTGTATCATTCTCATTCTCACTGTTCTGCACAAACCAATTGATACTACAACAGCTATCAAATGTATACATTGTAATGTTTTCATTCACACCTTTCTCCCTCCCATAAGAAAAAGTTGTCCTCGACGTTGCGAAGTACATGGATAAGTCATTAATTGGCAAAACCAGATCAAACGGTTCAAATATGGAAGAGAAAATTTTAAGTGCCTTCCTTGCTTCAACTGCGCTACTCTGATTATTTGTACATGATTGTTCATCGAAAGAGGAACAAGTAGGCACAAGAAATCTTTGTAAACAACAAGCACTATAGTTAAGCCTCATCTCATTGTGATCATGACGTGGTATAAAATATTGTTTGTCCAAAATATGCAATTTCAACTCGGTAAGCTTATCACATGTAATGCATATTTGATAAACATAAAAGTTGTCATCTACACCATAATCTCCGATCAAATTGAACTTATATGTATAGGCACAGGAACTAACTAGTGATTTTAAACATTAAATTTCAGTAACATTCTAAATGACACTAGATAACTCTTTAGGATCACCGAACATGATATAATATAAGGAATCATCAAGAGATATTCTAGCAAGAACTTTTTTATGAGTAATTATTTCCACATTATGTAAATTGACCAAAGAAATTTCAGAACATGAAATTTTTGAATGAATACATGAGTTCTCACAGTTACTCACCTTTTCACAAATAAATTGTAACATCCTGATTTTCTGGAGTTTATAAAGCCAATTTTCAAAAATTAATTTGCTGGAATTTTCTGGAATTAATTAAAGCTTAAAAGGAATTTTCAGAATTTATTTAGATTTAATATGATTAAATTAAACATTAACATTTGCCAAGATCATTTTATTTGAGTTCCATGAGTCTCAAGGAATTTTCTGGAATTTTTGGTGATTTTTCCGGATTTATTTGCTATTTTCTAGAGCTCAAAAGTATTTATTTGAATTTCGGGAAAAAGAAAAGAACTCAAAAACCCGAACCGGCCAGGTCCAGCCGCGCCCGGCCTGCCCCGCCCGCGCCACGCGGCGCACATCCGCCCGCTCCCCGCGCCCGCCTTGAGCCGCCCGATGGCCGACACGCGTCCGCCATCCAGAGCGTTCGCCGTCGCCCGCGCGCCATCCCGGCCGTCGCCTCGTCCGTGCCACCGACAGGTGGGGCCCACCTGTCAGCGGCCGCTTGCCCTAACCCTAGTGGGCCGAGCCCACTCGGCCCGCGCTGCCGCCGCCGCCACCCGGGGTATTTAATGGCGCAGACCCCGAGGTTCGCCGCCCTCGCCGCCTTCTCCGCCGCTAGCCGCCGAGCGCCGCCTCCTTCGCCGCCGCCCGGGCAGTGCGCCGCCCCCGGTCGCCGTCCGCCGTCGCCGTCGTTCGCCGCCCAACGTCGCCGTCGTTGCCATCATCGTCGTCACCGGTGAGCGCCGCCGCTGTCTCGCCGCCGTCCGCCGACCCAGACCGCCGCCGTCCCGAGCCCCGCGCCGCCTCGCCCCGGTCGCCCGCGCCGCTCGTCCGCCGCCTCTGCCGCCGCCGTCGCCGTCGTCTTCGTCGCCGGTGAGCCCCGCCGCCCGCACCTCGGCCACGCCCCCGCCTCGCGCTACGCGCCGCCAGCTGGGCCGCACCCGCGCCACCCCGCCGCTTCGCCTTCCCGTGCGCCAGGTCCGCCGTGCACCGAGCCGCTGACAAGCCGGGCCCACCCGTCAGCCCGAACCGTAGACCCGTGAGCCGATCTGGCCACGTCAGCCTGCCACGTCAGCCGCCGCGTCAGCCGCCGTGTCAGCCGCCACGTCAGCCATGCCTGCACACGTGTCTGCCACGTCAACCCTAGCCGCTTGCGCCAGCAGCCCGGTCAGCCCGCACTGTTTCGTGAACCGAGCCCACCGTAGACCCAATCTCCCGTGCGCCCGGTCCACAGCACAGTGCACTTTTCCAATTTCCCGGTTTTCTATAGATTTATTTTTTCCAGAGCACCGTTCTCCCTCGTCCTAGCTCCGATTGACCCGATTCTTTTTCGTAAATTCATCTAAAATTGAGCTCTATCTTTTGGTTCAGGTTTGAGAATTTTTGGAGTTCATTTGAATTTTATTTGAATTTATTTTGTCTCTTCGTTCTGTTTTCTCTCTCGTTAGATCGCGCGTTCGAAGGAGCAGAAGTTGGATTTGAAGTTCAAGAGCCGTCAACTGAGCAAGGCCCAAGCAAGTCGTGTCCTTTGATCATGTTGAACCCAGTTTGCAATCTATTATTTAAATATTTTGTTTTAAATTACATTGCATCGCTACTTTTATACAAACTTTGTAATTGGTAGTTATCACCTCAATTGAGTAATTCCCTCCTTGTTAAAATTGAATGCCATGATGCCATTGTCACCATAGGTTGGGAAACTTAGTAGTGATGCTATGTTACGATCACATTTGGGATGGCACGATTAGTATGCTTAGCTATGCTTTTAGTATCGTTTGGGTTCATCATCACATGTGATTAAATAATTTGACTTAATGATATATCGAATCGTGGTTGGTGCCACCAATATAAAATTTGTGCCATGGCATTGGTGTGTCGTTGGCGTGGTTATACAAAATTGGTTTTCACTCGGGCGAATGATCGTGCAGTAAAGGGGGTGCAGGTTGCACATTGGGATGTGGATGTTTCGCCTGGGTATTACTTAAGGACTTAACTTTGTGCGCCATTGATCTGAGCTTTACCGTGCAAACCACATGTCTAGTATGGGATAGACCTGGCATAATAATTTGTGAAGTCTCAACTTTGGTTACACCACTGATGTTGTTGTGGCGCAAGAGGGGGCAATTATCGACTAGGGGGATTTACCCTACTCGACGGCGAAACCTTAGCGAGTGGGATCGGGTTGAGATGGATCATTGTAAAAGCCTTGTTGTGATTATCTTTAACGTGAGGATTATCACATCGTGTGGGTACAGTTGTGCAACCTCTGCAGAGTGTAAAACTATTCGAATAGCCGCGTCCTCGGTCATGGACAATGCTCGATGATTTCACACGAGGTATAGTTACTCTTGGAAAATTTTTAGCTGGTCAGTGGATGGTTGATTCACTGTTGGTTTGGCTTGCGGATGGGATATCCATAAGCGGGTGGGTTTAGCTTGTGGATGGGAAGTCCATAAGTAGTTTACTTCAATTCCTTTGATTATTCATTATTGTCTTATTTACAATTCGCCTTCAATCTATTTATGGTAATTTCAAATGTTGTTTATGCAAATTAACCCTTTCAGCCTTCCATTGGTAAGCCTTGCATACTATATTGCATCATTTGTTACAAACAGCTTGCTGAGTACCAATGTACTCACGGCTTTACGCCTATGTTGCTCAGTTGAGGAAGAGGAGTACTACCAGCAGGAGGTTCCAGGAGGCGAGTACTTCGATGACTACGCGTTCTAGGCTTCGCTCCCCACTCGATTGCCCGTGGGCATGTCGATTGGCCACTACGTTTCATTTTGGATTTTCCGCTGCTAATTTTTGTTAAGCCCCTAAGGCTATCGAGATTGTAAGCTTGACCATAAGGTCTCACTTTTGGATATTGATTAATAATTTGAGTTTCCCTTATTTAATATCAAGATTGTGGTGATGTTTACCTCTATGTTTGACTGTGTGCACTTGCGTGATCCTGGACTAGTGCAGTATACACATAGAGTCCGAATTTGCATATTCGGGTCTCGACAGAGATGGTATCAGAGCCAAATCGACTGCAGGACGAAGCCCTAGTTAGAGTGGTCGAATTAGAAAAGATTTCAAATTTTATTTTCTAAATCAAACCAACTAAATTTGATGAATAGTAATATTTATACCTTCTTATCTTCTCTCTAGGAATTCTGCTCCTTACCCTGTTCTCTCACGATTTATTTTCGCAAATTTTATTCTGATCTTTCTTTTTGTAAAATGCATTAGATGTCTCAATCTTCTTTCGCCCTGGCGGGAGGTTGGAGAGCCCTTCTCCGTGTTCTGTTGCGAAGCCTCGGATTGAAGAGATCGCCCGTCTACCTCAGCAAGGATGATAAAGTTGGAGGGCAACGTATTGGAAGCATCACCAGGTTGTACTTCACCACGAGAGTCGGCAAGCAGATTCTACATCATAGTTTCCAGAGCACCGGATCTTGCGGAGGATGTTCCGTACAAGCAGCCGCATACAAAGCCATTCGACGGCTTTGCAAATTATACAAGATCAACATGGCCAGACTTATTCGGAGGTTCAAGAAGCAATATGAAGTCACCCTCAGCTTGTCAGAGCCAGTCAGGGAGGAGCCTCGACCACAGTTGCCAGTACCTCTACCGACGCCTACACCGCCGAGCCCGGAGGTGGGACGACGCATCACCGGAGACCGTCAGGCGTACCTTCGACGCTTCACCCCCGCTCCCGCCAGGGAGCAGACGCCGCCAGAGACGCCGCCAGAGACACGCCAGAGTCGCCGCCAGTTCGCAACTCGTGGGTCTTCTATAGTGATGCGGAGGATGAGGATAGCGAACCCTATCTGTCAGGCTCAGAGTGGGAGCCACTAGATTAGGAGTACGAGTAGAGCGTTGGATCTTATTTGCAGTTGTTTGGGATGTGAGCTGTAAATCTTGCTTTTAAAAGCATTATATTGCAATCATGTCCATCTTTTAATGGAGTTATCTTTTGCCAGTTTTGTTGTTAGCCTTTCGAGCTAAGTGTTTGCTTAAATTAGGTTGCCATTAGAAATTCCCCTAAGACGAGTTTACCGCTTTCCTTTGCTTTTCCCTCTTACCTATTAAGTCTTCAGAAGTCAGTTCTCAGCAAATGGTCTTTCTTTTCAGAGTAGCAGCAAGATGGTTGAAACCAGGAACTCCGCAGGTCGTGAGCAGACAAACCAGAATCCAGGGAACAGTTCCACTCAGCCACCCCAGGCAGTTCCGCCGACCCTGGACCCCGCTCTCAGTCAGTTCCTGATGGCCCAGACTCAGATGATGCAAGCAATGATGCAGAATATGAACAATATGGCTCAGCGTCAGCACCCAGGGGTAGCAGCACCTCAGGTCACTCACCATCAGTCCCGCTTTGCAGAGTTTATGAGGACGAGGCCGCCTACCTACTCCAGTTCTTCAGAGCCTTTGGAGGCAGACGACTGGATCCGTTCAGTAGAGAAAAAGCTGAACTTGGCCCAGTGCACAGACAGGGAGAGAGTGCTGTATGCAGCACACCAGCTAGAGGGACCTGCAGCAGAGTGGTGGGAGAACTACTGCGACGCCCACGAGAACCAGGACAGCATTACTTGGAACGAGTTCTCCACCGCTTTCCGTAACGCCCATGTCCTGGATGGGGTGATGGACATGAAGAAGGAGGAGTTCCGTGAGTTGTAGCAGAAGAACATGTCAGTGAGTGAATACCTCAATAAATTCACTCAGCTAGCTCGCTACGCGTCCGAGGACGTAGCCACAGATGAAGCCCGTCAGAAGAGGTTCCGGAAAGGCTTGAACCCAGGATTGAAGGTGCAAGTCGTGGGCAATGACTATGCCAACTTTCAATAGATGGTGGATAAGGTTATCCTAATTGAGGACAGTCGCCGCGAGCTCGAGGAGTCTCGCAAGAAGAGGATGGCTCAGCAGGGATTTCAGTCTCACCAGGCTCAGAGGCAGCGTTTCAGCACTTACCAGCCCGCTCGAGTGCCTCAGCAGCAGCAGTCAGTCTTCAGGACCCCGGCCCCAGCGCCACGTCCCCAGTAGTCAGGGCAGAGACCCGGTGGATTTGGTGGTCAGCAGCAAAGGAACGCCAATCCAGCAGCGTCTGTTACTTGCTTCAAGTGTCATGAGCCGGGACACTATGCTAGCAAGTGCCCCCAGAGGCAGGCCCCCACTCCAGTTCGCTTCGACTTGGGAGCCACACCAGGACGGACACCTACCCCAGGAGCAGGGCGTGGAGCACCCCAGGCGCCAGGTCAGGCCAGCAGGACTCCACAGGTGGTGAGAGGCCAAGTGAACCACGTCACTGCAGAGGAGGCCCAGGCAGCACCAGAGGTCGTGATCGGTAAGTTCCCAGTCCATTCAGTATCTGCCACAGTTTTATTTGATTCTGGAGCTTCCCATTCGTTTGTTTCTCAGAGTTTTGCTTTAAAGCAACATTTGGAAATTGTTACGCTGGGATCTATTCTTTTGGTCCAATCCCCCGGTTCGGAGTTGAGCACCAACCTAGGCTGTCCCAAAGTTCAGATAGACATCCAGGGAGTTGAGTTCATAGCGGACTTGATTATCTTGGATATCCAGTCCCTGGATGTGATCTTGGGTATGGATTGGCTCAAGAAGCACCAGGCAGTTTTGTATTGCGGGAGTAGAGCAGTGACCTTGAGCAGCTCCGATGGGAGGAAAGTGCAGTATTCAGCTAGTATGAATCAGCCAGAGCAGGTAATGGTCTGTCAGATCAAGGGAATTCAGTTGGAGGATGTGCCGATTGTCAGGGAGTACCCCGATGTGTTTCCAGATGACCTTCCAGGGATGCCACCAGAGCGAGAAGTTGAGTTTCTGATCGAGTTGGTACCCGGTACCTCTCCGATTTCCAAAAGACCCTACCGGATGCCAGCAAATGAGTTAGCAGAACTCAAGAAGAAGATTCAGGAGCTTTTGGACAAAGGTTATGTCAGGCCCAGTTCGTCCCCGTGGGGAGCGCCAGTTTTGTTTGTGAAAAAGAAGGATGGCAGCCAGCGCATGTGTGTGGATTACCGAGCACTTAACGAGGTCACCGTCAAGAACAAGTACCCGTTGCCCAGGATTGATGACTTGTTTGATCAGCTCAGGGGAGCAGGAGTTTTTCCAAGATTGACTTGAGGTCAGGTTACCATCAGATGAGGATTCGACAGGAGGACATACCTAAGACAGCATTTTCGACTCGTTATGGATTGTACGAGTTCACAGTGATGTCTTTTGGCTTGACCAATGCTCCAGCCTATTTTATGTACCTGATGAATAAGGTGTTCATGGAATATTTGGATAAGTTTGTCGTTGTGTTCATTGACGACATTCTGATCTACTCCAAGGATGAGAGCGAGCATGAGGAACACCTGAGGATGGTATTGCAGAAATTAAGGGACCATCAGTTGTATGCCAAGTTTAGCAAATGTGAGTTTTGGATGAAGGAAGTCGCCTTCCTAGGCCATGTGATGTCCACAAAGGGAGTTGCTGTTGACCCCGGAAAGGTTAAGGATGTTTTGGATTGGCAGTCACCTTCTTCGGTGACTCAGGTCAGGAGTTTTCTGGGTATGGCTGGTTATTACCGTCGTTTCATCGAGGGATTTTCCAGTGTAGCCAAGCCACTTACCCAATTGCTTAAAAAGGAAAAGAAATTTGTTTGGACGCCTGAGTGCGAGAAAAGCTTTCAGAAGTTGAAGGAGAGTTTGACCGCAGCCCCAGTGCTAGTATTGCCAGATTTAAACAAGGATTTTGAGATTTATTGCGATGCCTCCCGCAAGGGTTTGGGTTGTGTACTGATGCAGGAAAAGAGAGTGGTAGCGTATGCCTCACGCCAGTTGAGACCGCATGAGGAGAATTACCCTACCCACGACCTAGAGCTGGCAGCCGTAGTGCATGCTTTGAAAATTTGGAGGCACTATCTCTTGGGTAATAGATGTGAGATTTATACGGATCACAAGAGTTTGAAATACATCTTCACCCTGTCCGAGCTTAACCTCAGGCAGAGGAGGTGGTTGGAGTTGATAAAGGATTACGATGTCGGAATCCATTATCACCCAGGGAAGGCCAATGTGGTCGCAGATGCTCTGAGCAGGAAGGTTTATTGTAATTCAGTGATGGTCAAGGAGAGTCAGCCAGCTTTGCATGAGGAATTCCAAAGGCTCAGTTTGGAATTGGTCGAGGAAGGATTTTTGGCAGCAATGGAGTTGCAGCCCACTTTGGATGGTCAGATTCGTCAGGCTCAGACAGATGATGAAGCATTTCAGCGTATCAGACAGAGTATGAGTGAAGGAAAAGAGTCAGGATTTTCAGAGGATGCCCAAGGAACCCTGTGGTTCAAGCAACGTTTGTGTGTGCCCAATAAGAAGGAGCTAAAGGATCTGTTGCTAAAGGAAGCTCACGAGTCGTTATACTCGATACATCCTGGCAGTACCAAGATGTACCAGGACATTAAAGAAAAATATTGGTGGCCTAGCATGAAGCGTGAGATCGCTGAGTATGTGGCCCTTTGTGATGTCTGTCAGAGAGTTAAGGCAGAGCATCAGAGGCCAGCAGGTTTGCTCTAGCCGTTGAAAATCCCTGAGTGGAAATGGGAAGAGATTGGTATGGACTTCATAGTCGGTCTGCCTAAGACCAAAGAGGGCTATGATTCGATTTGGGTCATCGTGGACCGATTGACCAAGGTTGCTCACTTCATTCCAGTGAAGACAACCTACACCGGTGACAGATTGGCAGAGCTGTATATGTCGAGGATCGTCAGTTTGCATGGAGTGCCCAAGAAAATAGTGTCAGATTGAGGGTCCCAGTTCACTTCTCGGTTTTGGGGTAGTTTCCATGAGGCTATGGGAACGCACCTGAATTTCAGTACCGCATACCATCCCCAGACAGATGGTCAGACATAGCGAGTCAATCAGATTCTTGAGGATATGTTGAGAGCATGTGTGCTAGATCATGGACCTAAGTGGGACAGCTGTTTGCCTTTTGCAGAGTTTTCCTACAACAATAGTTATCAGGCAAGTTTGCAGATGTCACCATTTGAAGCACTCTATGGTAGGAAATGCAGGACCCCTCTCAATTGGAAAGAGACAGGGGAAGGTCAGGTGTTTGGTCCAGATTGTTTAAAAGAGGCCGAGGACAAGGTCCGTTTGATTCAGGAGAGGTTGAGGACTGCCCAGGCCAGGCAAAAGAGCTATGCGGATACTAGACGCCGAGAGCTGAGTTTTGAGCCAGATGATTTTGTGTATCTCAGGATCACACCATTCAAAGGTGTGAAGAGGTTTCAGCAAAAAGGGAAGCTTGCACCAAGGTATGTCGGTCCGTTCAGAATTCTGAAACGCAGGGGAGAGGTTGCTTATCAATTGAAGCTACCTGCGTCCTTCAGTGGGGTACATGATGTTTTCCATGTGTCCCAGCTGAAGAAGTGTTTGAGAGTGCCAGAGGAGGCTGTACCAGTTGAGGCAATTGATCTTCAGGAGGATCTGTCCTACAAAGAGCGTCCTGTCAAAATCTTGGATGTGTCAGAGCGAGTCACCCGGAATAAAGTTGTTCGCTTTTGCAAAGTTCAGTGGAGCAACCACTCCGAGGAGGAAGCCACCTGGGAGCGCGAGGAGGATCTCAAGGCAGAGTTTCCGAACCTATTCCAGTAGTGAGCCCGGATCTCGGGGTCGAGATCCCGTTTAAGGGGGTAAGGTTTGTAACATCCTAATTTTCTGGAGTTTATAAAGCCAATTTTCAAAAATTAATTTGCTGGAATTTTCTTTGATTTAATATGATTAAATTAAACATTAACATTTGCCAAGATCATTTTATTTGAGTTCCATGAGTCTCAAGCATTTTTCTGGAATTTTTGGTGATTTTTCCGGATTTATTTGCTATTTTCTAGAGCTCAAAAGTATTTATTTGAATTTCGGGAAAAAGAAAAGAAATCAAAAACCCGAACCGGCCTGGTCCAGCCGCGCCCAACCTGCCCCGCCCACGCCACGCGGCGCGCATCCGCCCGCTCCCCGCGTCCGCCATGAGCCGCCCGATGGCCGACACGCGTCCGCCATCCAGAGCGTTCGCCGTTGCCCGCGCGCCATCCCGGTCGTCGCCTCGTCCGTGCCACCGACAGGTGGGGCCCACCTGTCAGCGGCCGCTTGCCCTAACCCTAGTGGGCCGAGCCCACTCGGCCCGCACTGCCGCCGCCGCCACCCGGGGTATTTAATGGCGCAGACCCCGAGGTTCGCCGCCCTCGCCGCCTTCTCCGCCGCTAGCCGCCGAGCGCCGCCTCCTTCGCCGCCGCCCGGGCAGTGCGCCGCCCCCGGTCGCCGTCCGCCGTCGCTGTCGTTCGCCGCCCGACGTCATCGTCGTCGTCACCGGTGAGCGCCGCCGCCGTCCGCCGACCCAGACCGCCGTCGTCTCGAGCCCCGCGCCGCTCGTCCGCCGCCTCTGTCGCCGCTGTCGCCGTCGTCTTCGTCGCCGGTGAGCCCCGCCGCCCGCACCTCGGTCGCGCCCCCGCCTTGTGCTACGCACCGCCAGCTGGGCCGCACCCACGCCACCCCGCCGCTTCGCCTTCCCGTGCGCCAGGTCCGCCGTGCACCGAGCCGCTGACAAGCCGGGCCCACCCGTCAGCCCGAACCGTAGACCCGTGAGCCGATCTGGCCACGTCAGCCTGCCACGTCTGCCGCCGCGTCAGCCGCCGTGTCAGCCGCCACGTCAGCCATGCCTGCACACGTGTCTGCCACGTCAACCCTAGCCGCTTGCGCCAGCAGCCCGGTCAGCCCGCACTGTTTCGTGAGCCGAGCCCACCGTAGACCCAATCTCCCGTGCGCCCGGTCCACAGCACAGTGCACTTTTCCAATTTCCCGGTTTTCTATAGATTTATTTTTTCCAGAGCACCGTTCTCCCTCGTCCTAGCTCCGATTGACCCGATTCTTTTTCCTAAATTCATCTAAAATTGAGCTCTATCTTTTGGTTCAGGTTTGAGAATTTTTGGAGTTCATTTGAATTTTATTTGAATTTATTTTGTCTCTTCGTTCTGTTTTCTCTCTCGTTAGATCGCGCGTTCGAAGGAGCAGAAGTTGGATTTGAAGTTCAAGAGTCGTCAACTGAGCAAGGCCCAGGCAAGTCGTGTCCTTTGATCATGTTGAACCCAGTTTGCAATCTATTATTTAAATATTTTATTTTAAATTACATTGCATCGCTACTTTTATACAAACCTTGTAATTGGTAGTTATCACCTCAATTGAGTAATTCCCTCCTTGTTAAAATTGAATGCCATGATGACATTGTCACCATAGGTTGGGAAACTTAGTAGTGATGCTATGTTACGATCACATTTGGGATGGCACGATTAGTATGCTTAGCTATGCTTTTAGTATCGTTTGGGTTCATCATCACATGTGATTAAATAATTTGACTTAATGATATATCGAATCGTGGTTGGTGCCACCAATATAAAATTTGTGCCATGGCATTGGTGTGTCGTTGGTGTGGTTATACAAAATTGGTTTTCACTCGGGCGAATGATCGTGCAGTAAAGGGTGTGCAGGTTGCACATTGGGATGTGGATGTTTCGCCTGGGTATTACTTAAGGACTTAACTTTGTGCGCCATTGATCTGAGCTTTACCGTGCAAACCACATGTCTAGTATGGGATAGACCTGGCATAATAATTTGTGAAGTCTCAACTTTGGTTACACCACTGATGTTGTTGTGGCGCAAGAGGGGGCAATTATCGACTAGGGGGATTTACCCTACTCGACGGCAAAACCTTAGCGAGTGGGATTGGGTTGAGATGGATCATTGTAAAAGCCTTGTTGTGATTATCTTTAACGTGAGGATTATCACATCGTGTGGGTACAGTTGTGCAACCTCTGCAGAGTGTAAAACTTTTCGAATAGCCGCGTCCTCGGTCATGGACAATGCTCGGTGATTTCACACGAGGTATAGTTACTCTTGGAAAATTTTTAGCTGGTCAGTGGATGGTTGATTCACTGTTGGTTTGGCTTGCGGATGGGATATCCATAAGCGGGTGGGTTTAGCTTGTGGATGGGAAGTCCATAAGTAGTTTACTTCAATTCCTTTGATTATTCATTATTGTCTTATTTACAATTCGCCTTCAATCTATTTATGGTAATTTCAAATGTTGTTTATGCAAATTAACCCTTTCAGCCTTCCATTGGTAAGCCTTGCATACTATATTGCATCATTTGTTACAAACAGCTTGCTGAGTACCAATGTACTCACGGCTTTACGCCTATGTTGCTCAGTTGAGGAAGAGGAGTACTACCAGCAGGAGGTTCCAGGAGGCGAGTACTTCGATGACTACGCGTTCTAGGCTTCGCTCCCCACTCGATTGCCCGTGGGCATGTCGATTGGCCACTACGTTTCATTTTGGATTTTCCGCTGCTAATTTTTGTTAAGCCCCTAAGGCTATCGAGATTGTATGCTTGACCATAAGGTCTCACTTTTGGATATTGATTAATAATTTGAGTTTCCCTTATTTAATATCAAGATTGTGGTGATGTTTACCTCTATGTTTGACTGTGTGCACTAGCGTGATCCTGGACTAGTGCAGTATACACAGAGAGTCCGAATTTGCATATTCGGATCTCGACATAAATTCAGCACCAATATGGTTACATTTATCATTCTCTTCAGTTGATGCAGGTGCTGATGTGACCACGCCACCAACACATATGACCCTAGCGTCTAATATCAAGATTGAACTAAAGGTGAATTCGTTTCTTCAGTTTCAACATATTTTAAATAAGAATATGATGCTACCTAATGATGAAAAAATATATTTTTGTAGCACCCCGTCATGTTTGCACCAATTCAAGCAAGAGTTCAACTTGGACACGTTTTGGAATCCAATTCGGCCTCCAGATCAGTTCGGATTCAGCACGACAGCCCAACTTCAAATGTGCATAACTTTCACATACGGAGTTCGTTTGAGGTCCACGAGTACTCGATGGAAAGCTTTTCTCGTCCTTTTTCCAATGGATTTGGCCTCATCTCCAAATTCCTTCTGTGCTTGCCACAATCACTCGAAGAAGGTGCTGCATCACCTATTTGGGTCAAATTGGGCCTTGTAATGTTTGGGCCCAAAAGGGAGGTGCTCCCACACCTAGGCCCATACTGTTCATATGCTACTATTCATGTAAACAGTACCATGAATAGTACCACCCCTTTTCCTTAGTTTTGTGGGGCTTCCCCACCCCTATTTAAGGAGGCTACACCCTTCTAGTTTTCTTGGATTTCGTTTGATTAGTTTTTCTATGGTGAAAACTTTTGTTCTTCGCTTGTGTCGGCTAGACCAACCGTAAAGAACCTTCTGCAGAATCCCACCTTTTGAGCTTAATATAAATATTTACAATTTCAGATTGCTTGTTATCTTCTTCTTGCGTGTTCTTCGGTTGCATGCAGGAATAGACCTTCCTGGTCAGGTCAACCACGTTCTTGGCACGGTTGATAACGACTTGGAGTGTGGTTCAGCGATTGCTAAGGCGCAAGCGATGTCGTACGGTTGTAGTCGGATCGTAAGAGTCACCTCCACCGAAATCGATAGTTATCAATCCTATCGGAAGATCGGGACCCCATCGCCCTTTTTGTTCTTCGCTTGTGTCGGCTAGACCAACCGTAAAGAACCTTATGCGGAATCCCACCTTTTGAGCTTAATATAAATATTTGCAATTTCAGATTGCTTGTTATCTTGTTCCTGCGTGTTCTTCAGTTGCATGCAGGAATAGACCTTCGTGGTCAGGTCAACCGCGTTCTTGGCACGGTTGATAACGACTTGGAGTGTGGTTCAGCGATTGCTAAGACGCAAGCGACGTCGTACGGTTGTAGTCGGATCGTAAGAGTCACCTCCACCGAAATCGATAGTTATCAATCCTATCGGAAGATCAGGACCCCATCGCCTCATCAGGTGCTGTGGTATCAAATCGTCATGATGTAACAACGGGGTAGCAAGTACTTCATTTTCAACTGTGGTTATCTTCTCATCTTTGACTTCCAATGGTACCGGTTGTGGAACAATCGACTCCTCATCTTTAATATCAACCTGCACAATATGAAAAGCAACACTAGAAGTAGAGAGTAAGTCGTTAGTATAAAAAGTAATCTCACTTTTCCAATCATCTCTTTCTCTCTTTTCTTTTTGTGTATTCGTCTCACTCTCCATTTGGATGCTCTCAACCTCACGTTTGGTGGAATCACACAACTCACTATTTTTATCACTGTCACTCAATTTGGCTATGTGGCACTCATCCTTACATGGGTTTTGATACATCTCAAGTGTTGTTTGTAGCAATGGGGCAGCACTACATGTCTTCTTGACCGAAGGGAAAGTCCCATGCTCGGTCATCTTCCCATGTGTCACACTTGTTGAGGCATAAGAATTGAAGTATAGACTTGGATGAAACTGTGGCCTATGCCTCTCCAAAAGTCTCTTCTCCTGCTCAATAGCGCAATTCACAAGGTTATGCATGCTACTAAAATATTTACCTTGAAGTGCAGTGGCAATCTCAGAATTCAAGCCTTTTTTGAAATATGCCTTCTCCCTTAATGCACTTGTGACACCGGCACGACGCAATGTATGCTTCAACTCATAATAGTAATATTGAACAGTGTTACTCCCTTGTGTGATACTCTCCACAGAATGTGCTCCCTGCTTCATATTTTGCAAATTATCAAATAGATCACGCTTGTAATGACGAGGAACAAAACAGGCTCTCATTTCTCGCTTCATCTCTTGCCATGATGCAACAGGGTCTTCTCCATTCTCAGCTCTTCGAGTAATGACTTGTTCCCACCAATCCAAAGCATAGCCTTCAAACTCAAGTGATGCCAACTGTATCTTTCTCTCATCCGTATAGTGATGCATACGGAATATTTTGTCAACCTTCAATTCCCAAGTGAGATACTCCTTGGGATCAGTTCCACCTACAAACTTGGGCATGGAAAACTTGAGCTTACCCAATCCATCATCTTCATTGCGTGGACGACGATAGTGGTCATTGTAATGCAAAGCAAAATCACCATCCCATTCCATTGCATGTGCAGCACCACCACGGCCTCCACCTAGGCCTTGGCCACGCCCTCCATGACCTCCTCCTCGTCCTCCGAGCTGTGGTGGACGCACCACGTTGGCCGCCACTCGGTGTTGCGGTGCAGGAGGTACATAGGCAGCAGCTTCTCCTCCTTGAACACTTGCTTCATCGCCACCATTGCGAGCTTGTATGAGCCTAGTGAGGGCTTCAATGTCCTCCCGCAATTGGCGCACATTTTAATCAGCTTGTATCTCCATATTTTGCATCTCCCTTGCAATTTGATCAGCAAAAGCATCATGCTTCTCATGGAGTTGATCGAGCCCTTGGCGTAGCTCACGTTGAAAGTGTTCACGGAGTGCCCCAAATTGATATTGCTTGACGAATGCTTGAGTTTCATTTATCTCACTACTCTCATCATAGTGTTCTCCTCCACCTGACATGGTTAGCTATGCAAGAAACAAATAGCTATGTAGAATAATGCTTCTATGGAAATCACTTAATCTCACTGTTTTCTCTCCCAAGTAAAGTTCTTACTCTTTCGAAGTGAATTAAGGCCAATAAAAACTTACACCTGGTAGAAGTGACAACAACACTGTGATGATCAAGCGAATTTAAGAGTGTTCACTACATGCACAACAACGGTTATATGGTGGAGCTTGGTATGAAAGTGTTTATCCTACACAATCTGAATTTTACGATGTTGTAAGATTAAGTAATAATCCAGGCTAGAATACTTTGCCTAAGTGCTGATCCAAAAGATTTAAGTGAAGTATATGAACGCACACGCAAAGATTAATGTGACTCGATGTAAACAAAGGAATGAGCTAACTAGAGGCAATCTGAAATTAAAGATTAGATAGCTCGTTTGCACCAAGTACTAGGAGAGACGCTAGCCAATTGCAATGATATGAATGTAAGGGAACGAGATTGCTCAATAAATTAAATTACACAATCTGAATTTATGGACTAAGAAGCTCACCCAAATTCAGCCATTGTTTTTTTCTTTCTTCTTCTTTTTCTTCTTCTCTCGCTTTTTTTGTCAATCTGTGACTTTTTTTCAAAGGCCAAACTAGATTTAATAGTCTCTTTGAATTTGCACAGATCACAAATATTCAGCAAGGTGTAAAATACTCAAGAGCAGCCCTAGATGCAATATTCAACAGCTAGTCTCAATTGATGAAAAAATATCAGCAAGATTTTTTTTTGAATTTTGGATTGGACACAAAGATTAAGCTACGCAAATAAACACGAATGATCAGCACCTAAACAAAATTTCTAATGGATCAAGACTTAATAAAACTCACGAAAATAACAGATGCGAAACTAGGGTTTGGATTTTTTTTGTGGCAATTTTTGATTTTAATAGACTATAGGAACATAAGTAAAACAATCTAAAAATAAGGGTAAATAATCCTACCGAGTAAACTGCGCTCTGATACCAAGATGATACGGGGTCGCCCGATCTTCTCGACGTAGGATCAAGATACTCACGTGGATTTGATGAACCGTAGTGATCTCCCGTTGCCAATGCAAGAGTTAGCACTCTATAATTCGCCCAACCACACGTGTTGAACTTCACGACCACCGATGAAGTTCCATCGTGCTCCCAATTCCCAACGGAAAGGTTGAATGATCTTAATTTCTGCAAACTCCCAATTCCCTCAAGTTGGGTCGGCCATAAAAAAGAACAAGAGTATTTTATTATCAAACGTGGTCTGAGCCCTGAAGGCTGCCAATACAAGGCTTATATAGCCCCTTGGGACGTCCATATGGGACATCCAGTGAAATAATGTATTTGACTTAAAAGTGCTAAGCATGTGCGTATCCGCATCATAACATAACATGATTTAATTCAAGTTGTGCATTTTAATCAACTTATCATGGCAAAGACTCGACTACACATATAACGTCATGATAAATCTAACAAGTAAACACAGATCATGGCAAGATGTAATTCATTGGAAACATGTCATATTCGGATAATAATCAAGGCTCCATGTAATTATGTTACAATGCAGAATGACATGCAAGAAAATCCAGCTCCCCCTCAACATGTGATGCAGCTTTTAGTTCAAGTTGAGTTATGTCAACATTAAGATCTAGAAGCTCCCAAATGAACTCCCCCTGAACCAAAGCAATAAAATCGAGAAGCTGGCAAGAAAAACAGAAAAGGCAGTCCTTAAAGCATAGACAAGATATAGAGAATACTATGGCTCAGACTGACTCTCATCTACCCCATATGACTCTAGGACTATCAGCTAATCAACAACACACTAAGGAGCAAACACGTACCCTGTCTACCCGAGGGTGGCCCAACCCTCGCTAGAACCTAAAGAAGTGAGTGAGCTCAACCTAGTGAGAAGAGAAACAGCTAATAAGCAGCATCCTAGAATCACAAGATGAGAGGAAGAAGTCTAAACAACTAGACAAGAGAAACACTCTAATCTATGCTAGAAGGACTAACCCCAATGCACCCATATGCAATGCAACAGAACGGAGTAAGAACATAGTAAACATAATAAAACATGAAGCGCAAAACTCCCCCTCACATCAGTCCATAAGGACAGACCACCCCAAGCTCTCCCCGTAGAGCTACAAACTTAGAGCTATCCAAAGGCTTGGTAAAGATATCAGCCAACTGGTGGTCACTCTCCACATGGTCACCCTTCTCCACATGGTCTCGAAGGAAGTGATATCTGATATCAATGTGCTTGGTCCGAGAATGTTGCACTGGGTTCTTGGCAATGTTAATAGTAAAAGTGTTATCATAGAAGAGTGGAACACTGTCTATGACTAACCCAAAGTCCCGCAAGGTCGAAACCATCCAAAGCACCTGGCTGCAGCAACTGGCGGCAGCAACGTAATCGGCCTCTGTGGTGGACTGTGCAATACCGGACTGCTTCCTAGAAGACCACGAAACAAGAGAAGTGCCAATGAACTGGCATGTGCCAGAAGTGCTCTTCATATCTATCCTACAGCCAGCAAAGTCTGCATCCGAGTAGGCTTTCAAGGAAAGACAGGACGAGGAAGAGTACCAGATACCATAGTCAATGATAGCTCGAAGGTACCGAAGGATGCGTTTCACCGCCTGGCGGTGAGATACGCGAGGAGAAGCCTGAAAGCGAGCACACAGACACACGGAGAAGTGTATGTCCGGCCTCAAGGCAGTGAGGTACAGGAGGGAGCCAATCATGCTGCGATACTCCTTCTGATCAACTGGCTCGCCGTCCTCATCTGGGTCAACAGAAGCTATAGACGCCATGAGAGTTGACACGGGCTTACCATCACTCATGTCAAAGCGTCTTAGGAGGTCACGAGTGTATTTTCCCTGATGCAAGAAAGTACCCTCCCGAGTCTGCTTGATCTGGAAGCCAAGGAAGAAGGTCAACTCACCCATCATACTCATCTCAAACTCGGTGCTCATGACATCCGAGAATTGTGAAACAAGAGTATGAGAAGAGCCGCCAAAGATAATGTCATCCACATAAATCTGGACGAGCAGTAGGTCAGTGCCATGCCTACGAATGAACAAGGTCTTATCTACCTTACCCATCTCAAAACCATGACTCAACAGATAGGACTGAAGCCTCTCATACCAAGCTCTAGGGGCCTGCTTAAGTCCATACAAGGCTTTAGAAAGCTTGTAGACATGGTTGGGTATTTGGGGTTCTCAAAACCTGGAGGCTGTCTCACATAGACTTCTTCCTCAATAAACCCATTGAGGAAGGCACTCTTGACATCCATCTGGTAAGGCCTAAAACTCTTAGAAGCTGCGAAAGCAAGCAGGATTCTAATGGCCTCAAGTCTAGCTACAGGGGCAAAGGTCTCCTCAAAATCTAGACCCTCAACCTGGGAGAAGCCCTGAGCTACCAGTCTAGCCTTGTTCCGAATGACAACCCCATCTTCACTCTGCTTGTTCTTGAACACCCACTTAGTCCCAATGATATTGTGACCTCGAGGGAGTTCAACGAGCGACCAGACCTTGTTTCTCTCGAAATTTTCTAACTCCTCATGCATAGCATTGACCCAAGACCCATAAGAAAGAGCATGACAAACGTCCTTGGGCTCGAATGAGAAAACAAAGGCAAAATGGAGACAGAAATGTGACATGCCAGATTTTGAGCGTGTGACTCGCTCAAAAATGTCTCCAATCATCTGCTCGGAAGGATGGTCTTTCTAGATATGTCGGGGAGGTCCTGGATGAGATGAGGAAGTGTCCTCTACCTCATGAGCTGATGAGATAAGAATAGAGCCACTAGCTTCAGAGGAAGCAGAAGGCATGGGCTGATCACCTGAAGGTACCGTGGACGAAGGCACCTCAAGTGGAGGATGAGGAACTGGATCGGGTAGACAACTCTCATCTCCATCCTCCTCATCATCCACAAAGATGGGTTCAGACTACTTTAAAGAACCTGAGATATTGGGCCTAGTCCCCGGACTGGCCCCGTTGAAGGTCACCTCACAGGTCTCTACCAACTTACTAGACTCACAGTTCCAAACCCTATACGCCCGCGAAGAAGTCGAGTAGCCTAGAAAGATACCGTCACAAGAACGTGACTCGAACTTATGTAGGTTCCTGGACTTCAGAATGAAACACTTGCAACCAAACACATGAAAATGTGAGACACTGGGCTTTCGCCCGTATCTCAACTCATAGGAAATGTGCGATGCAAGTGTGCCCTTAGAAAAACTCTGTTCGAAACATGGCACGCGGTCGCTATAGCCTCAGCCCAAAACTTCCTAGGTGTAGAATACTCATCAAGCATCGTCCTGGCCATCTTGACCAAGGTACGGTTCTTCCTCTCCACGATGCCATTCTACTGTGGGACGTGCGGAGAAGAGAACTGGTGCTCTACACACTACTAGATTCTGACCCTTTAGCCACAAAACGCATCGCAACGACACTAAATTAGTTGCAATAGGTATGTGCTATTGCAACGTTTTGCCAAAATCGTGGCGACATGTGCACAGTATTGCCTCTAAAATATTGCGTTGCGATAGTCATTGAATTCGTTGTAATAAGGTAGCTTTATCGCCACCATTTAGAAAATGGTTGCGAGTAGTATGATTTTATTGCCACGGTTGTCTTGCATTGTGATAATATTGATATTCGTTGCAATAGTTAGGAATTATTGCCACCTTATAGAATTTCGTTGCGAGTGGGTGACAATATTGCCACAATTTTATTGCGTTGTCATAGTCGTCAATTGCGTTGCAAAAGGATCCTATACAATGCGTATGAAATGAGTTTGTATTGCCACGAAATAAATTTGTTACTATATATGATGATTGTTCGTGGCAATAATCTATTATTGCAACCATTTGTTTTCGTGGGCCTAACTGCTCAACGCAACGGCCGAATTGGTGTGGAGGAATTATATTATCTATAGTTATTAATTTCTAGAGGAGATAAAAAAATTGAAAAGTGACAACTAAAACACAGTTGAGGAGGACTCACTTGACAAAACAGGAGGTGATAAAAAATTAGAATAGAAAAAAATAAAAACAAAAACCATGGGGTGTGGAGGAATCGAACCAGCAACCTCCTAGCCCGGAGGCCAAGGCATTTATCACCGGACTATTATACCCCACTGTCAATTATAATTGTAAATTTATATTTATCTAAGCATGGTAAGCACCTGTGACGCGGATTTGCTCATGTCTTGCACTTCTCAATTAAATATATTATTTAACTGGAAGGAATTATTGAGTCGCATTAAATATTATCAGGTGAACCCTAATTTAATTGGGTCTTTAATTATTATACTTGGAGATGCGGAGCTACTGCTATTTTATTTAATTACATACAGGCCCATACTCGATCTGTACAAACCGAAAGTGAAGATGTGTGTACAAGATAATGAGGACATTCCAATCGGACTGATTACACGACCACGAGCTAAAAAGATTAATCAACAGGTGAACTCGCTCTTAATTAAATTTGGTTTTAATTTACATGAGAATTGGCTACTACCTAATTCTAGTATTTTAATTGTTCTCAGGTTTGTACGGAAGACAATTAACAAAGAGAGCGGTGCAGAGAAAGGTAGCAGGCAGCATTAAAAGTTTTTTATTGGAAAGCAAAGAAAGAAATATAAAAAAAGAAGAAAAAAAATACGCATGCATGAAGCCATGGAAGATTATCTAGTCGCCACTTTGCATGGTTCATACGGGAATAATGAAGACTCGTTTTCTAGTCAATCACTGTTGAAGCCAACACACATGCATGTCTACAGCGTGGTCACGAAGCCAAGTACTGTTCGGATGGTTATTTTCTACAGCGTGGTCACGAAGCCAAGTACCGTTCGGATGGTTATTTTTGTTATTTTATTTTTTTGTTGTGAGTCGGTCTCGGATAGAATTTCCTTCGGCCGAACGGTTACGCTGAGCCGATGTTAAAAAGGCATGTTGCGTGTGATCTACACCCTAAATCTAACTTGTGTTTTATCTTTACTTTTATTTTTTTCATCTTATTTTTCTATATCTCCTTCCTTCCTTTAATTTTCCTTTCCTCTTTCCCATCTCCCTTTCTTTCTCCTCGTTCGCTCCGCCCGCCAGACGCCCAGACCGCGTCGCCTTCCGCCTCCATCCCCTCCGCCTCCCCGCCTTCCCGTCTCCCTCTGCCTCCCCGTCTCCCTCCGCCTCCGCCGCCTCCCCGTTTCCCTCCGCCTCCCTCCGCCTCCCCGGCCCCTTCGCCGCCCACCGCCCCCTCTGCCTCCGTCGCCTCCCTCGCCGCCGCCCCCTCCGCCTTCCCCCACCTCCCCCCACCTCCACCGCAGTCCCCGTCTCCCTCCGCCTCTGCCGCCTCCCCGACCCCTCCGCCTTCCCCGTCGCCGTACCGTGCTTGGGCCGTGCTGGGCCGGTCGTGCTTCGGGCGGGCCCAAAAAAAGCCCGGCCCGACGCCCAGCTCTATACACCCCCAGGCCGACGCCGCCACACCCCAGAAGTCCGATCTATTCCAATCCCATACGTGAGAGGGAACGAGGCGTCGGTTCGTTGAAGGCCTAGGTCGACAAGACGATGGCGATGACTCCATCGACGACGCCGATCACTGGTTCGGCCGCCGCCAACGCCACCGACGGGGATTTCGCCATCATGAGGGCCGACCGACGGGTTCCACCTCGAACTTCTGGCGCTGAAGAAGACGGCACAGATGATGCTTCCCTCCCCAGGCAAGTACTAAGCAACTACTAACAACTGCAATTACTAAGCAACACAATTGTCTGAACCGATTGTCTAAGCAACTACTAACAACTGCAGGCAAGTACTCATAAATTTCATGAAAATGCATTATGTGGCAATGCGTCATTTTCCTCTAAGTAACTAGCTCTTAAGGGCCTTTAGTTTGTTACATGACTATATCTTAAAAGCAACAGAAGATTCTGAACATAGATAAGTGTAGTAACATGAATATATTATATTGAGACATGGGTTAGGAAATACATAAAGTACAGCATCTTCACCTAACAAGGTTGCCTTCAGCACTAATTACTGCTTATTAATCATCTAAATTTAATCATGGTTAAAAAATTAATATTCTCAAAAGGTCTATCTGAACTATTCATATTGATTATCCCCAAATCATAGCACTCAACGACAAATTAACCATAAACAAACAGAAACAAGAAAGCTATGCATATGACAAATTAACCATAAATAAATAGAAGCAAGCAAGCTGCACACATAACTTTCACAGCTAACTCCACAAAAAGATCACTAATTTGAGCTCAATTCTTGATTTTTTTTTCTTCCTTAGTCCAAAATAGGCCATCATATCAACCTCCTGAACAAGAATTAATAGAACCTCAAAAATACGTATAAAAAGGTGAACTCCACAAACTAGTGCAAGAGAGAGGAACCTCACAGTCGTCCGATGTTCTGTGCCTCCCCGCGTCGGTGACCTCAAATTTTGGGCAGGTATAGACTTTGGGTGGCAGGTGGGGTTTGGTGTAGCGAGCTTAGTTGTGGTGGCAGAGTTAGTTGCAGTGGAGGTCATGGGTGTCTCATGAGTCATGACGATGGCATTGGGTCTCCTGCGGGGTGGACTAGGGTGTGGTGAATTGGGGGATTTTGATATGCGGGCGTTTTTGGGAATGTGGGACTTAAGTCGCCGCATTTCGTATTTGGCCATGGGATAGTCAAGTGGGCACCCAAATATTTTAGGGGTAAAGTTCATATATCATGCAACAAATTTTTGCAGATATAAGCTACGCGACACATCTGTCGCTAACCGAACAATAATAGCCAAGCTAGATTATCCGGAACTACAGTCACCTCGCTACATCCAAGCGCAAGTCGCGCAACTTTAACTAAACTAATATCACCAGTAGGATTTTTATCTACAAGTAATTTGTTTACTTGATGTACATGTCAGATGTTTCCAAAGATCCCAACATGAGTAATCGATATCATCGATGCGGTTAGTAGTGACCACACCTACTTTGTTAACTAACGAAATACTCTTACCAGTTGTGATGGGGGCGTCACACCAATCTTCTGCCTAATTAAGAAATTTTCATCTTTGCCCAAGAAACCGGTTAATTATCCACTTTAGCCAACATACTGTAATTAATCTATCCTATGATACGTAGGCATGTAGCTATATAGTTCATGCATCATTAGTTACCTTGCTAAAACTAACCACTGTCGCAATCAAATGAACAAAGTTATTAGTTGTTGTTTCGCAGAATATACACTATCGAAAATCAAAACTTAAAAACTTGCATGCCTTTTTTGTTGCATCTACTCACACGTTGCATGTTCTATCAGGATGAAACAATTTGATCAGAGCAAAAAGAGTCGTGGCGTCGTCAAGTCAGGAAATTCAACATGGCAAAGAAGCAAGGACAAATGGAATGGAAGTGATAGTACTTTTGTTATTAGTTACAAACTTCGTAGTTTAAGTTTGGAGATTGATATGTAATTCCTGCATGAGTGGTGGCACTTTTAAATTATTATGTGTTGAATTAATATTTGTGCCTATGATACATCAGTGTTCCTAATTTGATTATTAATTTGCAACAACAAATTAATAATCAAATATCAAATGCTAAATACGTTGCCGCAAATCTTACTGTTGCGATAAACGTGAATGCGGCACTAGCATTTTGTTGGGATAGGCTGTTGCAACGCCGGCACTATGTTGCGATTCCACGATATGCCAGGAACAATGATCGTTGCTATAGGATATATTTGCCACCTAACATATTTCGTTGCGATACCTTTATTGCAATGAAACGACTACCGTGGCAATAAAACATATTGCAGCTGAACACCTTCCGTGGCAATAATTCTTGTTGCAACAAAATATCTTCCATGGCAATAAATCTTGTTGCAACGAAATATTTTCTGTGGCAATAGGATTTATTACCACGAATCATGGGCGTGGCAATAGAGGCTATTGCCACGCGATAATTCCGTGGCAAATGATACTATTACCACGACTACGCTTCGTGGCAAAAGAAGGTATTGCCACGGAGTCATATGTGGCAATAGCCTATATTGCCACGACATCGTTCGTTGCAACAAAAAACAAATGCCACACCACACTACGTGGCAATAAGGATAAGTATTGCAACGAAACCAGAATCCATTGCACAATCTTTTAAGCACGCAAGTACTTGCCACGCTTACCAACGGAAGTCATTAGTTGCAATAGATACATATTGCATCTATTTTGACCCTATTGCAACGATTTCACGTCGTTGGCCAAGACCTCAAAATTAGTAGTGACACCTGTCTCATCGCAGAACCTCTCAAAGTAGGAATTCTTGAACTCCGTGCCATTGTCACTACGGATCGCTCGTAAGGCACCCGGGAACTCAACAGAAAGCCTACTAAAAAGACCTCGAAAATATGTAAACGTCTCATCCTTTGAGGCTAAAAAAAACACCCAAGAGAACCTCAAGAAGTCATCGATCACGACAAGAACATACCACTTCCCTCCTGCTGACTGCACTCGAGCTGGTCCAACTGTGTCCATGTGGAGCAGCTGTCCTGGTGCATCGGTCATAGTCACTGTGACCGGAGGGTGAGAAGCGGCAACCATCTTGCCGTGCCGGCATGGAGCGCAAACAAGATCTTTGATCATCTTGAGTTTCGGCAAACCACGAATGAGATCATAGCCGCTAACTCGGGTCAAATGGTCAAATCTAATATCACCAAGTCTCCTATGCCAGAAGGTAAGGTCACGGGACTCAGACGCAACTAAACATCTGAGAGGATCACTAGAAGACTCAGAAAAATTAGCACGAAAGATCCTCCCATAACGAGAAATCCCGCAAACCAGACTACCCGAAGAATTAAGAATTTTGCAATTATTTTTCTTAAAGCTCACCTCAAAACCGTCATCAGTAAGCTGAGAAACAGAAAGCAAATTGTACTGCATCTTACTAACCAAAGCAACATCTTTTAAAATAAAAGACTCATTAACACGCACTGTACCTTTGGCGATGACGCGCCCAGATGAAGCGTCTCCGAAGGTGATAGTCTCATCACCTGGAGCACGGGCTAGGGAAGAGAACCAACGGGAGTCTCCGGTCATATGTCGAGAACAACCGGAGTCTACAAGCCAAACCTCTCCCTTCCCTGCCCGGCGAACCTGAGTCAAACAGAGAGTAAAGACTCAGTATTGGGATAAATCAAGAGTGATTTTGGCACCCAATACTGAGTAACACGTTGAGCAGCAGAAGTACTCAAACACGACTGACCTCTAACTATCCTACGCTCTCTGTCCCTCAAAGAAGCAGAAGGTCTATGTGCAGACCTGAAGCTGTTGCTGGGTCCGATCGCTATGGGAGAGCGAGTCGGAGCACCGGCAATATGCTGATCACGCCGCGGGTAGCCATCTCGACGGGGGAAACGAGATCTACCCTCAGAACGGCGGAAGTCATGACCAGGGGCATATCGAGGACGAAAACCAGAAAACTCAGAAAATCCAAGTCCTCGATGCTGCCCAACCCATCAACAGAAGTAACTCTCGACCTCGTGTTGGTCTTCGGTGCACTCAAGGTCTGGGGCTGACCCTGAATACGCCTAAGAGCTTCAACATGGTCCCTCCGCGTGATCTTGGCGTGCCTGAAGCATCGCTCGATCGAGTGTCCATCCTTCTGACAGAAGGTGCAATGATACTTTACCTTCTGAGAGGTAGAAGTAGCATGATGAGGCTTCGCCTTCTGAGAGGCCAAAGCGACAGGTGGCATCACCTTGCTGTCAGAAATCCATTGGACAAAGCCTGCTGATTTGAATTGGACTTTCTCGGTCCTAGGCTTGACCTCGATCACACCTGCAGCTATGGGTCTGAGCACGGCAGGTGGATGCTTCCTAACATCCTCCAGAAAATCATATCGTAGACCTTGATTGAACTTGCAAATCTTGGACTGGTCTAGAATAAGATTCAGCTTCTTCTTGCCTCCTACAAATCTCTCGAGAGTGTTCATAAGATACTGACACTCCCGAAAGAGAGAGGTGCAAGAAGAGCAGGGGGAAGAGGAGACATCAGCAGGTAAGAGAGTAGAGGAGCCAGTAGCAGAAGAGTGAATGGCTTGTGCACGCACAGCCGACTCAGAAGGGATAGTCATACTGCTAGCCATTTGGTTCATGTCGCTAAGCGTCTCCACCTTACCCTTGGGCTTCTCCCCCACACCAACACACACATCACAACAAGATTGTGGCTTCTCTAGTAAGTCCTTAGTTAGCTTCACATATTTTTCTTCCAATGCAATCAAGTCAGATTTTAGTTTATCACAATTTTTGCATGGTAAGCTAACAGGGTCCTTAGAAACATATCGAGATAACTTGTTGTTGTGATCAATCAACTCTTGAAACTGTTTAGACACAGATTCAAGCTCAGCAGTTAGCTTGGGATAGTTTGCACATGAAGCAATGGGTTCTAGCATAAAAGCTTGTAACTCAGCAATTTTATGATCTGCCTGTAACACCCTAGGACCCACATTACCCTAGGATGCTACTAAAACTGCTCTACAACTAGCCAATTTACAAAATAAATTAAACTGGCAACAATTACTAAACAAGATAGTATAAGCGGAAGCATAAACAACTAAGGAATAACAGGATAGATATAGCAATTCAATATTTAAAACATCCTCCAACCTTTTAATCTAAAACATAGCTCACAAATTTAACAATATTAAGATAATGTGAACAAAGTTATGCGAAGGTCTAGAATCCTTTCAACTTTATTACAGCATAAAAAAATATGATTCACGTGCATCAGTGTGGTGCCGCTCTACCCTTCCCATGCATGCTCAAAGTCCACCTGTAGGGAGGGGGAAACAAGGGTGAGATAAAATCTCAGCAAGCAAACGGTTTAACAGGCTATTCAAACTACAAACAATTATACATCATTATTTATAATTCCATACAGCCACAGTTCATGTCCACAATTATTAAACCACCACGAATTTTCATGAATCATACCTCTTCAATTTCAGATTTAATTGGCATATGAATGCAGTCATTTTATCCACAATTAAATGCAAATGAAACATTTAATCTTCCACAAACCACAACAGGTTAATCATCAACATTCTTCCACAATTAAATGTTATTATCCTCAACCTCAAATCACCATCAATGACGTTAAAGCATTAACAAATAAATCTTGTTTGACTGCTTTAAATTCTCAACCACTACCACTAGCAAAAGCAATAAAACATATGTATGTCTTACTTCAACACTTTATTATTTCTCACATCCACAATTGTTATCAACAATTAATACAAGAGAAAAGAATCTCATGCCACAATCACAACCCTTACCGTACACAAGGGATAAACCTCATTCCACGTCCACAATCATAATCCTCATACCACAAATAGCTCACATGAGCCAATTCCACATTACAACTATGAGGTTGTATAATCCACATTACAACTATGAGTTGAATATTCCACAAAATAACTTCACCACAACATATTGCATATGTATGCAAATGAATCTTTCCACAATGCAATGCATATGAATGCTATGCTCCACATCACTCTTTCCAGGGCAGGATTTGAGGTGCATCGTATTACGGCAATATACGATGCTTCCCGCGGGATAAGAGGTGCATCGTATTATGGCAATATACGATGCTGTACCGGTACGGTCGCGGCTATGTGCGGCGACATCCACATATGCATATGACATGATATGATATGGTAATCACAAATCACATTAATCCATCCTCAAAGGAGCATCAACATGCTCACGACATATCCACATTCACCGCATGTTATTTTCATGTTCCACATTATAACATTAAGCAAGATTTCCACATGGCTACTAGCAGATTATCAACATATCAATGGATAAGTACTTGCTACCATCTCCACAATTAAATTATCATGCAATCATGGCATAATATATCAAATTACGATAATAATGTAAACTGCAAGTAGAAGGAATAACAAGTTAAACGGTAGCAACCACCGCTACGTTTACTTGCCTCAAACCGACGAAGCGAAGTAAAATCAAGAGCGCTCAGGGACAAGACCACCTGTCCAAAAGGAATCTCTCAGCACAATGCCACAGCATACAAACACGATATAAATAATTAAAGACGTCGCTAGAACCCCGAACCCGCACTAACTCCTCTCCGCTCAACAATTCAGCAAATTACCCTCTGCGGTAGCGCTGCTTAACAATTTTGTATCGTTAAAAATATTGATCCAATTACAGAAAATGATACCTCTCTGGATTAATCACTTAAAAGCCTACATTTTTCATGTAGAACACATATTTTTATTTTGATCACAGCTAGGTGTAATTTAATGCCCAAAACAGAGGAAGATCTCTGTTCTAGCAGATTGGACAGCGATATTAAAATGCGTCCCAACAACAATACAGGGGTCTAAAAATTCTGAATTTTATACAGCATCTATATCTCTGAATTATCTACAACTTTCTCAATTAAATCCATGACCATACAAATCATTTACTACCTCAAATTCACATATTACCGTCGGTCTGTGCCAATCTGCTCGCCTGACGAACAGCAGTATTCCCGACCCTGTAACTCCGAGATCCCACGGCAGAAAAATCCAAAACAAATACAGGAGATTCGTCTGGAAGTCGTCTACAACTTTCCTTTTGGGAGAGTCCGCAGGAAAATTCGTTTACTAGGTCAAAACCTCGCGAACAGACGCGCTGCGCGAATCAATCTACAGGCAGACATCAACTAATCTCTAATCGGGCAATTAATCTATTAACTACCTTCAAAATCCGTGCCAAGAACCCTAATTATTTCGAAAATCAGAGGGTTTGGGATGAGGAACAATTACCTAGATGAAGAATCACCCCTTTTTTTCCTCCTCTTCTTCTTCTCCTTCCTTCTCCTTCCTCCTTCTCCTTCTCCTTCTCCTTCCTCTCCTTGGCTCCAATGGCAGCAGCACTTGTGGGGGAGGTGGGGGTACCAACCAGGGAGGGGGACTGCGCCCAAGAGGGTGGGAAAGGGGGGTGGCGGCTGGGTGTGGGGAAAAGGGGGAGGAGGGGAAGCCCTAGGGTTAAGTGGGAGGGGGTGCGGCCACCCCTTGGGCCTCCGGCCCCAAGGTGGTCGGCCCACTCTCCAGGCAGCCCACTTAGAGTTTTTATTTAAATTTTTAATTTATTTTATACTGTTCTACAATTTTTACTTTTCCCTTCCCGCGTTTTGCCGAAAAACCGGCGACTCTGCGATTGTTTTAAAATCTTATGTCGTATCGACGATCAGGGTATTACATTCTCCCCACCTAAAAAGGATTCGTCCTTGAATCTCGCTTCTCAACCCACGAGACAAAAGGAACAATCAAGAAAAGAACAACCAAAGAATAGAGCATTCCAAGGATAGAACATCCCACGAGAACAACAACTACGGGTTCTCACCCGCCTCGAAGAACTCGGGTCCTCCTTCTACATTTGAACTTCAAGCTCCCACGTCACCTCCCGCTCGGATTGATTCGCCAAGGGGGCCTCCACATACATGGTGGCTTTCTTCCTCATGTCCAACTCCGATGAGTCCACGACACGCGCCGGTCAACGCCGAGCACCTGCAACTCTTTTGTCGGCTCTGAGCGGCCAACATATCCTGCCGTTCTCACAAAATTCTCCGCCACAACTATCAAGCCACTATCTAATACCATCCTCCTTCCTACAACATTTTCCTCTGTTTATTATAATCGGGATAATACATTGTACCCCTTTTAAAGAATTCAACCACAGATTCCACTCATAACATTACTCAAAGCACGAACAATAACTTCGCAGAAGGAACCCAACCAAAAGAGGAATAAAGGATTCTCAAGCAACATACTAGCAAACAACCTTCCTTCAAAGGACCACAATCCAAAACAAAGGATTCACAACAAAACCATTCACACTCTCCAAATAGACATTTGGAAAAACCACACTGCACGAGCTAAGAGTGAAAATCACTCGACAGACCAAAACAATCATTTTCTTTTCCTAACTGGAAAAGAATACACCACAACATATAACAACTCAATTTGCAGATGACCTCTGCCATAAACACACAGTTTAAACAAGAATCAAGAGAGCATATTACTGCTCGAGTTATTAATAATTCCCCAATCCATTCCCTTTGGAAATTTAACTTCCTCGAACCAAGGATTTTCAAATCATCACCCAACACACCAACTCATTTATCTTAGGTTGCCAACTTCGACAATGCGCTCAAACTGAGTACATCATCCACACCCTTGCAGAGAGACTCTACTATCTCCACAAAAAATACATTCTAGCCAAGACAACGACCAATGGAATTACTTTGACAGATAATTCCTAAAACACCTCAATCCTTTTAAGGATAACAACTCGAAATTCATATCACACCCACATTCTCACCAAAATCAATCACATGACCACACCAACTAGATGCCATACACCTCTTAAAGGACTTTGCAACCCAAATTGATTACCCCTTTCTTAGAAGAGGCAAAAAGAAGTAAATTTCAGCACAGAGGATGATGCTACCATCCACAATAAATGCAAGACCAAAAGAAATAGCAACAATCTTGGATAGCAAAAGATAAGATCACAGTTGAAGGCACATGCCCCTCAAGAAGAAAATACCAAATCTCAACCAATAAGAATACAATATTGCCATTTGAGCTCAAGAAACTCTTAGGCGGCGGGAAAAATATTGCCATTTGAGTTCAAGAAGCTCTTATGCGGCGAAATTAAGAAGTCAAACACACCTAAAAAAAATTGCATAACATGACTTCAACCTCCAATACTTTTACCGCACTCTTCCTTTTAACAAGGAGAATAACTTTCTTTGATTACGGTATTACCTTGATAATTCCATTAAAGAGAATTGAAGACCACAACACATTAATCCCTTAAGAACTAATAAAAGCTCTCAACGCGTCACTTTGCTCAAAACAATTGCAGCTGCCACATAAGTCATGAGATCAAAAAGATCGCATACGCAAATCTCAAAACTTTTTATTTAAATAGTATCATGGAAGTTATTTATTTAAAGAGCCTTCAACATTGTCATCACAACCACATACTGACCGTCATGCTAACATCAGAATAATACATTCTTAACAAGCATCATCATATCCACAAATCCCTTCATAAACTTTTCCAAAAAAAACAAACATAAGAAATCACTTCATCATGTTTGTATTATCTGAATAAGATTGCGACTACTTAATCTAGGAAATCCTAGTGCATAAGCCACCATATTAAATCAAAGCTTTTAAACAAGATGATACTAGAACATGGCAATCTCACAAAACATGCTAGTATAAATCTCTCATTAGATTTCATATATTCAATTCTCATTGATGCTCAACTCTAATTTAGCATAGATTGATTGTACTCTAATCATTACTGGCAATAATTGATTATTATTTTATCATAACAACATTCATGATCCTAACTCGGTTTTACAATCATAAAACAATCATGAGCATAGATTCAGTATCTCACCTTTCGATCAGAAATTATAACGAAATAACTTTAAACTTCAATAATACCAGCTTTGTAAGGCAAGATTCTACAAGTCAATACATCCACCTTCCTCTATTTCTTTATACATATTTCAACAATTTAGCATGGTGAAAGATAGATGAATCTAGCAATTGTACATGCTCATAAAGTATCTAAATAAAGGACAGATTAAAGGTTAATATTACCAAGGCAATATTCCAACACCTCCTTACTTACTCATTCCAAACGGTCAGATTAATTACTATAGACAAAAATAATTCAATTTATCCAACATGATAGAAATTTAAACAATCATAATAATCATTCCAATTCTTTTGCACACTCCTCAATAACTCCATGAGTTCCAATCATGTACAGACAAGTTCTTAATCACAGTCCTTCTAGAAACTATTACAAGGCAATATCACATTAATCAACTACACTTCCAAGGATGCTAGTTGAAATTAATTATGCACCACGCTAACATATCAACTTGATAATTCATACCTTATGAATTAGTTTATATGATTACCACCTTCCACTTAAGCATAGCAAAACACCACAAAGGTTTTAACACTCTCTTTCAGAAAAGAATGGAAATAAATTTCAACACCCGAAATAATCTAAAAGAAATACATAGATCCAAGGCTTTAACATATTAATGAGTTTGCATCACAAAACTTTCATTAATAAAAATACCAAGCGAACCAATGAGTCATGATTCACAACAAAACAAAATTCCCACAAAGGGACTAACCTTGCAAATCAACAATATTCGCAAGCAGCAAAAGTGTCTCACTAGTCCGAAAAGAAACAATAATTGCTTCAAAGAACAGGTAGAGTCCAATTGCAAAACCTCAACTGCAATGAACCATAATCTCAGGAGAAATTCGGTAACTGCAATAGGCCTAGAATTGGCCAAAATCAACTCAAGGAAGATAACAACTTTTCTAAAGAAACTCACTTCCCAACATCTGCAATTAAGTTACCTGAGGTAACTACATTGCTAATTCCCATGCTACAAACAGTGGTATAACCAGGCAATGCCAAGGCAGCAAATACAACCTCTACACCTTATCATTGACAATTCTCACTCACAATAGTCATAAGAGCAAATCATAATCATACAAGATGATCTCATAATGTAAATCATCAATACAACATGTCAAAAGCATAAATGCAATGCTTGACCCGTCCCATCCTACTGTGCACCAGTGTGTCAATTTAATAGTTTCATTACCACGGACCTAACGCCCGCTCTGATACCAACTGTAACACCCTAGGACCCACATTACCCTAGGATGCTACTAAAACTGCTCTACAACTAGCCAATTTACAAAATAAATTAAACTGGCAACAATTACTAAACAAGATAGTATAAGCGGAAGCATAAACAACTAAGGAATAACAGGATAGAGATAGCAATTCAATATTTAAAACATCCTCCAACCTTTTAATCTAAAACATAGCTCACAAATTTAACATTATTAAGATAATGTGAACAAAGTTATGCGAAGGTCTAGAATCCTTTCAACTTTATTACAGCATAAAAAAAAATATGATTCACGTGCATCAGTGTGGTGCCGCTCTACCCTTCCCATGCATGCTCAAAGTCCACCTGTAGGGAGGGGGAAACAAGGGTGAGATAAAATCTCAGCAAGCAAACGGTTTAACAGGCTATTCAAACTACAAACAATTATACATCATTATTTATAATTCCATACAGCCACAGTTCATGTCCACAATTATTAAACCACCACGAATTTTCATGAATCATACCTCTTCAATTTCAGATTTAATTGGCATATGAATGCAGTCATTTTATCCACAATTAAATGCAAATGAAACATTTAATCTTCCACAAACCACAACAGGTTAATCATCAACATTCTTCCACAATTAAATGTTATTATCCTCAACCTCAAATCACCATCAATGACGTTAAAGCATTAACAAATAAATCTTGTTTGACTGCTTTAAATTCTCAACCACTACCACTAGCAAAAGCAATAAAACATATGTATGTCTTACTTCAACACTTTATTATTTCTCACATCCACAATTGTTATCAACAATTAATACAAGAGAAAAGAATCTCATGCCACAATCACAACCCTTACCGTACACAAGGGATAAACCTCATTCCACGTCCACAATCATAATCCTCATACCACAAATAGCTCACATGAGCCAATTCCACATTACAACTATGAGGTTGTATAATCCACATTACAACTATGAGTTGAATATTCCACAAAATAACTTCACCACAACATATTGCATATGTATGCAAATGAATCTTTCCACAATGCAATGCATATGAATGCTATGCTCCACATCACTCTTTCCAGGGCAGGATTTGAGGTGCATCGTATTACGGCAATATACGATGCTTCCCGCGGGATAAGAGGTGCATCGTATTATGGCAATATACGATGCTGTACCGGTACGGTCGCGGCTATGTGCGGCGACATCCACATATGCATATGACATGATATGATATGGTAATCACAAATCACATTAATCCATCCTCAAAGGAGCATCAACATGCTCACGACATATCCACATTCACCGCATGTTATTTTCATGTTTCACATTATAACATTAAGCAAGATTTCCACATGGCTACTATCAGATTATCAACATATCAATGGATAAGTACTTGCTACCATCTCCACAATTAAATTATCATGCAATCATGGCATAATATATCAAATTACGATAATAATGTAAACTGCAAGTAGAAGGAATAACAAGTTAAACGGTAGCAACCACCGCTACGTTTACTTGCCTCAAACCGACGAAGCGAAGTAAAATCAAGAGCGCTCAGGGACAAGACCACCTGTCCAAAAGGCATCTCTCAGCACAATGCCACAGCATACAAACACGACATAAATAATTAAAGACGTCGCTAGAACCCCGAACCCGCACTAACTCCTCTCCGCTCAACAATTCAGCAAATTACCCTCTGCGGTAGCGCTGCTTAACAATTTCGTATCGTTAAAAATATTGATCCAATTACAGAAAATGATACCTCTCTGGATTAATCACTTAAAAGCCTACATTTTTCATGTAGAACACATATTTTTATTTTGATCACAGCTAGGTGTAATTTAATGCCCAAAACAGAGGAAGATCTCTGTTCTAGCAGATTGGACAGCGATATTAAAATGCGTCCCAACAACAATACAGGGGCCTAAAAATTCTGAATTTTATACAGCATCTATATCTCTGAATTATCTACAACTTTCTCAATTAAATCCATGACCATACAAATCATTTACTACCTCAAATTCACATATTACCGTCGGTCTGTGCCAATCTGCTCGCCTGACGAACAGCAGTATTCCCGACCCTGTAACTCCGAGATCCCACGGCAGAAAAATCCAAAACAAATACAGGAGATTCGTCTGGAAGTCGTCTACAACTTTCCTTTTGGGAGAGTCCGCAGGAAAATTCGTTTACTAGGTCAAAACCTCGCGAACAGACGCGCTGCGCGAATCAATCTACAGGCAGACATCAACTAATCTCTAATCGGGCAATTAATCTATTAACGACCTTCAAAATCCGTGCCAAGAACCCTAATTATTTCGAAAATCAGAGGGTTTGGGATGAGGAACAATTACCTAGATGAAGAATCACCCCTTTTTTTCCTCCTCTTCTTCTTCTCCTTCCTTCTCCTTCCTCCTTCTCCTTCTCCTTCCTCTCCTTGGCTCCAATGGCAGCAGCACTTGTGGGGGAGGTGGGGGTACCAACCAGGGAGGGGGGCTGCGCCCAAGAGGGTGGGAAAGGGGGTGGCGGCTGGGTGTGGGGAAAAGGGGGAGGAGGGGAAGCCCTAGGGTTAAGTGGGAGGGGGTGCGGCCACCCCTTGGGCCTCCGGCCCCAAGGTGGTCGGCCCACTCTCCAGGCAGTCCACTTAGAGTTTTTATTTAAATTTTTAATTTATTTTATTTATTTTATACTGTTCTACAATTTTTACTTTTCCCTTCCCGCGTTTTGCCGAAAAACCGGCGACTCCGCGATTGTTTTAAAATCTTATGTCGTATCGACGATCAGGGTATTACACTGCCTTTTTTTAGGTTCAGTTTCAAGTTAGTGCAGCTTTCACAAGACTCAGGCAGATAAAGGAGCATGGTATAAAGACCTTGTCGTAGGGATGGCCCCCACCTAAACCCAGCAGGCCTGGTGAGAGGTTATAAGGCCCAGAATAGGCCATGTGTAATGACATAGTTGCCCCCAGAGGGAACAGTCAGATGTAAGGGTATAACTGTAAAAGCACTCCTCATGCGTATATATATATGAGCATAAGCTGTGGGGAGGACCCAGGCCATTACACTCAACTTCACTACTCTCCACTACCATCTCTCTCTCTGTTTGGTCTGTAGCCACAACAGACCTCTAAATGCATTGTCCTTATCCTCACATGAGGTGCAAGAAGTAGTCTCAACAACAGGGGATGAAAGAGTGACTACCCTACTCATCTCTAGTTTAGCAAGTAGACTAACATTTTCCACCTTAATCATGTCTAGCTCAGAGGACAAACTATCATGAGAGGTCCTTAATTTCTCCATGTCATGAAGCAAGGCACAACATGTATCACATTCGTCACGGGAGGGAGCAGATATAAGTGAAGTAAGCTCCCGTGATAATCTATCTACTTCATTCTCCAACTCGCTACACCTAGCTCTAGATCTAGTATGGAATTTCCCTAGCTTAAGAAAAAGCATCATTAAGCTGGTCATAGGAGGGGTATACCTCGTCGGAGTCGGAGTAAAGCTCACTGTCACTGATCTCGCCCTCAAGGGTCATGAAGCACATGCTGGAGAAGTCGTCGCCGCCCTTGGGGTCTTGCTCGTCCGTCCCATCATCGTCGCTCCACCCCTCCACCTCGCTGAGGTCGAGGTCGTCGAAGGCAGTGAGGACACAGTGGAAGAGCTTCTTGGCTTTGCTAAGGTCGTGGAACTTCTTCTTGCCTTGGGCATGAGCTGAGGGCTTCTTGTTGCGGTTCTTGTCGATGTAGTCATTCTTGCTCACACCGCCGTAGTCGCCCTTGCTCTTCCACAGCTTGGGGCAATTTGCTCGAATGTGGTTGGGGCCACCACACTCGAAGCCAATGATCAGGCCACTCCTCTTCCGATCCCTCACCCTTTTGTACGCGTGGGAAAACTTTCTGGCTAGAAGGGCTAGCTGATCCTCTGGTAGCTGCTCTAACTAATCATCAGTTACATCACAGAGAGCAGCTAGAGAGAATCCACAAATCGACTCGGAAGAAGGTCCAGAAAACAGACTGGAATCGGTGACTAAGGCCATCGACTGCGACTTTGACCTACAGGAGACTATGTCAATCTCGTGAGTCTTGAGGCGTGAGTACAACGCGTCAAGAGTCAGGGTCGAGAGGTCAGTCGTGTCTTTAATCGTGGTCACCTTCATCTCCCAAATGCGCAAATCGAGAGCAGACAGCATCTGTCGAGCATTGTCCGAGTCGGGGTATGTCAGACCGGCCGCTCGGAGGTTGTTCAGAATCTTGTGAAAACGCGCGAAGCACTCATCCAAGGACTCACCAGTGAGCATTTCCAACTTGTTGTAATCTCATTTGAACTGGTCCTGTCGAACCGTCTTGATCTGGGTGGTGCCCTCATGGTATGCATCGAGGGTCTCCCAGATGTCGAAGGCCGACGTCAGATGAGAGATGCGATCGAACTCGCTTCTGCTCAGACCTTAAATTATGATGTTCCTCGCTTTAGCGTTCGCCTCAACATCAAGCATGTTTCCAGCGTTGATGTTCTCATTGGCAGGAATAACATATCGGGTCTTCACCTTCCGCTAGATGGCATAACCCTGAGCCTGGATGTAGGTCTCCATCTAGCTTTTCCAGAAGGGATAATCGATGCCATCAAAAACGGGAGGCTTGGTGGAATACTTGTCTATCGCCATGGCTCTAGAGACCGGTTAAGATCTACAAGGAAGAGCTAACCGGCTCTGATACCAATTGTTGGATCGAAATTGGCAATAGAGGGGGGGTGAATGTTGCTTTAAAAATTCCCCCAGAAGTATCCACAACCGGGTTCTTTCCAATAGCTATTAGAAGCTATGAAAAGAAAGTTGTGAGCAAAGTCATGTGAATACTGGAAAGGTATGAAGAACAACTAAATAAGTAAACAAGATATTGAGAAGAAAATCTAGAAGGCACACTGGAGAAAAACAAGACAAATAACATAGCCTTCAGAGGGGGGCCGGTCAGACCGCCGGCTTAAAGCCGGTCTGATCGCCAGCTCTCCACCAGTCAGACCGCCCGGGTGAAGCCGGTCTGACAGCCATTAAATGTCCGGTCGGACCGGAGGCTAAACTACGGTCTGACCTCTAGGGTTTCCGGTCAGACCGGTTGCCTGAAAACCAGAGGGTGCGCAGACCTGGAACCTGAACAGAGGCAGCTGAAAAATGAAGAATTTGAGCGAATGAATGGAATGCTGCAACTCTCCTCTACTCAAAAGAGTAAAACCCAATTTCAAACAACAGAAAGACCTCAAACAACTAGGGAAACCAATTGGAAACACAAGAAATTCAGATTTGAAACTAGAACTGAGAAATTACAGAGAACTGCACTAAATCTCAAATTGCAACCCAATCATTGATCTTTTGCTCATGAGACTTGGAGATTAGCTAACCAATAGCCTCAGGACTCAAGACACCAAATCTCATGCCATTTCATGAAGGTAAACAAAGGGGGCAAAAGAT
The DNA here is from genome assembly GCA_017311315.1 of Dendrocalamus latiflorus. Classification (NCBI taxonomy): domain Eukaryota; kingdom Viridiplantae; phylum Streptophyta; class Magnoliopsida; order Poales; family Poaceae; genus Dendrocalamus; species Dendrocalamus latiflorus. Next base: position 20,087,086 of record CM029629.1, on the reverse strand, counting down.
CCTCTGTTGAGAAACCCTAGAAAAGACACAAACAGAGGAAATGAAAAGAGAGAAACTTTGATTCAATCAATTTGCTCTTAGGAAAAACTGATCAAATGATCTTGAGACCTTATCCCATCACAGAGCAATCCATTTTGCACCTTCTCAGCTAGAAACAACACCAAATCACAAAACTCAGAAATCACACACAGCAAAATGCACGAAGAAGAAAACAGGAGGCAGGAGCATTTCAAACACAACCATCTCAGATTGATATTGAGGAAGAGAGATGAATGATTACATAGAGTATCAACTCATACCATCCCTACAGCCCCCATACATGATTCAATCAAAGAAATGCTTCCTCCTCACTACATGCTTGAGGGGAGAGCACAAGAACACAGAGAAGGGGTAGAACAGCCCTCTGTCCTTCTCACCCACTCTCAACAACTAAATCACAAAGCGAAACAACCTCTAAACCCTCTCCCAAGCCATACAACATACAGGAACCACTCCTCCTTTTATAGCCTCTCTTAATGGGTTCACCACATGCTTTACCCCCATTAATCTTTTGTGCTTTATCCACTAACTCTAGTGCTTTAACCACAACCCACTTCCTTTAGTGCAGCTTTGCGTATTCACCAAAACGCCCCTCGTGCACCTTCTGGGAAGCTTCCTCATTTCTTGCCTTCCAAGCCTTGCGGCTACCTCGAGCCCTCGCCGTCTTTGGCACACCTCGACCGCTCTGACCTCGGCACCGCTTGCGCCTAGTCCGGTCATCCGTGCCTCGCCACGACTCCACCTCGATGTCCTGCGGCCATCACAGACAAGAAATACATTACATAGCACCGCTCGAAACAAGTAAACCTCATTAGCATCAACAAATCATACTTAAGCATGAAATTGTCCAAACGACGAATCGGGAAGAAAAATACGCCTCAAGTCTGACTAACCAAACCGACTGAGCCAAATGCCACCATGACACGAGACGAACAAACTAAACTAAATCTTTCCAAAATACTCGTCAATTACTCATCACAAGCATGTGGTCACGTCCACATGGTCTCTCAGGAAGAAATAACGACATGAAATGAAACCGAGTACAAACACCCCGAGCGGACTTCACATCAGCTTTTCCTGACAACAGGTTCCAACTAGCGTGACAAACAACATGCGGATGAAATCGAGGTACGAAACGAATCTGTGTGCCAACGCCCTAAATGAATTTTGTATGCGCCCTAGCTTATTTCAGCATGCATGTCGAATCCGTCCAAGTCGGTGTGAAACTTTTCTTCATAGTGGGTTATGATGGCATTAGTAAACGGCATGCGGACGAAATCATGGCACGAAAAGAAACTAAGTGCCAAACACCGCGAATGTACTTCACATGCACCCTAGCTCATTTCAGCATATGTTTCGAATCCACCTAAGCCGGTGCGAAACAATCCCCCACGATGGGTTCCAATAGGTACTACAAACTCTACGCGAATGAAATCGAATCGCGAAACGAAACTGAATGCTAGACACCATTAATGCACATTATATGCGCCCTAGCTCACAGCAAATGCATTTTTGTTCCATCTGTGTCGCTGTGAAACTTTCCTCCACAACGGGTTCCGATAGGTACTACAAACTCTACACGGATAAAATCGAGCTACGAAATAAGATTGAGAGCCAAACACCCCGAATGGACTTCGTATATGATCTAGCTTATGTAGGAATGCTTTTCAAATCCGTCTTTCTAGGCGTGAAACTTAACTCCACAACAGGTTCCGAGGGGTACTATGAACTCCATGCGGATGAAATCGAGGCACGAAATGAAACTGAGTGGTAAACACACTGAGTGGGCTTCACATGAGCCCTAGCTCATTTCAACAAGAATTTCAAATTCGTCCGAGTCGGTGCGAAACTTTTCTCCTAACAGGTTCCAACTAGTACGATGAGCTATATGGGACGAAATTGACACACATGATGAAACTGAGTGCCAACATCCCGAATGGACTTCATATGTGCCCTTGCTCATTTTAGCAAGCATTTCGAATCCATCGGAGGCGGTGTGAAACTTTCCATTACAACGGGATATGACGGCATCAGTAAAATGCGTGCGGACGAAATCACAACATGAAATGAAACCGAGTACAAACACCCCGAGCGGACTTCACATCCGCCCAAGCTCATTTTGGCAACCATTTCAAATTTACATGAGTCGGTGTGAAACTTTTCCTGACAACAGGTTCCAAGTAGTGTGACAAACAACATGCGGAGAAATTGAGGTACGAAACGAATCTGAGTGCCAACGCCCTAAATGGATTTCATATGAGCCCTAACTTATTTCGGCATGCATTTCGAATCCGTCCAAGTCGGTGTGAAACTTTCCTTCGTAGTGGGTTATGATGGCATTAGTAAATGGCATGCAAACCAAATCATGGCACGAAAAGAAACTGAGTACCAAACACCGTGAATGTACTTCATATGCACCCTAGCTCATTTTAGCATGTGTTTCGAATCCGCCTGAGTCGGTGGGAAACAATCCCCCACGATGGGTTCCGGTAGGTACTACAAACTCTACACAAATGATGTCGAATCACGAAACGAAACTGAGTGCCAGACACCATTAATGCACATCATCTGCGCCCTAGCTCACATCACATGCATTTTGGTTCTGTCCGTGTCGCTGTGAAACTTTCCTCCACAACGGGTTCCGATAGTTACTACAAACTCTACACGGATGAAATCAAGCTACGAAATGAGACTGAGAGCCAAACACCCCGAATGGACTTCGTATATGATCTAGCTTATATAGGAATGCATTTTGAATCCGTCTCTCTTGGTGTGAAACTTAACTCCACAATAGGTTCCGAGGGGTACTATGAACTTCATGCGGACGAAATCGAGCCATAAAATGAAACTAAGTGGCAAATACACTGAGTGGGCTTATTTGGAGTCAGAATTTAAAATGAAAAATTTGGGTAAAACCAAATATTGCTTAGGCCTGGAGCTCAAGCATGTCCCTAAAGGAATATTAGTACATTAGTCAGCCTACACCCAGAAGGTGTTAGAAAGGTTCGGCTTTGAGAAGACTTACCCATCGAAAGTACCGATGATTGGGAGACCTTTACAACAAGATAAGGATCCGTACCGACCTAGGGAAGAGGGGGAGGAAGTCCTAGGACCGGAATTCCCGTACTTAAGTGCAATAGGAGCACTTATGTATTTAGCGAATTGCACAAGAACGGACATTGCATTTGCCATAAACCTATTAGCAAAGCATAGTGCAAAACCTACCAAAAGGCATTGGCAGGAGTAAAGGACAACTTCCGATATCTCCAAGGAAGTAAGGACCTTCGGTTATTCTACAAAAAGAACCAAGACTTGAATATAATTGGCTGTGCAGATGCTGGGTACCTGTCGGACCCGCATACCGCAAGATCACAAATAGGTTATGAATTCCTATGTGGTGGAACTGCAATTTCATGGAAATTATCTAAGCAAAGTCTTGTAGCAACTTCGACGAACCACTGATTCACCACATCCAGCAGTCATATGGGATGAATATCATGTAAGCTCCCACAATTATCTATGAAGATAATGCAGTTTGTGTTGCACAAGTGCAGATGGGCTACATGAAGAGTCATCTCACAAAGAATATCAACCCAAGTTCTTCTATGCTCATGAATTGCAAAAGATGGACGAAATTAAGATATTGCACACTAAGTCATGTGAAAATCTTGTAAAATTTATTCACTAGATCACTCACAGCATCTAGTTTTAAAAGATGCGTACGAGGAATTGGAATGATGAAACTTAGAGAAGTGCACAATTCAGGGGGGAGATTTTCTCAAGCTCGTTATTAAAACTTGATCATGAAGATCGAGAACCCAAAGAATAAATCCTGAAGATTAAATGAAATTGGGTGGATTGTACTTTTTTCCTTGATGAGTTTTCTAAAGTTTCTCGGCCAAGGTTTTTAATGAGGCAATTCGTGCAATGCAATATAACATGTATCATGTACTCTTTCTCCAAATTTTTTCACTGGGTTTTTGTGGAGTTTTAATTAGGCATGAACGTGTCGGATGAGTGCCCAAGGGGGAGTGTTAGGAAATCTGGGTCTGAACTTGAAATCTTGGTCTATGGTGGGCACCTCACCACTAGGCTATAAATAGGGAGTCTCATTGGCTATTTTGTACATGCATGAGAAAGAAAAGCAATAAAGAAAGACCAGGAGTTCTTCCCCCTACCTCTGCATTTTCAATCTACTATTTGTATCTTCTGTGATTGATCTGTCTTTTTGCATAGCAGAGAATGGATCAGACTGGACTCACCAGCGACGGTTCCTCAACAGTGCCAAGACTCTGCACCTTTTCTCTGCTTCTATTCAGTATTCTGAAAACTTGTCGGACAGGCTACAGTTCTCTGAATATTATTCCCCAAACCATACGCACTCTTCAGACTTAACTACTAGTCTGATTACTATGCCACTAACTTGCTAAAGACTCGGCCATATCCCATACAAGTAGGATCATGGACCAGACCACAATAACATGAGACCATCATGGTATAGACTGACAACACCACGCCCAGACTAAAGTTCCAAATCATGCACAGAACCTTAGAACCAATGTTCTAAATATTCAGTTTGAAACTGGACTTCCGTCTGGTTACTAAACTCAACACTGACACACACTTAACAACTACAAAGAACCAGATTAACATAATAATCACCGCCTTCATCTTGTTATCCTTTCTTTATTGCCTGCATGCTGATCTTCAGACACATCTCTTGGAACCTGATTCTCCTGATATGCTCGATTGCAATCTTGTCGTCTTCTATGCACTTTTGGATGAAATGATATTGCGTATACTGGATTCATGGTATACTGGATTCTTGCAAAGTGCAATGGCTGATTTAATAGACATCATCAACTTAACCTTCTTCAGTTCTTCTCCCTTCAAATCTGCCAGCAAACAGTTCAGCCATATTCCTTGGTAGGCAGCTGCCGTTTCTGCGATGTACTCTGCCTCACAAGATGAAAGAGCAACTATCTTCTGTTTTTGTGAGGCCCATGTGATCAGACTCCAACCAATGAAGAAAGTTGTTCCTGTGGTGCTTCTGCGATCGTCCATGTCGCCTGCAGGATTAGAATCACTGAATCCCATCAGCTCGGCTTCCTGCTCACTATTATCCTTGTAACAGCAGCCATACCCAATTGTTACCTTCGGAGTCCTTCTGGACTTTAAATACCCACTTGAGTCCAATTGATTTGTGGCCGGTGGGCAATTCTGCAAACTCCCATGTGTTGTTAGTGAGAATGGAGCTCATTTCCTCCTCCATAGCCACCCTCCAGTCCTTCTCCATCAGTGCTGCTACTACACTTGTCGGTTCCTCAGCAGCAAACAAACATAGATGACTATAATCAGACTCCTGCACTTCTGAGGTGGAGTCATAAATGTTTGCTTATGTGCAATACCGTTGCGGCCTGTCATCCGAGGCTATCAAAACATTGCTTGAGGGCTACAATGTTCCACGCCAGCTCATGTCGGTGGTGTCTGTACAGCTGCTGGTGACACCTGATTTCTCCCCAACATGGGAGAAGACATGGGACTTGGCTCAGCTGTTTGAGTGGCAGTTGCAGAATCTTCTGGTGCACCATCTACAATATAATCAGAAGTATATTCCACAGTGAATGTGTCAATCGGGCTAGGAACATGGTCGCCCAATGCCGATCCCCAATCCCACTTCTTGCTTTCTTCAAACATGACATCTCGTGTAATTTGCAGGTTCATTGTCCTCAGATCATAGACCCTATAGTCTTTTGATCTGAGAGACAATGTGGAGGTGACCACATATTTGTGATGAGTAATTGACACTTGTTTTGGAAAGATTGAGTTTGATTTGGGTGTTTTCTGTGAAGTCATAGCTCTTAAGAGTGGTCGGTACCTGGTAGAGGCGTTGAACGAGTGCTCGGAAGGCCTTACAACCACGTTGGTCGTTTACGACCACTCTGGCCGTGGTTGGAGGTCACCAAGACCGTTTACGACCACGTTGTGGCGTTTACGACTACTCTGGCCGTGGTCGGAGGTCACAAGAACCGTTTACGACTACTCTGGCCATGGTCGAAGGCCACCAGGAAAGTTCACGACCACTCTGTTACTAGTCAGAAGCCAACTAGACCATTTACGACCACGTTGCTGGGAGTCAGAAGCCAGAAAATGAGTGTACGACCACTTTGTTGGAAGTCGAAGGCCGGCTACACTGTGTATGACCACGTTGTAGCGTTTACGACCACGTAGTGTCGTTTACGACCACTCTGGCTGTGGTTGAAGGCAGCTATGACCACGTTGGCCGTGGGCGAATGCAGCTACGACCACCTTGGCCATGGTCGGAAGTCGTAAGTCGTAGCCACGACTACTGCAAGCGGAAGTCGGCGCTATGGTTTATGACCACGTTGAGGAGTCGGCACCTTACGACCAAGTTATCGAGCGCTACGGTCGGAAGTCGGTGCTATGGTTTATGACCACGTTGAGGAGTCGGTGCCTTACGACCACATTATTGAGCGCTGCGGTCGGAAGTCGGCGCTGTGGCTTACGACCACGTTGAGTAGTCGGCGCCTTACAACCATGTTGTCAAGAGCTGAAGGGATCAGAAGTCGTAAGTCGTAGTCACGACCGCTGTGGTGGAATGTTGGCGGGTTACGACTACGACCACGTTGGGTAGTCGACGGCTTACGACCACATTAACGTGAGAAGAAGTCAGCGGTCGAGGCTTCGACCGCTGCAGTCGATAGTCGACAGACTTCAACCACGATCACGTGGGAAGTCGGCAGACTTCAACCACGTTATAAAGTGGTTGAACGTGGTCGTAGCTCAGTCGGCTGCAGTCGGACCTGGTCGAATGCGGTCGGACATGGTCGTAGCGCTATCGGACACGGTCGGCTGCGGTCCTAGCGCATCTGGCTCGGTCGGTTATGGTCGTAGCACGTCTGGCTCAGTCGGTTATGGTCGTAGCATGTCTGGCTCAGTCAGTTATGGTTGTAGTGTGTCTGGCTCCGTCGGTTGTGGTCGTAGCTAGTCGTAACGAGTCAGAGCACGATCAGTTGTGGTCGTAGCTCTTTGGGAGCGACTGGACGTGGTCAGTTGAGGTCGGACGCGGTCAAACAAGCCCTAGACGCGGTTGTTTGCGGTCGTATGCAGTCGGAAGTGCTCAGGATGCAGTCGGACGCGGTCGGATGTGGTCGTACGAGGTCGGACGTGGTCGGAAGCCCTCGGTATCGGTCGTAATGTAGTTGGATGCGGTCGGAATCGATTGTAAGCCCTTCCAAAGCAGTCGTAACACCTCGGAAGTGCCCCGAAGCGGTCGTAGGACTTGGAAACTAGTCGTATGGGTTCCTGAGGTGGTCGAATCTTCTAGGAATCAGTCGTAACGACTTTTGGGCTGACTGTCTTGATCTGGAAAGCGGTCGTAGGTCTGTGCATTATGGTTCATGTGATTTCGACCGGTTGTAATTGGTGTACAACTTTGTGGAGTGTGTTCTGAGTACTTTCTGGTGTTGGAATCTAATGGAACTTGGTTTTGTGCGGTGCTATGTGACGGTTTGCTTGTCTGTGTAGTTGTAGGACTTCAGAGCTAGGTCATGGTGAGGCGTGGGAGAACCGGGACTAGGCACAGGAGGTGCTGAGGTCCAGATGGTCAGGAGACGCCAAACATGATCGAGGCTGGTGAGGTGGTTGCAAGCCGGGAGACGAGGAACCGGAGCTAGAGCTACCGAAGGTGGACACGACGGGCAGAGGCAAGGTGGACCGGAACTAGGCTCAGGGAGGAGTTGAGGTCCAAAAAGTCAGGTGCCGGGTGCGGTTGTGTGCAGCGGAACGGACCGGGACTAGGCTCAGGAGGAGTCGAGGTCCAGTCGGTCGAAAGCGAGGCATGGTCGACAAGATAGAAGGAAGCTTCCAGGAAGGTGCAAGGATGGCATTTTGGTGAAATGTGGAAGGCCTGCAAAGGGAAGCGGATTCTGTTGGCGCTAATGGGTAAGGTGTGGAGTCTGTTGGTGTTAACAGGCAAAGCATTGAGTCTGTTGGAGTTAGTGGGTAAAGCGAGTGGTAAAACCCAGTGTTATGTGGGGGTTAATAGATTCTCTCCCGGTATCTGGTGATTATAAATAGAGAAGTAGAACTCGAGAGCGAGTTGGAGGTTTTCGACAAGTCGCTCGGGTTTTTCGTTCTCTGTTTTGCGTGTGTTGCTCTAGGTTGAGAGCGTGTATGGAGTGGTTGTAGAAACCTCCCATGTAATCATTCATCTCTCTAAATCTATTTGAGAAGTCTTGTGTCTGAGATGCTCTGATTGCTTGTATATTTCAGTGTTTTTGCTCTCGTTTTCGGCTGGTTCTCTTATGCTCTGGTCTTTCTTGATTTGAGCCATGTTCCTGTTTGAGTAGTCGTGTTCTTTTGATCTGCTCTGAACTGGGAATCATATTCAAGACCATTTGGTCAGTTTCTTCCCAAGAGCAAGGGTTTCATTAGGTTCCTGTGGCTAGCGGTCGTGTGCCTCGAGTACTCCTCTGTTTCATCTTTGACCGCTTAGTCCATCTTGGCCTTGGTAAAGAGTTTGTGTTTTCTTAGTAATTTCTCTTCCAGAGGTTGGGCTTTTGCAGTGCTTCAAGTTACAGGACCAAAAGACCAAAGAGTCTCAAGTTACTCGGAAATCTGGCATAGCGGTCAAACGAGTCTCTCTTCCTCTGTTTCGCCTTCGACCCTGTGTCTCTTCTCGACCACAGCAGCGAATTCTTGTTAGTCCTATAATTTCTAGTCGTGAACTCGTTGTCTTGTTTTGGGAGAAGTTGCTTGGTCGTTCGACCTGAGATTCAGAAGCTTTTTGTTCTTACGAGTGTTGCGCTCTACTTTATTGTCTGCTGGAGTATTCTGTTGTCGGTCAGGCTATTGTCGGCCAGCTTGGTTTTCCAGTCTCGGTTTCTAGTAGGCAATCTCATTCTATCTTCATAGCTTAATAGCTATTGGAGAAGAAGAGGTGTGTGAATACTTGGGAATTTTAAGGGCACCATTCACCCCCATATGTTGCCATTGCTACTCAACCAAAACTGCAAAAATGAGATACCTTCGGTTTCCTTTTGTACATATGGCGTTTTCCCTCAAGACTCCGTGTCAATGCATGGTTTAGTATATAAACCACAGTCTTCACCACCTCGCAACATAATTCCAGTGATACTCCATTGCTTTTCGACATGCTTCGGGCCATCTCAACAACCATTTGATTTTGGCGTTCAACCACACCATTTTGTTGTGGTGAGTAGGGTGCGATAGTAAACCATTTAATCCCCATCTCATCACAGTACATGCCGAACTCAACGGAGTCGAACTCAACACCGTGATCTGATCAGAACGCCTTGAGCTTCAATTCTTGTTCATTCTTTGTGATGGCATTGATCTTCTTGAAGAAACCAGAATGCTTCATTTTTGGTTTTCAGCACTTCTAGTCACATGAACCTGCTATAATCATCTACGATTAGTAGGAAGTAACGATTACCACTGGGTGTAGCCGGCGTGATTGGACCACAGAGGTCCCCATGAACTAGTTCTAGTCCTTGTTTTGCTTGATAGGAAGTGGCTTTTGGGAATGGGACACAGTGTTGTTTCCCAGTGGCACAGCCGTCACAGAACTGCTCCAAGTGATCAATGAGAGGAATGCCTTCGACCATATCATGGAGTCTAAGGTTCTGCAAGGCACGAAAATTAAGGTGACCATAGCATTCATGCCACCGCTACGCTCAAACACACAGCTTTTGTTAGGTTCAGGGTTAGAGTGTACAACTGTTCCATGAACACGATACCTATGCTAGAGCCTTCCTCTCCCGATCAAAAATGCGCAGCTCTCCTTGTTCATGTTGGCAAATAGATCACGATTGCTCACACGGACTCACAACGTTGAAGCAAGAACAGATAAAGACATAATGTTTTTGTGTTGCCTGATTGCCACACCTTTGGTCTCTATATTTATAGTAAAGCAAAACTTCTACTCCGAAACAAACTCAAACTCCTAATCCTAAACGAATTCCTAATCAAACTCCGAAACGGAGTCCTCTCTGGAACAAAAACAATGGATTATACTAACAAACTCCCCCTAATCATGTTGCCTTCACTTGATCCCGATTACGCCAATATTGTCGCGGAGCTCCAAGAACCGAATGCGGCCGAGTGGCTTCATCAGGATGTCCGCGAGCTGCCGTCCAGTTTCAGTGAACTCGAGAACAATTTTTCCTCCATCGACCGCCTCACGGATAAAGTGAAACTGGGTGTCGATGTGTTTGCTTCTGTCATGGAGGACTGGATTCTTGCTAAGGACGATGGCAAACTTGTTGTCCACCCTGAGTTCCGACGTCGGAAGCTTCTGTTCCAAGAGCTCCTGCAGCAGCCGATGAAGCCAGATGCCTTGACAGGCTGCTGTTGCAGCGGCGATGTACTCTGCTTCGCATGAGGAGGGAGCCACAACCCGCTGTTTTTCGACTGCCAGGAGACTGGGCTTGTGCCGAGGAAGAAGAGGATGCCAGTGGTGCTCTTCAACCCATCAAGGTTGCCGGCCATATCGCTGTTGCTGTAACCTAACAAGGCCAGCTTGTCTCCTCTTGGGTAGGTGACGCCGAACCCCCGTGTCCCGGCGATGTACCGGAGGATGTGCTCTACTGCGACGAGGTGATCTTCCCGCGAATCCTCCATGAACCGACTCACATACCCTACGGTGAACGTGATGTCCGGCCGGGTATGAGTCAGATAGTGTAGGCACCCTACAATGCTCTGGTAGCGGGTTGCGTCCGCAGGCAGTGCCGTTGATGCCTTGGATAGCTTGAGCCTCTCTTCCATCGACGTGTGACAAGAATTGCACTCTGCCATGCCATTCTGCTCCAGTAGCTTCCCAACATAGGCGCTTTGACATAGCGTGATCCCGCTGACGCTTTGGTTTACCTCAATGCCAAGATAGTAGGTGAGCAACCCCAAGTCGCTCATGCGAAACATGGACATCATCTCACGCTTGAATTTGTCGATGCCTGCTTGAGTGTCCTGGTGATGATCAGGTCATCGACGTAGACGCCGATGATCAATGGTCCTCCGGGTTCCCGCCGCATGTACAACGCGTGCTCATCCATGCACCAGCTAAAACCCAGCTCCAAGAGGCTGGTGTTCCAAGTGCACGTGGCTTGCCGCAGCCCATACAACGCCTTGCGCAGCTTGAGCACCTTGTGCTCTTGTTGTCAACGACGAAACCTTGCGGCTATTCGACGTAGACCTCCTCAGTAAGGTCCCCGTTCAGAAACGCAGACTTCACATCCATGTGGTGCACGGACCACCCTTGTTGTACCGTCAGAGCCAACAGTAATCGCACGGACTCGATTCGCGTGATAGGGGCAAAGACCTCCTCAAAGTCGATCCCTTCACGCTGCGCATACCCTTTCACCATGAGATGCGCCTTGTGTCTGGTGATGGCGCCTTGCTCGTGTCGTTTCACCTTGAAGACCCATTTAAGCCCGATCGCGTGGTGCCCGGCAGGAAGCTCGACGAGGTCTCAAGTGTTGTTCTCCTTGATAGCTTTCATCTCCTCCAGCATCACCAGATGTCGGAACCCGGAGCAACAACTCCTAGATCCTCTGTGTAAATCGCACTAGTCCAGGATCAGCTAGTGCACACAATGACAACAAAGATAAATACCAAGCACAAATGACCTCTTATATTAAATAAAAGAGTATGACCTTATGGCCAAGTCTTACATCAACGCCCATTGGCAAAGATAAATAAAGCAAATAACTGCGGAAGCAACTGAAAAGAAGCGAAGCCCAAGCCTGCCCACAGGCAAACGACAGTAAGACGCGGCCTACTTGTCCTGATCTTCACCGTAGTCGATGTCATCCTTCTCTGTATGGAGATTGCAAGGTGAGTACAAACTTGTACTCCGCAAATCACACGGAGAAATGCATCATAATGATAAAGGCTTCAATAGAAGGCTTATAGGGTTAGTTTGCATAAAACAACATTTAATGAAATACAGCAGATAGATTGAAATTACTGAATTTAATATAGTAAGTAAAAACAATACTTGTAATTGAAAATAATACCGTCAGTACAGGCTCCGACCAAACACCAACCTATCCACGAGTATCCCACCCAGACCATCTTTTCCAAAAGGGTCACGTATGGATTCCATCCATCCACACGCTTTCACTGCGCAACTCTGATGGATTCTATCCATCCCCCAGATTTCAATCTCTCACGGATTCTATCCATCTGCAAGGTTTTCAGTCTCTCGTGGATTCCATCCATCCACAAGGTTTTCAAAACATTTTTGAAAAACAAAGTCTAATCAATGAAAAACATTTACTCAGCATGCCCATGATTGTGGGCACGGCTATCCAGGATAGATTATACACTCTGCAGAGGTTGTACAGCTTTACCCACAAGACATGATCATCCCAGATTGCCACGCGAGTTACACACTTCCTTAGGTGTGCGGCGAGGAGATCATGACAAGGCCTTTACAATGCAAAGCCTTCAACCTGGCCAAGCCAACTCTAAGGTTTCACCCCAGTAAGGAATCCACCAGACTGGGACCCCCTCTTGAGCCTGAGAGAGACTTCACATGGCTTAACCAAGCTCCCTCAAGTGAGACTTCTCATGGCACCAACCACACTCACTTTCAACTTACAACTTGACTCAGGTTGGGACTTCGCAAATTATTCAGCCAAGGCTGTCCCATACCAGCCATGTGGTAGTACGATAGGGCTTTGCAACAGTAGCTCATAGACCGGTCCTTAATTGACTTAGTCCTAACCACATACCCCTGCCCACGACAATCAACCCTGCGTCTACGAACAACAGGGCATTGTTTTCAAAATATTTCATAAACCTCCTTGACTCACCAAAGTCAGGAGTACCTTTGAAAAGTTTATCATTTTATGTGAAAAGTTCATCATTTTATGTGAAAAGATATCCCAGCCCAAAGATGTTTCTAAGCTAGACTAAGCATTTGCTATCCAAATAGTCTCTAGCCATACTAGTGTATCAACTAGAGTTTTTTTCTAGGGTTACAAAGTATCTGGGTAATTCAATGTCAATGGAGGTGTTAACAAATGGGTAGTACCTAAATTTAAAACTGAATTGAAATACGTTGAATAAAGATATGCACGCAAAATAACTTAAATCAACATAATTTTATTTTAAAATCTGGGATCAACATGATCAAGGAGTGTGACTTGCCTTGCTCTCCAAATTGGTGCGAATCTTCATCTTTGAATTATCTCTAATCGTCGAAGTCTACACGTGAAAATAACCCACCACATTCAAATAAATTCAAACTAAATTCAAATTAACTTCAAAATTTTGAATTGAGGCCAGAAATGGATAGAGGAGAATTTTTTATGAATTTAGAAATTTGAATGGGCTCAATCGGAGTTAAGATGAAGAAAAACGGGCTCTCGGAAGTTTAAAATCAGAGAAAAAGGAAAATCTAGATTTTTAGAATTATTTTTCTAATGGAAATTGATTTATGACATCGGAATTGCGTCAGCCCTGGGATTTTTATTTTGGCCGAATTATTTTCCTATTGGAAAATAGGGTGTGGGGCTGACAGAGGGCCCTGGTCCATGTAGACCGACTCCATGGACCCGAGGAAGTGGTGAGGTGGCAAGGGGGTGGGGTGCGGCCTGCGTGGTGCTGACGGGGAGAGGGGAGCTGACGCGGCCGGGGATGTGGCGCTACATGGCACCCACGTCTTACGTGGCCAAGCCGGCCAGGGTTGCGCTCGGGCCTGGGGTCATGCTGGCGCTCCGGTGGACGGCGGCCGGCGGCGAGGGCGAGAACGGTGAGAGAGACCGAGGGGAGTTCGGGGCTGGAGGCGGAAGTTACCGAGGGCGGCCGGAGGGTGGTCGGCGTCGAGGGAGGGTGGCGGCGTGGCTCAGTTGACGACGGAGAGGGGGCTCCGGCGGCGTCCGAGCATAGAGGAGGGGCGCACGAGCTTCGCGGCGAGGTGAGGAAGCCAAGGAGGGAGGCGGCGGAACTCGAGGGGGGCCGAGGTGATGGCGATTGCTCACCGGAGTCGATGGCGGCGGTAAGGGTGCACGGTGCCAAGGCGCTCGGGGGCTCGGGAAGGGGAAAGAAGGGCGGAGGGAGGTGGAGCGGGGAGTTCTGGAGCCAGGGAGGGGGTTTTATAGCGGGCGGAGGGACGGAGCCGGCGCTAATTGCTCGCCGAAGAGGGCGCGAGGGTGGCGGCGGATACGGGAGAGACGTGGGAAGGTGGGGGAAGTGGGGACGCGGGCAGAGGGGAAGTGGGTGCGGGACGTGCGGCGCACGAAGGAGGGCGACGTGCGCGGGAGGGGGGAGTGGCCGGGGAGAGCGGAGCGGCTGTTGCGGGCGGACGTGGGAGGAAGGAGGAGGTGGCCGGGGAAGACGATGGCCCTAACAGGCGAGCCTGACCTGTCAGTGGGAGAGGGAGGGTAGGGGGAACGCGGGCGGCTGCGATGGTGCCACGCGGCAGGGGCGCCCATCGGGCGGCCGAGCGAGGGTGAGGAGGAAGGAACGGGGGAGATGGGCCGGGCGGTGTACGCGGCTGATCTGGGCCAGACACGTGGCGAGTGGGGAAGGGGGCTAGGCGGGATCCGGGCAGCGACGTGGGCAGCATCTTGCCGTCCACGTGGCGGCTAGAGGAGGGGGAAGGGAATTTTAATTTTAAAATTTGATTTTCATTTTCAGGAAACCCGAATAAAAATCAATAAAGCTCAGAAAAATATGAAATAACTTCCAAAAATTCTAGAAACATTCACAGAAATTTCTAGAAATGTTTTGGACTTAAATAAAATATTTCCAACTCAAGTTGGTATTTAATTTTTCATACTTAAAATACTTTTTAATTTCAAAAATAGGTTTTAAACTCAGAAAACCAAATAAATCCAAATAATTAATTTGACATAAGATTTTTATATAAAATTGAAGTATCATTTTATTTAATATTATTTTTAGGTTTTCACTTAATTTACCTTTTCAAAAATAGAAAATCAGGGCAAAGCAAAAATAAAACTTAGGCAACAAAAATACATATTTTAATTTAAAATTAATTTTAATATATTTTTTTACTTATTTTGTTTTAATAAAAATGTGGGCTGTTACACCAGACGTCAAGATGGGTCGCGTTCCGCCGCGCCAAACGTGGCCTGCTCTTCTGCACTCACCATGTGCAACTCGGTAGGGGCGACCGGTTCTGGCTCCAAGAACCGTGTCGGGGCGCCAGCGAGTGTGGGACTGAGGATGTCCCACAACATCCTGAACTGGTGTTGAGCGCCGCCGTCATTTCGTGATCGAGCTCGGCGAGAGACTCGGCCGTGGGCGATACAAACCACACTCCAGGTGCGTGATCCAGAGTGTCCGGTGGTGGCGAGTCCTAGTGAGATGATGGCGTGTGTGGCTGCTCCCCTGGGGCAGGGACCTCTACTGGACCAGCGATGATCTCATGCTCGACGACGAACGTGCTAGAGCTAGACGTCTTCTCCAGCTCACCGGGATTCGCCCAATCCCAGCTTGCCTTCTCGTCAAACACCACGTCACGGGAGACATGGACGCGTCACGCAACCGGGTCGAACAACTGATACGCTTTCAATCCCAGCTCGAACCCAAGGAGCACCATCTTCATGCTGCGATCATCGAACTTCTTCATATTTGGGTGAGTTACCTTGGCGTGAGCGATGCATCCGAACGTGCGCAGGAAGGAGACATCGGGTTTCCTCCCGTGCCAGGCCTCAAATGGCGTCATGTCATCCAAGCTCTTGGTGGGTGCATGGCCCTGGAGAAAAATGGCGGTGGTCACTGCCTCCCCCCCCAAACTCAGATGGCATCTCCTTCGCCTTGAGCAAGCAGCGTGTCATGCCAACGATTGTCTGGTTGTGCCGCTCGACGACACCATTCTGTTGTGGCGAGTATGGTGCTATGAGCTGCCATGCAACTCCCTGATCCACGCAATACTGGTCGAACTCGATTGAGGTGAACTCCCCCTCGATCAGTTCGCAGAATGCGCAGACGCCGCCCGGTCTCGACCTCGACACTGGCCTTGAACTGCTTGATGATGGTAGGTGCCTGATCCTTGCTTGTCAAGAGGCGAAGCCACATGTAGCGGCTGCAATCATCGACGAGAAGGAGAAAGTAGCGCCGGCCACCATGAGTCGCCGGTGAGATGGGCCCACACAGGTCGCCGTGCACGAGATCGAGCAATCCCTCAGCACCGTAGTGGGTCGCTGCCGAAAACAAGGCGCGCCTTTGCTTGCCAATGAGGCAGCTATCGTAGACCTCACCAGGATGATTGATCACTAGGAGTCTGTGCACCATCCCATCTTGAGCCAGCCTCTTCAGCGCATCGAAGTTGAGGTGCCCGTAGCATGCATGCCACAACCAAGCCTCATCATCTTGCCGTGCCATGAAGCACACCAGCCTCGCAATTTTCAAGTTGAGCATGTATAGACGGTTTTTGGCGCGCTTCACCTTGGCAAGCAGTTGACGTTGCCGATCGCGGATCCGCAACACTCCCCCGTCAATTAGCACCTGGCAGCCATGCTCATCGAGCTAGCTGATGCTGATAATGTTGCTCTTAAGCCTGGGAATGTAGTAGACGTTGCTAATCGCCTGGTGTTCACCATTCTGGTAGGTGAACAACACCGTGCCACACCCATGGATGTCGACCACCAAGCCGTCACCGAAGTTAATCGATTTGATGACGCCCGTGTCCAATTCCGCGAGGAAGTTATCGCAACCGGTCATGTGGTTACTAGCCCCAGTGTCCAGGTACCACACGTCGCTCCGCTGTTATCCATCGCACCCCAGATTCACCTAGGCATGCGTTTCATCAAGCTTGATGAAGTTTGGCGGCATCTGCTTGACGTCATCAGTGAGAGCGCACACCTGCGCCATGAGCAACGTCTGGTCCCCATCATCCTTCTGGGTAAGATGGACCTGCTCGTGCTGTGGCTGCCGGCAATCCTTGGCCTAGTGGCCAATCTTGCCATAGTTACGGCACTTGTCGTGACTGACGTTGCGCTCGCGCCCTGGTTCGCGCCCATCATGCTCGGCGTCGCGGCGCCGGTTACCCTTGCCATGGCGATGGCCGCTGCCACCAGGCCTACTCGACAATCTCTCGCCACTCTTCTTCTCCTTGAGGCAAGATATCCATTCCTCCTCGGTCAGCAAGGGTTTAGCTTTTGAGGTAGTAGTCGGTGGCGCCAGTTGCGGGATGCAACGATCATCAGCGCCTTTCAGACGCCCGGTGACCTCCTCAATGGACAGCTTGGAGAGATCGAGCATGGTTTCCATGGTGTAGACGACATGACCAAACGGGGGTGGGATGATGTGAAGGTATTTTTCGACGGCCTTCTGCTCGTCGACGAGTTCGCCGTACTCCGAAAGCTGGCCGACCAGGTAGCTCAAACGAAGTGCAAAATTCTCAGGATCTTTGCCTTCCTTAAACGCGAGCATCTCAAACTCGGTGCGCAGCTTCTGGACCTTCAACTTGCGGACGTGATCGGACCCAATTCGCATAGACTTGACGTAGTCCCATGCTTCCTTGGCTGATCGCTTGATGGCGAGTGCGCGAATCATCTCCTACGGGACCGCCTTGAGGAGCGCCTCGAGCGCCACACGATCTTCCTGCAAATCGGCGTCGTCATACTCGACGGCGTCCCACAAGCCCCTCGCTTGGAGCATCACCTTCAATACGAGCGACCTATACGTGTAGTTGTCGCGCATGAGCATTGGATAGGACTGCCAACCTCCCGCACCGTCTTCTGGATCACCATGTCGCGAAGTGCGACCACGACGAGGGACGATCGGCGAGGCCAAGCGCCGCCCTCGGCCTCCACGGCGCGGCGACAGACTCCGGTCACCATCGCTTACTGGAGCCGACATTGCGTAGGGATCGAGTAGCCTTTATCTGATACCAATTCTTGGCAAAGAGATCATGATCGCTCACACGAACTCACAACGTTGAGGCAAGAACAGATGAAGACACAATATTTTTGTGTTGCCTGATTGCCACACCTTTGGTCTCTTTATTTATTATCATACATTTCTCCCTGAAGCTGCCTCACTGACCTTGTTCCAATTAATCTAGTGGTGCTTCCTCAAAACACAACGAGCGTCATACACTTGAAACAAGTCACGATGCACCTAAGTCCAAAACCTCTAATCACCTACATTCTCTCAACTAGGAGGAAACCATTTAGTCAAAGAAAGTTTTCTAATTTTTCATAGAAAAGTTTTTTGATTTTTCATAGCTCTTTTCCTTTCTTGTTGGAGTAATCTACGAGCTCTATGGCCTCTTCATAGCTCTCTCAACTCTGAAGATGCCTCCTCATAAGCTGGCGGAGTATCAGGAGTATTGGAGGAGCTGATGGTCCAACATGACCTCTGGGTGGTCAGCAGGGAGTACCACCTCTGGCTAGCAACTGACAGCCACTGGAAGGTGGAGTGTCATCAACAGGAAGAACAACCTCTCTAATGTGCTGACGGCCTAAAGGATCCCTGGTCGTGATTGTCGTAGTCCCCTACTGAGTACTCTCCTCTACTGAGGAGACTCTTTGATAGTCAAACTGCATGATCGAGGTCTCACGTTCCTCGAAGGAGGAAGTGAAGGTGTTCTCTTCTTCTACTTTCCCTTCTCTACTGCAAATGCTTTCCCCATATCGATTAGGAAAGAAACATTGACAAAGAGCAATGTTGATCACGATCCTCTATCACAAACTAGAATTTGGCAAACAATAGCCACTAACAATGAATCAAACCAAGCAAACAAAGCACCAACTATCAAGAACAACTAGCAAAACAAAGATAAGAGATTAGAATTTAACCAAATAGAGAATTCAAGGATCAAGGTTTCTGGAAATGTGTAGAATTTATGAGAGAAGCAAGGAATCATGGCTTACCCAACCGTAGAAGCTCAACAAAGCCCTCAATGCCATAGGAGGAGGCCATAGCGATGTTAGTGAAAAAGAAGGACTGAGTGACAGTGGTGGGTTGAGTGGCTAGCACAAGGGCTCTCCTGGGAAGCGATGCCCACTGATCAAATGAGGAAGGCAGTGCAACTTCGTTTGTGATGGTCGTGGGCGACGAGGGGTGGTGCACGATGAGGTGATGGCATCAATGTGCAACGCACGTGCGGAGCGTTGTTGGTGCGAGAGAAGACGATGGGATTTGGGAATTTTGTACTATTATGATTTTGACAAAAGTCAAAGGAAGTCAAGGCATAAGAATTGAATGAATCCCTATAAGATGGATGGCTAGGAATGAATGAATACCAATAAAACAATTTTTGAAAATAAAAATTTCAAAGTTAAGCTTTGAAATTTTTTTCCAAAATAGGTTTTCAAGATGCTTGCAAAGTGGGGCTTACATAAGTCCTGGAAATTTTTCATTTTAAATTTCAGGGTAAGAGAGTTTTGAAATTTTAAAATTTGCCAGGGCAAGGTATAGATAAGGGGGGATCATCTCGGAGGGATGAGAAGAGCAATAATACTTATAGTTTGCAAATAGATTTTAGAGAAATAATTCTAGTTATGAAACAAACGGCCATGCTAACTAAAGTCATGACCTATGGTCGATATGCTCTGATACCAGCTCTGTCAGACTAGGATTTTGCCAAATCAGAATCCTTAGTGATTTCCACTGCACAATTCCCTGGATTAGTAGATAGTGCTCACAATATATTACTGTATATCAAAATCATATTTTGCAGAAGTGTAAATATAATAGTGGACTTACTCATGGGCTGATCAGGCCGAATTCATTAAAAAGTAGTAGCAGAAGCAGAACTTCACACAGGTGGGACCCTCAGGATATGCCCACAGGCGCCAACTGGGATTCACAATCTAGTTCTTGGCCTCATCATCTTCTAGCTCTGTCGACTCCTTTAGATGACCATAGTGTTCGTCTTTCTCCTTCTTACTTACTGAATAATAGTAATTAAGCAAGAATAAGTATAACAGTAATCAGCAAGCCATCATACAGAATGCAATAATAATAGATGAATGGCTGTCAAGGGAGACTTGAGGCTCTTTTAGTTGCAAAAATGCTATTATTTTGAAATACCATTATAGGAAATTCCTGAAACCTTGCATTTTGACTAAACCAGATTTTCTAAAGTTGTTTGAGAGAACGAGGCAATAATAGTAGCGTAGGTTACATCCACCTGTTACAGTGCATGGTTACCTTCACTGTATGCTATTTTTGGGTTACATCCGCCCATTATCATCACTGAGTTACATACACCCAGGGGAAATCAAATCAGAGTTACATCTTTCCAACGAGATTTCATCCCACCTACAAAGTTTTTAGAAATAGACATTAACTTGAGTAAGTTCTCATGCCAACCTATGATCATGAGTATGACTGTTCGAATAGTTTTTCACTCTGCAAAAGGTTGTACACTTTACCCACAAGAGATAATCAATTCATTATATTCCATATGTTTCCTTAGACATACAGATCGAGAAGGTCACATTAAGGCTTTTACAATAGCTCGCCCCTTTATTATCTCAACTAATGGGTTTATCCCTTCCAAAGGACCCATATTTGTGCAGGAATTTTACCACAATGACTAGCATAGTGGGAACCTGGAAGTTCCCCACGAGTAGTGCAGTGGGAAACATCACCCTCCCTTGGTGTCCCGTTCAAGCCAGATCAGAATCTGCATGCACCATCTCCACACCTCCACCATTCGAGATGACTCTAAGATCTGGTAAATTATTTAGCCAAACCCATTATAGACTTGTGGTTGCACTGTTTTACATTAGGAAGTCATCATAAGATTCAGTCTTTAAAGTTATCTAGGTGGTGCTACCACAAACCACACATTCTCCTGCTACATCTGCACTAGCCTCTCTTACCATCCGCTAAGATATATAAAACAACTTGTAGGGTTTTGGGAGCACAAAATATCCAAGTTCAACATACTGACCACATTCCACTAGTGGCTATCTAAATCATGTTTTCATATTTTAAATGATGTCAAGGCAAATTAATGCCCCTGGTGTCTAAGCATGACACTTAGATACAAACTTATCTCTAATGTGTATACCATTATTTCTAGAGTGACAAGTATTTGTGTCCAAAGCCAAGAGATGGGGTATAATTAAGCAATCTTTCATAGGAAATTAACTATGAACTATTGTGAATATAATTTACATCACAAAGTAAAGTATGCAATTTGATATTTTCAAATAAAATAACTTGCATTCAACAGGTAGGTTCGTCGTGATCAAAGTAATGACTTGCCTGCTCAGTTTACCACGGCCTTGATTTTGCTCAAAGCCTTCTTAGTCAATGATCTTAAAACTCTTGATCTTTGTCTATATCCGAATCTTAATATCGCTCAATCTATCGCCTCTTTGGGACTCCAACTTCTAACTGCGTGATAAATGATCGAAATCCAAATAAATCCAAAGAACTTCAAAAGTCCAAGTAAATCCAAAATGAACTTAATCAAGTTTTATTATAGTCGGTGATATGAGATTGGGTTTAGTGAGTGCAAGATGCTTGACAAAGTCAAACAAAGTCTAAGTGAAAGGGAAATGGCGAAGAAACTTTGTCGAGAAGGAAAACAAAGAAGGATCATTGTGGATGGAATATTCACAAGAATATTCTGCTTCGAATTTGAAGGTGGCTAGCCACAACCGATTCGGGAATACCAAAGGCTTGAACTTTAATTTAATACTTCTTTTATTATTTTATACTTATTAAGGAAGTTCCAATAGTTAGGTTAGACCTTCAAACAGTGGGTAATATTTGTTGAGTTAATCTTAGAGTTGATATTTTACCAGGATTCTCTTTTAAAGTTGTGCCTCGAATTAAATATCGTTGGTGATTTTAAATCCAAAGATCACGACAAGATTATTATTATTATTATTATTATTATTATTATTATTATTATTATTATTATTGCACCTTTATCAAGACTTCTTATTTTTAATTTTTATTTTAATTTAAGTGGCAAAGACATACTAGTTAATTACCTTAATTGTTATTTTCACAAGGTTACATGCATCAATAATGTATTTGATTAGAATTTGGATTTGAGATAAATATTAATGACACAATAAGTATTTTGAGAATTTTCTAATCGTGTACAAGGTAATCTTTAATTTAAATCTCAGTATTCATAGATGAATATTAGTGAGCTAAAAT
Organism: Dendrocalamus latiflorus; assembly: GCA_017311315.1. Lineage (NCBI taxonomy): Eukaryota > Viridiplantae > Streptophyta > Magnoliopsida > Poales > Poaceae > Dendrocalamus > Dendrocalamus latiflorus. Next base: position 20,064,898 of record CM029629.1, on the reverse strand, counting down.
TAAAGTGATTTACCTTAATAGAGTGGCTCAATTTATTGTTTATTTAATTGCATATGGTTTGCAATTTTCATGGTGAGAGTTTTAATTTTAATTGCTAGTATAATTGTCTCAAGTTACAAAAGTGGTTTTACTAGGCTTATTCCTAAATATTGTTAGCCATTAGTCGATTTACTAATCTTCATTGGAAAGCTGCTCCTCAAGATTCATTTTCTGAATGTATTTGCTTTCCATAAATCCTTATTCTAAACTCATAATAAATGTTATTATTAGATTAGTTTCCATCAAAATTTTATTTGAAACTTTCTCCAATGCCTTGAACTTTTGACTGAACATAACAATGGATTAGTTGCCTCAAGCTAGCTTGGACCCACTTGGTATACATAAGTAGAAGGCAGAGGAGGGCATCACAGAGGAGAAACAAAGAGAGAGGCTGAAAATAGAGGAGGGTGGTGGCGATTGGCTAGGAGGCGATGGCGATGGCGAGGGACAGCTAGAGGGAGTGATACGGGGAGGGGTCCCGATCTTCTCAGTGAGGAACGTGGATAGTTGATGTGAAGTAGACGATGTCGCTAGTTGAACACTCGCGCCAATGCACGAACCCTCAACTCTTCGGAATACGCCCAAAACACATCGGATAATTGTTCGTCGCGAGACCACAAACGACGAACGCCAAGTCCCAATGGAATGATGGCTTGACCTTGAATTGCAGAACGAACCATGGATCGCCTAATTCTCTCTCAAAGTCCTCGTATGAACTCTGGTATTGAAAGAACAAGCAATAGCTATGTTTCAATCTTATGCATAAAATTGATCTCCCTCTAAAGGCTACCAATACAAGGCTTATATAGCCTCTTGGGACGTCCATATGGTCTCCAAACCAATTACAACTCAACCCTATATGGTTTTGGATACGAACTCTCACAAAAAGGAAACTATATTTTTCACCTGTCATCTTATTTCGGTCATAACTTTTTATCCGTGATGAATTTTAAGGTGGGACCAGATCCATTGCGTATCCCTTGAAATTATCTTTCCAACGAGTACAAGAACACCTAAATCGGACTCCGTTTGTGAAAGTTATGGCCTTTTTAGTAACTGCCTGTCAGGCTGTCCCGAACCGAATCCGAATTGAATTCTGAGTTGAATCCGAGTTTGAATTGGGTTGAGCACGTGGGAAGTCCGAATTTGGTTTGAAAATCTTATCCAAAACTTGTAGTTTAAGTCCTTGGGCTTCTCCCCTTTTGCTCTCCCACTGCATTGGCTTCTTTCCTCCTTGATCAGCTGCATGGGTTGCTTGGTTTTCTCCTTTCCATTCCCATGGGCTTTGAGCTTTTTGTTCTTGGTAGCAAATATGATTAACCTCCTTGTGCTTCTCCATTGCTTTGGCCCCGGAATCATCATAATATTCAAACCTAATAATAAACAAGAATTTGGCATAAGGTAGTATATCGTTCCCACGAATAGAAGGAAATTCATTAAGAAACAAATTCACCTGACAATATTTAATGCGGCTCAATACTTCTTTCCAGTGAAATAATGTATTTAATTGAAAAGTACTAATCATGTGTGTATCCGCATCAGGAAGGGTGGCGAGCGGCAAAATGGAGCGTGGGGATGGCAAGGAAGCTACTAGGGCGATGACTTGAGTTGAGGTGGGCCGTAGGTGGCTCAGCGATGGCTCTAGGCAACCAGGCATGGGGTAGAATGGGGGCATGATGGCCAAAGGTAAGGGAGAAGAAATGTGAGGGAGCATGAGCATCTAGCAGGGAGGTGGAACTCACTAGGGTGATCAGAGTGGCCAGGGAGGGGCTAGAGCAGGTCAGCGACACAAGCCAGAGGCAGCACAGGGAGGTCGCCATGGAGGCAACGCCTAGGTGAGGGGGAAGCCTGATTTGATAGATAGGGAAGGATGGTGGTTCGCCGGTGTTGAAATGGGACAACGGCCCCAATTTTCGGCCGGATTGGAGATAGGGACGGCACAGTGAGCTACAGCGATGGAACCTTGAAATTATTCTTTGGGGAAACAAAATTGGGAGCATGTAACTTGCCATGAAATGAAATAGATTTCAATGGAGCTTGCCAAGGTGGTTGAAATGGTGGGGTGGACATGATAGTGGGCACGAGCATGGGAGCAGCTCGACTTAGGGAGAGAGGGGGGAAGAGAGTGAGAGAGCAAAGGCAATGGCGAGCATGGGACCTAATTGACTCTGGTTTAAACTTGTGAGTCACTGACATGTGGACCCAGTCCGTGGACCACTATCTATGACACAAGGGTCCTATTCTCTATAGACCGTTGGGTGGACCGACTCCATGAGGCTTGTGGCTCCACCTGGTAGTTTCTCCTATTTTACCAAGTAAAAATAACTAGAAAAGAAATTAAAATCCACTGGAACCTACCTGTCAGCCTCTGAATGTTTTTAAGTAAAATAATTGAAAAAATGAAATAAAAATCACGGCCAACCCCACATATCAGATATTTAACTTTTTCCCAAATTTTTAGTAAATTCAAAATTAGAAAGGCCATAACTTCTTCATTTCAAATCCAAATCTAGTGATTCTAAATTTGTTTAAATTCAAAACCTTTCCAACAGATCCAAAATCACAATTTTAAAATTTATTTGAATGTTATGTTGAATGTGGATAATTGTGTGTTTGTAGACTTTAACACTTCAGACGCCCCCCATTACAGACGAACAAGATCCTACGCTATCCACACTTAACTAAGTCAAGTCCTTATAATTGATCACATTGAGCTTAATTTTCAAATGTAGATATTTTACTTTCAAATACAAGTGCATGCTTAGCAATGTTATTTACTTAAATGCTATGTTAAATGTTGATTACATAGCTACACCATGCACTTGATACCTATTATTCCCCTTCCTTGATTATTAATACTCCCTTGCCATATCACGCTAGGATATTTATAAAAGTAAATACTCTATCATTGGTTAAATCTTACTAGAATATAGTTGTGCTTACAAATGTTTTTGTGATAAGATAAAATATAATACAAACATTGTCAACTAGAACTTGAAAATATGATAATGGGATGGTAACATGGGTTAAGACTGGAAATAGGAAAAGGTTTTCTAAAATGGTGGAGATTGGGTGAGTGGTTGGTACAAGACTGGTACAGGGATTGCATATATTATTGGATTGGCCGTGCAGTGATGGCACATGCCATTTTTGAATCGATCGTGAAGGGATTGCACATGATATTTTTGAATACCTGTATAGGGATTACATGAGCTCTGGGTTTATTGGTTGGTCTCATCTGAGTCTATTAAGAACTAAATCTTGTGCTACTCTTTTTACACCCAAATCTTACAACCACAAGTCTAGTTATGGGATAGACCTAACCCACTAACTTGCTTCATTTTCGTGTGACTCCTACACATAGATTGATAAGTGCATTCTATATTTCTGTTGTGGTTATGTTGGGAGTGGCCTATAATAGTCCCTGCCCTTGCAGATTTCTTTGACAAGAAGAATTGTAGACTCCTTAACAACAGAGTCTCTCATTGAAAACATAGCCTGGGATGGAACCATTATGTGGGTGAGGCATAAGCTAGGAAGGAAATAGTCACTGTTGCCAGTATTGAGAGATTGCACCCTGAAGTGGGAGAAAGCATCAAAGTTAAGCATTGTAAAAACCTTATGATGATTTTCTTAGTCACACGCCAACAGAAGCGTATAGTGGCCGACATTATAAGTTAAATCATATTTTGTAGGTAACGTTGTACAACTTTTGTAGACTGTTAAAAATTTATTCAAATAGACATGCCCCTAGATATGGATAAAAGTGTAGAAACGTTATGTAGATTTCATAAAAATGATGGCTACATGGAAAATGATTGTGATAACTTAACTTTAAATGGAAATGGAGAATGGAAGCAAAATGATTTCGCTCTCATAACAAACTCGACCTGAAAATGGCTAAGTCATAAGGTTTAGAAACTATCTAAAGTATTATATTTGGCACATTGAGTTAAAAGAAATGTAAGGCATTCCCTTAGTTAAATCTTGCATGTAGATATATACATCTACACTTGCATTCTGCTATAGGGAATTGTTGAGTACCTTTGTACTCATTGTTACTTAATATGTGATTTTAGATGACAGAACTGATGACCCAGTGTATGGTTATATCCATACCTCCGGCTGCGACATGGAAGATGAAGTCTAAGACTAGGTTTAGCCCCAGTTGATTACCTATAACATAACATGGAGGTCCTTTTGGTTTATTTACTTTTCGCTACCTTGTTATGAATAATCACATTTGGCATGCTGGCCCATTTTATAAAACTTGATCATAAGATCTATTTATGAATGGCTATGTAATATCAAGTACTTCTTTTATTTATATGTATGTATGGATGTGATATTTACTACTGTTATATTGTGCAAGCTAGCTACTGATCCAGAGACTAACTCAGATTACACAGAAGATTCAAATTGTCAAATCCAGTTGTTACAGTTACTTGGCCATGTCACTGCTGTAAAATCGCAAGTACAAGCCCAACACTGCGGCATGGATCCAGACTCCACCCCTATGGTCTGCTGCGCATTCATGGGTCCGCTCTTTGCAAGGGAATCACCTTTGCGGCAAATGCGTTTTGATTGAACTCGTTGATGTCTCTCATGTTGAATGAATTCCTTGCAAATTACAAAATTATTTCCGAACAAAAATGCTTTAAGTTACTCAGCTTATCAATAAAACTACATCCAAGTGGTTCTAGCTGCTTTGAGGTTGTTACCTTTCAAATTTAGGGTCCTGGCCCTTGCCTTAATTAGTGGTTACTCTAGAGCCTTCGCTAGATAAAGGAAGCAATGCCATTGAGTCCAGTGTAGGGTAGTACAATGGTAAGACGGGCAGTGTCACCAAGACACGCGGGTCCAAAATTTTTTTGCCACGTTGACGCATATCCTAGTGTTGATGCATGTCAGACACCCTCCGAAATGCATCAGACACCCTTAGTAGCGTCCTAGATGAAGGAGGAAGAGACTAGATGGGGGAAAAGCAGCGGCAATTGGCTCGACATCTCCTGTTCATGACCATGGCTAGGGAAGTAAAGCTGGAGGAAGACTAGAAGAAAGAAAGATTCCTGATATCCTCAACCATGGCTTTGGTGGAGTAAAAAGTAAAAGGAAGTGAAGAGCAGAAAAAGAGAAGGCTTTGAAGGGAAGAAATAATGGGGAGGAAGATGCCAAGGATGGGGACATGGCCATGTGGGTTGGAAGAGGAAAGAGATGTATTTGTTTTGTTGTTTATTGCTTTCCATCCTCACATGTGACAAGCAAGCAGACATATCAAGACAAGGGGATGGATTTTATGTGTTGAATATGGATCTTTTGTGCATAAGACCCTCCAACTTTAGTGATGAGAGGCTATTTCATACTTGAGGATTTTGTTGTTTACGACCACTGATCCTCCAACCGCTACGTGCCTCGGAACCTCTGACTGCTCCTCCGCTTGGGATCTCCAACCGTTTCGTAATCGAAAAAACTTCAACCATACCACTTGAGTCCTAAGCAACACTTCTTGGACACCGTCCGATGCTTCAACACCAGTCGAAGACCGTCCAATGCTCTTAAGTAGCTCGAACGCTGTCTGATACTCCACTACTACTTGAACACCGTTCAATCTCCGTAGCTACTCGAACGCCGTCCAATCTCCTTCGACTTCATGCTCGAAGTCGAACCCCAATCGTTCACTCGGTTTCATTAGTTGAACTCGAAACCTTCTCCTGAGTACTCAAGACTCTTCTGTTCATCAAGTACGGTGATAATGACCCGAAAACGAGAGAGCGATAGAACAAACAAGATCTTTTTGGTAGTGCTTCAATTGTTGCACCTTTTCTGGGGTATTCTACCATCTATTTATACTCAAGTTTACAATCCAAAGATGGGAAAGACATTGCCGATTAAAAACTGGACTCGAACTTGATTTCTTACTGAAGCTAGACTCCAAAACTAAACCGACTTCAACTCCTGGTTCGAATCCACACCTGGATTGAACTAACCCATACCTGCACTCGATGATTGCTAATCAAGTCTAGATTAATTCCAACAAACTTCCCCCTAATCTAGGTTTGATTCTGAAAAATCCTTGACACCAATCAGCATCCTCATCTCTGAAAACTTCAGTTTAGGAATGAAGTGAAATCTTGACGAATGAAGTGAAATCTCCCGAGACATGCTCAATTTTAATATCTCCTTTTTCAACACATTCACGAATGAAGTGAAATCTTGTGTTGATGTGTTTACTCCTCCTGAGGAACATAGGGTTCTTAATTGGAGCAATTGCTGATTTGTTGTCTATCTTTAAAGTGACTATTTCTGGGGAATGTCTAGTGATTTCACGCAATAGTTCCCTTAGCCACATCGCTTGGCATGCGGCTGCTGCTTCCACCATAAACTCTGCTTCGCATGATGACAACACCACACTTCTTTTCTTCTGAGATGCCCATGAAACTGCATAGTTGTTAAAATAGAAAATCATACCACTGGTGCTTCTTCGATTTATTATGTCATCAGCCAAGCTGTTGACTGAGAACCCAACTAGCTTTCCTTCTCCATCACTTGTATATTCCAAACCAAGCTCAGTTGTTCCTTTTAGATATCAAATAATTTGTTTTACTGCCTTCTGATGGATTAGTGTTGGTCTTTCCATGTATCTGCTCACTAATCCAACTGAATATGCAAGGTATGGCCGAGTATGTAACAAATACCTCAAACTTCCAATAACTCATCAATATTTAGTTGGATCCACGAGTTCTCCTTCTAGATCTTTACCCAGTTGCAGTTTCTGCTCCATAGGGCATTTACACGAGTTGCAATCCTCCATACCAAACTGTTGAAGGATTTTCTTTGCATAGCCAGACTATTTGAGGATGATTCAATCTTCCCTTTGCTCAACTTCTATACCAAGATAATAATGAGCAATCCGAGATCGGTCATCTCAAACTCCCTCATCATTGGTCGCTTGAAATCTTGGATGCCTTCAACCTTTGAGCCTGTTATAATGAGATCATCGACATAGACCCCAATGATCAAGATGTCAGTCTTATCTCTCCTCATGTACATGGCATGTTCTTGTGGACATTTAGTGAAGACAAGCTGCTTCAGACTTTTGTCCAGTCGCTGATTGCATACTTGAGGTGCTTGTCAATGGCCATATAGAGCTTTATAGAGTCTATACACCTTGTGCTCTTCGTGCTTTACCTCCTACCCTTCTGGCTGCTTAACATAGACTTCCTCCTGTAATTCTCCATTCAAGAAGGCCGACTTGACATCCATATGGTGTACTTACCACTTGTTTTGAGTAGCTAGGGCAAGTAGCAACCTCACAGTCTCAATTCTCGCTACCGAAGTGAAGACTACATCGAAATCAATTCCTTGCTTTTGTACATAACCTTTTGCAATGAATCTAGCTTTATACTTCACAAACTTTCCTTCAGAGTCCCTTTTCACTTTGTAAACCCACTTCAGACCAATTTTTTTGTGCCCTGCCGGCAAATTAGTGAGTGACCAGGTTCCGTTCTTTTCAATTGAGGCAATCTCATGATTCATAGCTTCAACCCATTGCTCCTCTCTGGTTGCTTGTGTGTATGACACCGGTTCTTCTTCTGCAACCTGCAGTAGCTCTTCTAGAGGCAGAGTTACCTCCTCTATCTCTTCATAAATTTCAGCGAGAGATCAAAATCTCTGTTGTATCCCTAAACTCGCTGATTCTGGACTGGCCATGGCAGTTTCCCCAACTGGTCCAAGCTCTGCTGGTTGACAGGTTTGGTTGTTAAGGAAGGTAAGACTCCTGTAGACTCTACGTAGAAGTGAAGGGATCCACATCAGCCTCTGTAGATTCATCTTCTATTGGCTCTGCTACGGTAAATGTACCTCAACTATCATAGTTTGCTGCTAAGCCCTCCTTTCAATCCCAACACCTGTTTTCCTCAAATATCACATTCCGGCTTATGCACACTTTGTTCTGACTTAGATCAAATAGTCTGTGTGCCTTGCTTCCTTCCTCAATGCATAGATAAATCACCGGCATACTTCTTTCATCAAACTTACGGGTGTGTGCTGATGGGATCTTCATATGAGCTTTGCAGCTAAAGACTCTCAGATGATCCAATCATGGTCTTCTTCCTGTCCACATCTCATGAGGTGTAATATCGGTGAGTGCTTTGGTGGTCACTTAGTTTAGGATATACACTGCATCTCGTACTGCCTCCCCCCATAATCTTCTGGGCATCTTCATGCTCTTTAGAAAACTCCTTGCCATGGACACGACCATCATATTCTGGCGCTCGACAATGCCATTTTGTTGAGGTGAATATGGCGCTGTCAATTGCCTCTGAATTCCTTCTTTCTCACAAAAAATTTTGAACTCGTTTGAGAGGAATTCTCCCCTCCCCCCGATCTATTCTCAGGGTTTTCAATTTGCATCCAGTCTCTGTCTCTATGAGTGCTTTGAATTTTCTGAATTCCTCAAACATGCGGCTTTTCTCCTTGAGCATATATACCCACAACATTCGGCTATAGTCATTGACGATTAAGAAAAAATAGTTGTTTCTAGCTATCGTTGTTGGGGAGATTGGCCCATATAAGTATGCATGAATGAGCTCTAACCGCTTCATGGCCCGATACTCAGCCATTCTTAGGAATGGGAGGCGTGTTTGTTTTGCAAGCAAGCATCCTTCGCAAATTTGAGTGGGATGGTTTATCTTTGGCAAGCCGACAACCATCCTCTTCCCCCCCCCATTGACTTAATGGACTAGAATTTAACATGACCCAACCTTACATGCCACAACCATACTTCATCCTCCATCTTTGCCAGTAAGCACACCAGTTCACAAGTCTCCATTGTAACCTTGTAGAGATGATTTGGGGTGCATTTGATTTTCATCAAGAGCTTGTTTCTTCGATCATACAACCACAGAAAGGCATCATAGATAATCACCTTGCTCCCTAACTCCGTTAGTTGATCAATACTCAAGATATTACTGCAAAGATTTGGTATATATTATACCTCTGTCAAAAGTCTTTGTCCTCCTCCTTTGAATTGGAACAAGACTGACCCCTTTCCTTTGATATGGATAGTAGAATCATCTCCAAATTTGGCATTGCCTTAAACCGATTCATCCAGTTCATGAAATTTACCCTTGTCACCGGTCACATGATTACTTGCCCCATTGTCAAAGTACTATATATTGGAGATGAACTGAGATTCCCTGTCTACCCATAGATTCAGCAAAACTTTATCTTCATGTAGCAAGATCATCCTTCGTGTGTCTTCAACTGTTGTCAGCATCAACACTGGTTCATCTTCCCGAGTGTCAGTGAGATGCGCCTCCTCTCCCTAGTGCTTGCCTTTGCATTCCAAGGCATAGTGACCAAACTGGTCGCAGCTATAGCATTTGATGTGAGATTTGTGACGACCCGTCCCGGACCATTGACCAGCACCATGTTCTTGGTGAGTCATGGTTGTGCCACCCCAGCCAACGCTGCCTTGCCCACGGCCTTCCCCTTCCTTGTCCATGGAAGTCACCTCCTTGTCCACGGTAACCGCCTCCTCGTCCCTGGAAGCCGCCTTCACGTCCACGAAAGCCGCCCCTCGCCCACGGAAGCTACCTCGTTCAGGATTTGCTCCTCTTCCTCTGGAATTCAATGCTGACTGCCTGGAGTTAAGTCCTTGTTGTGGTTTCAACTCGGTTTGGGAAAACATAAGTTGGTCATCTGTATTTTTGTTAGTTCACTGGTTGAGTCGTTCTTCATATGCTTTTGGTCGTCCTATTGCTTCTTCAAATTGTATCACCTCAAGATCTGAGTACTGCTCAATTGACATCATAAGTTGTAGGAACTTGTTAGGTACTGAGTCAAGAAGCTTCTTGACTAGTGCAGCATCCTCCAAAGTGGCGCTGAGGGCACTATATTTAGCTGCCATACCACTCAATTTCCCAGCGAACTCATCAATCGTCTCTCCTTCCTTCATGCAAATCGCGTCGAACTCGCTCTTCAGTGTTTGCAATCGAGCCTTCTTCACACGATCACCACCTAGATATCAAGTCTTCAAACCATCCTGCACTTCCTTGGCCGATTTCTTCTATGCGGTCTGTAAAAATGACATATTCCGAGACGACTTAGAAGATGAACGCACATGCTGCTTTGTTCTTCTTATCGTCTATGGCTACTTCGACCACAAGTTCTGCTGCCTCCCAGATGCCTTGTGCATCCATGATCGCCCCCATCTTAATCGCCCATGTGGTATAGTTGGTCACGTCAACATCGGGAAGTGATACGGCACGCCGCCACCATCCCTTGCTGTCTACTGAATGGAGAGCACCATCGCCGGGGTCTACGTGTAGCTCGGACTGGCTATGATACCACATGTTGTTTACGACCACTGATCCTCTGACCGCTCTATGCCTCGGAACCTTCGACTGCTCCCCCGTTTGGAAACTCCGACCGCTTCGTAATCGGAAAAAAACTTCGACCGCATCGCTTCGAGTCCTAAGCAACACTTCTTGGACACTGTCCAATGCTTCAACACCAGTCGAACACCGTCCAATACTCTTATGCCTGCTTCAACACCAGTCGAATGCCGTCCAATGCTCTTAAGCCGCTCGAGCACCGTCTGATACTCCGTCGCTACTCGAACACCGTTCGATCTCTGTAGTTACTCAAACGCCGTTCGATCTCCTTCAACTTCACACTCAAAGTCGAACCTCGACTGTTCACCCGGCTTCTTAGTTGAACTCGAAACCTTCTCTTAGTACTCAAGACTCTTTTGTTCGTCAAGTACAGCGACAACGACCTGAAAACAAGAGAGCGATAGAACAAACAAGATATTTTTGGTGGTGTTTGAATCGCCGCACCTTTTCTGGTGTATTCTTCGCTCTATTTATACTCAAGTTTACAACTCAAAGACGAGAAAAACATTGCCGATTACAAACTAGATTCGGACTCGATTTCTTACTGAAGCTAGACTCCGAAACTAAACCGACTTCAACTCCTAGGTCGAATCCACACGAGCATTGAACCGATCCATATCTACACTCGATGATTGCTAATCAAGTCTAGATTAATTCCAACAGATTTATCAATACTATTTACAATAGAAAAATAAAGATATTTATTTGTTAGTATTATATTAGTATGTAAGGAGCCGAGTCCCCAAATCCTTTTTTTTTCCAAGTTCGCGGAATCGAACACTCGAATTCGAGTCAGATTCTATTCCCGTGTCCGTGTCCAACAAACAGTGAAGATGGTCTTCAATCAGGTTTAGGCAGTTTTGTTTGAGATGAAAACAAGAAAGAGGGCTTCGATGTTTACAGGTCAGTTGTGAAGAGGCCATAGCAGTTGGCAAAGGGGGACCTGGACGGGACGCGACGTTTGGTGAATGGTTATGTGGGCAATCTAGCTTGTTTTTTGCACGTGAGATTTTACGTGGTTACTCTGCGTCCCGTAATACAAGTTATCATTCTTAAAAAAATTATCATTCTACAATATAAACCCATTACAAAGACCAAATATATAATTATTACAATATTTTCATCATATACCCCTACTTTAATACTAAAAAAATAAATGAATAGTTATAGTATACCATTTCATAACGATACACACGATCCATTGATATTAATTTTTTTAAAATTAATATCTTTCTAATCTATACGCACCGTGAATTTTACACTTATATTATAGGACAGGGAGTAGATAACAACTACCTGCAATATAATGCGCTTAATTGGATAGTTGTCATTTCAAACAGTAGTAATCAAATGGCCATTAATTTCTTGATAACGTGGCTCAACCAAATGTCTTGTTTTGTAGTCGGTAATATATGTGGGAGAGATTTAAGGATGTTACAGTAATCTCACAGAAAATAGTTTAATTCCTACGAATTAAGGAAAATTTTTCGATTCCAAACAGGACCTAACGGACGGCATCTAAAGGAAAGTAGAGACGAGGTTATCAACTCTTCAGATCTAACATCATACGCATGCAAAAGGAATGGGACCAGACATGCCTTTTCGAACATCAGGGATTATATTACACATGCAGAGGAGCTAATAGCACGCCTGTGGCGACCTCAGTAGTTCATGGAAGGATGACATATATTTAACCAAGACCATGCTGTGAGGATCCTAGAAGATACTTCTTAAATCTTAAAGCGTACTCAAAAGAGGCCAAGATGCTTCATCGGGATTTCAGGGAGTGGCCACATTTTCTTTGGCAAGTGGCGCGGTCTCCTCACCCTCAATGCCTGGCTGGCTTCCCTCAACTCCTAGGCGAAGAAGAACCTCCTCCCATGTCTTTGCCGGTCCCTGGATCAGAGAAGAGAGGGCTATCCTTATCTTGAGAAAAAGAATTGCATAAGGATAAATGGAAAACTTAGCAGCTGTGCTCACCTTCCAAGATAGGTCCTGAGCCATGCAATTCTGCACCATTTCATGGAATGCTGGTGTGTTGTACTGTTTCAAAGCTCGTTTGACATTTGAAGCGACCGCCGTGACGTCTGCTGGATCGACAGTTTCACTCTACAACATGACAGCAAGGCTATCATGAAGAATTATTTTCCTGAACTTGAGAGAAATTAGTCAGCGGAAGCCTACTATTCTTTACCTCGACGTTGAACGAACCCATGTGAAATCCGGTGATACCCTCCTTAACTGTGTCAACAAGTCCTCCGGTAGATGAACAGATGGGAACCTATAAAGTAAAGTATCAATGACTACGTCATTAATTTACATAATACATTATGTAATAAAAAATTGCAGTGTAACAGGTAAAGTGAGAACGCTTACCACTCCATATCTCATCCCTTGCAATTGAATGAGACCACATGGCTCGAACCTACTTGGAACAATTATGAAATCAGCCCCGGCGAACATCATGTGTGCCAATGGAACATTGAATTTTGCTATGCCTCTAGCATTCTTTGGATATTTCATTTCTAGCAGCATCAGTTCATCCTCCATTTTCTTCTTCCCTGTACCCTGAGAAATAAAAACAGATTTAGCTCAGCAACAATCAGCTTGTATCATGTCATATTAATTCATTAGAATTATCTTTCAAAGTAAAACATACAAGAACAATTATCTGAACATTCTCCTCCACGAACTCTGGAATGGCTGCAATTAGTATGTCTGACCCCTTCTGTTCTTCAAGACGGCCAATGAAAACTATAACAGGGATGCTTGAGTCCACGGGCAATCCAACTTCAGCTTGCAGCCTTTCTTTATTGAGAGCCCTTGCTTCTGTTACCTGATAAATCACCTCAAGTACTTAAATCTCCATATATGGTAAGAAAGGGGTAATCTCTCAATGAGACCTTACCGTTGTTGCATCGTATGTCACACTGATGTACTTATCTGTTGCTGGATTCCATACATAAACATCCATACCATTTACAATTCCAATTTCAAGGGGTTTTGTGCGAAGGTAGCCATCCAACTCAACACCTTTATCTGGACCAGAAGTGAGTTCTTTGACATAATGTGGACTAACTGTAAGGACCAGATCACACTCAGTAATCCCTGCCTTCATCCAATTAATCTTTCTCCCTACTACAGGCTTAACATGCCTGCACAAGTTACCATGCATAGTCAAAGAAACTAGTAAAACATGCTTAAACTCTAATGAAGCAACAGAACATGAAGGCCCATACCCATCAATAAAATCAAATGAAGGCAAGAAACTGTCAGGTAGATTGAGAAGTTCAAAGTCTTCTCTGGCAAATCTACCCTGATAGGCAATATTGTGAATGCAGAAAGCAACCTACAAGACCACAATTCACCAATCAAAACAAGCATAGAAAACAGTAAAGCATAAAATAAAAAAGGCACAATTCCTACATACCTGCCATTTAGTTTACATAGAGATTGCTAACGAAAAAATAACACAAAAGAAGGAAATTGTGTACCTTAGCATTCACATAAATTCCATTTGGCTTATACATGCTCTTCAGATAGCATGGCAGAACTGCAGTGTGCCAGTCATTTGCAACGAAGACAACATTTTCTCCTGGTTAAACAATATGAATGTTAGTTGCTTAGTAAGAGTGAGGGAGAGAAGACAATTAAGCGTGATAGTTGATGTAATACAGAAACCAACCATATGGTCCAGAGAAATATTCAGAATTGTTGAGATTGAGCACCCTTGGAGCCTCCAATGCAGCCTAAAAAGGATAATCAGATTAGAAGAAATTCCACGAAAACAATATCAAATAGAAAAGCTATTTTGATTCCAATGAACTCTGCATCAGCCAATAATAGACTCGCCCAAACCTCGAACTGTGCTCACCTGATTCCATGTAATCCAACACGAGAGCCCACCCAACAAAATACTTTTTTTGAGCAGCTCATATGAACTTACTTAACTATACCTGAAGTCTACATCACACACGATATAATTTACAGAATCTTTTTTATAGAGTCTAAATTTATATCTCAATGAATAAGTGCTTTAAAGTATAGAAAAAATAGAATGTCTAGAACTTTACAGTGTGGCCAATTCAGGTTTTCAGGATGAAGCCTTGGCTGGTCCAACATATATGAGGCCCAAGACTGACCTGACTTACACTCTGGTCACCCAAGACTAGAAGAATTATGCCAGGATTACCTTGCTTGGCTTGCTAGTTTTTATTTTGAACATATCTACTAAAAAAGGACGTGCCCTATCCAAAAGTTTAATCATGTTCAAGAAGCTATGTGATCCAACATTAGTAGTCAGAACTTAGTTTAGTAAATGCCTAAATGGTGTAGTAAATTACAGCATGAAAGCTGCAATTATAATAGCCTGATAAAATCAACTGTCAATACCATGTTGTGTTGTCAAAAGAGCAAATGCCATAGGGTATGGAATTGGGAAATACCTCTTGGTGAGGTCATAGAGCTGTGGGAGTACCAATCACCCACCAGGGTTCAAATCCTGGTGCCACCTTTATGTGCAAGAGAGTGGACCTCAGTATGAGAGCGTATGTCCAAGCTCCAGAAGGTCACAATTTATCCCTGCCTACCTCAATTCTAGGCGTGTTGATGTGGCACCAAGTAGCACTACAACTTTGGTTAGTGCTTGCAGTTCCGTGCATAATGTTCAAGAAGCTTTGAATACCAATTCTGAGATTTCTAATGTGCACAAGAGACATATTTGGAAAGCTAATGAAGTCTATTTTCCATCGAATCAAACGGCACTTGATTTGGAGCTTCGTACACAAAGTTATGGCAATTTCATTGGATGCTGCACGAGCTGTCCGGAGAGACGCGCGAGACTTGCCAAACATAAAGAGTTCGAGTATTGCAATGCAAGTAAGAATAAAATCCGACCACACCATGGCTTTCTAAAGGTTGAGAAGGACTCCTTTTCAGGTTCCAAACGTATTTGAAATGTAATACCTGGGCCGTATGAGCAGCCCGACCCAGCCCGGCCCACCCCACAAATATCTATATGAGAGAGAGAGAGACAGAGGGAGAGGCAAAAATCCATTTTGCCTTCTCCTCCCGTGCTCACCTGCTGCTGCTCCCCTCGCGCGTGCTGCTGCGGGTGCCGCCGGTTCTCGCCGTCGCCGCCCCCGTCCTGCGTCGCCGGTGCGCCACCGCCGCCAGGCCGCTAGCCCGCCGGCGCCGCCGCCTCGTCGGCCGCACCTCGCCGCTCCTGCTCCTGCTCGCTGCCGCCCGTGCGCCGCTGCTGCCGCGCGCCTTGCCGTCGGTGCCGCCGCTCTTGCCGCCGTTCGCCAGCCTCGGTGCCGTCACCGCCCTTACCTCCCCTGCCCTCGCGCCGCCGCGCTGCCCTAGCTCGTGCGCTGCCGCCTCCCCGTTCCCGCTTGGCCGGCTGCCGGCGTGGAGAGAGGAGAGGAGCCGGCTGCCGAGTGAGGAAGAGAGGAGGGAGGTGTTGGCGTGGAGAGAGGAGCTGGCCGAGTGAGAAAGAAAAGAAGAAGAGGCCGGCTGAAGAAGAAGAAAAAAAAGAAGCCAGGAGTGCGGCCGGCCGACTGGAAAGAGGAAGAGGAAAAGAAAAGAGAGAGAAGAAAAAAAAAGAAAGAGAGAGAAAGGAAAGAGGAGAGAAAAAAAAGAGGAAATCTGATTCGGCATCGGATTCGCCAGAACCAGCCAGGGAACGACAGTCCATACCCGGATTCAGTCGTCGGGCTTGGGGTAACAGTTCGAAAACCCTCTCCCATTTATTTATCGAAACAGGCATAAGTGAATTTGTGGATTATTAGAATTGGTTCGGGTAGCCAGTAGAATATTGTTTATTAATATGGTTACCTGGGCGGAGAAATCGAGGTTGCCACTGGTGATCTAGTCGATCCGTGGCGATAGAGGAAAGAGAATAAATATGTAAAATGCTATATACGAGTTTAATTGACCATATCGCTAAACATCGGGACAACAGGGAGATGTCCGATGATAGAGTTTGGTTGTGCTAAGTTGACATGTAAGTGCGATGTTATGTACTCGTATGTATTGCATGAGTGATGATTGAGATGATTAATGCTTGTTCAGGTGGCGGTTCGAGTTTGGTGCCGTCCACGCACCGTCCGCCAGGTTAACAGGCAAGTGCATGGTAGAACAGTAAAATATGGCGAATGTTTGTTATTCGTGTTCCATGCCATGATTTACAGTATTTATGAGAGGATGCATGTGATTATGTGCTAATCATACCTTGACGAGTAATGTTTATGATTAGACATTCACATTTGAGGCATATTGCATCATGCAATTGCATAAGAGCCAGGTCGGTGAGAAAGTCTTACGACTAGTCCGGAGTGCTCTTGAATAAGACCTACAGAGGTAGGCACTCCACGGGAGTGGAGGTTGTGACCTCGTATGAAAGAGGACGAGGCGAGTGGTCCATCGACGGGTGGACACTCCGCTATACCGGTATAAGCTACAGTTACAGAGCATACAGATGCATTGCATGATATTGCATTGCATTACAGTGACAGAAAGTGATACAGTTACAGTTACAGTTGTGATTTACAGTTTACAGTTACAGTTGTGATTTACAGTTTACAGTTACAGTTGTGATTTACAGTTTACAGTTACAGTTGTGATTTACAGTTTACAGTTACAGTTGCGCTTTACAGTTTACAGTTACAGTTGTGCTTTACAGTTTACAGACATAGGGTTGAATTACAGTTTACAGACATAGAATTGATTTACAGTATATAGTTACAGACTTAGCTTACAGTTTACAGTCATAGAGTGGAATTACAGCTTACAGTTCATGAAGTTGATTGAAATGACTAAAGTGATGTTACTGTTTTTATCGTGTGCTTGCTGAGTCTCCGGACTCACCCTTGCTTTGTCGTTGTTTTTAGGTGAAGGATGACGACATGCATGGAATGGGATAGCACTTTTGGCACTGTACAGATGAAATAACAGTTTAGAAGTATATTGAGCTTGTATGGTGAATCTAGGGTTTAGTTTGCTAGCAATGGAACCATAAGCTTGTTTATGTTATGGTTGTGCAATATAAAGTAGTTGGTTTTGCAATTATCTGAAATTTAGCTGTCATTTGCCTCCTGTGGGTATTAAAACAAAATAGAGGTGCTGCTAAAAGTTGAATAGCAACACTTTTGAATTGGTAAGTGGATGGTGGTAGCATCTTGGGCCCTATGGAGGGCCGGGGTGTTACAGTTGGTATCAGAGCGGGCATTAGGTCCGTGGTAAAGAAATTTGATTTAGGCATAATAATAAAATTTGACACACTTTGTTGCACAGTAGGATGGGATTTGGGATTTGCATTGCATATGCGTTTTCCCTAATTGTGTTGTGGATTTGTATTGTTAGAGTTGATGATTGTGTGATTGCTTCTCTGTTGTGAGCAGAGATGCCGAGAGGTAGAGGTCGTGGTCGTGGTCGCGGTGCGCGCCGAGGCCGTGGAGGCCGTGGTCGTGGCCGTGCCCAAGCAGAGCCATCGCTAGAGGTTCAGCAGGAGGCACCCGACGTGGAAGTTGGGTCTGCTGAGCAATCTGTAGCTGGGGATCAGGCAAGGTCTTCAGCCTTGTTGCGAGAGTTCGTAGAGGAGGTTCGAGCGTTACGACGACAAGCGCCTGCAGCTGCTGCGGCCGTACCTGCTGCTGTCCCGACTGCCGATCCAGTCGCGTCGGAGCCAAGAATGGGCCTTCGCGAATGGATGGCACTGCGGTTGGACACCTTTGATGGGACGGGTACGCCAGTTCAAGCTGCAGACTGGTTGCGCTATATGGGAAGACAGTTTGAAGCGTTAGAGATGACGTCACAGTTGAGAGCTCGCTTTGTGGCCTTTCAGTTGAAAGGTCAGGCGGACATCTGGTGGGAGGGAGTCCTTTCAGCCAGGACCCCTGCCGATGGTCCAGCCACCTGGGAGGTCTTCGTCGAGCAGTTCAAGGCGAAGTATTACCCAGAGTCTTTTGTGGAGAGTATGGAGGTTGCCTTGTCGACCCTTGTGCAAGGAAAGATGACAGTAGCTGAGTACGAGGCGCGGTTCAATGACTTGATTCGCTTCGTACCGTCGGTCGCAAAAAGTGACCTTGAGAAGGCTAAAAGATTCCGCCGAGGGCTCAGTTCTGAGTATCGGCATGTTATGGGTGCTACTGCGCCACGTGACTTTAGGTCTGTGGTTGAGCAAGCTAGAGGAATGGAGATGGAGATGCACCTCACTAAAGGGTCGCAACCCTCTGGTGGTCAGAGTGCTTCTGGTGGTGATCAGAAGAGGAGCTACAGTGAAAGAGGTGGGTCATCTCAGCGGCCCGCTCCTAAGAAGTCCAAGTGGAGTCGACGTTCTTCACAGCCATCCAAGTCTAAATCATTGATATCGTCGTCTCCTGCACCACCAGCTTTGCGTCCTGTCCCTGGGCAGGGAATGATTTGCTTTAAGTGTGGTGGTGAACATCGAGCTGCTGAGTGTACCTGGACAGGGGAATGTCGACACTGTGGTCGGATGGGCCATATGGAGAAGGTCTGTCGACAGAATCCCTCCAGTATCATTAAGTGGGAGCCAGTGTCTGCGTCGTCGAATGTTTCATCCCGGGGGTCAGTCCAGGTGTTGGCCGCTACTCCTACACAGCAGCCTTCCTGGGCGCCGCCTGCCGGATATTGCTGGCCTCCTACCGCAGTTACTCCACTTCAGTATGCTGCACAGCCTCCCTTTCCGATGCCATCACAGCAGAGTGTTGGGGCTCTTGTCGCCCCAGTGCCGCCAGGAGTCTACACATTGCCTGCCACTGAGTCTGCGAGTCGACCGGACGTGGTGACAGGTACTTTGTTAGTGGATTCACATAGTGCTCTTGTTCTTTTTGACTCCGGTGCCACCTATTCCTTTGTTTCCTATGAGTTTGCTAGAAAGGCAAAATTGAGTATGCAACAGATTTCACAGTCGGTTAAAGTTAATTCTGCAGGGGGTGTTATTATTAGCTCTATGGTTTGTCCCGGATGCATGGTCTCCATAGATAGCGAGGATTTTGTGGCTAACCTCATGGTTATCCCGATAGAGAATTTTGATGTTATCCTCGGTATGGACTGGTTGCATTGTTACCGGGCAGTGATTTCCTGCTTCTGGAGGACAATCACTTTGCAAGCTCCTTCAGGGGAGGAGATAGTTTTTCAGGGGAATGCACCTCCAGGTTCTCTTTTTGTGTTGGCCAGCCTGTTCTCTGGCCGACGAATGTTTAAGTATGGGTTACTTCTATCACTTGTGGAAAAACCAAGTGCGCCTTTGCGCGTTGAGGATATTCCAGTGGTATGTGAGTACCCCGACATATTTCCTGAAGAACTTCCGGGAATGCCACCCGCAAGAGATGTTGAGTTTAGGATTGAACTTGTTCCTGGCACTCGACCTATCTCTATGTCCCCGTACCGTTTAGCGCGACCACTCCAAGAAGAGTTAAAGAAGCAATTGGATGGGTTGTTGTCCAAGGGGTTGATCCGTCATAGTGTATCACCTTGGGGAGCCCCCGTCCTATTTACTGAGAAGAAGGATGGGAGTTGGCGTATGTGTATAGATTACCGTGCTCTTAATCGGGTGACCATCAAGAATAAATACCCGTTGCCTCGCATCGAGGACTTGTTTGATCAATTGAAGGGAGCCAAGGTGTTTTCTAAAATTGATCTACAATCTGGGTATAATCAGATTCGAGTGCGGGAGCAAGATATTGAAAAGACAGCTTTCTCCACGAGGTATGGGCACTATGAGTATAAAGTTATGTCCTTTGGACTAACAAACGCGCCTGCTATCTTTATGGAGACAATGAACAGCATGCTACACAAGTATTTGGATGACTTTGTAGTCGTGTTCATTGATGATATCTTGATTTATTCCAAGACGGAGGAAGAGCATGAGCAGCATTTGAGGCTTGTGCTTGAGACTCTGAGGGAAAATCAATTCTTTGCCAAGTTAAAGAAATGTGAGTTCTGGATTTCTGAAGTGGGCTTCCTAGGACATGTGATTAACCAGGAGGGCATTTCAGTAGATCCAGCCAAGATTTCTACAGTAGTAGATTGGAAGAGACCGTCCAATGTTAAGGAGGTGAGGAGTTTTCTCGGCTTAGCGGGTTATTACAGGCGTTTTGTGAAAGATTTCTCCATTATTGCTAAGCCAATGTCTCAACTCACGCGGAAAGGCGTGAAATTCCAGTGGACCGGTGAATGTGAGCGCAGTTTCAATGTTCTGAAAGAGAAGTTGGTAACTGCTCCTGTTCTCACTCTTCCTGAGCCAGGGAAGCGTTTCACGGTTTACTCGGATGCATCGCGAGTAGGTTTGGGTTGCGTGCTCATGCAAGACAACAAAGTGATCGCGTATGCCTCGCGACAATTAAAGAAACATGAGCAAAATTACCCTACTCACGATTTAGAGCTGGCTGCAGTGGTTTTTGCTCTAAAGATTTGGAGGCATTATTTGTATGGAGAATCCTGTGATATTTTCACTGACCACAAGAGCCTCAAGTACATCTTTACTCAGAAAGAGTTGAATTTGAGGCAAAGAAGGTGGTTAGAACTGATCAAGGATTATGATCTCACTCTCCAGTACCATCCGGGCAAAGCAAATGTGGTTGCTGATGCCCTTAGTCGCAAGACGACACCTCCACTGTAGGTTCTCTCGTTGCTGACTTCGAGCGGATGGGAATTTCCTATTGTTATGCCGGTACAGCACAAGTAGAAACACAGTTGTTACTGGAATCGGCAATTCCAGAACGGGTGAAAGAAGCGCAACAGCACGATAGATTGCTTCAAAAAGTGAGGAAGCGCCTCGATGAAGGAAAATCAGGGGACTTTAGCCTTGATGAGTCGGGCGCAATACGCTTTAGGGGTCGTCTTTGCGTGCCACAAAAGGCTCAGGTCAAGGATGATATTTTGAGAGAGGCTCATCGTACCCCGTACACGGTACATCCTGGCGAGAACAAGATGTATCGGGATTTGAAAAAGAGCTTTTGGTGGAAGAGAATGAAAGTGGATGTCGCGCAGTATGTGGCATCTTGTGGGATTTGCCAGCAAGTGAAGGCTGAGCATAAACGTCCTGCTGGACTAATGCAGCCTTTAGATGTCCCACAGTGGCCATGGGATGATGTTACCATGGATTTTGTAATCGGCTTGCCTCGTAGCCAGCGAGGTAAGGATGCGATTTGGGTAGTGGTGGACAGATTCAGTAAGTCCGCGCACTTCATCCCTATTCGTACGACGAATTCGGCGAGTGATTTAGCACCCGTCTATGTGCGTGAGATAGTGAGATTGCATGGTGTGCCCAAGACGATAGTTTCGGACAGAGATGCTAAGTTTGTCTCCAAGTTTTGGGAGAGTTTGCAAAGCGCTTTGGGCACAAAACTTCAGTTTAGTACTGCTTTCCACCCACAGACAGATGGGCAATCCGAACGCACCATTCAAACACTAGAGGACATGTTGAGGTCCTGTGTTCTGTCGTGGAAGGGTAGTTGGGAGGATCACTTGGCACTCGCGGAGTTTGCCTACAACAACAACTACCACTCCAGTGTTCGGGCCGCGCCATTTGAGGTCCTGTATGGGCGGAAATGTAAATCGCCACTTTGTTGGGATGCCGTAGGCGAAAAGGCAGTCCTAGGTCCAGATTGGGTCCAACAGACAGTGGAACGTGTGGCGGAGATTAGACAGAATCTGCTAGCTGCCCAGAGTAGGCAGAAGAGCTATGCAGATGTTAGAAGGCGAGACTTAGAATTCGAAGTGGGGGATCGTGTGCTTTTGAGAGTGTCTCCCACTAAAGGAATCATGAGATTTGGGATCAAAGGGAAGCTTAGCCCGCGGTATATTGGGCCGTTTTCGATTCAGGCACGAATTGGAAAGTCGGCATATCGTTTGGGTCTTCCCGAGTCGATGCGAGGAGTGCATAATGTGTTTCATGTTTCTATGTTGAGAAAGTACTTCAGGGATCCGGAACATGAGATTGTTCTAGACCCATTGCCCCTTAAGCAAGACCTCACCTTCGAGTCCCGTCCAGTTCGGATTCTGGAGGAATCGGAGAGAGTGTTGAGGCACAGAACGTTAAAGTATGTTAAAGTTCTATGGTCGCATCAGACTAAGCGAGAAGCAACGTGGGAGTTGGAATCTCGCATGCATGAGAAGTACCCAGAGTTGTTCTCTACGGGTATGAGTTACAGTTGATTTCTATTTGATTCAGTTGTTTTTGTACAGATTATCGAGTTGCAGAATTCGGGGTCGAATTCTGTTAAGGGGGGTAGAATGTAATACCTGGGCCGTATGAGCAGCCCGACCCAGCCCGGCCCACCCCACAAATATCTATATGAGAGAGAGAGAGACAGAGGGAGAGGCAAAAATCCATTTTGCCTTCTCCTCCCGTGCTCACCTGCTGCTGCTCCCTTCGCGCGTGCTGCTGCGGGTGCCGCCGGTTCTCGCCGTCGCCGCCCCCGTCCTGCGTCGCCGGTGCGCCACCGCCGCCAGGCCGCTAGCCCGCCGGCGCCGCCGCCTCGTCGGCCGCACCTCGCCGCTCCTGCTCCTGCTCGCTGCCGCCCGTGCGCCGCTGCTGCCGCGCGCCTTGCCGTCGGTGCCGCCGCTCTTGCCGCCGTTCGCCAGCCTCGGCGCCGTCACCGCCCTTACCTCCCCTGCCCTCGCGCCGCCGCGCTGCCCTAGCTCGTGCGCTGCCGCCTCCCCGTTCCCGCTTGGCCGGCTGCCGGCGTGGAGAGAGGAGAGGAGCCGGCTGCCGAGTGAGGAAGAGAGGAGGGAGGTGTTGGCGTGGAGAGAGGAGCTGGCCGAGTGAGAAAGAAAAGAAGAAGAGGCCGGCTGAAGAAGAAGAAAAAAAAGAAGCCAGGAGTGCGGCCGGCCGACTGGAAAGAGGAAGAGGAAAAGAAAAGAGAGAGAAGAAAAAAAAGAAAGAGAGAGAAAGGAAAGAGGAGAGAAAAAAAAGAGGAAATCTGATTCGGCATCGGATTCGCCAGAACCAGCCAGGGAACGACAGTCCATACCCGGATTCAGTCGTCGGGCTTGGGGTAACAGTTCGAAAACCCTCTCCCATTTATTTATCGAAACAGGCATAAGTGAATTTGTGGATTATTAGAATTGGTTCGGGTAGCCAGTAGAATATTGTTTATTAATATGGTTACCTGGGCGGAGAAATCGAGGTTGCCACTGGTGATCTAGTCGATCCGTGGCGATAGAGGAAAGAGAATAAATATGTAAAATGCTATATACGAGTTTAATTGACCATATCGCTAAACATCGGGACA
Source organism: Dendrocalamus latiflorus (assembly GCA_017311315.1). Taxonomy (NCBI): domain Eukaryota; kingdom Viridiplantae; phylum Streptophyta; class Magnoliopsida; order Poales; family Poaceae; genus Dendrocalamus; species Dendrocalamus latiflorus. The sequence continues at coordinate 20,041,203 of CM029629.1, read as the reverse complement.
ACAGGGAGATGTCCGATGATAGAGTTTGGTTGTGCTAAGTTGACATGTAAGTGCGATGTTATGTACTCGTATGTATTGCATGAGTGATGATTGAGATGATTAATGCTTGTTCAGGTGGCGGTTCGAGTTTGGTGCCGTCCACGCACCGTCCGCCAGGTTAACAGGCAAGTGCATGGTAGAACAGTAAAATATGGCGAATGTTTGTTATTCGTGTTCCATGCCATGATTTACAGTATTTATGAGAGGATGCATGTGATTATGTGCTAATCATACCTTGACGAGTAATGTTTATGATTAGACATTCACATTTGAGGCATATTGCATCATGCAATTGCATAAGAGCCAGGTCGGTGAGAAAGTCTTACGACTAGTCCGGAGTGCTCTTGAATAAGACCTACAGAGGTAGGCACTCCACGGGAGTGGAGGTTGTGACCTCGTATGAAAGAGGACGAGGCGAGTGGTCCATCGACGGGTGGACACTCCGCTATACCGGTATAAGCTACAGTTACAGAGCATACAGATGCATTGCATGATATTGCATTGCATTACAGTGACAGAAAGTGATACAGTTACAGTTACAGTTGTGATTTACAGTTTACAGTTACAGTTGTGATTTACAGTTTACAGTTACAGTTGTGATTTACAGTTTACAGTTACAGTTGTGATTTACAGTTTACAGTTACAGTTGCGCTTTACAGTTTACAGTTACAGTTGTGCTTTACAGTTTACAGACATAGGGTTGAATTACAGTTTACAGACATAGAATTGATTTACAGTATATAGTTACAGACTTAGCTTACAGTTTACAGTCATAGAGTGGAATTACAGCTTACAGTTCATGAAGTTGATTGAAATGACTAAAGTGATGTTACTGTTTTTATCGTGTGCTTGCTGAGTCTCCGGACTCACCCTTGCTTTGTCGTTGTTTTTAGGTGAAGGATGACGACATGCATGGAATGGGATAGCACTTTTGGCACTGTACAGATGAAATAACAGTTTAGAAGTATATTGAGCTTGTATGGTGAATCTAGGGTTTAGTTTGCTAGCAATGGAACCATAAGCTTGTTTATGTTATGGTTGTGCAATATAAAGTAGTTGGCTTTGCAATTATCTGAAATTTAGCTGTCATTTGCCTCCTGTGGGTATTAAAACAAAATAGAGGTGCTGCTAAAAGTTGAATAGCAACACTTTTGAATTGGTAAGTGGATGGTGGTAGCATCTTGGGCCCTATGGAGGGCCGGGGTGTTACATGAAAGCCCCTTGAACAAGAAAACAAAACATATAAAGATTTGAAACCGATTCAGACTCGGATTGGGACAGCTGGCAAGACCGATACTAAAACGTCCATAACTTTCACAAACGGAGTCCGATTTGGGCGTTCTTGGACTCGTTGGAAAGCTATTTTGAAGCCCCACATAGTAGATGAGGTGCCAGCCACGGAATCCTCACGGTCAAGTCGCAAATTGAGAGAGAAATCAGAGGTAGCAGTTTAGGTATTTCCTTTTTAGTTCGTATTGGAGTTTGTTTCGGCCTTAGGCCAAGTAGTGCATGAGTTGTAATCAAGGCCGTGCATTGTGCACCAATATAAGGCCAGGGCCTTAGTCCCATTGTAACTTAGACTTTGATTTGAGAAATAGAAACCAAAAAATCACCATGGTTTGGTGGCCATTGTTGGCGTGTTCTTGAGATTTCCATCGAAGAATTGCTCTTGGTGTGTTGAATCCAATTGTGGTGTTGGATTCTACTCGCTGAAACTTCGGTTTCTCTACCCTTTGTTCACGTGCTGCGGTGTGCGTGGGAGAAGGCTTATCTTGCAGAGGGCATCCAACAAGGTGTATCGTGAAAGATCAGGGCCAAAGCAACGGGTTCCAGCTAGCTTGCTAGTGGATCCGCATCACGTGTGCTAGGGGGCATACTCGTGTGTATATGTGCGCTTGTGGTGTGCTTGGTTGGTGGTGTGTGCACGGGCGTGCGTCAACCATTATTCTCACAAAAAAAGTCCACAGGGTATAGTCATTCTTGCTACTCAAGAAAGTGAAGAATTATTATGCATGTACAAACAGTACTACTTAAACAACATCATAACATGGTTTATTGATCCATCACTAAGAACAAATTAAGGCCATCAACAATGATGGATCATAGAAATATCAACAATATATATTAAATAAGCCAAAGTAGCCATATGTTCATGCAGGCAGTGATTGCAATTGGCGAAACAATATCAAACACTACTTTGACTAGGCTCTCCATGCTAGTTTATGTGGAATTTTTAGTAAAACTATAACATTACAGAAATGAAAATTTCACAAAATTCAGGGACAAGAATTTGCTAGTCTTCAATTTATCTTTTTGACAGCCTGCCAGAGGTGAGGAAGAGAAGGTAGGTCTAGAGGGACAAAAGGGTCATTTCTAGTGTGATAAGAATGCCTATATAACAGAAAAGTAAAAAAACAGGGTCAAAATGGTAAAACATAACAGAGTTAGATCTTTTGACTGGCACCACATGGAATGCAATATTTGCAGTGGCAAAACATAAAGCCTCAATCTATGGGGCGGCAAATATCCAAAACAGCCTTTATATTAAGTTTGCATACCACAAAAAAATATTCAAAGCTTTGCAATGATATCTCTACTAATATAAAGAGTGAGTTTGTTCGTCTACCCTCCCCCTAATATAACGAAGCAGTTTACCACGTACAGAGAATAAATAACGACAATTCAGCTAAAACAAGGGTTGGTAATTTTCTGTTTCCATGGGACCAAGATTGCCTAGGATCACAAAAAAACTTAAAGCATGCCATAACATTGAAATGGTTTATAAAGTAAATGCATGTGTTTGCGAATCATATGGAATGTCAAATTAATTGGAATTACTTACAAGGCACAGAAGGCAGAACCGCAATTGGTTATCTCGGTAGTCAGTTCCAGTGGTAGGACCATACAATTTTGGTCCAGTCTTGCCCCATACCTACAGTATTATGATTCAAACGGAACATCAGAAGGATACCACATATGTTTAGATAATTCAATGAACACACAGGTATTAACAGTATAACAGACCTTCTCAAGAAACATAGGATGGTCAATGAAAACACGGTCAACTCCCCTTTTGTGGCAGTGGAAGAAGCGTACTGTTTCTGTCTTGTCACCAACATTTACCTGCAGAAGTAAAATTGTTTTTAGCATCTACAACAGCAGAAAGCTGATATAAGCTAAATGCAAGCTAAATAGCAATACAGAACAATTAAAAACTAATACCTCTACAAGGACATTTGTATCCCATGCATCCTTGTACTGATCATAGCGAGGAGCTACGGTCATAACCCGGTGCCCCATTGCCTGTGAACAAACGAGTTGCACATCACGCAAAACATAGTACTATGTGTATATTGTACACCTTTCCTCAGCAGCTTAAGATTTAGGTGAACTGGTTGGTACATGAAATTCAATATGATATATAGAAAGGGCCATTCCAATGTAATCTCAAAAAAATGCATAGATGACACAGCCTGTATTAAAGCATCAGCATAATGCACTAAAATTATGTCAAGGTAATCATGCTACAATGGTTCAGTTCAATTGCAACTAATCGTGCTCAGTTGAACTAATTACCTAAGAATTGGCGAGGAACAACAGAATATAATTGGTTTCAAGAATGGAATATAGCCTTGACATCTGTGAGTAACTAAGTATTGAAATTAACGATATGTGGCAAAGAACACTTACAGCCAGAACTGGGGGCAGTCCTCCTAAAACAACACCAAGGCCTCCAGTTGTGGCCCATGGGTCCACTTCAGTTGTGACAAAAATTATGGTCATTCCACTAGAACATATGATAGGGGCCTCAGACCTACTTGGCTTAGGGTGAATTTCATTATTTGTGGCTCTTCTTTTGGCCAGCTGTGTCTCATTCCGCACAGATAGGGAGTCCTTATTAAGGAACCTAACTCCATTGTTAAAAGATTGATGGAATTGCATGTGAGGTGACTGCTTCAATGCACCAATATCATTTGTTTGGTAGGAACAGTAGGTAGGAATTGAACACATTGTTGCAGCCATTCAATGATGACCTGTCAAAATGCCAAATGATGATCAAAAGTTTTGATGAAGTTATTCAGGTTCAGAGAAAATGGAAATCTAAATTTTCTAACCACAATATTCTGAATGAAAAGCAACACTAATATGTTGGTAATAAATGTTTACAATGCCACAAATATACATCTTAAATAAAAAATTGCTACCAGTTTGTGTATGAATGTGCTAACTGCAAACATACCAAGAACAGACCAGTTCTACATTCCAGCATGTCAATTATGGCATTCAGACTTCAGATGGATATAGAACAAAGGATTGTAAAACACAATCCAAGTACACATTTGAGGTTTCAAGTGTTTGACTGAAGATATTGTCAAACTTAAGTTCTTGGAGGCTTTGGAGTGACTAAATTGTATAAGTGGTAGCCCCATACCATGAAAATTGGCCTCCAGTTCAAACTGATAGACATCTCGGCGAAGGACACATTCAGCTGTCCAAAATTACAATTCTACCCAACATTGGTGAGGTTTCTGACATCTTTATAGCAATTTATTTCAGCAGAGGTTGTCATTCACTAGCTCACTTAAACAGTTCGGTCATTTATGCACATCTACTTATACATATAGAGTGAACAAAAATAATCTTATACCCAAAATTCACTGAAAATTAGGTTTACTTGTTTCTGTGAGCGTGCATTCTATATTATGGTTGCTGCTACAAGATTAAAAGAAAGAGAAACCATTTTCCCATCGAAAAAAGTTTATTTGACCCCCTGAACTATTGGGGCGCTTCTACTCCACCCCTGAACTGCAATAATAGTCTAAATAACCCCTGAACTATGCAAAACAGCCTAATAACCCCCCAGGACGGTTTTGAAGGCGATTTTGCCGCAAGACAATTGACGTGGCTGCGACATGGCGATGACTCAGCAGATGAAATTAAACAAACACATTACAAAAAATTATTTTGAGAAGTGGGTCCCACTACTTAAAATAATTTTTTAACTGAAGTAATCGCCACGTCAATTGCACGGTGGCAGAACTTCCTTCGAAACCGCTCTAGAGTGTTATTTAGATGGTTTTGCATAGTTCAACGGTTATTTAGAAGGTTTTGTAGTTCAAAGAGTGGAGTAGCCACGCTCGAATAGTTGAAGGGGTCAAATAGACTTTTTTCTTTTCTCATCGATGAGTTCTTAGATATATACATGCTGTTTCAGAAGAAGTGGAAGAATTTCAGATTGAAATGGACAATTTGTCGAGAGATACTGATTTTTAACAATGTGATCGCCAATGTCAAGGGATACTACACATACAATGTGTACTTTGACAGACGAATTGGGCAATGTGGTGTGCAACCCATGTAACTGACAAGGTCGCTTTCCTACCAACACACTTTCATGTTCAAGGCTTCAAGCTCATGTTTCGTGGACCCAATAATGTCCCGGATTTTTCTTCCTACCTCTTTTTTCACAAAGGAATTGCCATGCAAACTGTCCAAAATTAAAGATAGCGAAGTGCTCAAATAAGTGCTAAGAAACATGCACGCAAACAGCACAACATCCCATCATTATAAAAAGATCTGTCAGGGCATGCAACTGATGAAAGATGAGACTAATAATTGCTCGCGTTCCAGAAGAATATAAATGTCTTCCTAGTACCAAAGAAACAAACATAAGCTGGTCACAAGTGCCTTTCATAAAACCTTAGTGACTCAGCATGTTTCTGGAGAATTAACGCCACGGCTAGTTTATCATGCCATCTAACCACCTACTTCTGAAGTGGGGCACATTTTCGAGCACAACACCGAATCTATTAGAAACTGAAAGTCATATATCACAAAATCAGGAGCATGCAGGAGGCAAAGATGGGGGGAAAGAACTCCGCTTGCTACATTATCAAACAGTGAGAAAAATACAGAAAGAAGCTAGCAATACCCACTGCACATATCAGTCCCTGCCCCTGGGTTAAGAAGTTGACAAGAAAACTTCCAAGCGGCCAAAACTTTAAATTCTTCGATCGTTGGCCTCCCCTCTACAACCCCAATTTCCCTCCGGTAATCCCAAAACGAAGAACCACCATGGAACTTTACCAAAATCAAACTGCCGAATACGTTGCATCTTTCTTTTTTAGCGAGAATAGGTTGCGATTTGAAAACACGGAAGAAACGAGGGGGGAAAGAGAGCCTGGTAAATGGAAAAGCAGATTACCCTTTTCACTACGCGTTGATGGGAACCGCAGTCGAATGCGAAGGCGAAGCGCCGCGGGTGGGCTCTGCGAGCAGAGCGCGCAAGCTGTGGTACAAGTATGCGGCGAGGAGCACAGGAGCGGCGGACAGGTGGCGGGCGGGTAGTGGCTGGCTCACATGTGCCACACGCTGCCTGCACTACGACGGCCCACAAACGGGCGGGGGCACCTCCGACGGGTTCAAGAAGAGGCGAATATGCCGAGGCGAAACGGGAGGACTGATGATGACGACGCCGTTGTGGTCAAGAGCTGGGGACCTCGGGATCGGGGTTGGCACGTGAACCATCAGTTTTTCGCGCCCGTAGGGCCCGCGCGCGCGGCATGGGGCAAACGGCGCAAAACCCGTGGTTTGTCTCGTGCGCGGCAGCGCCGAGCTGCGAAGTGTGAGCCTTCCGCTGCGGGAGAAGGGCGGGGCCGCGTCGGTGTCGCTAGTTACCTGGCAGCGGCTGAGGGCAGCATCTTGAGACGAAGTGAGCAAACGACACCAGACATGTTTTGGCCTGGGGCCCGGAGGGGAGATTTCGTACGAAATTTTCTCGGCGGTTTCCTCTTGACAAGTCTTTACTTTCTTTTTCTTTGGGTTTCTAAAAAGCAAACCACTCATAGACCTTGTATTTTTAGGTTCTAAAAACTGCTTTTTAACTTTTTTGCAGTAACTAGCTTTTAAACGGAGTATCTTTTCAAGATAGAGTCTACTAGTTAATTGTAATACATACTATACCGACTTCATTTATATCAGCAAGAACTACACATGAGTTTCTTTTACTCTGTAATCTCTCGCACGAACAGCCTAAAAACCACAAGCTGCAGCCAAAAGTCATAAACTTCAGCCAAAAAGAACAAGCCCATAAATTAGGGAGTTTATCAAAAATCTATGTGTATCTCAAATTTCGTCATAAGTTTTGTGTCATTGCAAATACCCACCCAATGTCAGCTGACCTTCTGACTGTCCGACGTGATGTTTGCGTGACGTTCCTGTTAGTGATATGCCCTAGAGGCAACATGGAGATGTTATATATATATCACATACTATGTTTATGATGCATTAGTTTGTTCCTTGAAATAGACATTATCATTATTGATCAATGAGTATGTGACTTATTCATGAGACTCTTAATGCCAAAATGTTGCTATTTCTAAATGATCCCTGATTATATATCATATGAGGAACAAATATGATTCAAAGATCAGCATATGTATTGATTGATGATCATGTCTCATGGATCATGGTATGGAGATACCAAATCAATAATATGGACATGTGTTAGTGAACATATATTGGATAGACCCGCCATGAGACACTGCAGAGATTCCATGTGTCAACAGTTGGTCTCAAGTAGTGTTTATGTGGAATCCTTAGACTTGAGATCATCATGGTTCCCAACATGCGTAGTAGCTTATTTTGGGACTACTAAACACTACTCCGTAACTGGGTAGTCATAAAAGTAGTCTTTGGGTTTGCCATGAAACATGTAGTGGGATGTGAATGATCAAGATAGAATTTGCCCCTCCTTATGGGAGAGATATCTCTGGGCCCCTCGATGTAATGAATTATGAAAGTGCATGACCATGCCAAGGTGATTGAGGAGTCAATCACGAGTTTATAATCCATCACAGAATCGAGAGAGTGATTGAGCTATTAAGATGATGACACAGGTCTCGCCTTGAGCTTAATCTATATCGTGAGGCAAAGGGATTCGTACATGAGAACATTACAGGTTCAGCCGATATGATCTTTACGTATACTTTGGGGTTAATATGTCTTACTAGAGGCCGCTATTAACAGGGTGACCGGAAAGGCGTTTCCGGGTCGCGACCAAGTATACGTGAACCTACAGGGTCGCACACTTAACGGGTTGGAATACTAATTCGAATGTGATTTGGATGTGGGCTCAATTCGGATAGAGATCCGGATAGACTCCTATTGGGCCTTGGTCCACGAGGCCCAAGTGAGGAGGTCTATATATATGGAGGCGAGGGGCTGAGGGGTGCATGCTTCTGTTCCTCCCGAGCAAAACCCTAGCCGCCACCTCCCGAGCCAAACCCTAGCCGCTCGCGAGTGCTGGTACACTCGCGATCGGTGTTCCAGCCCCGGACGTGTGGATACCGGTGGAGGCGCTGCTCGTTGCGACGTTGATCGGCATCAACAACCCACAGATTGGATCTGCTCGTGGTGTGGTTGATCGCGTGGAGGAGACGATCTGTTCGGGGCGATTGGCTACTTCCACTACTACCTCGACGCGCGTGGTTGGATCGGCTTCTCCAACTCTTCTTCCGCTGTGCTGCGCGTCTAGTGGTAACGATCCATGATCCCTCCTTAGCATGATGTCCTGGTGTGCGCGGTAGAAATTTTTTGTTTTCTGCTCTCGTAGCATACGCGCATTCCTTCAGTTCCATCGTAGACCCAATTATAACATCATGGGTCATATCTATAGACGACCCAAAAATCATTTCTTGCTTGACTCGGTGTGTGACACTCCAAGTCCACATTACCCTGGGATGCTACTAAACCACATATAACATTTAGCTAGATTAAAAGAAAAACCGGCAACACCTTCTCAGTAAATACTAAAACTGCGCGGAAGCATGAAAACATAACAAATAATGGGAATGATAAAACAGCCTTTATCAGCCTAATTTTGAATTGCTCAACCTGTCTACCACGAAAGGCATTACTACGTTATAGTGTTCAACGACTGGATGGAAGAAATAATTTAAGAATTTAAGCCTCTAACATATACAGTAAAATTCATGAAGACTTGATTAATGGTGCCGTGCTACTCTACCCTTTCCACATATGCTCAAGGTTCACCTGGAAGAGGAAAAACAAGGGTGAGATGAATTCTCAGCAAGCAAACTGTTTAACATGTTAATTAAACTGCGGATGGTTAAGCATCCATTTGACATCACGTGGTACAATGATAAAGCAATATCAAATAGCTCTTCTCAACCACACTGTAACCTCATTCATAACCACATCTACAACCACAAAGTAATACCACTAACCATGAATGATTTCCACCATAAGATAATACCACATACCACGAGGCAATACCACAAACCACAAATGATTTTCACCATAAGACAATACCACAAACCACGAGGCAATACCAAAAACCACAAATGATTTTCACCATAAGACAATACCACAAACCACAAGGCACTACCACAAACCATGAATGGTTTCCGCTATCAGATAATACCACATTCCACAAGTGACTCTAATGAGCTAAAATCTCTTAAGTTCTTAGATTAAGATTTATCCTCATGGGATGCATAAATATGATTCTCATCATCTACACTGTACTACAAGAAAAATTTCCCGCTCCACAAATAACTTTCACGAGCCAATTCCTCTTAAGATCTCATAATAAGACTCATCCTCATGAAATGCATATGTATGCAAATGATCCACTGCACCCTTACCTGGTAACGTAAGAGTGTGCATCGTACTACGACAATGTACGATGCGGTACCGATACAGTCGTGGCTGAGTGCGGTGACATCCACGATGCAAATGACATGCATGATATGCCCACAATTGATCCCTTAGGAATATAACCACATGAACCACATTATACATTACAAGGCATAAAGCACAGCATGTCATCTTTGTTTAAAGGTAGATTATTTACCAACCTCAGCAATTATGGTGAAGGCAATAAAATTAATAAGTTAAACTGTAGCAACAACTGCTACGTTTACTTGCCTCTACCGAAGGCGCGAAGGGATCAAGCACGGTCAAGAGCGAAGCCACCTGTACACAAGGCACCACTCAGCATAAAACCATAATACAACATTCACGACTGAGAAGAAAACGCCTCTATGCCCAAAACCCCCAACTCCCTCTCAAACTGTTGTTCTGACACTCGGTTCCCTGTAGCAGCGCTACTTGTCTTTTTCGTATCTTTTAATCTACTAGTCAAACCATAGCAAAACTAACATATTTGAAATCTATAGAACAAAATCTACAAATTTCATGAAGACACCATAATTTTTTATGTCATTTTAAGGGCGTAATTCGCAATGGAAAATAGAGAACAGACTTTGCCTCCGAGTTCTGTCCAACATCTTCCACAGACCACCACCGACAGCCCACTGCTCCACAAATTATAAAATTGTACCAGAAGCTAGTTCTAGATATTATCTACCACTTTCATTATTATGAGTTAATTCATAAAATTCATTAGGACCTCTGAATTAGTCCACGATCAGAAACTAGATTATGAATCCAGCTCTGCTACATAGTACTTCAATCCTCTGTTGCGCCCAAACCCCGCATCTAAAAATTCTGAAAAATACAAAACCTAGATCTATCCATCCTCTACAACTTTTGTGTTCATGGGTTCCTCGGCAAAATTCATTTTGACTGCCTAAACTACCCGTATAGACAGACTGCCCCATCTGACTACGTGCAAAACACTAATTAATCGCTAATCGACGGTTTCCCCTAGATCAACCACCTCTAACGACGAACCAAAAACCTACTGATACGGGGAGGGGTCCCGATCTTCTCAGTGAGGAACCGTGGATAGTTGATGCGAAGTAGACGATGTCGCTAGTTGAACACTCACGCCAATGCACGAACCCTCAATACTTCGAAATACGCCTAAAACACACCGGATAATTGTTCGTCGCGAGACCACAAACGACGAACGCCAAGTCCCCAATTCCCAATGGAACGACGGCTTGACCTTGAATTGCAGAATGAACAATGGATCGCCTAATTCTCTCTCAAAGTCCTCGCATGAACTCTGGTGTTGAAAGAACAAGCAATAGCTATGTTTCAATCTTATGCATCAAGTTGGTCCCCCTCTAAAGGCTGCCAATACAAGGCTTATATAGCCCCTTGGGACGTCCATATGGTCCCCAAACCAATTATAACTCAACCCTATATGGTTTTGGATACGAACTCTCACAAAAAGAAAACTATATTTTTCACCTGTCATCTTGTTTCGGTCATAACTTTTATCCGTGAAGAATTTGAAGGTGGGACTAGATCCATTGCGTAGCCCTTGAAATTATCTTTCCAACGAGTACAAGAACACCTGAATCGGACTCCGTTTGTGAAAGTTATGGCCTTTTTAGTAACTGTCTGTCAGGCTGTCCCGAACCGAATCCGAATTGAATTCTGAGTTGAATCCGAGTTTGAATTGGGTTGAGCACGTGGGAAGTCCGAATTTGGCTTGAAAATCTTATCCAAAACTTGTAGTTTAAGTCCTTGGCCTTCTCCCCTTTTGCTCTCCCACTCCATGGGCTTCTTTCCTCCTTGATCAGCTGCATGGGTTGCTTGACTTTCTTCTTTCCATTCCCATGGGCTTTGAGCTTTTTGTTCTTGGTAGCAAATATGATTAACCTCCTTATGCTTCTCCATTGCTTTGGCCCCGGACTCATCATAATATTCAAATTAATCATGTGCGTATCCGCATCACCTACGATCTCCCTAAAACAGAGGGGAAGGGTGTGGATCATAAACCTAGGTCGTCCACGCAAGAGATCCCTTCCTCCTTCCTCCTCCTCCCTTCTCCTTCTTCCCTTCCTGTTGGGGACGGGGTCCCGATCTTCCAACAGGTTTCTGGGTAAATTCGATTTGGTGGAGGCGCGACACAAATCGATCCGGCTTCCGAACGACACGTTCCGAACCCCGCAATCGCAGCACCACGTCTCCTCAGGTTATCAACCGTGCGCAGCCCGGTTGACCTCGCCAAGAAGGCTAATCCTCGCCTGCGAATTGAAGAACACAAGCAAGAACAATGAAGAACACAACTGAATTGCAGATGGATAGATTTAGCACTCGAAAGTTGGGGTCTCACAAACCGATGAATGGCGAATTGTTCAAAGACAAATCAATCTAAGCAAAACCCAAACCCTAATGGTGGGGGTGGCGGCTGGATATAGAGGAGTTAGGGGCGTGCAAAACCCCTGGACGCGCCCCTAATGGGCTCCAACACGATACAAAGCCGATCGGCCCAAAAGACGGTGGCGCAGCACCCTGACAGATTCTGAATGCCCACTTGTTTCGACGATTCCCGTTGACTCAGAAGGAATTTTGACATGGGACCAAAGCCATTGGAAAGGTGGTCTTCTCAGCTTTCCATACATATGTGGAACGTCCAATTCGGAGTCCGGATGCGATCTGGGCGTCCGTTTTAGTGCGGTCTAGTCCTGGACTCCGAATTGGATTCGAAGTCGGTTTGAGTTGGGCCTCCAACATGATTCGACCGCCCTTGCTGGACTTGTGCGCCTTGTAGCCCTTCTCCAAGTATTTCCAGGTCCTCTCCATGGTTCCTAATCGTAATTAAATCATTAGGTAGCAATCTATTCTCAAATGAACAAAAGAAAGTACTTAGGAACGAGCTCACCTGTAAATTCAATTGTCGGGCGCGAGCTCTAGTGATTGGTCCTTGAATGTCAAGTGGAGGAGTGTTGTATGTATCCGAAGAAGTGATGTCCTCATCATCCTCCCCCTCTTGAAGCGGAGTTGTCCTCAACTCAGCCTGATCTTCTTCTCCCAAGTATGGCTTCAAATCTGAAATGTTAAAGGTGGGACTAACCCCAAACTCGGGAGGCAACTCAAGTTTATATGCATTATCATTTATCTTCTCAATTATCTTAAAAGGACCAGCAGCTCTAGGCATCAATTTTGATTTTCTTAACTCAGGAAATCGATCCTTTCTCAAGTGCAACCAAACAAAATCACCCGGTTCAAGTTTAACTTCCTTTCGACCTTTACTACCAGCAATCCTATATTTTGCATTCATCTTTTCAATGTTTGCCTTAGTAGTCTCATGCATTTTGACAATAAAATCAGCACGCTCCTTAGCATCATTATGAACTCTCTCACTAGTAGGCAAAGGTAAAATATCAATAGGGGCACGGGGATTGAATCCATACACTACCTGAAAAGGACTTACCTTAGTGGTGGAGTGTTCCGCTCGATTATATGCGAACTCAACATGCGGCAAACACTCTTCCCACAACTTCAAATTGTTCTTCAAAATAGCTCTCAACATGGTAGACAATGTGCGGTTCACCACCTCAGTTTGGCCATCAGTTTGTGGGTGACATGTTGTAGAGAACAGCAACTTTGTACCCAACTTGTTCCATAGAGTACGCCAAAAGTGACTCAAGAACTTGACATCACGATCTGAAACAATAGTAGAAGGCATACCATGCAAACGAACTATCTCTTTGAAAAAGAGGTCAGCAATATGAACGGCATCATCGGTTTTATGACATGGTATAAAGTGAGCCATCTTAGAAAAGCGATCCACAACAACAAAAATGCTATCCCTCCCCCTCTTAGTCCTGGGCAATCCTAAAACAAAGTCCATAGAAATATCTGCCCACGGAATAGAAGGAACAGGAAGAGGCATATATAAACCATGTGGATTCAAGCGAGACTTAGCTTTTTGACATGTAGTGCAGCGAGCAACAAACCGCTCAACATCTCGCCTCATCTTTGGCCAAAAGAAGTGTGTGGCCAGAACATCCTCTGTCTTCTTAGCACCAAAATGTCCCATCAAACCGCCTCCATGTGCCTCCTGCAACAACAAAAGACGAACGGATCCAACTGGAATGCATAGGCGGTTAGCTCTAAACAAATACCCATCATTGATCATGAATTTATTCCATGCTTGTCCATCTTTACAATGCAACAACACATCCTTAAAATCAGCATCAAAAGCATATTGTCCTTTAATAGTTTCAAGACCAAAAATGCGACAATCAAGTTGAGACAACATGGTATAGCGTCGAGACAAAGCATCAGCAATCACATTATCCTTCCCTTTCTTGTGTTTAATGACATAAGGAAAAGATTCAATAAATTCAACCCACTTAGCATGTCTACGATTCAAATTGGTTTGACTACGAATATGCTTAAGTGATTCATGATCGGAATGAATGACAAATTCTTTAGGCCATAAATAGTGTTGCCACGTCTCTAAAGAACGAACAAGAGCATACAATTCTTTATCATACGTGGAATAATTAAGAGCAGGACCATTCAATTTTTCACTAAAGTAGGCAACAGGTTTGCCTTCTTGCATCAAAACACCACCAATACCAATTCCGCTAGCATCACATTCGAGCTCAAAAGTCTTACCAAAATCCGGAAGTTGGAGCAATGGTGCGTGTGTAAGCTTGTCCTTCAAAAGATTAAAGGACTCCTCTTGTGATGGCCCCCAATGGAACACGACGCCCTTCTTTGTTAATTCAATCAATGGTGTCGCAATGGTGCTGAATTCTTTGACAAAGCGGCGATAAAATCCTGCAAGGCCAAGAAAACTCCGCACTTGGGAGACCGTCGTGGGCGTGGGCCAACTCCATATCGCCTCCACCTTGGCTCTATCAACCTCAATGCCCTGTGGAGTCACAACATAGCCAAGAAAAGAGACTCGATCCGTGCAAAAGGTGCACTTGTCAAGGTTACCAAACAAACGTGCATCTCTCAAAGCATTAAAAACAGCACGTAAGTGATTCAAATGTTCATCCATGGACTTGCTATAAATCAAGATATCATCAAAGTAAACGATCACAAATTTGCCAATGAAAGGACGTAAAACCTCGTTCATTAATCTCATGAAAGTGCTAGGTGCATTAGTTAACCCAAAAGGCATGACTAACCACTCATACAAGCCGAACTTAGTTTTAAAAGCAGTTTTCCATTCATCGCCAAGTTTCATTCTTATTTGGTGGTATCCACTACGCAAGTCAATCTTTGTGAAAATTATAGCACCACACAACTCATCAAGCATGTCGTCTAGCCTAGGAATAGGATGACGATACCTTATAGTAATGTTGTTAATGGCTCTACAATCTACACACATACGCCAAGAACCATCTTTTTTGGGAACCAAAAGAACAGGAACAACACAAGGACTAAGGCTCTCACGTACGTACCCACGGTCCAAAAGGTCTTGGACTTGTCGCTGAATCTCCTTAGTCTCTTCAGGATTGGTCCTGTACGGCGCACGGTTTGGCAAACTCGCTCCAGGGATCAAATCAATCTGGTGCTCAATCCCTCGAATGGGTGGAAGTCCTGGAGGTATCTCATCAGGGAAAACATCTCTAAACTCCTGCAAAAGGTTAGTGACAGGAGCAGGCAAAGTGCAAGGCATATTATCAAGAGAAAATAAGGCATCTTTGCACACAAAAGCATAGCATGTATCATGAACATCATCAATTTCAGCAAGGTCTGATTTTGTGGCAAGCATAACAGAATTTTTCAAAGGGATTACTTGCTGTTTTTCAGATTTATCATGTTCCTTTGTATTATTAGCAGCAGCAACTCTCTTCCTATCGGCCTCTATAATCTCAGCTGGGGTCAAAGGCAGTAAAGTAACTTTCTTTCCCTTATGCATAAAAGTGTATTTGTTACTACTACCATGGTGTAAAGCATCATTATCAAATTCCCAAGGTCGACCCAATAAAAGAGAGCATGCTTGCATGGGAACCACATCACAATCAACATGATCAACATACCCACCAATGGAAAAATGGACTCGGCATGTTTGTGTTACCTTAGCTTTTCCAGAATCATTTAACCACTGAATATGATATGTATGGGGATGCGGTCGCGTGGTCAAGCCAAGCTTCTTGACCAAATCAGAACTCACCAAGTTGTTGCAGCTTCCTCCATCAATGATGACACGTGCACGCCGGTTCTTGATTGCGAAGAAAGTCTGAAACAAATTATGGCGTTGAAGCTTATCGGGTTGTTGTACCTGTGTGCTGAGGACTCGCTGCACAATGATGCTCCGTAGCGTCGCTGTGGACGCCCCACCAAGGACCAAGTCGTCATCACCACCGCCATTGTCGTCCGAGGCAGCAGCAACATCATCATCCTCCTCGACATCCGAAGTGCTGATGTAGCCTCCATCTTCTGTGGCGATGTATGCCCGTTGGCTAGGGCAATTCTTCTGCACATGACCAAGCCCATGGCAGCGATGGCACTGAATGTCGGAGGAGCGGCCCGTTGAAGCCACGGAAGAAGAACTACTCTTGGCTGGAACCTGCAAAGAATTTTTTGAAGGTGGCTTCGGTGGCGCTGCTGCAATCTTGTTCACAGGTGGTGGAGGAGAACGAAAACTCGAAGAAGACTTGGGCAGTCCCGCCGATGTAGTCGTTCGCGGCGTGTAGAAGGGTCGTTCAGTGCGTGCCTTCGCTGATTCCTTGCGTCCCTGCAATTCTTTTTCTGCAAGCATAGCAAGCTGGAACAACTGGTTGACAGTAGTAAATTCTTTATAATCAACAATGCCCTGAATTTCACGCCGTAACCCCCCGTAGAAACGACAAATCTTATCATCTGTGTCCTCAACAACCCCACAACGCATCATACCCTTTTGAAGCTCAGCATAATAGTCCTGAACAGAACGATCACCTTGTTCTAAGCGCTGCAATTTTTTTCTCAAATCAAGTTTATATGTGGGAGGAACAAAACGATTACGCATATCTTCTTTTAACCGCTCCCATGTATCAGGTTGTAAGCGCATGTTACTTAGTTCATTCCACCAGATAATAGCAAAGTCCTTAAACTCACTAGTAGCTTGTCTAACTCTATGTTGTTCAGGAACCAAGTGAGAATTAAATTTCTGCTCTACCGTCATCTCCCAATCAAGATATATATCAGCATCGTAAAGACCAGCAAAAGATGGAATGGTAAACTTGACTTTAGCAAAAGGGTCGTCGTTACCATGACGGTTCTGGTTATTACCTCCCATACCATGTCGGTTTTGCTGAAGACGCCGACGTAGTCGTGCATCTTGTGTCGCCCGCTGATCAATGTTGCCATCCGCATCATACACTGTGTCATCATCACGACGATGACCATCATTGACAGGTGGCAGGCGTGCCTCCAATGTGTCCATCCGACCAGTGAGGTCAGCCAACCGCCGCTCCACCCGCTCAATGCCTTCCGTGGTGTTCAACTTGGCAATGGCGGCGACGATGGTGTCCATTCTCGCGCCGAGTGAAGCATTTTGTTTGTCGAGCGCAGCTTGTAGCTGGCCGCGACTAACACACTCGTTGAAATCGATCGGTGTCTCGCCCCCTTCGTCTCCTGCCATGGTTAGTGGAAACACAGGGAAAACAAAAGGATTATCCTATCAACTACAAATGAAGGGCAGTGGGATCTCGCAAAGGAAGTGTCTTACCAAGCTCTTACAAGTGTTCTTACCAAAGCAGCAGGTGGTACAACCGGTGGCTGGTTCGTGAAACCATGACGAGCGTGGGTACGATTGCAAGGGTCAAAACTGTGCTATCCAGAAGTAGATATATTGAGCTTGGAAGGCCAAATATGTCAGTGGAACACAAATCAATAACAGATAGTAATGCTGAATAATTGTCCAAAGCACTGGTCCTAGTTGCTGGCCTAAATGTGTCCTATATCAGTGTTAGGATATGATGAACAAGGAGTCAAGATCAGAATAGTAAGGCAAAGACAGCAACAAAGATGGCTAGGCACTGAGAGACTTAATGCAGCATAAGCACAAAACAAAAGAATTTCTGTCACCTAAAACTGTGCTCTTTCTTTTTTTCTTTTTTTTTCTTTTTTTTCTTTTTTTCTTTTAGGCACGGAACTCAGGTGCCTTTGCTCTCAGGCAAAACCAGGTGCCGAAATTTTTCTTTTTTGTTTCTTTTTTCTGTTATTTTTTCACAAAGCAGAGCACAGAAATAGGAACCACACAAAGTTTTACCTCAATCTAATGTAAGGTGTGGCCTACAGAAAATAATGAATGTGCAGGAAATTCGGTGAATCAATTTCGGAGCTCGAGTACTGCACTTTCCAGGCCGAATTTGGGCAAAATAAATTCGCCGAAACCCGACGGTGTAAGGTCGGTTTCGGATGCAAAATTTAATTTCACCCAATTTCAAAAAACAAATCTCCTGATTTCGAGTCCGTATGCAAAAGTTATGGCCGTTTGAAGATGGGACTCCGAGTTATGGTTTCTGTGGAGGCCGAAACGAAATCGGGTGGAGGGAATTGGTGGAAATTGGTGGCGGAAGCTCGGGGAATGGTGGGGGATGGTGGTGTGTGATCACGAGACGTGAAGGATGACTCAAACAGAGGGTGGGATATGGGTGGGAAAACAAAAACAGAGGGTGGACAACGCGATGGATGACGGCTAGGGTTTGTATGAAAGAGATGTAGCGGAAGCAAGACAACCCGAAACAAAACACGATCTAAACCAGCAACACAACTCGACTAAGGACACAAACTCAACACTACGGACTCTGGAATCAAATTGTGCAAAGGCTAAACGAGATCTAGGACAGGAAACAACCTATGACTACAATTTTTTTGTAGGGCTTTTTCATGGACTCTAGGACGAAACCGAAAACAACAAAGGAGGGTAACGCGAACCTGAAGGAACACCTGAAGCTCTGATTACCACTTGTTGGGGACGGGGTCCCGATCTTCCAACAGGTTTCTGGGTAAATTCGATTTGGTGGAGGCGCGACACAAATCGATCCGGCTTCCGAACGACACGTTCCGAACCCCGCAATCGCAGCACCACGTCTCCTCAGGTTATCAACCGTGCGCAGCCCGGTTGACCTCGCCAAGAAGGCTAATCCTCGCCTGCGAATCGAAGAACACAAGCAAGAACAAGGAAGAACACAACTGAATTGCAGATGGATAGATTTAGTACTCGAAAGTTGGGGTCTCACAAACCGATGAACGGCGAATTGTTCAAAGACAAATCAATCTAAGCAAAACCCAAACCCTAATGGTGGGGGTGGCGGCTGGATATAGAGGAGTTAGGGGCGTGCAAAACCCCTGGACGCGCCCCTAATGGGCTCCAACACGATACAAAGCCGATCGGCCCAAAAGACGGTGGCGCAGCACCCTGACAGATTCTGAACGCCCACTTGTTTCGACGATTCCCGTTGACTCAGAAGGAATTTTGACATGGGACCAAAGCCATTGGAAAGGTGGTCTTCTCAGCTTTCCATACATATGTGGAACGTCCAATTCGGAGTCCGGATGCGATCTGGGCGTCCGTTTTAGTGCGGTCTGGTCCTGGACTCCGAATTGGATTCGAAGTCGGTTTGAGTTGGGCCTCCAACATGATTCGACCGCCCTTGCTGGACTTGTGCGCCTTGTAGCCCTTCTCCAAGTATTTCCAGGTCCTCTCCATGGTTCCTAATCATAATTAAATCATTAGGTAGCAATCTATTCTCAAATGAACAAAAGAAAGTACTTAGGAACGAGCTCACCTGTAAATTCAATTGTCGGGCGCGAGCTCTAGTGATTGGTCCTTGAATGTCAAGTGGAGGAGTGTTGTATGTATCCGAAGAAGTGATGTCCTCATCACTTCCCTTCCTTCTTCCTTCTCTCCCTTTCTCTCCCTTTCTCTCTTCAGTAGGGCAGCAAGGGGAAAAGTAGGGCAGGGAGGGCGGCTGGGGGGAGGACAAGGGGGTGGCCATAAGGGGTGGGGCCGCCTAGGGTTAGGGGAAAGAGGGGGCGGCTGGCCCAAGGGGGGCGGTTTGGGCCTGGGGGCTGACCTAGACCCAAGGTGGGAGGGAGAAAGGCCTGGCCTCCCTCTCTGGACAGCCCACCAAAACTTTATTTTTCTTTTTAAATAAATCCGCAGCCCAAACCCGCCTTCCCAATTCGACGGAAGAAAAAGAAATCTCCACGAATCCGCTAAATACTTCCGAACTTGCCGAATCGATGTCTAGGGCATTACATGGTGACTCGTGGGTGACGCGGATAGGGTTCGATGTGATGGTCACCCTATGCGTCGAGCCTTAGTGGGGACATGACCCAATGTAACATCTCAAAAATTTTCAAATCTACATAAGTAGATTCAAATGTGCATTTTTAAATTTTTGAGCAATTTTCAAACCAAAATTCATCATTTATGAAAAACAATAAAACATCTTCCCTTAAAACAGCAGCACAAAATGAATTCTTGAGAAAAATATAAAGCATATAAAATAATGAGATTATTTTTATTAGATTCTAAATACTATCAGGGCCCTATCCAAAAAATTTCATAATTTTTGAACGTCGTTTGCTATATTTGAAAACTTCTCAAAATTTTCAGGTTTTGGAATTAATTTCAAATCTCTCCCTCTCTTTTAGGCCGATTTCCAGCCAATGCCCATTTCCCCTCCATTGGCCCATCTCTTTTTTGCCCCAATAGCATCCCATTCTGCTTCCTCTATACAGTGGCAGAACAATGGCGTGGGACAAACATGTCATCTCTTTCTTCCAATGGATGGCTGGCTAGGTGTGCGCTTACATCAAAACGTGTCGTTCTAGCTAAATCCCACATCGCTCAGACCAAATCCTCTGTCCCCAAACCACAATTTGTTGCTGCACTCCATCTAGTCCTATTGTCGCTCCCTCTATCCTCCTTGTCAACCCGGAATACAGAGATGGCAAAGCATGGGACATGGAGTGGAGCGCACCCCCAGTTTTGCCCTCACATTCCCCGTTGTTCCCTTTCCCCACTTAAATTTCCAACCACGTCACTTTCTTCTCCTCATCCTCTCTCATTCCCATCCTTTCTCCCTCCATCCCACCCACCGAGTTGGTTAGTGCGACTCTCTTCCCTGGCGCCGGTGCGCGTGTCCATCGTAGCCATTGCGACGATATCACCATTCCCACTTCGTCAGTGACTACTCTGCCAAGACATTCACGTCACAATGCATCATTGTCCTTTAGGAACAAAATCCCTCTTTCGATTTCGATCTTCGTGTAGTGAATCTCTGCAAACGCAACCTCTTCCTCGTCTCTGGCCAAACCAGTGGCCAAAGAAGCCACCGGTGCTACCATCCCTCACCAAGCGTGTCCCCTCTGATTTCTCACTACTAGAGCTTCACCTCGAAGCCCTCTACCTCCTATGAAGACCAGCCTAAAGCTCCAACTGTCGAGGCACCCCCTTCACGAGCACCTACTATCACCACCATGGCTTGACTCCGCTACACCGTTGTCAGCCCACCTAGGCTCTCCCCCGCCTCCATTTGACTTGTTCGATGAGTTTTCCCTAGTCCCTAGATGCTCTCACAATCCTCCATTTCCTTCCTTTCTTCTTCGGCAAGGCACGTTGCTACCTTGCCTCATCCTAGCCATCGCACACCATCGTGCGTGCGTCACAGGCCTCAACAAAGTGTGCTGTCGCCACCCTTGAGGTCGTAGTCACCTAAGCTTTCCATTTTGTTAGTCTCCACTGCCTCACTGCCCTCCCTCACCGCCAGCAAGCTTCACCATATTCGGCCATGGTTGCTGCCTGCTACTCTCCTCCCCTACAACTAAACAAAGAAAACAACATTACCTATATGACATGTGAACCCCACATGCAAGTTTATGATCTATGAGTCTGGTATGCAGGGCCCACTTAAAAGCAAAGGTTTTCAAAATTTCTTTAAAATGGAAAAATCTGATGTATGGGGCCCAAGGTCATACAGTCACACCCCTTTTCTTTTTTAGGGTTTTTCAAACCAAACCAAATTCAAATGTTTATATTTTTTGCATATGAACTCTAAATTGAATGGTTTTGGTCTCTAAATTTTTATAAAATCTTTCTCTTTCATATTCTCCAAAAATATTTAGAATTGCTCTCTGTTTGAATTTATTTAGCTCTTATTTGCGATAATTTATATTTGCCAATTAGATATTGGCATTCTAGAAAACTTCATCGACAAGTCAAGGCAAGACCAAGAGTTCAACAAGTAAGGCAAGCACATCCTTTGACCATGTTAATCCTATATTTCAATGCTATTGTAACACCTCAGGAACCACATTACCCCAGGATACTACTAAACTACACTAACGGCCCGTTGGATTACAAGAAAATTTGGTAGCACCTCCCTAGAAACAAAAGGCTACGCGAAAACATGACAACACATCAATTAATAGGGGATAGTGAAACAACATAAAAACATAAAACTACGCAATGACATCCTTTAGCAACCTAGCTTTGAATGTTTAACCCCACTAATACCGACCTCGATCTAGCATCACTAAGATACATTGCTCAACGACTGAGAGAAAGAAATGCTTTAAGAATTAAATCCTCTAACTTATTATAGCAAAACTCATGAAGACTTGTGTAATGGTGTCGTGCTGCTGTATCCTTTCCAAACATGCTCAAGGATCATCTGGAGAGGGAATACAGGGGTGAGATGAAATCTTAGCAAGAAAACTATGGATGATTAAAAATCAAATTAATGACATCCACACTGTAGCCTCGTTCAATATCCAAAACCACAATTACTACTAATAGCAACAACTGTTACGTTTACTTGCCTCTACCGAAGGGGCGGAGGGCTCAAGCGTGGTCATGTGTGAAGCCACACCTATCCACAAGTCACCACTCAGCACGAAACCTCAACATAACAATCATAACTAAAACATAAAGTGCCACGATGCCCGAAACCCAACAACTCTCTCAAAGTACCATTCCAACGCTCAATTCACTACAGCAGCGCTGCCTGTCTTTTTTTGTACCTTTTTATCCACTAAATAGACCATAGAAACAAATAGTATTTTTGAAATCAACAGAACAAAAGCTACAACTTTCTCGAAGACACCATAATTTTATTCTATTGCTAAAAGGGTGTAATTCACAATGGAAAACAGAGGACAGAAACAACCTCTGAGTTCTGACCAGCGAGCTTCTATAGACCACCACTGACAGTACACTAATCTAAAAATTATAAAATTTTACCAGAAGCTAAATTAAAAAATTATCCACAACTTGTATTGTTATGAGAAAATTCATAAAATTAATTAGAGCATCTGAATCTACCCACGAACAGAAACTGAATCCTGAAACCAACTCTGCTACACATCAGAATTCCAACCTCTATTGCGCCAATCCACTTGTCCAAAATTATGAATAAAATGCACAAACTAGGTCTCTGAGTCCTCTACAACTTTAATATTCATGGGTTCTAAGGAAAAATCATCTTCTATTTTTAATCTTTTAATTCCCACCGACTGCCCAAACCTGAATGATTAGACTACACAGCAACACGCAACACTCATAACTCCTAAACCGTTCATCGGAATGATGTGAATGACAACTCTATAAAAGGATAATGAAGTCCTCTACTAATCTTTATAACATGAAATACCAATATTTCACATGAAAGGTCCCCCTAATTCGTAGAACATAGCAGGCAGCGCAGATCAAACGATTAACCGAAAACTAGCACGATCGGGAAAACGCTAAGAATAAAAGGGGTAGGAAATTGTTGGTTACCCTTGGAGACCACAGCAAGAACCTCTGAACACTAGCACAAATCACCCTACTCCTCTTCTCTTCCTCCTTCCTCTTTCTTCTTCTCTTCCTCTTCTTCCTTCTCTTTCTCTTCTTCCTTCTTTTCCTATTCTTCCTCTTCTTCTTTCCAGCAGGGGGAGTAGTAGGGCGCAGGGGGGCGAGGGGTATAGGGGGAAGAGATGGTGGCGACCACAAGGTGAGAGGGCGCCCTACGGTTTAGGGAAAAAGAGGGGTGGCTATGCCTAAGGGGGACGACCTGGGCCCTAAGTGGGAGGTGGAAGGTCCGACCTCCCTCTCTGGACAGCCCATTGACCATCCTTTTCTCTCTTTACTTTTTAGACAAATCCGCAGCCCACACCTGCCTTCGCGATTCAAAGAAAGAAAAAGAAATCTCCATGAATCCATTAAATACTTCTGGAAATGCCGAATCAATGTCTAGGGCATTACATTCTCCCCACCTAAAAAGGATTTGTCGCTGGATCTAACACCTTAGAACCACGAAACAGGAATATGACAAAGGAGGGACAAACAAAGATAAACAACAACTACGAGTACTCACCAGCCTTGAAGTGCTCGAGGTACTTCTTCCGCATCTGATTCTCAAGCTCAAATGTCACCTCCTGCCCGGAGTGGATCCAAAGGATCTTCATGTACCTGATGGTCCTCTTCCTCATGACCTGCTCCGACAAGTCCAAGATACACACTGGTCAACACTCCACAGTGATCAGCTCTATGTCGATCTTGTGCTCGGGGTCCCGCAAATACTTCCTCAGCATAGACACATGAGTGATATTGTGCACCCCACTCATCGAGCCTGGCAATGCTAGACAATAGGCCAGACTACCCATGCGTGCAACCATTGGAAACAGGCCGATGTATAGTGGCTAAGCTACCCGGTGGTACCGAAATGAATGATGCCCTTGGTCGGCGACACCCTAAGGAGCACAAGGTCACCAACAGCAAACTCCAACTCATGACGCCATATATCCACATAACTCTTCTATCAGCACTGAGCAGCAAATAGGTTCTGTCGAATCTCCTGCACCTTCTCCATAGTCTGCTAAACAAAGTCTGGGCCAAGCAAATACCTCTCACCCACAACATCCCAACAAAGAGGAGAAACACATCTCCAGCCATACAAAGCCTCAAAAGGAGCCATCTTGATACTCACCTAATAACTATTCTTATAAGCCAACTCTGCCAATGTTAGATGGTCCTCCCAACTACCCTTCTAGGATAAAACACAAACACAAAGCATATCCGCTAGAGTCTGAATAGTCTGCTCTGATTGACCATCCATCTGAGGGTGAAAGTCGTGCTAAGAGAAACTGTCATGCCTAACGTAGCCTGAAGACTTTGCTAAAACTTGAAGACAAACTTGGCGTCTCGGTCAGAAACAATGGATTTGGGCACACCATGCAATCTCACCACCCCTCTGATATACAAAAGAGCCAGATCCTGAGCTGTGTTGGTCTTCTTCATCGGAATGAAATGTGTGGACTTGGTAAGCCTGTCCATAACAACCCAAATAGCATTCTGACCACAAGGCGAGCGCGACAAACCAACTACGAAGTCCATAGTGATATGCTCCCACTTCCACTCAGGAATCTTCAAAGGTTGCAACAAACCAGTAGGCCACTTATGCTCGACCTTCACCTATTGGCATATGCCACAAGATACAACATATTTAGCAATTTCCACCCTCATCTGTTTCCACCAGAAGAACTATTTCAGGTCACGATACATCTTGGTCTCACCTGGATGTATAGAATACGGAGTCTGGTGAGCCTCACAAAGGGTATTTGACTTCACCTCTGATGTTTGTGGTACATAGAGTCACCCTCTGAAACAAATCGCACTGCTCTCATCCACACTAAACTCTTGGGAATGACCCTCTAAGATCCTCTTCTGTACCTTTAAAAGAAGTCGATCGTGCTGCTAAGCCTTACGAACATGCTCGGATATGGCAAACTGGATAATCATCTGCGGATCTACCTAAGCAACCCCAACAAAACAGAAGGAGATACTCATCTGCTCAAACTCTGAGATCAAAGACATCACCATCTGAGGAACACCTATCCTGCTCAAAGCATCAGCCACCACGTTAGCCTTGCCAAGATGATACTAGATCATTCCATCGTAATCTTTAAACAACTCCAACCACCTCTGTTGCCTCAAATTCAGCTCCCGCTGAGTGAAGATGTACTTAAGGCTCTTATGATCCATAAAGATATCACATGGCTCTCCATATAGATAATGCCCCCATGACTTCAGAGAAAAGACGATTGCTTCCAACTCGAGATCATGAGTGGGATAGTTCTGCTCATGAGTCTTCAACTGTTTGGAAGCATAAGCAATAACTTGGACCTCCTGCATCAGCACACAACCAAGACTAATCTGAGAAGCATCCATGTATACTGTGAAATGCTTGCCACTCTCGGACAGAGATAAGATAGATGCATTAATTATTTTGTTCTTTAGAGTCTGAAAGCAAGCCTCACATTCATCTGTCCAAACAAAAGGAACCCCCCTTTTGCATGAGCCTGATCATCGGTTTGGCAATGATAGAGAAATCCTATAGAAAGTGTCGATAATAGCCGGCAAGCCCAAGGAAACTTCGGATTTCTAACACACTGGTTGGCCTCTGCCACTTCACCACCGTAGCCACATTCTTTGGGTCCACTGTGATACCATGCTGACTGATAGTATGACCAAGAAAGCCCACCTTAGATAGCCAGAAATTACATTTCTTTAGTTTTGCATAGAACTTATTCTTTCGAAGGATATTAAGAACTAGGCTGAGATGTAACTCATGTTCCTCCTTTGTTTTGGAATACACCAAGATATCATCGATGAAAACCACTATGAAAACATCTAGGTACTCATGGAGCATCATGTTCATAGCTTCCACAAAGATAGCAGGGGTGTTTGTTAGTCCACAAGACATAACAACATACTCAAAATGCCCATACCTTGTGCTAAAAGCCATCTTCTCTACATCCTCATCTCTGATTCGCAGTTGATGATTACCATACTACAAATCGATCTTTGAAAATACCTTGGCACCCCTTAGTTGATCGAAGAGATCTTCAATATGAGGCAAAAGATACTTGTTCTTGATTGTCACTTGATTAAGGCTCGATAATCCACACAAAGCCTCTTGGTGCCATCCTTTTTTTCCACGAACAAAACTAGTGTGGCCCAAGGTGATGTGCTTGGTCTGATAAACCCCTTAGCCAGAAGTTCATCCAACTACTTATTCAACTCCACATGCTCCACAAGGGCCATCCGATACGGGGACATATAGATAGGCCACGTACCCGAAACAAGCTCAATGCGGAACATCGGCTCCCACTCTGACGGCATCCCTGGGAACTCATCTGGAAAAACATCAACGTACCTACAAACTATCGGAATGCCCTCTACCCGCAACACAGCCTTGTGACCATCAACCATGGCCAACAGTATCCCAGACTTCTGCATTTGCCAATTAGGAAATAACCAACACAGCAATGAGAGAGAAAACCACGAGGCACTCCCTTGGAAGATAACCTCATGCCCAGATGGAGACTGCAAGGTGACCGTCTTCTAGAAGCAGGAGATGACTACTTGATATCGGGAAAGCCAATCCATGCTAAGGATCACATCGAAAGGCTCTAGAGGAATAACCACCAGATTCACAACGAACTCCTCATCTGCAAGAACCACCATACAACCCGAACAAACCTGAGAACTAGAGATAGGCCCACTAGGAGAGTTGACAACCACTGCCCTCTCGATCGTCTGCACAGTAAGACCTACCCGACTGATGAAAACGTCCGAGATAAAAAAGAAACTAGCTTCCAAATCAAAAAGAACACAGGCATCAAAAGAATCAACAGATATAGTACCAGTCACCACGTCTCCATGGTCCCTGCCATCAGCCATGGACATAGAGTATGCCTAAGGAATAGCTAAAAAAAGAAGAACCTCCTGCACCCAAGCAAGCCGGTGCAGAAGTCCACTGAGGTGCAGGCACCGAAGGAGTAGCTGGCTGCTGAACCTAGTATCCTCCTAGTGGAGGTGCTAGAATAGTCAACGAAGATGTTGAGGGCGCCGACAGGTAATGCGGTGTAGGAGTCGCAGGCAAGTACTGCGGGTTAGGAGCCGCAGCCATCATCTGCATGGTGCCACCAGGACAGGTAGATCCGGCTGGAGGTGCAGGCGCTAACTCCCACTACAGCTTCCCCTTGGGATTCTGCCTGCACACCACATCCTTATGGTTTTTACCATAGATAGAACACTGCCTCTTCCAAGAGTAGTCACTCCTCCTGTGTGGATCACCATAGCAGAAACACACCAAGTCCATCCTAGGCCTCAGCGTGGCACGGTACTGTTGAGAACTCCCTCCAGAATAACTGGACTGCCCAGAACTACCACGACAAGGCTGGTGGTGGTGACTCTTTCCCTTCTTGTGAACAGGGCCGCCAGAATGCCCCTTCCTCTCACTTTGCCCTATAAGCTGATCTCTACCAGAGGCCTTATGGATGTCATCCATGTAAGCCTACTACATCTCGATCCCCAAGGCCTACTCCACCATAGTGCGGAAGTTTGTGATTGGAAAAGCTCCCAACAAGTGGTGGATCTAAGGCCTAAGCCCCTGACGAAACTGATTGGCCTTCTTTGCATCATCATGTGCCATGTGAGGGACGAAGTAGACTATCTGGTTGAAGCCCACCTTGTATTCTACCACAGTCTTCCTATCATGTTCATACTTACTCAGATTAATCTTCATTTTATCTAGGAACATCTCTGGATAGAACCTCCTCTCGAACTACCAGACAAACTTAGCCCAAGATAACAGTTCGTGTGTAGCCGTGTGAGCTAACTGCACCCCCATCCATTAGATCTGTGCCTCACCCTTCAGGAGTTGTGCCATGTACCGCACACAATCCAGAGCATCCACCTCGAACGCCTCCATTTTGTTCTCCACGTAGGACAGCCAGTCAGCAGCCTGAACAGGCGTGGCCCTGCTGTCAAAGCTATCCATCTTCATCCCCACCCACACTCAGAGTGAGATGCCGCTAATAGCGCTAGTTGTCGTGGCCTTGGGCACCGTAGCAACGCCAGCACCAGGGGCGACTGCCCCTGCCTCAACATCCTTAGCTCCTACTGCATAGCCCTCATAGCACCCAATAGCTCCTTTTGACTACCACCCTCTGGCCGAGGAGACTCGGCCTCCTTAGCCACTAACTGTGCACCAGACATGTTAGCAAGGCCACGACCATTCATCTTAGGTGGCATTCCTGTAGCCACCACGGTACACAAAGCATACACAAACATCAACTTCAAGCAATTAAGACAAAAGCACTTATAGAACAAAACGAAACAAGGTATATGCAAGGATATACAAACCCTTTCCCATCCTACATGTGCAAGTGTGCCAAATTATTTATTATTCTCCTAGAATCTAAAGCCTAGGCTCTGATACCAATTGTAACACCTCAGGAACCACATTACCCCAGGATGCTACTAAACTACACTTACGACCCGCTGGATTACAAGAAAATCTGGCAGCACCTCCCCAGAAACAAAAGGCTATGCAGAAGCATGACAACACATCAATTAATAGGGGATAGTAAAACAACATAAGAAAATAAAACTACACAATAACATCCTTTAGCAACCTAGTTTTGAATGTTCAACCCCACTAATGCCAACCATGATCTAGTATTATTAAGATACAGTGCTCAACAACTGAGAGAAAGAAATGTTTTAAGAATTAAATCCTCTAACTTATTATAGCAAAACTCATGAAAACTTGTGTAATGGTGCCATGCTGCTCTACCCTTTCCAGACATGCTCAAGGATCACCTAGGAGAGGGAATGCAGGGGTGAGATGAAATCTCAGCAAGCAAACTATTTAACAATTTAATTAAACTATGGATAATTAATCATCAAATTAACGACATTAACAATTAATTCTCAACATCCACACTATAGCCTCGTTCAATATCCAAAACCACAATTACTACCAACAATAACGACAAGAAAAATACCCCATGCCACAAGTGACTCTCATGAGCCCGTTCCTCTACTCACATCAATGGCAACCAGCAGATATTACCTCATACCACAAGTGACTCTCACGAGCCAATAGCTCTTAAAACCTCATAGTAAGGTTTATTCTCATGAAATGCATATGTATGCAAATGATCCACTGAACTCTTACCTAGCAATGTAAGAGTGTGCATTATACTATGACAATGTATGATGCTGTACCAGTATGGTCGCGGCTAGGTGCAGTGACATAGTTTCAATGCAAATGACATACTATGACATGCATGATATGGCAACAATTGATTCATTAGGAAAAACAACATGGAAACTAATATGTAAAATAAGACATATAGCACATCAAGTCATCTTTATTTAAAGGTGGATTAATTACCAAACATCAACAATTAGGGTGAAGGCCGTTAAATTAATAAGTAGCAACAACCACTACGTTTACTTGCCTCTACCGAAGGGGCGAAGGGCTCAAGCACGGTCAGGAGCGAAACCACTCACAAGTCACCACTCAGCACAAAACCTCAATATAACATTCATAACTAAAAGGTAAAGTGCCACTATGCTCGAAACCCAACAACTCTCACTCTCAAACTGTCGTTCTGATGTTCAGCTCACTGTAGCAGCACTGCCTATCTTTTTTTTGTATCTTTTTATCCACTAAAGAGACCATAGAAACAAATAGAATTTTTGAAATTTATAGAACAAAATCTACAACTTTTGAAAAGACACCATAATTTTATTCTATCACTAAAAGGGTGTAATTTGCAATGGAAAATAGAGGATAGAAATAGCCTCTCAGTTTTGACCAGCGAGCTTCTATAGACCACCACCGACAATACACTGCTCTAAAAATTATAAAATTTTAGTAGTAGCCAAATTCCAAAATTATCTACAACTTTTGTTATTATAAGAAAATTCATAAAATTCATTGGAGCCTCTGAATCTGCCCACAAACAGAAACTAAATCCTGAAACCAACTTTGCTACACAGCAGACTTCCAACTTCTATTGTGCCCAATCCAGTTATCCAAAAGTTATGAATAAAATACAAAAGCTAGTTCTCTGAGTCCTGTACAACTTTAATATTCACGGGTTCTGCAGAAAAATTGTCTTCTATTTTTAATCTTTTAATTCCCACCAACTGCTCGAACCTGAATGATCAAACCACACAGCAACACGGCAACACTCATAACTCCTAAACCATTCATCATAATGATGTAAGTGACAACTATACAGAAAGATAATAAATCCCCCTACAAATATTGGAGGTGAA
Source organism: Dendrocalamus latiflorus (assembly GCA_017311315.1). Lineage (NCBI taxonomy): Eukaryota > Viridiplantae > Streptophyta > Magnoliopsida > Poales > Poaceae > Dendrocalamus > Dendrocalamus latiflorus. The sequence goes on along the minus strand of CM029629.1, from coordinate 20,010,362 downwards.
ATCCCAAGATTTCGCATGAAAGTTTCCCAAATTTGCAGAACGCAGCAGATAACGCAGATCAAATGATTAACCAAAAATTAGCCTGGGCAACCTAGGGTTTGGGGAAAAAGGGGAGTAGCTAGGCCTAAGGGGGTGACCTAGGCCCTAGGTGGGAGGTAGCAGAGCATTGGTATCATAGCTATACTATTGTAGGTTGGACCCTTAGATAGAACTGGCTGATAGTTTAAGGACTTATGGTTTCAAAATTCTATTTCCAAACTTATCAAAAGGTTGTAAAAAATGTATGTACTATTGCTGTCCTTACCTGAATTTTTTAAATAATCAAATTTTTTATTTCAAATTACAATATTATACCAGCTTTTTATTTTTTACAGTTTTGACCATATGTCACTCCACAGTTGGGCGACTTGGGCTAGTCGCTCAACCGTTGGGTGACACATGGCCAAGTTGTCCAACTAATGGGTGATAAGACCCCTAGTCGCCTAGCTTGGTTGAGCGACTAGCCCAAGTCACCCAGCAGTTGGGCGATTTAAAAAAGTAATATAATTATTGTATTAATCCATTGGAAATAATTGTGGGGGAGTAAATTGCAATTTTGTAGGTAATACATTTAGCAAATCTTGTTTGTAAGTTGTTTTTTTGTTGGACCTTGGGTTTAAACCAACTCAGAACCCTCTGTGATAGCACTGCACTATTCCCTCGATTAGTAGATAGTGCTCATAGGTACATTGCTGGTTCATTCCATACATGGCACCAACCAAATTATTACAATACTAGAGTGCACATGGCCCATATAGGGACAAGGGTTACAAAAGGGGCCATTAGGATAAATAAGTTCAGTACACAAATACGATAGTAGCGGAAGCAAAAGAGGGGGCTCATCACCGTACAAGCAAGCGACCAGGACAACCCAGGTGCGATTAATATTATCCAGAAGTCTGGCCAACGTTAAGTGCACCCAATTGTTAGTTTGGTCGACTGGACTGTGGGGAGATGCTAGAACCTAATCTAACTACCACCTTCTTTAGCTTGGTCCTGGTAGAACTCGTACTGCCCTTGATTTGCGAACTCTGGGAAAGGGGGGGTAGAGAGCGAGGGTGAGCACAAACAACCGTGCTCTGCGAGCCAACATACAGAATGCAAATACTAGTATGCAAGTCTTACACAAGGGTGGCTTGGGTTCTTTTATTTGCATAAGCAACAGTTGTAAATATTATAATTACAATTCCTAAGTTCTAGCATTTTTAATGAAACATGCTTAGAGGATTTTAAGTTGTGCAGTAGGTATATAACGGTGTTGGTTCCATTCACCAGTTACATGGCTCCATCCACCTATGCTAGGTTTTAGATTGGGTAAACCATACTAACACTGGAGTACTTCCCTCGAGGAAAATTCAGAATTTGGAGTACTTCCCTCCAACCAGTTTTCTTCCCACCCACAAAAGTTTTAAAAATAGAACTAACTCGAGGGAGTTCCCATGTCCGCCCTTGACCATGGGCATGGCTATTCGAATAGTTTACTCTCTGTAGAGGTTGTACACTTTACCCACAAGAGATAAATCATCTTAATAGCCAACACGCTTCCTTAGACATGCGGCCCAGATAATTTATCACAAAGCATTTACCTTACCCCGATTTAGCTAGATACCACCCGCTGAGGTTTCACTGCTGAATGGTTAAGTCCACCACAGTTAGAAGCTCCTCTTGGGCCGTATGGGTACAGTAAGTCCCTGTATCCCACTGTGAGTAAACCAGTATATCCTGGCACCCACTTACCACTGGTGCTATCTGAACTAAACCTTTGCAAGTTAATCAGCTAGGTCGTACCCATATAGACTTGTGGTTGTACTGTTTTACACAAGGAGGTCATCGCAAGATTCAGTCCTTAATTTGTCCAGGCGGTTCATTCTACAAACCACATGTTCGCGTGCGACATCGACACCAGCCACTCTTACCATCCGCCCGGACTGGTATAGCAAGGTTTTAGGGTTTTGAGAAGCATAAAATAGTTGTAGCAAGATACTTAGCCACGTACGTCCCATGACTGTCCCAAAACAAGATCTTATGTTTTAAAGATTGATGATCAGGGCAACTACCCTGGACTTGACAAGACGGGCATGGCATTTTAATTTGACTTATAGCTATTAAGGTTATCATTGATATCTATGGTGACAAGGAGCAGGTGATTCGAGTATCAAGGAATGGCATATTAAATTTACTACAACGTCAACTGGGCATGTAGCTACCTTAAGTTTTGACACACATTTACATGAAATAGCGCATGCAGTTTTGAGTAATTTAAAAGAAGATAATTTTGCAAGAAACATAGGAGCAATACGATCAAAATGTTGACTCGCCTTGGTCTAAGGTAGGAGGATCTTGCTAGTCCTGAGGCAGATCGTCTTGTGGTTCGGGGGCAGCTTCAAATTCTACTCGAACGGGGAGAACTAAAACAATATACAACAAACAGAGAGAACAAATAAGCATAAAATAATCATCAAATGAACTCAAAACTAAACCAAACTAAAATCCTCAGAAAATACTTGTATGTATAAAATTTTAGAAACAAGTTTCATTCAAATCGGAGTTACGACGAGGAAGAACGAGCCATCCGAAGTTTCATTTTCAGGAAAAATCCCAAAAATAAAAAAAAGGAGAGAGCCCTCTCTCTGACAGGTGGGTTCCACCATTTTTTTATTTTAGAAATTCATTTTCTTTTTTTGGTAAAATGTCCAGTGGCTGACGTGTGGGGCCAAGGTACTGTGCAAATAGTACATTGGGGCCCACTCGTCAGTGACTTATTTTTATAAGCCGATTTTTAACAGTTCTTTTAATCGGAGTGGGGTTCACTTGTCAGTCTAATATCACGTTTTAAACCTTTCCGGCTCCACGGGTCAGTGGCCCACCGGCGCTGACTAAACCTGACAGTTAACGGCTCACCGTGGATTAGGCGCGGGAGTAGGGCTCCTCCTGGCCGAAGGATGGCGAGGCCTGCCGGCGGCGAGGGGTGTTTCAAATTGATGGTGCGGACAACTTCATGGGGCGGCAAGGAGGCTCCAACCGTGAGGAATCGGATGGCGGGGTCCGAGGTTGGCGGTTAACAAAGGAAGCCAGAGTTGGAGAAGAAGCGGCCGTCGGTGAGCTGCAAGGGGAGAGAACTCAATTAGACGGGCCGGGAGCTTCCCAAGAGTATAAGGAGCTTAGGAGAAAAGGCAATGCCGAGTGGGGTTCGCCGGAATATGCTGGCGGCTGTGGCGGTCCATAGAGATGCCGACGGTGGCGACTTTCAGCTCGGGAATTAAGTGGGGAGGGGTGAGGTGCATTCGGCGCGCGATTGGCTTTTATAGTTGAGGAAGGGCGAGAAGGGAAGTGGGCTAGTTATGGCGTGGCGGTATCTCCTCCTTCTGTAGAGCACTCAAGAGAGGCGGACGTGGCGGGCTAGCGCCGAGCTAGGGCGGAGGGGGGTTGATGGGATTCCAGGAAATTCAATGTCAATGGAGAAATTAACAAGTAGGCAATAACTAAATTTAAAACTGAATTGAAATACATTGGATAAAAATATGCATGCAGAATAATTTAAAACAACAAATTTTATTTCACAGACTGGGATCAATATGATCAAGGTGTGTGACTTGCCCTACTGTACAGTCTGGTGTGAGCCTTACTCTACAGTCTGGTGTGAGTCGTTGTCGAATTCTTCCGAATCGTCATAGTCTACATGCGAAGAACCAAAGCAAATAAACTCAAATAAAATCCAAAAATTATAAAATATATATTAATAGATAGATTATGATTTTAGATGAATTTAGGAGAAAGAATCAATGGATTCGGAGTTCGTATGAGGGAGAACAAATATCTAAAAGTTTTGGATATCACATGAAATGATAACAAAATCGGAGAATTACTTTTTGAATAGTACAATGTCGGATGGCTGTGAGGTGGTTGGTGAACGGGCAAAATGGAACCCAGCGATGAGGTGAAGGTGGTGACGTGGGTACAGCAGAGAGGAACGGCGGCAATCACCGGCTGTTAGAGCAAAACGACAGTGCCAGCATGGTAGTGACAACGACTGGTTTGAGAGAGATAGTACACAGATATGGAACGTGGCGATATAGGATGAGCACAGGGTAGAACATAGTATGGTGAAGTTAGGAAAATTATCGGCTAAGTCAGAAATTCATCAGAGACGGCACCATCGACAGTGGAAGTAAAAAATGGCCATTTTCGCGGAAAGTTCAATTTTTGTCGATTGGCTCCATGAAAAATTAAATAAAAATGGTAGATAAGTTGCTTAGAGGCTAGGACACGATATGACATGAACAAAAATCAAATACTTCACCGAAAAAGCGGTGTATGCGAAGAAGTGATTTTAGTGTCGTGATTGATAAGGTCGGCAAGGACTCGGCGATCTTCAGGTGATGCGATGGAAGCACGACATAGAACGCATCGAGGCGAATTCAATGGTATAAACGACTCGGCCCAAGGACATCGGATGGTGGCGGAACACGGTGGAGAAGACTTTTGGCGACCGGTGGGTTGACGTCGGCATTTCAGGCAAACGGCGAGGAGTTAGCAGGTGGGGTTGTGGTGGGACATGCACGGCCGGCCGACGGCGACGAGAGACACGACAGCGTGATTTGGCCGACGGTGGCGTCGATGCTCTGGTGATGCCCCGGTGAAGGTAAGGGAAGCACCGCGTAGAACGCGCGAAGGCGAAGCCAGTGATGTGGTCAATGGTGGCCAGACTCCACTGTAGGTGGTGCAAACGACCAAAGGAATGACGTTCAGTTGGCAAGAGAAAAATGCCTATTGCGGCGAGGAGGAAGAGAGGGAGGACTTGAGATTTTCGGGGATGGATGAGGATGAGGGGGGCTCCTGGGGCTCTCTTTTATAGGGCCGGAGGTGGACCGGATGAGGAGATCCGTGCGGCATATCTTTTGGTGGCATGGTTCATTCCGACGAAACGGGCGCATGAAATTGCGGGCTAAGGCCGGGAATGGAGGAGTCTTAATGAGAGGGATTGAATACCTTTGATTGCGCAAAGAATCATGAAGAAAATCACAAGTTTTGAAAGCTTCAGAGGGACGGCCATGGCGACTGTTCGTTCGGCGTTTGAAGAAGAAGAAAGAATGGAGAGAGAAAATAGAAGGGAAAAAAGAAAAAAAGAAAATTTTCTAAAAATAAAATAACTTTGAAAATTCAAGAAAATTTCACAAAATTCTCTGGAAATCTGAAAAAGATCAAATAAAATAATTTTAGATTTAATTGAAGTTTATTTTAACCATTTAAAATATTTTTATTTTCTAAAATTTAATTTAATCCATATAATTTCAAACAGGCCATAAAAATTTGAAAAGGGGATAGAAATGGATAGATTAGGAATTTATATGAATTTAAAAATTTGAACGGGCTTAATCTGAGTTAGGATGATGGAGAACGGGCTTCTGGAAGTTTGAAACTAATGAAAAAGGAAAAAAAAGAGATTTTCTGAATTATTTTTGGGCTAGCTTGGAACCAGTCGAACGGGAACCATCGTGATCGCTTTGGGCTAGCTTGGAACTCCCCGTCCTCCTCGACCGAAACATCATCCTCATTAGTGGTCTCCACCATCTACGTGAGAGGTACAAGGCTAGCATCGCTCTCCAGCATGGGTCCAATCTCCATGCCCGTCGGGGTGTCCACATACGGACGACCCCCAACTGGGTCGCCTTGTCCTCGCCCTCAGGATGGGGACACGACTAAGGATGGCAATCGGGCGTGGCGGGTACAGGTAGTGCTCGCCCATACCCGTACCCGCGACCCTAATTTACGCCCGCGGGCATACCTGCGAAGGACGACGGGTAAAAAACTCGCCCATATCCGTCGCCCACGGGCATGCCCGTTTACCCGTGAACTGAGTGCATATACAGAACCGCAATTAACATAAACTCCAACAGAACAAGATGGTCCCTGGATATGAAATACAAAGGAAAACACTATTGCTAACTGTCCACAAGAACATGCATGAAACAACTAGATTATAAAAATAAGCACATACTGCAGATGTCTTAGAGGCAATTTTTACACCATTTGGAAGTGTTGTGATTCTTGTCTTGCCAGGCTCCACATGATCAGGTAGTGGAGGAGGAATGGTGACTCCTGGAAGTGTAAAATCTGGAGGAAGCAATGCATTTGAGTGTGCACCTGTCAGCCAGCTCCAGAAGCCACCTGACGACCTCTGTGCAACACTTGTGCTACTAGACCTAATCGCAATATTCAACACTTGAGCATCCACCCCATGACGCTGCAAATAAAAAGGTAACAATTAATATTAATTGCGGCTAAAGTTGATCTGACTAATAGGGACAATTTAAATTAAAACCCCAATAAAATCAAACTGTCTCTGCTTGCTGAATAGTACAATAAAACAGTACACATCAGAGCAATACTTCCATGTATGGAAATCTAAATGATGAAGTCACCTGCATGCTCATGCAAAAAAGGTTATCTACATCCAAAGCAGTGGCTCTATCCATGATTACAAACCAAAAGGTTCAACAATGATAACGGATGATTGGATGAAACATTCATCAACACAACACTTCCCGTTAAGTGACATCAAACATCCAACACAACACTGCCCGTTAAGCACATGTATTGAGCAAATATATCATGAGAATGCCAAGTAAATGCTGATGCCTCCAGAAGACTATCTCCATTTGTTTGTGTCAACTCAATACTGATGAAATAGGAAATGAATCGTGCAAAGAGACTAATAAAGCTCTTCCAAATCATACATTTGACTATATGCATCACATAAAACAAGTATTACAATGGTGCTACTCTGCTACGGATCCAAAGCGTCCTATCTCTAATACACTGAAAGATGAATCAAAGCTATAACATTAACCTCGTGATTTCACAAAAATTCTAGCTGCTTAGCTCATGGAACAGTCCAACAATGAGAGAATGATCAACCCGGCCCTATCTGAACAAACACATTGAACTAATACACAAATTATCATGGCTTTGCAAACGGCCACAGATCCCCCCTCGCATTCACATAAAACTATGGTACACAACAAACTAGCCGCATCACTCATCATCGCATCTCACAACCCACGCGTTCCCAATCCAATAGGCCAGGGCAAACATTCAGACAACGAGTGTTACTTGCAACATCTAAAATGCCTCTAGTAGAGGCATTACATGAATTGGATGAAACACTGCGGGTAGAAGGCTTTGGATTTGGTTGCTCGCAGCAAAGAAGATACGATAACAAATCAGGGCAAAGTACTTTTAAGGAATAAACTAAGGCAGCCTTAAATCGACCCAAACAAGTTAGGGCTTACGTGCGGGCGTGCTTGAACCGAGGAGGCCGACGTCGCCTAGGATCGGAGCCGCCGAAGCCGAGCTACTCAGGCGACGTCAACTAAGAACCCTCTGTTGTTGTTGTTGTTGTTGTTGTTGTTGTTGTTGTTGTTGTTGAGTAGTCCTGCCTATACTCGATAGTCGGCCGAGTGGGGGCGGAGGGGCGACCGGCACGCCAAAGCCGGCGCTCTGAGGGAACAACTCCATGGTCTCCTTCTTCCTCTCCGCCTCCTCGCCCTCTGCTCCGGACAGGAAGCCCATCGTCACCGGCCATGGGGGTGTAGTCCATGAGGGAGGAGAGGAACTTGGTGAGGGTGGTCGGCCGGGTGGGGGGGGGGATGGGCGGCAGCGTAGGGGCGGAGGAGGAGGCCGGCGGCCGGGTGGGGAGTGGAGGAGGCCGGCGGTCGGGTGGGGGGCGGAGGCGGCGGATGAAGGACGAGGAGGAGGGCGGAGACGGATCTGGGCGGAGAGTGCGAGAGAGGGGAGCGGTGGATCTGGAGGGCGGAGAGTGCAAGAGAGGGGGGCGGCGGATCTAGAGGGCGGAGCCGCGGAGAGTGCGAGAGGGCGGATCTAGAGGAAGGAGGAGACGAGGGCGAGACGGGAGTCGCGGAGTCGCCGAGGAGATGTGGAATCGAGGAAATGTGGGTGGCGGCTGGGGAGTCGGGACTCGGGACTCGGTAGACTGGGGAGCTGGGTGGCTACGGGTTAGGGTTTTGTTTTGTAACTTTTGTTAGATGGCGGGTAAACGGGTGAGACGGGTATGGGTAGAGCCTACCAGTACCCGTGCCCGTTTACCCAATGAGCAGAGAATTCCCCCCATTTTCATACCCGTGGGCAGAAAATACACCCCATACCCGGCTCTATTAGGGTATTTACCCACAGGTAAACGGGCACAACTGCCATCCCTAGACACGACGGCTCGCATGGTGCTACACGTCGATGTGTTGGTCTAGCAGCCCGAAATGCTAGTCCAAAATACCAAGGTGACGAGCCATATCTACAAATCAATTTGAAGTTAGCAATTACGACACAATTAATGGTTTAATTATTGATAGGGTAGCTCCAGAAATTATTTAATTTATTCCTAGCAAATTTCATGTATATTATTATGCGTACTTAATTTCTCATTGGTGCATACACATTTATCTACCGCTCTAAATAACTTTAAATCACAGGGTCACTCGACTAAATTCTTCCATCTTGGTACCGACTCTTTTCCTGTAATTAGTACACGCGTGACGATTTACTCACAAATATAATAGAAAGTAAATCTTAAATAATAATTAAATGAATTATACTAATGCATCCCTATGGGATCCCTGAAATTTATTATAGTCATTTGCAGATTTTTACGACTCAAATGCTATTCAAATCGCCGCCTATAGTTTTAATCGCTATAGGTAATCTTAAATCACCGTGTACTATTTTAAGTCAACACGTGCTATTCTAATCATCATGAATAGTTTTAAATCTTTTGATGGCTATTAATTATTCTAATAGTTGAGAACAATTATTAGGGAGTTTCTGCAATTTATAAGCAACTAACATAATTAACTAGGCCTTCAAATGCACAACAGAGTGATCTAAACGGCAATAAAACTATTAACAACTATTGGTGTTAGTTTCAAAACTGCATATCTAATGATTTTAGTTGCTATCCTACCATGTTTCAAAAGTAAATCTACAAGCAAATGTAGCGAACTCACTGTCGTTGATGCGTAGATCTCTCCTCCTCTCTTCCCCTCCCTCTCCTCTCCTCTCCTCCCTCCTCTCCTCTCTTCGTCTCCTCTCCTCTCCTCCTCTCCTCTCTCTCTTCTCCACTTCTCCCCCTTCCTTCCTTTCTCTCGGGCAAAATGAGAGCACACGAGAGAAATGAGAGCACGGTGTCCAACCGTGGAGTGACATATGGTCAAAACTACAAAAAAAAAATAAAAAGCAAGTATAATATTTTAATTCGGAATAAAAAATCGATTATTTTAAAAAAAATCATCATTACCTTCTCTTAGCATTTCCCTCTTATCCAAACCCTTGATTCACTTATCTTCTCCTCACTACTCTTGTCTTCATTTGATTGTAACAACCTCATTTTTGAAATACTTTCCTCGCCTTCAATTAGTAGATGGTTAGGCACGTCTCCTGTAGTTAAATTTAAGGTTGAGATGCAACCGATTAAAATACAAGTGATCAGAAGGAATATGTGCACCATATATGACGGGAAAAGACCTCCTATATGCACTCAAGCTCGAAGGGAAGGAGTTCTAGAGGTGATGAATCTCGCTGCCCTTAGGAGCTTCCACCCGAGAAGATTAATGCTATCAAGGCTAGACCCTTATGGCTAGGTTGCTAGAGCTCACTTGTAGATATTAGTATATGTGAGCTAAGTACCCTTTTTGTGATGAATTTCGCCAAATAGATGCTACAATGAATGGTTGTGTTATGCTACTTATGTGTTGTATGGTTTGGCTATTTACCTATGGGGGTCGTATTTCATATACCATGTAAAATCCTAATATTTATGTTAAATTAATTGTGTGTTGTCCTTATAGTTTGCTTATTCATTTATCTTGATGAGTTGGTTGTTGTCTTTTGCAAATTAAATCAAGTACTATATATTTCCCCATTGTCCTACTTACCTTGTGCTATTTCCCTCTCGCCTCTTCTTGGAAGTGTTAGTCCTTTTGCAAGGAGCAAATTTAAGTGGTAGTAAAGAAAAAGATAAGGAAATGAATTGTGCCTAAACAAAGCCAGTGCATGTTGTTTCTGCAAAAATGCTTTTGACTGATAAGAACCACCGATCCTAGAGCAAGCTATTTCCAGTTAAAAGCACCTAGTTAATGGATAAAGGACAGAGATTAATTGTATATTACCTTCATGGTCTGAGGTAATAATTTTTAAATGGTGCAAATTTGGGAATTGTAGCTAATGATGAGTTATTGGAAGTTGGCAAAAGAAATGCCGATCAATTTTCATTTTTTAAAGTTGTACATGGTGGATTGATTGGTCTTTTAGGATGCCAAAGTATAAACCTATCAGACCTCGAAGCGATTACTCCAAATCATCTGTGTAAATTGCACTAGTCTAGGATCAGCTATTGCACACAGCGGTAATAGGGACACATATCAAGCACAATGACAAACTTTATTAAATAAAAGAGTACAACCTTATAGCCAAAGTTTACATCAATGCTTATTGGCAATAATAGTAAATGAAAATTACAGTAGAATCAAATAAGTAAATAGCAAAGCCCAAGAGCCTGCCCACAGGCAGATGATAGTAAGACGCGGCCTACTCATTCTGGTCCTCAACGTAGTCGAAGCAGTCCTTCTCTAAGTAGAGATAGTAAGAGTGAGTACGAAATTGTACTACACAAGTTACACAGAAAATGCAAGAATAATGTAAGGCTAACAAAGAAAGGCAAAGATGGTTATTTGAGCGTAAAGCATTATTTAAGGAAATACAATAAGTAGATATGAAATTGCAAAATTTAGTACAATAAGTAAAGATAGAAATTTAAACAAAATAATATCGCTAGTGCAGGCACCGACCTGACACTAATCTAACCACGGGTATCCCATTCAGACCATCTTTCTCCAAAAAGATTCCATATTTCTGTCTAAAACCATTTTATGTAAAACAAAGTCTAATCCGTGAAAAACTTTACTCAGCATGCTTGACCATGTGCACGACTATCTAGGATAGTTTATACACTCTACAGAGGTTGTACCGCTTTACCTACAAGATATGATTAACTTATGTTGTTGGCTCCTACACGCTTTCGTAGGCATGCGACTGAGTAATCACAATAAGGCCTTTACAAAGCAAAGCCGTCATCCTGGCCACACCTGCACTAAGGTTTCACTCCAATAAGAAATCCACCAGATCAGTGCCCCCTCTTGTGCCATGTGAGACTTCCTATGGGCTACACCATGCTCACATTTAGTTTATAGTGAGACACAGGTTGGGACATGCTAATTAGTCAGCCAAGACTGCCCCACACTAGCCTTGCGGTTATACGATAGGGTTTTGTAGTAGTAGCTCATAAACCGATGCTTAATTGACTTAGACACTTTCCGCATACCCTTTGTGTCAGGCATCAACATTGTGTTACCGAACAACAATGTTTGCCAGCAAACACCCACCATCTAACCATTTGGCTAAGTCTAAACCAAGTTTTAATATTTTATTTTAAAATATTCCATAGACTTTCTTGACTCACCGAAGTCAAGAATACTTTTTTAAAAACTCATCATTTTATGTGAAAAGTTATCCCAATCTAAAGTTATTTCCAGGCAAGACTAAGCATTTGCTATAAAAGTTCTCTAGCCATACTAGTGTAAAAACAAGAGTTTTATTCTAGGGTGACAAGGTACAGGAATTTGCAATGCCAAAGATGTCATAACAATAGGGTATTAGCTAAAGTAAAACATGAATTGAAATACTGTGAATAAAATTAAGCAATACAATATAATTTAAAATAAGATAACTTTATTTATAAACTGGGATCAACATGGTCAAGGTGTGTAACTTGCCTTGCTCCGCTGACTGGTGTGAATCATCATAGAAGAATCCCTCAGAATCGTCGTAGTCTACAAGTAAAAATATCCCGCAAAATTCAAATAAACTCTAAAAATTTGAAAACATTCAGATTTGAATAGATAATGATTTTAGATGAATTTAGAAATTTGAATGGGTCTAATCAGAGCTAGGATGAAGGAGAACAAGCTCATAGAAGTTTGAAATCTAAAAGAATTGAATATACTAAATTTTTGGAGTTATTTTTCTAAAGGAAAAGTGAATTATGATGTCAGCAGGGGATTTTCATTTTTGGTCGAATTAATTTTCTATGGGAAAATCAGATTTAAGATGTAAGGCTGACATCAGCCCTACATGTGGCTGCTGACATGGCAATTTTTGCTGACTTGGCTACCATCTGGCTGACACGTGGTGCTGACATGGCTTGGGGGTGGCCCTGTGCTAACGTGGCATACCATGTGGCTCCACATGGTGTCCATGTGGACTTGTGCCATGATATGGCACACAATGTGGCTACCACATGGATGCGTGCACTAGTGTGGCGGGTGGGGTGCAACGTGACTTCCGTGTAGCCATGGCACTCCAAGCTGGCATGCCATGTGGCACCACATGGACACCACATGAGCTCCGTGTGCTGACCTGGTGCACCAGTGAGGGGTGGCACACAAGTCCGTTGGTCGCTAACGATGAAGGCCACGACGAGGGTGGGTGTTGAGCACAAAAGAGAAAGGGAGGTGAGGGCACTCGATTTCACATAGGCATGAGGCTCAAGGACCCGTGGAGGCAACCAGCGGTGAGAAGAGGCAGTGGTGGCACATGGCTCTGGTGAAGATGGCGGTTAGACGGTGAATAGGCATGATCGAGGGTTGGACGAAATTGTAGTGGCGTGGTGAAGTCGGTGGTGGCGACGCTGAGCTCCAGATGTGGCCCGGGGTGATGAGGAGAGCTCATTGGAGTAAAGCCGGTGCTCGAAGAGGAGAGAGCACGGTGCGGGGGTGCCTCGGGGACTGGGAGAGGAATATGGAGGTGGGAAGGTGTAGTACGAGGAGAGGCGAAGCTGAAGGGGGTTTTATAGGGTGAGGGGTGGTGTGCGGTAGTGGATTCCTCGTTAGAACATTCGAGAAGCTAGTGGCCATGGGAGGATAAGGGAGGCGGCTGGCATAAAGAATGGGGAGGAGTGGGCACGAGGCATGCCGAAGGGGAGAGGAGTTACGGGCTGGGCACACGTGGGATAGAGGGACGGTGGGTAGGGCGGGCAAGCGCAATGGCCAGGCGGCACGGCCGAGGAAGGAGGGAAGAGTGTGGAAGAAGACAGGGAAGGGAAGGGAGAGAGGGCTAACGGGTGGCCCTGGGCCACGGATGGAGGGTGTGTGGCGGCTCGGTGGATCTAGGCTGTCATGCAGGGGAAAGAGAGAGGACAATGGGGATGGGCCAACGCGGGGCAAGGAAGGATTTGGGCTAGCCACGTGTCGGCCATGGAGAGAGGGAGGGAGTTTTAAAATTCAAATTTTGTTTTCGGTTTTCCACAGACTCCCAAAAAGCAAAGAAAAGCCTAAAAAATAGCAAAAAAGCCAAATAAATCCCAAAAAATTCTAGAAACTAGAAGGAACGCTACAAAAATAAAATCAACTTGGTTTGGCTAAAAATAAACATAAGTTTTATTATATTTCACTCTAGGCCAAAATAAAAAGAGAGGAAATAAATTTTAGAAAATCCAATAAATTGAATAATTGGATTGGTATATGGATTTGATTAAGGGAATCATGATAACTAGGGGCTTTGCATAGAATTCTGGATTGCAATCATATTCAAATTTAATGTTGTTCATGGATGTGAAAGAGAGGATATGTCTAGGACATATAATCTAATTTTAAGTTATGCAATGATTTGGTGGAATGATTACTTGATTCAAGATAGTTATCAATTGAAGTTTATGGAGTGCAATTGTAGTGTAGTACTGACTATGGAAGTCTACACTATGACGAAGTTGAAGGAAATGGGATCTTGATCATGAATAAATATGTGGGTTGAATTATGGATTTGAATCTTGAATAGATTGGATTTTAGTTTGGTATGGCGTGGTATGATCTAAATTATCTTGGGATTGCTTATGGAACTATGAATAAATCGAATGGGAAAATTATCTAAAATTTTGATAACTTGTTGGTAGATAAATTAATTGATTAAAATGATGGATTATATTTGATTTCTAGGACTTTCATATGAGAACATAATTGTGTTGGGCACGATAATTGATATTGGTGAAATTTTGGTTGAGGTTATGATTGATTTTTAGGTTGATCGATTTATTCCTACTTTTCGAGTTTTAAGCATTGGAGTAAGAGAACTTCAAATTGATGACACTAGAGTTTTAATTACAGAATATGAAAATACGAGAGTGTCATACCTTGATGGAATGGATGAGTATTGTAGTAACCAAAATTGAATCTTGAAATAACAGGGATAGATTTTATCTGTGGACCATTGAAAGATAAAAAGTATTTGGTTGATACCATGATTATAGTGTAATGTTATCTTGCTGGGTGACCTACCACAAATCGGAGTAATGTGAAAATAATTGAAAGAGCAATCCTCAGTGGATGTATGATTTGTGTAATCTTGAGGCCATATAGAGTGGTGGGTTATAGATCAATTTGCGGGAACATATAGATGAATTAAAGGATCATGTGATTTATCAAAGGATGTGATGGAATTGAAATTCAAAGATGAAATTGAAGGTTTTTGTAACCAAAAGAGAATTAACGGTAGATTGGCTTAGTTCGGATGATCGTTAGTAAAGTGAGAAGTTGGATTTTTATCCATGATTCTTGAGCTTGATCCTAAATAATTGAGTTAATTATATTGCCATGTGATTTAACTTTGGGGATTACTTGTACTTGTGAATTTTGGTGGATGTTACCATTGATGGTTGGATATGAGTTATATTTAAAATCAGTAAGAGTATAAGTGTGAGTTATAGGCATGTGTACGGGTAATACTAAACATATATGAAAAGGATGTTCAAATTGGATTAAGTGCATATTGTGGATTGGATAGATGGTAATGAGTATCATTTCGAACTTGGACCAGAGATATTTTAGTCGGTATATCAAGGAGTTGTGAGCTAAATTTGGATATGATCGGTTGGCGTTAGAAATTAGAATTATGATGAGATCAAAAATTTTTTTTGGTTATTGCTGATGGTAATATATTGGGATGACTAAATGGTTGACCATGGTGGAATTAAGTGCATGATGAAGTGGTGTACAATTTTATTCGGTGGAATCCATTCTAGATTTAGATTTATCTTAATTGGAAATAATCCTTGAGAATCAATATGATTAAGTTGATTAAGCTAATTGGAGTAATAAAGAGATTGACATGTGTTGTAGGGGTGGCCCCCACCTAAACCCAGCAGGACTGTTAGAAGGTTATAGGGCCCAAAATGGGACATATGTAATGGCTTAAATACCCCTGGCAAGGAGGTACCGATGTAAGGGCACATTTGTAATAGCACAGCCCATATGAATATATATACCAAGGGAAGACTAGAGGGGGAGGCACGATCACTCTCTCCCAACTCTCCACTACCACATCTCTCTCTGTTTGGTCTGTAACCACAGCAGTTGGCGCCGTCCGTGGGGAGGACAGGAGCAAGCCTAAAATCCGAAGAAGGATGGCACCGAAAAAAGCTTCGTCGACGGCGGCGAAGGGAAAGGAGGCGGCTGGGCCGGAGCGTCGCGGGGGTACCAAGGCTTCAGCATCGGCTGTCGCGGGCGCGGGTGACGGCGCAGGCGCGGTGGTCGCGGGCATCGACGCTCGCACTGCTATGACCGACCCCGCCACCGGCGCTGAGACGGCCGACCCCGCCACTGGCGCTGAGACGGCCGACCCCGCCACTGGCGTCGCAACGACCAACCCCGCCGACGCATCATGTAACATCCTGGGAAATATAAATAATAAGTTATGGAGTTTTGGATTATTTTATTTGCTTTTTATTTGAACTTGGAGTTTATTGGCTTTTTGTAAATATAAATGAATTGCAAAAATAAAAAGAGAGGGAAGAAACCACGCATAAAATGATAAAACATACACATCAAATAAGAATCTGAAAAGGTGATCCAGAAAGGAATGGGGAAAATTTTGGTTTAAACATAAAGCCCTCATTTTTAAATAATGGCATGAATAACAAAAGAAGCAAATAAATTAAATACCAACAATAGTTAAAAATATTTTTGTTAAGTCCAGAATGTCCTCAGGAACTTCTGTGAATTTTCCTGAAGTTTTTGGAAGTAATTTCAGATTTTTCTGAGATTTATTCAATTAGCTGCGCATTTCTGAAAATCCTGAAAAATAAAAATGAAAAATCACCCTCCTTCTCCCCTCGGGCCGACACCTGGCCGGCCCGATGCACGACGCGTCGCCCGCGCCCTCCATTGCGCGGCCCAGCTTCCGCGGGCACAGCGCGCGCCGCTGCCATGCGGACCCGCATCCCGCCCGCGCCTCTCCTCCCGCTGCCGCGTGGCCGCGCGGACGCCCGCGTGCGCAGCGCGCCCGCTCTCACTGCGCGGTGGACCCGCCCGCGCTCGCTCCCTCGCGCCTCTCCTCGCTGACAGCGGCCCCGCCTCCGCTTGCTCTCCCTCGCCCACACGCCAGGCCTCCCTCTCCCTCTGGCCGGTGGCCCTCACGCCCGCGCGCTCCTCTTCCTCCTCTGGCCTCTCTTCTCCACGCGCCCGCTTCGCCATTTCTCCTCACGCTCGCGCTCTGCCGCAGCGAATCCTTCACCTCGCGGGCAAATTAAAAAGTACAGTTACAGGAGGGGGGACTCACCTCTTCCGCCATCTCTCTCCTACGAAATCTCGGTGAAGATCTCGTCCACTCCCCCTCGCCGGCATGAACAGCGGAGGGCCGAATGTGGACCTCGCCGTACGAGCCCTCTCCGGCTATAAAAGCCCCTTCCGTGAGCCGCATTGGCACCGCAGAACCTTCCTCCTCCCTATCCTGGCCGCAAGTTAGCCGTAGTGCCCTGAATCGCCGCCGGCTCACTCTTTCTTCCCGAGCTCCGGCGCCACCCTTCCCGTCGATTCCGGCCACCCCGAAGCCAAACCGAGCTCCTGAAGCTTCGTGGGAGCGCGGTGAAGCTGACCCCAGCCTTCCCCGCACCTCCCGAAGCCCGTAGCTCGCCGTCACCGGAGCTCCCGCCCGAGCCTCCGCCGTCGCACGCTGCCAGCCTTCTCCGGCCACCGTCGTCCCCGGCCGCCTACACCAGAAGCTTCGCCATCGCACCAAGGTTATATTCTACGCAACCCCCGAGCCTTCCCGACAACCCTCGCCGCCGGCCACCGACGTCTCCGACATTCCTCTGCTCGGCTCCCTCCTGAAGCTGCTTCAATGGGAATTATTACCCTTATAGGGTAAGCATCGCTCGGCTTGACCGAGTGGCTTCCTGCGCCATCTCTCCCTCCCTCCTGCTCCCGCGTCGCGTGTTCGAGCCCGGCTCCGCGCGCGCGGTTGAGCATGTCTTTTGATTTTTCTCTCAGGCTGACAGGTAGGCCCCACTTGTCGGTCACTGTAACCAAAGCAGCCCGCTGACCCCTGGGTCCCACATGTCAGCGGCACAAGAAATTAAAATAAAAAGATAATGAATTAAAAACTCCAGTGGGACCCACTGTCAGAAATTTAATAAATTTTGGAATTTACTGAACTGAGAACTTCAAATATTCATAACTTTCTCATTTTAACTCCAAATTGGATGAGATAAATTTATAAATTCATCTAAAATCAAGATCTGTCCAATGGAACTAAAATCATAATTTTTAGAGTTCATTTGAAATTCGGGTAATGTTTTGTTTTGACATTTTCTTTTTATCCAAATTTTCGCGCACGATTAAAATAACTTGCGAAGCTCAGGAAAATAAGATAACTGATTTAAGTTCAAATAAAATTTACCTGTACATCAAGTATAGAATTATGAGCATATGGACAAATAAGTGGTTAAGGGAAATAGTTGGTAAAAGTTAAATAATTAATTGGAATGCAAATAAAAATACAAATAAAACACGATGTAGGGATAAATTAAGATTCATGCAACATAGGGATGCAGCCTGGGATTACTGTATGTCAAATCTAGATTTACTAATCTAACTCTAATGGTACCTCTGATTCATATAAGTGTAGCCAACTAAGATATGGTTGTCATTCCTATAGCTTTAAAAGATACATAAATTGGTAGTAACCTTTAATCAAAAGGGTGTCTTTTAAGTAGAAATGTCTATATATGCGTGGCAAGTATAACAAAGTAACCCCTAGGACATCAGATGTTAAAAGTAATCTACCTAATGTAGCAGTGTGATTAGTAGTCATCACAAGCATGCCATCGACAAATAAATCTCAACCGTAGACTCGGTAGAGTATTGATAGTAAGATATGACCTAAGTATAGCATGCTTGGTTCTACATAAATAAATTTACATAACAATAATAATAACATCAACATTGTAATAATAGTTAAAATATACGCAGAATATCTACGATACCTAATTTGAAGAGCCTCTTTAATTAAAAAGTCAGGTTGGAGTACCTACAAAAATCCCTATGTAATCGGTAATTAAAATAATTTTACCACCTCGTATTTTAATGAACAAGGTAATATTAGCGCAGCCTAAAAATAAATAAATACATCTCAAACCGCTAAAAATATAAGCTATAAGATTGATTCGACAAACCAGAAATCATATACATCATGTATATAACTCATGCCCCAACTTTTAGAAAGTTAATATTGGACAAGGCACCACCCTACACTCCACTACAGTCTTACGTCTACACATAGGTCTAATATGGCTCATGGAACTTCCTTAATAAATATAAAAGTAATAAAAAGAAGTTATTAAATAAGATGGGTTAACCCGTGGTATTCGGTGCCATCCTCAAATCCGAAGTAAGAATAACATCGTCAATATCCCTGTATCGCGAACCCTCCTTAGCCTCTGCTTAACCCAACCATCACTTTGCCCCCAACCTCGTGTAACCCCGTCAGTCCTCTGCACCCAATTAGCATTGCCTCAAATCACCCATTAAATCATAATAAAACTAAATTGAGTTTATTCCGAGTTATTTGGATCTTTTGAGTTATTTGCTTTCTTTTTGGATTCAGTCGTTTGTCGCGTAATTAGAAACTAAAGTTCGAAGATTCCACGGATCAAGCGAGATCAAGAGCGAGGCGAAGAAAAGATCCGAAGCTCAAGAGAAAGCATTGCGTGAGCTCAAGACCGCGGTAAACCGCGCCAGGCGAGTCAATACTTTGATCATGTTGAACCTACATTTCATGCAAATTAATTTGTTTTAAATTAACAAATTGCATGCTGTTATTTTTATGCAAATACATGCTAAATTTAATATTCTAGTTATATGCCACTGATACCTTGAATAATATTACACCCTCTGTTGAAATGTTTGAATAAACGAACCTTGTCGCCCTAGCAAAACTATAATAGTAACATTTCGAAAATAAGTCCGTAATTGTATGCCATGCTTAGCATTGATTAAGGAACCTGGGGCAAGAAATTGCCCCAAGCATCACTTTTATTCATGAGAAATTGATTCGGGCAGTCATGACGGGAATGACTGATATATGTTGGTATGATTACTTTATGTTTCAAAAATCCCCAACTTGCTTTAATGTCTGGGTGGATTGGTTCGAGGGTGTGAATGTGTATGTGTATGAGTGGTGCAGTGAATGCACAGTGTGGTGCGATGGAAGCACAAAATTGAGTTAGTGATGGACCAGAGTTGGGATAGTGGCAGACCGCCCAGATAACCCTAAGGACTGAATCTTGTCATGTCACCCCGTGTATGACAAGCACAACCGCAAGCTGGCCAAGTGTAGGCAGGGTTTACTAATTTGTGTGGCTCTAAGGTGGTTACGTGAAGGTATGACCACGAGCAAAGGGATGGATGGTCGCATCCCCGCCTTTGCCCGTGATGGCTCACGAGGGACCCTTCCCGAGGGATGGTCGTATCCTACGGAAGATAGACCTTAGCGGGCGTAACCACAGTAGGACTATGCATTGTAACAATCCTGTGATAGTCTACTCAACCGCATGGCTAAGGAATCATGTGGGGCAACGGGTGGATTTATCTCTTGTGGGTAAAGTGTGCAAAACTCTGCAGAGTCAAAACTATTCGAATAGCCGTGCCCACGGTCAAGGGCAGACATGGGAACTTAACCAGATATAGTTCTATTTCAAAATGTTTTATGATGGGTTGGAAAAGTGGAAGGGCAGTGTAAGGCCCTAGTTAGTGAAATGACCTGGGTGTCGTCCCAGTGAAATGACCTGGGTGTCGTCCCAGTGTTAAGTTAAGCGGCTATAACGCTGAAAAGAAATTGCTATACGGTGCAGATGCCATGTAACGGTGGATGGAATCTGGATCACTAATATTATTGCATGTTCTTGAACATTATGCTTTTGTTCAAAATGCTAGGTCTTAAGGATTTATATATAATTGTATTCAAAAGCACTCTTCGCAAAAAGAAAATAAACCTAAAGCCATCCTTTGGTTAGCCATACATGTTAAATATTGCATTCTGTGTGTTGGCTCGCTGAGCACGGGGTCGGAGTGCTCATGCTCGCTTTTGCGACAAATTCAGGAGCAGGAATCAGATCACTGCGCTTCAACAATACTTTTGGATCATGATGGCAAAGAAGATGAAGATGTCAAGAACTAGGCCGCGATCCTCCAGTTGGCTGCCTGTGGGCATGTCCTGAAGGTCCCACCTGTGTGCTTCGTTCTTCCGCTGCTGCAATTTATTGATTTCGGCCTAATCGGCCCATGAGTAAGTTTATTATTTTAATTACGTTTTCGCATGATATGTACTTTGATATTCAGAACTGTAACTGTGTGCACTATCTACTGATCCAGGGAATAGTGCAATTAAACACAGTAGATTCCGAATTGTAAAATCTGGGTCTGACACATCAGCGACCAACCCCGCCACCCTCGCCGCAACACTCACCGGCAGCGCTGACCGGGTGGTTGGAGATAGCCACAACGGAGCGACCGGCAGCTCGGGAGCTCGCGAGGCGATCGTACCCGTGCTGACCCGTCCGCTTGGCGCGCCGGCGGCCCCGCACGCACCAGCGGTGGAAAGCGCCCTGCTAACGGCCCTCAATGCGTTCCAGCGGGAGCTAGGGGATCTTCGCGGCGCTGTCCGAGACATGCAAGAGGCCCGGAGCCAGCAAGCCGCGCCAGTGGTCGCGCCAGAGCCCGCGCCGGAAAGGGCAGGTAGCCGCGGCGCCCCCACATCCAGCCGTGTGCCACGGCGACGCGTCGATCCAGAGTCCCCGCTTTCGGCAGGACTACAGCAGGTGGCGTGGCCCGAAGACTTCACATTCCCAAGTGTCATCGAGCCTTACAAAGGCGATACGGACCCTCGCGAGTTTGTGCGTGTGTACGAAACCGCAATCGAGGCCGCGGGTGGAGACGACATCACAAAGGCGAAGGGGCTCCCCCTCGCGCTGGAAGGAGTGGCGCTTTCCTGGTTTTTTACCACAGAGCCAAACTCCATCTACGCGTGGGAGCAGATCCGCGACCGCCTTTACAACAACTTTCAAGGGAGCTATGTCGAGCGGGTCGACGCAGACCAGCTCTTCGCAGTGAAGCAGAAACCTTCGGAGAAGCTCCGGGACTACTCCAAGCACTTCGCGAAGGTGCGCTGCCAAGTCAAAGACATTAATGAGACAACCGTTATCAACGCGGCCATACAGGGCCTTCGCCCGGGCCCCATGGCCAAATACAACGCGCGGAAGCCTATCAAGACAGTCGCCAAGCTCTTCGACAAAATGGAGGAGTACGCGCGGGCAGAGGAGGAGGCGCGGAGACGCAGCGCCGCCGCCCTCGACCTCACCCAAGCAAAATGCTTGCCACACGAGGGGGGGCGAGTGATGATTCCCCGAAGCAGGGCCACAGACGAGAACCCCGGGAGGACGCTCCTGGTGGTAGCGATACCGGGGGGCAGGAGGGCTCTTCAAGGGGCAGGCGCAAGCCCCGACGTCGCCAGCGCAGGCCACAAAAGGTCCGCCATGTCCTCAGCATCGAGAATGCCCCTCGAGGACCTGCCCCCACCTCGTGGGGAGGGGGTCGGGGATGCGAAGGCGGACCAGATCGCGACGGGCGACCCCGCGCGGAGCAAGAAATTCTAGATTACGGCAAGTGGTGTGAGGTGCACGGTTACGGCGACCACCACACGAAGATGTGCGTCGAAGTCATGGAGTTGCGACGGACGGCGGCCGGAGCTCGGGCCGCATCCGGGGAAGGCACGTGGTGCCGCTCCATCAGCGTTATCACCGGAAGGTCCCTATCGGGGGCCCCCTTGGAGCAGCCGCAATCGTGGGTGCCGCCCCGCGACATTACCTTCACCCTCGATGACGCCAGGGGCGTGGAGTTCCCTCACCAAGACCCTTTAGTCATCCAGGCTTACATCGCAGGCCATGACGTCAGGTGCATCCTTGTCGACGGAAGCAGCTCCGCGAACATTCTGTTCGCGGGGGCCCTCAATCGTATGTGAATCCCCCGAAGCCGCTTAGAGCCGTCAGGAGCTCCACTTCAAGGCTTCGGAGGCCAACCGCTGGAAGCCATAGGACACGTGTCTCTCCCAGTTACGTTCCACCGGGAGGGTAACACCCGAAGCGCGCACGTCATCTTCGATGTCGTAGACATCCTGCACCCCTACAACGTCATATTGGGACGGCCCGCCATCAACTCCCTCGAGGCGATCCCGCACCACGCCTTCATATTGGGCGTGATCACTGTCTTCGGCGACCAGGACCTCG
The DNA here is from genome assembly GCA_017311315.1 of Dendrocalamus latiflorus. NCBI lineage: Eukaryota > Viridiplantae > Streptophyta > Magnoliopsida > Poales > Poaceae > Dendrocalamus > Dendrocalamus latiflorus. The sequence continues at coordinate 19,987,648 of CM029629.1, read as the reverse complement.
CCAGACGCATCGAAGTCAGCAGACGGGATTTACACCGACCGGTGCATGTCCTCCCAGGCATGCTCGGCGATACGCCCTCCGCTTTGGGATGGACACCTAAGCCTCGGCCCGAGGGTGGATTCAAAAAGGTTCTGCTCCAGGCGGAGGGCCAGTTTGTATCCATTGGCGAGGGGCTCCCTACGGAGGTCGAGCGAGACCTACCCCAAGTGCTTCAGAACAACGTCGACATTTTCGCATGGTCACCGGAGGACATTAAGGGCGTAGATTGCGCAGTAATCGAGCATCGCTTGGCGGTCCGCCCTGACGCCAAGCCAGTCAAGCAAAAGCTTCGTCGCATGTCCATGGATCGGCAGCAGGCGGCCAAGGTGGAGGTGGCGAAGCTTCTCCGGGCCGGGGTCAATCGCGAGGTCCACCACCCAGAGTGGCTCGCCAACCCAGTGTGGGTCAAAAAGGCCAGCGGGGCCTGGCGTATGTGCATTGACTTCACGGCACTCAACAAGGCATGCCCAAAGGACAATTACCCCTTGCCACGCATCGATCAACTGGTCGACGCTACCGCCGGGTGTGAGCTAATGAGCTTCCTGGATGCCTACTCTGGCTACCACCAGGTATACATGGCCGAAGACGGCGAGGACAAGACCAGTTTCATCACACCGATTGGGACTTTTTGCTTCGTCAGAATGCCCTTCGGCTTGAAGAACGCAGGCGCTACCTTCACCCGCCTCGTCGCACTTGCCCTCGCCGCCCAGCTTGGGAGGAATGTGGAAGCCTACGTCGATGACGTGGTAGTCAAAACCCGGCAGCTCGCTTCGCACGGCCGGGACCTCCAGGAGACCTTCGACAACCTCAGGAAGGCTGGCATCAAGCTCAACCCCGACAAATGCGTCTTTGGTGTGCAGGCGGGCAAACTACTGGGCTTCCTCGTATCCAGACAAGGCATCCAGGCGAATCCCGATAAGGTCGAGGCCATCATGGGTATGGAGCCGCCCAAGACGACGAGGGAGGTCCAGAGGCTGGCGGGCCGCATGGCAGCCCTAAGCCGCTTCCTATCTAGGGCGGCGGAGCGGGGTCTGCCATTCTTTAAGACACTCCGCGGGTGCGACGGATTTCGTTGGGATGGCGACTTTGCGGAGGCCTTCAACGAGCTCAAGAAACACCTGGCGAGCCTCCCCACTCTGGTCGCCCCAACACCAGAGGCTCCCCTCTTGCTCTATCTGGCCACGTCGGTTACAGCGGTCAGTGCCGTCCTCGTCCTAGAGGAAGGCGCCGTACAGCGGCCCGTATACTTCGTCTCCGAAGCCCTCCAAGGCGCCAAGACGAGATATACGGAGCTCGAAAAGCTCGCTTACACGTTGGTCATGGCCTCCAGAAAGCTTCGGTATTATTTTTTGGCTCACCCAATCACAGTACCTTCCTCGTTCCCCCTGGCGGAGATGTTACACAATAAATAATCCATGGGGCGCATCGGCAAGTGGGCTGCCGAGATCGCCCCGTTCTCCCTGACGTACGCCTCGCGGACGGCAATCGAATCTCAAGTCCTCGCCGACTTCCTCGCAGAATGGACTCCGCTGGCTCAGCCCGCCTAGAAGCACGACGACCCAGTATGGACTCTCACCATCGACGGAGCCTACGACGTCGCGGGCGCGGGCGTAGGCGCAGTGATTGTTACGCCCGAGGGGCAGCGCCTGCTATACTCGGCGCGCCTTGCGTTTCCGGCCACCAATAACACAGCTGAGTATGAAGCGCTGCTCTTCGGCCTGACGAAGCTCAAGGCGATGGGTGCGCGGCGCGTGCTCGTCCGCACGGACTCGCGTTTGGTGGCAGGCCACGTAGACAAGTCATATCAAGCCAAGGACCCCGAGCTGGCCAAATACCTCGCGGCCGTAAGAGCGAGGGAAAGGCATTTCTTGGGCATCACGGTCAAGGCTATCCCTCGTGCGGAAAATGAGCAGGCCGACGCCCTCGCAAAGGCGGCCAGCCAACAACTGTCACCCCCTGACGGGGCGTTTTACGAGGTGTAACCGCAGGCGGCCATCGCGTAGGACAACCGGGACGTGGCCCTCGTGCACCACATCGTCCAGCAGGGCAACTGGCGAGAGCCTGTCTTCAATTTCCTGCAGGGCATTGCCGAGCCGGAGGACCTCACCGAGCTCCGGCGTCTGCAATACCGTGCCAGATCCTTCCAGGTGTTCGAAGGGACACTCTACAAAAAGGGAGTCTGCGCACCGCTCCTGTGCTACCTCTCGCACGAAGAAGGGAAAAAGCTCCTTGCGGAGATCCACGCGGGGGTGTGTGGGTCTCACCTCGCGCCAAGGTCGTTGGTCCGCAAGGCATTCAGGCAAGGCTTTTACTGGCCGACGGCCATCACTGACGCCCAGGACCTCGTGCGTCGGTGTTAGGGGTGCCAGTGGATGGGACGTATCATCCGCAGGCCCCTGACGAACCTCAACCCTATTCCCCCGGTGTGGCCGCTGGCACGCTGGGGCGTCGACATAGTGGGTCCACTTCCCCGAGCCCCAGGGGACCTGCGGTTCATGGTAGTTGCACTGGAATATTTTTCCAGGTGGCCAGAGGCGGTAGCCCTGGCCAAAATAACCTCGGCGGCCATGCAGCGCTTCCTTTGGCAGAACATTATATGTCGCTTCGGCGTGCCCAGGGAGCTCACCGTCGACAACGGCCTGCAATTTGATGCCACCTTATTCAAAGAGTTCTATGACAATATGAGCATCACGCTTCGGTTCGCCTCGGTCGGGCACCCCCAGTCCAACGAAGCAGTCGAGAGGGCGAATAGCGCCATCTCTATCGCCATCAAAAAGCGCCTGGCAGGGTTGCCAAAGGGCAAGTGACCGAGCGAGCTTCACAGCATCCTCTGGTCCCTTCGCACAACGGTAACACGCCCGACGGGGTTCACGCCTTTCAAACTCCTTTTTGGTGATGAGGCAGTGACGCTTGAGGAAATCAAGGCTGGCTCGCGAAGGGTCCTCGTCCAAGCGCCCGACGAGGAGCGTCGCGTGTCCTTGGACCTCCTCGACGGGGCGCGGGCAAGCGAAGCCCAACATGTCGCAAAGTACGCGTGGCAGACCGTGCGTACTCGAGACCGGTCCCTGTATCCGCGAGTATTCAATCCTGGGGATCTCGTCCTCAGAGTGGCGCTCCATGCGGAGACCGTTGGCAAGCTGGAGTCCAAGTGGGAAGGTCCATACATCATGGCGGAAGCACTATAGAAGGGAGCATAACACCTCACCACACTCGAGGGGCAAATTCTCCGCCACACATGGAACGCGGATAAGTTGCGGCGATACTACGCCTAGAAGCAGGATGAAAAGTATAGCGGCATCAGCCCCTCCTTGTACGATGCTCGCCCGCGCAAACGGGAGTTCAATAAAACCGGCTGTTCGCAGAAAGTACCATGTTGTCTGGCCACAATGTACAGCAGATCACCCCCGCCCGCGCCAGTCTACGGACTCTAAACGAAGTCGTAGCGTCGAGGTCCGCCTCCGCACGCGCCAGTCTATGGATTCTAAATGAAGTCGTAGTGTCGATGTCCGCCTCCGCACGCGCCAGTCTACGGACTCTAAATGAAGTCGTAGCGTCGAGGTCCGCCTCCGCACGCGCCAGTCTACGAACTCTAAATGAAGTCGTAGCGTCGAGGTCCGCCTTCGCACGCGCCAGTCTACAGACTCTAAATGAAGTCGTAGCGTCGAGGTCCGCCTCCGCACGCGCCAGTCTACGGACTCTAAATGAAGTCGTAGCGTCGAGGTCCGCCTCCGCACGCGCCAGTCTACGGACTCTAAAGGAAGTCGTACCGTCAAGGTCCGCCTCCGCACGCGCCAGTCTAGGGACTCTAAACGAAGTTGCAGCGTCGAGGTCCGCCTCCGCACGCGCTAGTCTACGGACTCTAAATGAAGTCGTAGCATCGAGGTCCGCCTCCGTACGCGAGGCAGCAGGGGGGCGCCCTTGCGCACACTCTCCGGAGCATAAACAAGACGCACATCCCGCGCACGCACAGGCGTTGCCCCTGTGCGTACTCGGAGTATAAAAGCAGCATACAACATTAAGAACGGGTGCTACTCCGGTTCACTGCAAAAAATGTCGGGGTTACATGACTACAAAAGCAGGAGGGCGCAGTACACCACTCCCCTAACCAACCGCTCATCCTTCGTGCGGTGCCGATGGGCCCGCGCCGCCATTATGGCACCGGGGAACTCCTTCGAGCCAGCGGAGGAGGTCCCCACCCCCATGCAGCGTGTGCTTCACTGCAACCCTAGCCGCGTCTTTCCCGACATAGCCCCAGATCCGTCGGTGGAAGTTTCGGAGGCCAGGCTCGACGAAGCTAATAGCGTCCGACATCGCCTCCGGCCGGGCAGGGAGATCCAGGTGAGGGTTCGCCAGCTCATGGACATGTGTACACCCATGCGTGTGAAGCATGGCGAGGGCGAGGCATGCGCCGAGGAAACCACAGTGCTCGCTGAAGGTTCTAGCGCTGCGGAGAGCAACGCCGGCCCCTTCCTCGACCAGCCCGAGCGTCTCCACCAAGTCCTCCGGCCCGTGAGTAGCGTCCGGCACGTCGACGCACAGATCCCGTAGGGCCCGGTTTAGAGACTCCATTGCCCTCCACGCCGACATGGACGCATTGTCCAAGGCGCGGTCCTTCTCCGCAAGAGACTCCACCAGCTGGGCCTTCTCCTCCTTTAGGGCGGTGATCTGCTGCAAAAAGGAGGTACGTTCCTTCGCCGCGGCGCGCTGGACTTCCTCGGTCTCGTGTTGCGCGGCCTCCAGGGCGCCCTCCAGCACGTGAAGCTGCTCGTCCTTCATGGCTTCGGCGTCATCTGCAGCACGAAGACCGACCTCCAGGGCTCTCCGCTCTCGAATACGGGCCTCATCCAGCGCTTGGCTGATGACAAGCGTCTGGGAAAAGCAACAAGAGTCAGCAGGCGCCCGGTAGTACTCCAATAACCACGAGCGCACATACTTACCCTTATCTCCGAGGCCTGTAGCGCGAGGGCCAGGAGGTCCCCCTCGCATGATGACAACATCTGTCGATCCAAGCCGCTGCGGGCGCGCTCCGCAGCTGCGGGCACGCTCCGCAGCTGCATTGAAAGCGCGAAGCGTCTCCAGCCGCGGGAGGAAGTCGGAAAGAACAAGCTCCGCCCCTGCTGCGTCAGGGGTTGCGGAGGCTTGGCCACTTCAATGGTGACAGACGCCTGCGGGGCACCCTGCATAGGATCCGGGACGTCGCGCACACCCCCGTTGCTCGATCCTTCACGTTCGGGAGACTTCGTCTCTCCTGATGTTGACGGAATGAGCGAGCAAATCGGAGAGAGTTTCGCGAAGTCGTGCGAGGAAAGGGAGCTGCGCCTACCTCCTGCACCCTCTGCCGCGATGGAAGGGGGTGCCCGCTCAATCGCCGGCAGGGGGGCGGGTGCCTGGGGCGGTCGAGAAGACCCTTCGGCCGCCTCGGGCACCGCAACCCCAAGCACAGGGCCGGCGACGACGTACCGACCCCTCGGCGGCGAGGGAGACCGGACTCGAGGACGTTTCGCCCGCGGCACCGCAGGCGATTCTTTCGCAACGCTAGCAGTCGCAGCTCCTGTCGCGCCTTCAGTCCCTACCGCCCCGGGCGCGTCCTTGGCAGCCGCCGTGGGTGGCAAAGCACCGCCGGCCGCAGCACTCTCGCCGGGAGCGACATCCCCCCTGGGTTGGCAGGTTCTGGCCCGACAAAGGCCGCGCGAGTGGCCTCGACAGCGCCGACGGATGGTGCCGCCAATGGGCTCAAGGCGACACGCCCACCCGAACTGGTCCGGCCAGACTCATCGCCGGTCGCACGTCCCGTCCCAGCGGCGCCAGCCGCCGAAGTGGCTGGCGGGCTGGGTACGGCAACCTCAGAGCAGGCCTGGCGCCGCAAAGGCAATACCCCCGCTTGGCTACCACCGCCACGACGGTCCGGAATCTCGGCAGGAGCCTCCGCCGGCACCGCGCGCTCGGGCACAGCAATACCCAGGACCTCGCACGTGCGATTTATCCACCCCTGCTTCGCCGCTTTGGTCGCGGCCTCACGCAGCTTGTGCTCCTTGAGCTACATTGTCATGCAAACGAGGAGAGCATCACAGTTGAGGGGTTACTTCACTTCGGTTCGAAAGACACAATTCTAAGGCGGTTGATCTTAATTGGTTGTGAGGATCAGTGGGACAAATATGTCAAATTGGTTATGAGGAATGAGTTCCAATGTTTGGACCTTGTTGTGCGGAAGGTGTCCTTTGATCCCACCCCTCATGGTTATTCACCAGAACTAGGTCATCAGGCACCCATTGACCCTTCGTTACCGGACCTTGCGGTGGATGTGGAAGAAGTGCCTGAGGTGCCCGATGCTCTATCTGCCCGAACGATGTTCAGATTTCTCAACTAGTTCGAGTTGAATGTCGGACTGATGATGTCGTGGCGGCCCCTCAGGAGATCCCTTTGACCCAGAATCATCCCAGTAAGTGTGGAGCAACACTTTAGCTTTTTCCCGTCATTCCATTCCTTTGTCTCAATCCCATCGTTTTCGTGCTTATGATGCAGGAGACATTCCTGATAATGTGGGTGTTCCTCCCGTTGCTCCATCTGGCAACGTTGAAGAAGTCTGCAGGGACTCCAACAGTGTGGATGTTCAAATTGTGGATGATCTGGAGCCTTACGAGATCGCAAGGGCCGTTGATTCTAATGATGACTGCCCTTTTGGAGAGCTGACCGAAAGTGATATTGAGCTGATCAGGCGTTATTGCCCTGCCCGGGATCCATCAGTTCATGAATTCAGCGATCTTATGCATTCTCATAAGGCTTATGCGGAAGGAAGGGATGACGAGCTGCTAGATGCTCCTGAGGTCGGGCCAAGCATGAAAATTGAGAAGGGCATGGTGTTTGAGGACTTGCCTGCATTGAAAAGGTGGCTGCAGGAGTATTCAGTGATTCGTAAAAGGCCATTCAAGGTGAGGCATTCTTATGTGGAGCGGAGGTACACATTTGTGTGTGAGAAGGAAATATGTGAATGGAGGGTTTGTGCTAGGAAACAGAATGTCGTAGGGATGGCCCCCACCTAAACCCAGCAGGCCTGGTAAGAGATTATAAGGCCCAGAATAGGCCATGTGTAATGACATAACTGCCCCCAGAGGGGATAACCAGATGTAAGGGTATAACTGTAAAAGCACTCCTCATGTGTATATATATATGAGTACAAGCCATGGGGAGGACCCAGGCCATTACACTTCCCTTCATCACTCTCCACTACCATCTCTCTCTCTCTGTTTGGTCTGTAGCCACAATAGTTGGCGCCGTCCGTGGGGAGGACAGGACAAGCCTGAAGACCGAGGAAGAAGGATGGCACCGAAAAAAGCTTCTTCAGCGGCGGCGAAGGGGAAGAAGGCGGCCGGGCCGGAGCATCGTATGAGCACCAGGGCTTCGGCATCGGTAGTGGCGGGCGCGGGTAGCGACGCAGGCGCGGTGGCCGAAGACGTCGACGTCCGCGCGGCGACGACCAACCCCGTCACCGGCACCGCAACGACCAACCTCGTCACCGGCACCGCGACGACCCACCCCGCCACCGGCGTTGCGGGGACAGACCCCGCGGTCGAAGACGTCAACGCGGGTGCGGCGACAACCGACCCCGCCGACGCAACGACAGCCGACCTCGCCGCCCCCACTGCAACCCTCGCTGGCGGCGCGGACCGGGCGGTTCACGGTAGCCACGACGGAGCGACCGGCAGCTCGGGACCTCGCGACGCGGTCGTCCCCGCGCCGATCCGCCCGTCGGGAGTACCGCCGACCCCGCCTGCACCCACGATGGAAGGTGCCTTACTGGCGGCCCTCAACGCGTTCCAGCGGGAGCTAGGGGACCTTCGCGGAGCTGTCAGAGATATGCAAGAGGCTCGGAGTCAGCAGGCCGCGCCAGTAATCGCATCCGAGCCCACGCCGGAGAGGGCGGACAGTCGCGAAGCCCCCACGTCTAGCCGCGTGCCGCTGCGGCGCGTGGATCTGGAGTCCCCGCTTTCGGCAGGGCTGTAGCAGGCGGCATGGCCCGAAGACTTCAAGTTTCCTAGCGCCATCGACTCGTACAAAGGCGACATGAACCCCCGTGAGTTCGTGCGCGTATACGAAACCACGATCGAAGCCGCGGGCGGAGACGACACCACGAGGCGAATGGACTCCCCCTCGCGCTGCAAGGAGTGGCGCTCTCTTGGTTCTTTACCATAGAGCCGGGCTCCATCTACGCGTGGGAGCAGCTTCGCGTCCGCCTTCACAACAACTTCCAAGGAAACTACGTCGACCGAGTCGACGTGGACCAGCTCTTTGCCGTGAAGCAAAAACCCTCGGAGAAGCTCCGAGACTACTTCAAACGCTTCGCCAAGATTCGATGCCAAGTGAAAGACGTCAACGAAACCACCATCGTTAATGCAGCCATACAGGGCCTTCGTCCGGGCCCGATGGTCGAGTACAATGCGCGAAAGCCAATCTAGACGGTGGCGAAGCTCTTCGACAAGATGGAAGAATATGCCAGGGCGGAGGAAGACGCACGGCGAAGGCAAGGTGATGACTCCGACACCAACCAGGCCGGAGCCTCGGCAAAAGCCGAAGATCCGCCGAAGGGCGGTTCTTCGAAGGGAAAACGTAAGCAGGAGTCGCCCAGGGACGCGCCCGACCGCAGGGACGCCTCGCATAAGGAGTCGTCCGATCAGCGCAAGCGCGGCCAGCAGAGGTCGAGGCGCAACCGGTACGTCCTCGACATCGAAGGCGGGTCCGACGAGGGTGATCCAGCGGGCCGAGGCGGTCGGGGGCGCCGTGGCCAGGGACGCGGCCGTGGCAGGGGCCGCGACGATAAGGGTCGTGGAGATTACGACGACCAGCATCAGGGACTGTGGTGCGTAGTCCACGGCCGCGGCAATCATGATACCCGCACCTGCACCTCCATCGCGGCGCTCCGCGACAGCATCGCCAGGGACAGGAACCTGGAGGCGCGCCCGCCTGCGGTGGCCCACGTCCAATTCCCATACGAGGCCCCCATGCAGGTACAGGCGCAAGGGATGCAGGTACAGGCGCAAGGGATGCAACCCTAGGAAGGCACCTTATGGATCCAAGCTCATGTACAGCAGCCTCGGGAGGGCCTCCTGTCGTTGCAGGCCCCGGACGCAACCTACCGCAGGGTCATTAACGTCATATCCGGAGGCTCTGCGCTGGAATTCGCCTCGGCACGGCAGCAGAATGCCTACGCACGAAGACTACATCACGTGGCGGCATACCCAGCGCAAGCACCGCCGGATTGGGCGCACCACGAAGTTACATTCACACCCGACGACGCCCAGGGTGTGGACTTCCCTCATCAGGACCCCCTGGTCATCCGGGTCACCATCGTGGGATGCGACGTGGGGCGCGCCTTGGTGGAGGGTGGTAGCTCCGCGAACGTATTTTTTGCGGCGGCCTTCGACCAGATGGGGATCCCTCGAAGCCGCCTGGGGCCCTCGGGAATCCCACTGCAGGGCTTCGGGGGACAGCCCCTGCGGGCGCTGGGCCAAATCGGCCTTCAAGTCTCCTTCGGCCGAGATGACAATGTGCGGACCGAAGATGCCACCTTCGACGTGGTCGACCTTCCGTACGCCTACAATGCCATACTAGGCCGCCCAATCCTCAACTCCTTCGGCGCGGAACCACATCACGGCTACCTATGCATGAAGATCCCGGGTCCCCGGACCATCATCACCGTCCGAGGCGACCAGGACATGGCCCGCCGCATCGAGCCAGGTACCAGGTGCCCGCGTCGCGAAGCCCAACAGCGCTCCTAGAGCTGGCGCCACCACGCGGAGGTCCGCGGGGCCATTCACACGTGCCTTGGCGGGCCCTGCAGACGACTAGCGACTAGCTGGTCCCGCAGTATAAACCAAAGACGCACGTTCGCGTGTGCACTCGCCGTAGCCAGGGGTACGGGACTGAGTATAAATCGAAGTCGCATGTTCGCGTGTGCACTCGCCGTAGCCAAAAGGTGACGGGCCTGAGTATAAAAAAAGACGCATGTTCGCGTGTGCACTCGCCGTAGCCAGGGGTACGGGACTGAGTATAAATCGAAGTCGCACGTTCTCGTGTGCACTCGCCGTAGCCAAAAGGTGACGGGCCTGAGTATAAACAAAGACGCACGTTCGCGTGTGCACTCGCCGTAGCCAGGGGTACGGGACTAAGTATAAATCGAAGTCGCACGTTCGCGTGTGCACTCGCCGTAGCCAAAAGGTGACGGGCCTGAGTATAAACAAAGACGCACGTTCGCGTGTGCACTCGCCGTAGCCAGGGGTACGGGACTGAGTATAAATCGAAGTCGCACGTTCGCGTGTGCACTCGCCGTAGCCAAAAGGTGACGGGCCTGAGTATAAACAAAGACGCACGTTCGCGTGTGCACTCGCCGTAGCCAGGGGTACGGGACTGAGTATAAATCGAAGACGCACGTTCGCGTGTGCACTCGCCGTAGCTAAAGGTGACGGGCCTGAGTATAAACAAAAGACGCACCGGGGGGACGCCCTCGCGCGCACCAGTCCACGGACTTTAAATAAGGCGTAGCGTCGAGGTCCGCCTCCGCACGCACAAGTCTCCGGACTATAAAGAAGACGTAGCGTCGAAGTCCGCTTCTGCACGCACCAGTCCACGGACTTTAAATAAGACGTACCGTCGAGGTCCGCCTCCGCACGCACAAGTCTCCGGACTATAAAGAAGACGTAGCGTCGAAGTCCGCTTCCGCACGCACCAGTCCACGGACTTTAAATAAGACGTAGCGTCGAGGTCCGCCTCCGCACGCGCGAGTCTCCGGACTATAAAGAAGACGTAGCGTCGAAGTCCGCTTCCGCACGCACCAGTCCACGGACTTTAAATTAGACGTAGCGTGGAGGTCTGCCTCCGCACGCGCGAGTCTCCGGACTATAAAGAAGACGTAGCGTCGAAGTCCGCTTCCGCACGCACCAGTCCACGGACTTTAAATAAGACGTAGCGTCGAGGTCCGCCTCCGCACGCGTGAGTCTCCGGACTATAAAGAAGACGTAGCGTCGAAGTCCGCTTCCGCACGCACCAGTCCACGGACTTTAAATAAGACGTAGCGTCGAGGTCCACCTCTGCACGCGCGAGTCTCCGGACTATAAAGAAGACGTAGCGTCGATGTCCGCTTCCGCACGCACCAGTCCACGGACTTTAAATAAGACGTCGCGTCGAGGTCCGCCTCCGCACGCGCGAGTCTCCGGACTATAAAGAAGACGTAGCGTCGAAGTCCGCTTCCGCACGCACCAGTCCACAGACTTTAAACAAGACGTAGCGTCGAGGTCCGCCTCCGCACGCGCGAGTCTCCGGACTATAAAGAAGACGTAGCGTCGAAGTCCGCTTCCGCACGCACCAGTCCACGGACTTTAAATAAGACGTAGCATCGAGGTCCGCCTCCGCACGCGCAAGTCTCCGGACTATAAAGGAAGTCGTAGCGTCGAGGTCCGCCTCTGCACGCACTAGTCTACGGACTCTAAATAAGACGTAGCGTCGAGGTCCGCCTCTGCACGCGCGAGTCTCCGGACTATAAAGGGGGTAGTAGCGTTGAGGCCCACCTCCGCACGCGCGAGTCTTCGGACTATAAAGCAAGGCAAACCGCGGAGGTTTGCCTCCGCATGCGTCAGTCTGCGGACTGTCCGCTCTAAGGAACCCTGGCGCAGCTACTTCGCCAACGCTGGCATCAACACACAGCGCATGTCCCAAAATGCCAGGAAGTCTGCATACCGGAAAGATCGCATGTACAAAGGTCCGGCAACATCCCGGCCGCTCTAAGCTGCTACCCCGCGAGTTCATCCTTAACACGCGCTAAAGCTGGGGCCTCGCTCGAAGAAGGCCGGCTCGCCCAAATGTCAAGCGATTCTTCGGCCCTTCGCCAGCGTTGAAGGCGTCGCCGAGTTGAAAGGTCGGCCGCAGCAAGGAAGCTGCCCGGGATATAGGTGAATGTCAGAATGCAGGCAGCAAGTGTGTATTTTATTCGCAAAGACAAGGAACAGTACAACGCACGCCTACACCTAGGCACCACGGCGTCACACCTGCGGGTTCCCGGCGCCTTCGGAGGGCCCAGTGCCGCCATCGCCGCGTCGAGGGACCCCGTCCAGAAATTGGCCTAGGCTCCCCGCTCCGAAGAGCGATTTCCGGAGCTCGATCCGCGCAGCATCCGGCCCGACGTGCGCCCAGATCCGGTCGAAGAAGGGCCCGAGGGCACGGCGAGCGGAGCGGACGGCACCGGACATTACTCCGGCCCCGCTAGGCATCTCCAGCTGGGAGTCATCCAGCCCGGCGACGTGCGCACAACCGCGGAGCTGCAGGAGCGCGCACACCAAGCATGCCGACGTGTACGCGCAGTGGGTGCCAAAGGACGTCGCCGCATCGCGCGCGACGTTGGCGGCATCCCCGATCCAGTGGAGCGTCCGAGACAACTCCTCCGGGCCGAAGGCGCGGTCCGGCACCTCAGTTACCAGCTCTTCGAGATGACTCTCCAGTGTTTGCATGGCGCCCCACGCAACCACCGAGGCATTGCCAAGCGTCTGGTTACGCTCCGCTAGAGTCAAGGCAAGCTCGCCTTTTTCTTTCTCTAGCGAGGCGACCTGTGCTAGAAGCCCGTCCCGCTCCGCTGCAAACTTTCCTTCCGCAGCTACCGCGGCCGACTCCTGCGCTGACGCAACAAGTCCCTCGGCGTGCGTCCTCGCTTCGGCGCATTCCGCTTCCAGCTCGCGGATGCGGGCGTCCTGGGCAGAGCGGGCGCCAGAGGCTTCGCGCAGCTCCTCCTCGGCGGCCCGTAGCCTATCCTCGAGCGCTGTTCGGCTACGAGCATAGGCCGTTTGTAGGGCCTGCCCCAGCACAAGGATCTGTAGAAGGGAAAGGACTTAGCAAACTCAGCTAAGCTCAGGCGGGGTCGCATGAGTCCATACCCTCACCCCAGACACCTCGAAAGCGTCCTCGAGGCGCCCCGCACTGTAGGCCTGCAGCACTTGCGGGTCGACGCTCGTGGCCGCGTCATTCACAATCCCGTGCCACGCCCTCAGCGTCTCCGGAGGCGGCACGAAGTCCGCGGGGCTCACGTGCTCGGAGGCCCCGTGTTCCGCCGAGTGCTCCCCCTCCGGAATGAGCAACGCTGTAAACAGGGATACGGGTGAGCACCCCAAGGCACAAAAGCATACACCAGAGTAAGCTAAGCCACCCTACCTTCGGTAGCAGAGGGAATGGTCCCGCCGCGAGCAGAGGCCTCCGCGTTCGGGGAGGACGGCGGCTGTCCCTGCGCGACGGGCGGCGTGGCCAGAGGGGCAGAAGGCGCATAGGCCGCAGGGCCCCCGGTGCTTGCGCCGGAGTCCCACAGGCTTCTAATGCCCGTGGCCACGACAAATCCCCGCGGTGTCCGGTGGAGCTCCGGCCGCACACACGGTCGTTTGGCCGGGGCAGCCAGCAGCGACACCGCCCCCGCAGCCGTGGGTGAGGAAGACCCCGCGGCTGCCGTGCTCGGAGGCGACGGTTCCACGGTGGCAGTTGTCGCAGGGGGCACCTCGGTTTTCGCTGCTGTTGGTAAAAACAGCACGGCTACGTGCGCCCCCGAGGAGGGCGCCTCCGGCACCACAGCGGTCGCGGTCGAGGGCTCCATCTCGGCATCGCCGGTCCGCGCGGGGTCCGCTTCGGCGACTTCGGCGGGCGGTGAAACTTCCCCCCTCCGGCTGTCCGCGGCACACCCGCCGTCTGGGACGCTCGCCGAAGATACCTCGCCTTCGGCGCCTGCGCCACCCAAGCCTGAGTCGGCGTATCTCGCCGAGTCTGACCCCGCGTCCGCCGCGCTCTCGGAAACACTAGCAATAGGCGCGGCAGGCGCCCCGCTGCGGCCCCTCTTCCGAGATGGAGCCTTTTTCTTCTTCGCTCCACCATCGTCTGGAGCGACACGGTCCGGCACGGCAAGGCCCAGGACCTCGCACACGCGGTTTATTTGCCCCAGCCCCGCCTTGGCGATAGCAGACGCGCGCTGCTTGTGCTCCCTGGCGGTGTACGGCCCCAGGAATACGCGCGCGGCTTGCTCCGCCTCCTCCAAGGAAATCCCTGAAGCAAAGGAGAATAGCATCAGCATACAACGCATTTCGCGTCAACACAGGAGGGACGTGATCGAGGCTTACGAGGACCGGGCGGCGCCGGCAGCGAGCAAACCCATGGCGAAACATTGTCGTCTCGACGCCTCTCGGCGGCAAGACGCCAGTCGTAGGCAAGCGGCGCCACGCCGTACATCACGTACTCTTCGGCGAGGTCGCGCATGTTGAGGCGGGCGGCCACGCCTACGAGCCGCTTGACCCTCCGCTTGTCCTCATCATCGAGCGTTCGGCCGGGCGAGGGCTTGAACGCGATTGGTCGGCCTGTGCACTCAAGGCCGCTCCCGCTCTCCACACGGTGGTAGAACCACCGCTTCATCCAGTAAGACTCCCACTTCCCGCGAGTTGAGTTCGCAGGGAAGAGCTCCTTGCACGACAGGCGAAGAATAAAAGTGACGCTACCGAAGCTCGACAGCGTCCCGTCCTTCTGGCCCTTCGGCTGGCATCGTGCCTCGTGGAGATAGGCGAACAACGACGCGCTGGGCCAACATGCCCCTGAGCGCAAGGCCCAGCTGTACACCGCGAGCCGGGCCACGGCGTTCGGAGTCAGTTGCACCAGCTCCAGCCCGAAGGTCCGCAGCACGTCGCCCACCACCGCCGCCGCTGGGATCCGGAGCCCCGCGTCGAAAAAGGCAACGAAGACAACCGCCTCCGACCTTTCGGGATGCGGTTCCGTCTCATCGACGGTGGGCAATCGTACGTCTTGGCGCCCGGACAACTTCCCCGCGCGCAGGAGCCCTTGGATCGTCTTCTCGGTCACGAGCGAGGGGCCTAGCTCACCTGCCTTCCTCCTCCGCCACCAGCCGCTCCTGGTCCGCCGCCGCCGGGTCGCGCTCGTGGAGTGCGTATTTCACCGTCAACGGCGAGGACCGCTGGCGAACGTCAGGGCCACCAACCGCCTGTCCGCGCTCGCTACTGGAGGCCATCGCTTCCCACGGAAAGACTGCAGCGGTGAAGATAGCGCGGAACAGACAGCAAAGAGGGCGTAAAGGTGCGGGGACGCTGTTACGGGGGGGCTATATCAAGCCACCTCTCCCATACCGCCGCTACCGAAGCGTCGCAATGGTCCGCGTGCCGGATGCAACCGCAGCGGTGTAAAGACCCGCCCCGCACGATTCCCCGTAATTGAAAGCGAAGGGTCGCGAAGGTCCGTGTACGAGCCGCAACCGCAGTCGTACAAACGCCTGTCCAGCACAACGCCCCACCCAATGCGGGAAGGTCATGACCACGGGCGCCAAGGACCGTCACAACACGGCGTTACCTAGCCGCTGTTATAGGCGCACCAGTGGGCCAGGGGATCACAACAGCTCCGGCGCCGCGCCATTCACTGCCCGCCCCGTGTCCCCCTTGCCTAGGGAAGAGGCGAGCGGCTGCAAACACGCAACCGTCCACATCCCGCTGCCCACCAGTCATAGGCCGCCGCGTGCCCCGGGCGCATCGGGTCGCGTGGTACGGGAACCAAACCCTGGCAGACCAGGGGCCGGCGTGATTCCAGGAACCTTTACAGCGCAAGACCGCATCACAAGACCCCAAGTCACCGCCCACGAGGTGGTGTTCGCGGGGCGAAGGCGCGCGCGTCTACTTCGACCTAGGCGCCAGCCTCCGCTGCCACCCGTTCGAAGGGTAGGGGACGGAGCGCGCGCGTCTACTTCGACCTACGCGCCAGCCTCCGCTGCCACCCGTTCGACGGGTAGGGGACAGAGCGCGCGCATATACTTCGACTAGGCGCCAGCTCCGCTGCCACCCGTTCGAAGGGTAGGGGACGGAGCGCGCGCGTCTACTTCGACTAGGCGCCAGCGCCGCTGCCACCCGTTCGAAGGGTAGGGGACGGAGCGCGCGCCTCTACTTCGACGTAGGCGCCAGCCTCGCTGCCACCCGTTTGAAGGGTAGGGGACGGAGCGCGCGCGTCTACTTCGACCTAGGCGCCAGCCTCCGCTGCCACCCGTTCGAAGGGTAGGGGACGGAGCGCGCGCGTCTACTTCGACGTAGGCGCCAGCTTCGCTGCCACCCGTTCGAAGGGTAGGGGACGGAGCGCGCGCGTCTACTTCGACCTAGGCGCCAGCCTCCGCTGCCAACCGTTCGACGGGTAGGGAACGGAGCGCGCGCGTCTACTTCGACTAGGCGCCAGCGCCGCTGCCACCCGTTCGAAGGGTAAGGGACGGAGCGCGCGCGTGTACTTCGACTTAGGCGCCAGCCTCGCTGCCACCCGTTCGAAGGGTAGGGGACAGAGCGCGTGCGTCTACTTCGACCTAGGCGTCAGCCTCCGCTGCCACCCGTTCGAAGGGTAGGGGACAGAGCGTGTGCGTCTACTTCGACCTAGGCGTCAGCCTCCGCTGCCACCCGTTCGACGGGTAGAGGACGGAGCGCGCGCGTCTACTTCGACTAAGCGCCAGCTCCGCTGCCACCCGTTCGAAGGGTAGGGGACGGAGCGCGCGCGTCTACTTCGACTCGGCGCCAGCGCCGCTGCCACCCGTTCGAAGGGTAGGGGACGGAGCGCACGCGTCAGCTTCGACCTAGGCGCCAGCCTCGCTGCCACCCGTTCGAAGGGTAGGGGACGGAGCGCGCGCGTCTGCTTCGACCTAGGCAGCAGCCTCGCTGCCACCCGTTCGAAGCGTAGGGGACGGAGCGCGTGCGTCTACTTCGACCTAGGCGTCAGCCTCCGCTGCCACCCGTTCGACGGGTAGGGGACGGAGCGTGCGCGTCTACTTCGACTAGGCGCCAGCTCCGCTGCCACCCGTTCGAAGGGTAGGGGATGGAGCGTGCGATCTACTTCGACTAGGCACCGGCGCCGCTGCCACCCGTTCGAAGCGTAGGGGACGGAGCGCGCGCGTCGACTTCAACCTAGGCGCCAGCCTCGCTTCCACCCGTTCGAAGGGTAGGGGACGGAGCGCGCGCGTCTACTTCGACCTAGGCGCCAGCCTCCGCTGCCACCCGTTCGAAGGGTAGGGTACGGAGCGCGCGCGTCTACTTCGACTTAGGCGCCAGCTTCACTGCCACCCGTTTGAAGGGTAGGGGACGGAGCGCGCGCGTCTACTTTGACCTAGGCGCCAGCCTCCGCTGCCAACCGTTCGACGGGCAGGGGACGGAGCGCGCGCGTCTACTTCCACTAGGCGCCAGCTCCGCTGCCACCCGTTCGAAGGGTAGGGGACGGAGCGCGCGCATCTACTTCGACGTAGGCGCCAGCCTCGCTGCCACCCGTTGGAAGGGTAGGGGACGGAGCGCGCGCGTCTACTTCGACCTAGGCGCCAGCCTCCGCTGCCACCCGTTCGAAGGGTAGGGGACGGAGCGCGCGCGTCTACTTCGACGTAGGCGCCAGCTTCGCTGCCACCCGTTCGAAGGGTAGGGGACGGAGCGCGCGCGTCTACTTCGACCTAGGCGCCAGCCTCCGCTGCCAACCGTTCGACGGGTAGGGAACGGAGCGCGCGCGTCTACTTCGACTAGGCGCCAGCGCCGCTGCCACCCGTTCGAAGGGTAGGGGACGGAGCGCGCGCGTGTACTTCGACTTAGGCGCCAGCCTCGCTGCCACCCGTTCGAAGGGTAGGGGACAGAGCGCGTGCGTCTACTTCGACCTAGGCGTCAGCCTCCGCTGCCACCCGTTCGAAGGGTAGGGGACAGAGCGCGTGCGTCTACTTCGACCTAGGCGTCAGCCTCCGCTGCCACCCGTTCGACGGGTAGGGGACGGAGCGCGCGCGTCTACTTCGACTAAGCGCCAGCTCCGCTGCCACCCGTTCGAAGGGTAGGGGACGGAGCGCGCGCGTCTACTTCGACTAGGCGCCAGCGCCGCTGCCACCCGTTCCAAGGGTAGGGGACGGAGCGCACGCGTCAGCTTCGACCTAGGCGCCAGCCTCGCTGCCACCCGTTCGAAGGGTAGGGGACGGAGCGCGCGCGTCTCCTTCGACCTAGGCGCCAGCCTCCGCTGCCACCCGTTCGAAGGGTAAGGGACGGAGCGCGCGCGTCTGCTTCGACCTAGGCAGCAGCCTCGCTGCCACCCGTTCGAAGGGTAGGGGACGGAGCGCGTGCGTCTACTTCGACCTAGGCGTCAGCCTCCGCTGCCACCCGTTCGACGGGTAGGGGACGGAGCGTGCGCGTCTACTTCGACTAGGCGCCAGCTCCGCTGCCACCCGTTCGAAGGGTAGGGGATGGAGCGTGCGCGTCTACTTCGACTAGGCACCGGCGCCGCTGCCACCCGTTCGAAGCGTAGGGGACGGAGCGCGCGCGTCGACTTCAACCTAGGCGCCAGCCTCGCTTCCACCCGTTCGAAGGGTTGGGGACGGAGCGCGCGCGTCTACTTCGACCTAGGCGCCAGCCTCCGCTGCCACCCGTTCGAAGGGTAGGGTACGGAGCGCGCGCGTCTACTTGGACTTAGGCGCCAGCTTCACTGCCACCCGTTTGAAGGGTAGGGGACGGAGCGCGCGCGTCTACTTTGACCTAGGCGCCAGCCTCCGCTGCCAACCGTTCGACGGGTAGGGGACGGAGCGCGCGCGTCTACTTCCACTAGGCGCCAGCTCCGCTGCCACCCGTTCGAAGGGTAGGGGACGGAGCGCGCGCGTCTACTTCGACTTATGCGCCAGCCTCGCTGCCACCCGTTCGAAGGGTAGGAAACGGAGCGCGCGCGTCTACTTCGACCTAGGCGTCAGCCTCCGCTGCCACCCGTTCGAAGAGTAGGGGACGGAGCGCACGCGTCTACTTCGACTATGCGCCCGCTTCGCTGCCAAGCGCGCGCGTCTACTTCGACTAGGAGCGAGCTTCGCTGCCAAGCGCGCGCGTCTACTTCGACTAGGCGCCAGCTTCGCTGCCACCCGTTCGAGGGGTGGGGGACGGAGCGCGCGTCCACTTCGGCGGGGCGCAGCAAAGACGGGGGTCTTGTCCTGCGAAATCTACCTCGTTTTCCTTAACAAGCCACCTACGGTGCATCAACATACAAGGTAATGCCGGCGGGCTCCCTCAGGAACACCGACTGTAGGTAGGCCTGTTAAGAAAAACAGGGTAGACCTCGCTGTCGCCTACGGAAGCGCGGTGCGGGATCAGGAAGCGCGGCTGGCTGTCGATAGCCGGCGCTGATCAAGCTCCCACGAAAAATAGACCTCCTTCTGTGCATCAACATTCCCCAAGCCGCTCAGCGTCACCCAGGAATGTTGATGCACGGCAGAGGCCCATTTTAGGGGAACAGCTTCTATCACAATATACGCAGGAGCAACGCCTCACCAGCGCCATATATATACCCCAGTCAGCAGGGGAGCCAACCGGCGGAAGGCCAATCGGCAGAAGTCCAACTGCCGGAAGTCCGCCGCCATATTAATGGTCACGACGCCTCAACGCCCGCACCGCGCCAAGCACGCTGCACCACGTGGACGCCCGGAAGTCCGAGCGTCGCAGCAGCGCGCACGCCTGCTTCGGCTACAGCGCAGCTCCGGAAGTTTGGAAAAGTTCACAGGCCGCGGGGACGGAGGGGGCCAAAGGACTCGGCAACATGGCTTCGGCCTTGTGAAGCCCTTTACCATGAGAGGCTCCTGTCGTAGGGATGGCCCCCACCTAAACCCAGCAGGCCTGGTAAGAGATTATAAGGCCCAGAATAGGCCATGTGTAATGACATAACTGCCCCAGAGGGGATAACCAGATGTAAGGGTATAACTGTAAAAGCACTCCTCATGTGTATATATATATGAGTACAAGCCATGGGGAGGACCCAGGCCATTACACTTCCCTTCATCACTCTCCACTACCATCTCTCTCTCTGTTTGGTCTGTAGCCACAACACAGAAGGACACAGGAAAGTTCAAGATCACAAGAATCGTTGGCCCACACACTTGTGCCGAAGCAGAGCTCAAACAGAAGCATCGGCAGTTAACCTCTACTATTATTGCCAAGTCACTGTGGCACATAGTAAAGGGAGAACCCAATATGAAGGTGAAGACACTTGCTGGGTTTGTTAAGGAGAAATTTGGATACGAGATAAGGTATGGAAAAGCATGGAGGGCAAAGCAACGCATCTGGAAGATGATATATGGGGACTGGGAAGATGGGTATGAGCAGTTGCCAGCACTCTTCAATGCAATGAAAGCGGTTAATCCAGGCATGCATTATGAGTACGTCCCGAAAGCAAATGAATGGACACAAGATGGGAGGCAGACATTCTTCTGTGCTTTCTGGTGCTTTGCTCAGTCCATCGAGGCTTTTCGGCATTGTCGTCCCATCTTCTCCATTGACGGTACGTTTCTTCTTGGCAAGTACCAGGGCACACTTCTGATAGCCATTTCCTATGATGCAGACAACACGTTGGTTCCTTTGGCGTTTGCTTTGGTTGAGAGGGAAAACAAAGACAGTTGGGGATGGTTCTTGCGGCTCGTTCGGAGGCACGTGGTCGGCCCTGGTAGGTCGGTTGGTGTCATATCTGATAGACACCAGGGCATACTTGCTGCCGTACAGGAGCAGATACCGGGGTATCCAGCTTTGCACCACCGTTGGTGCACTCGACATCTTGTCGAGAATCTACTCCGTAAGGATGGTACGAAGGATAACTTTCCTCTTTTCGAGGAGGCCGCTCGAATGCTTGAGGTCAAGTTCTTCCAGGAGAAGTTGGAGCAGCTTAAAACTGCAACAAACGCAGAAGGTAGACAGTGGTTGACGGGATTGATGAGAGATGTCGACAAATGGACAAGGGCTCATGACGATGGTGGCTGGAGGTACGAGTTTCAGACAAGCAACATGGCCGAATCCTTCAATAATTTGCTTTGGGGTATACGTGGTATGCCCATCAACGCTATCGTATCCTTCACCTTTTACAAGCTTGTTGCCTGGTTCAACGAAAGACACGCACATGCAATGGCGCTACAAAGTAAACAAGAGAGATGGGCGCCAAAACCGAAGCGCCACCTTGAAAAGGCAAAGGCGAGGGCTGAGGCACATGAGGTACATTATTTTGACAACGCCACGGGCACTTACGAGGTTGTAGAAAGGGGTGGTACAACGACCGATGGAGAGCTCCGGCCGACGAGGAGGCATAAGGTTGTCCTTATTGCTTTCTCATGCACATGTGGTAAACCGAGGCAGTACCACTTTCCATGTTCTCATTATGTGGCAGCAGCAAGGCATCGCAACTTTGACTACAAGAGCAAGATACCTCAGGAGTTCAGTGTTGACAACCTTGTGCTTACGTGGTCTCCCCGTTTCGAGCCTTACCGGGATGAGGGAGAGTGGCCACCATACACCGGGCCCAAATACATTGCGGATCCGGGTAGCCGTTGGAACAAACGTGGAACCAGGAAGAGGACGAGACGCAAGATGGTTATAGATCAGCTTCCAGGAAGAATGACGTGAGGGAGAGCAACCCCCTTTCTTACTGACCCCGAGCAGAACCAATGTAGCAGATGTGGTAGACTTGGCCACAATTCACGCACATGCCATTGACCACTTAGTCAGGTGCGAGTGCTTGTTGTTCGTTATGTTTCATAGTTCGTCTAATTGTTTTCCCATATGCAATTTGCTTTGTTTCTTGTTTAATTTCTTATTCTTTCCATATTTTAATTTCTTATTCTTCTATGTTGGACTGAGAAATTCAATTTTTTTGTAGGATGGCGCAATTCCACCTGCTAGACCCATACTACGAGGAGAACCACCGAGGACGGCTCACCGCGGAGGGGAGGGTACTGCCTTCATCACTTCCTGTGCAATTTGCGTTTATGTTCATGCATTAACTAAAAAAATTGGTCTATTCTATACAGGAGCTGCCCATCCTTCGTCCTCGAACCCATGACGGGTTCCTGGACATGCGGTACGACGAGAGGTACACTCCCTTCCTGGAGAGGGCTGGCCTAGACGCCATCTCTTACCAGGTTCGCCGTGGGTTGCCCACCCTCAACCCCCCGGCCATCACTGCACTGGTTGACAGGTATTCTCCAAAACCATTGCTCCACTTGCATGTTCATTGTGTATCGGCTATGTGCGCCTCAAATTCTCTAACATGTAGTCCTCTTTTTTGTATCATGTAGGTGGAGGCCGGAGACTCACAGCTTCCACCTCCCTTTTGGGGAGATGAAAATTACGCTCGAGGACACTCAGAAGATGCTTGGTGTCGCCATTCAAGGCCGTCCAGTAATCGGACCGTGTGTGCCTACAGGTTGGAGAGCCCGAGTAGAGGCCTTCCTCGGGAGAGAGCTTCCTTCTGAGGCAGACCTTCGCACTTCTGGAGTTCCAATCACCTGGCTCCGGCAGTCTTTCGCAGAGTGTCCTGAAGGTGCGGACGAGCAGACAGTTGCCTACTACTGCAGGGCATGGATCCTTCACTTGTTTGGCTGCGTTCTCTTCCCCGACGGAACGGGGGACAGCGCATCGTGGATGTACATCCACTACCTCACTGACTGGGACACGGCGGGTCAGTACGACTGGGACACGGCGGGTGAGTACAGCTGGGCTTCCGGGGTGTTGGCGTTCCTTTACCGCCACCTCTGCGAGGCGTGTTGTCGGACTTCGGCGAACCCGTCACTAGGTGGTTGCCTCTACCTCCTCCAGCTGTGGATGTGGTGTCGTCTACCAGTTGGTCGTCCCACGATTTTGGCTCCTCGTCCCTGGTTCGCAGGGGTTCCTCTTCGTCGACGTCCGACAGTTGCCTGTCTTTGGGACCAGGTCTCAATTCCCTATGCCAGGATGAAGCGGGCCTACCTAGAGTACACAAACGAGCTAGATGCGCTCACGGCCTCCAATGTAAGTTAATTCTATTTGATATCATGATTTTCATTTGTTACTATAGTACCTTACAAGTAAATTGTTACTATGCAGGTTAAGTGGGAGCCGTACGCCGAGCAAGAGGTGGAAAGTATTCAGTTCAGCACAATGTGCTACATAGATGAGGCCCTCTACAGGATGAGGTGCCCCCTAATCTGTTTCTATGCTGTTGAGTATCACCTGCCACACAGAGTTGCACGCCAGTTTGGTAAGAGGCAGCTGTGGCCAGTAGAGCCATTCTCGACGTCTGTGGCCTTGCACAAGTAAGTGCCCTGCAATTTCAATTCTCACCTTTGATTCCAATTGCACAGAGTTTCTACTAATTTTAACTATTGGTTTACGTGACATGCAGATTTGATCGTCAGTGACAGAAGAAGGTGACAGACTTCGAGCAGCACCACCACACGTACGTTGAAGAGTGGGGACACTTGCAAGACAACGTGGACGACAACGACGAGCCGCACACCAACGAGTACTTCCGGCGGTACCAAGTTTGGTACCAGGCTGCGACACGGTCCAAGCTGAAGGGACGATGGACACAAGATGACTATGTCGACATTGAGTCCTCGGACGACAAAGACACGTCGTACGACCAGTCTACTCGCCTTGGGACGCAGGTGGAGACAGCACCGATCCTGGACCGAGTGGTAATGTTCAATCTCATTGCTTATTTTCCAATAGACAGAAATACCACTACATATAACAAATTATCTATTCTTTTGCTTGTTTGCAGGGCAACACCCTCAAGCAGTCTGTAAAGGACATAGAACGTTTCTCCAGGACAGTCGGCGACGTCAGCACGCGTAGCTTCCTAGAAGTAAGCTTCGACAAAGCCACTCACAAAATTAGTACCTAATATCTTCATATCTTGTTGGTTAACAAAATGTTGGACGACAGAGGCTAGCAGGTCGGCTACGCCGTACGGCTGGTCGTTGTGGTTGCAGGACAGGCACGGCGAGGGACATACACGTGCCTTCGACAAGACTTGCATGCCCGGGTTCTTCTTCCCACGCAGCTGCAGGGTCCACAGGACAGAGTTCGTCCCCCACGAGAAGCGACACTTTCCCGGCCCAGGGCGGTGAGGACAATGACGAGGATGAGGTGGAGCAGACTTATGATGAGATAGGCCCGTCTCAGCTCATAGACGCTCCTTCGACTCAGCCTTCACAGCCTCTACCACGCAGACGCCGCCGCGAGCCTAGCCGTTACAGTCCAGGCACCGACGCACTTGGTAAGGGTAAGGGTAAGACTAGGAGGCAGTGACGGAGACTTGTTCTTTTGGACCATGGTAGACTTGTGCTAGTTTCACCTGTATGACTGTTGGACATTGTGGACCATGGTAGACTTGTGGTAGTTTAACCTCTATGGACTGTTTGAACGTTATGGACTATTTGAACTTTTTTCATATGGATGTATGGACTATTACTATGCTTACGGACTATGGTTGGGCTTACAAGTCGTGCTTCATGTGATATATATGTGTATATGGATTGAGATGGGTTTGTAATGAGCTACTTGTTGTATATATGTGTATATGTTATATTCATGTGATATTTGTGTTTAGAGTGGCTCCAAAATAGGGGAAACTCTGCCGAAATTTTCTGACGTCCATGATAAAAGTAGTTGATATGCCGACACGTTTGCAATGACCGTAGCTTGTTGTTTCAGAAATTATAGGCTCATATGCAATAAAAAGCTACCTCACGTCCTCAGGTAATTATTGACATAATCATGCCAACCTTTGTATATTTGCTATTGAGATAATCATGTAATTCCACCCTTAACTGGAAAAATGTTCCATTATTTTTCCTCAAGTATCAACTCGAAGCTGCCTCAGTTTTCCTTTCTATCAACATAAGCAAAGCGAAGTCAAATTGATTTGAAGAAGAAACCTGCTAACTTTCTCGATTTTATTTTCTTTATATATACACAGCACAGTCACACCATCGACAATATAAGCAAGATAGTAAAGTATTAGAGATCAATTCCAAGATGGAGAATGAAGTGTCACTAAATTTTATGTGAAACTCTATATCAGCATTTCATATAATGGAGGGCAATGTGCAACTCAAATTTTTATCCTTAGAAATGAAATAGATCAAGTTCAAAAGGCATAAAAATTTTGAGTAAATCACCCAACTAAACCATATAAACAGGACAAAATTTCCTTCCCCTCATTCAATAACATCCTAAACTGAAGGAAGTACTAGGAGGTAACGGCAGTTTAGCTAACCTACCCAAAATCGTTGGCTTCCAGCCTCCTACTTCTCAATCAGTACTTGTCTTTCGTCCCCCCAAATTCATCCCTCATTTGCAACTTTCTTGATTATTGTTTTTTCGTCTTTCCGTCTATTTTTTCATTGTTCATTTTTCTTTTCAAAGGTTTTTCTTTTCTTAGAACCCAATACCGCATAAGATAAGAAAAGATTACGAAACCTCACAGAAAAATAAAGCATCGCAAATTTTGTTAGATTTCAATTATTTCTCACCCTTGCACTTCACTCCCATCACATTCTTTTTTTTTTCTTGAACTCCTTTCGCTTAAAAGAATTGCTAAATCGCTGAACACAAAACTTAAGGAATCTATATTCGTCAGCTTGCTTCAACCATCTGCACAAATGTCACTTTCCGACCTAAGTAACAAATTGACAAGATAAAGCACCTTTTTCGTGGAACGTTGTAGCACTTATTTCGTGGAACATACTGTTTCCTGCAAACGACTGAAAAGGCTATGTTGTACCAAATACATTGAATGGTCCAAGCTCTGAATTTATTACAATACTACAGGCTCTGAAAAGCCTTCATAGGGACATTTATTGCTACACTGGAATCCTAAAAAAGCGAAAAGATTCCCATGTCGTCCTCTCCATGGACTATGCCCACTGCACCAGATAACCTACCTACATAAAGGCCTCCTATGTCTTCCATACCACATCTCCTCCTCAAGCCATCACAACACTACTACACAACAATGTCTTCTTGGAGGTCCGACCCATTTGGAGTGCCGGAGTGGCATGAGCGCCCGAAGTGCCATTGCGGCTTTAGGACGATGTTGTGCGTCTGGACAGATCAAGTACAACGAGCTAACTACGGCCGTAGGTTCTTCAAGTGTCCAGACCTGGATGACGACTTCATGGTAACGACGACAACTAAATCCTTTGTTTCTCGTTATCGTTTTTCAACTTGATCCATGACATCTACCACGCCACACATAGCCTTGCGAGTTCATCGAATGGGTGGATCGGGTGCCGCCGGCATGGCCACGGAACCGGCCAATGGAGGTGGAAAACAAAGGACAATACTTTGTCAAGATGACTCAGGCTCGCGAGGTGGAACGACAGATGCGGCTTGAGCAAGAGCGCCGCGTGAGGGTGGACCAAATCCGTCTGAAGGGCAAGGAGGATGAGCTGCAAAGGAGGCGGGAGCAGTTAAGTCTGTGTGAAGCAGCCATCAAGCGTCAGGAGGAAGAGCTTCAAGCTCGTGAGGCAGCTCTCAAGACCAAGAGTGACAGGAAGAAGGATGCAGTGGAGCCATCTTCAGGGCGCGAGAAAAAGGGGAAACAACCACGCTATACCCAGTAGACAAAATGTAATAGACCCAGCAAGTTATATTCCCTAAGGCATGTTAGGACTAGTGGTGGAGTTCTGAACATTAGAAGTACAGAGTTCCACACATGCCACCATGCAAGCTCTTGTTTCTTTAAAAATTGCCACATGCCACAAGAGCAAAACTCATTCAGAGCAAGTTTGTGGACATGTCATCAAAGCTACTCATATGACATGTCCAACACAGGGACAATAGCCGAGCCTCAGATTGTGACCAAGTTTTCCATCGTCTCGTTAAAATGGAGCAGCAATTAAGAGACAAAACTTCGGAGCAAGAAACCTCGTTTAATGGGTTGTTCAATATTCTAGAATGTACAGACTTCATGGTTCAGTTCTGTAGATGAGAAACAAACCTGATGCTTTCCTTTCCATCTTGGGAAAAAACACGTGGTCCCGCATTTTATCATTTTTAACAAGCAAACATGCCACAGCTCGACGCCGTGAATCCTGGCGCCGAGCTCGGCGCCGTGACCAGTGGCGCCGAGGTGTGCCATGTCACCGCCACGTCTGTCGCCATGCATATGCGGCCCACGCAGCTCAGCGCTGTGACTTACGGTGCTGAGACGTGTTACCTCGGCGCCGTACGTCACGGCGCCGAGCCTAGGGTCCAAAAACGGAATTAAGACGTCCGGGGGGTCTAAATGTGAATATTTTTTTTAAAAAAAGGCTAAAATAGAAAAAATCGCCGCAGGCTGCCGAAGAGGAGCTGCGCGAAGCCGCGGGGGCGCGCTCTGCCCAGGATGCCCGTATCCATCGCTTGGAAAGGGAGAGCGCGAAGATGAAGGCGCACACCGAGGAGGTCATCGCCGTAGCACGGGAGTCGGCCGCCAAAGCGGCGCGGCAGGAAGCTGCGGCGGAGCGAGATGGCCTACTGCAACAAATCGCTGTGCTAGAGAAGGAGAAAGGCGAGCTTGTCTTGTCTCTAGCGGAGCGGAACCGGGCTTTGGGCGACGCTTCGGTGGCTGCGTGGGATGCCATGCTTGCCCTAGAGAACACTCTCCAATGGCTCATCGCCGAAGTGCCAGACCACTCCTTCGGGCCGGAGGAGCTATCACGTACGCTCCGATGGATCGGAGACGCAGCCGACATTGCGCGCGACGCCGCGATGACCTTCGGCAACCATTGCTCGTACGTGACCTCGTGTCTGATCTGCGTGCTCCTGTGACACCGGGGCTGCCAGCACGTCAGTGGGCTGGCTGATCCGCAGTTGGAGATGCCGCCTGGGGCCGGGGTGATGTCTGGCGCCGTCCGCACCGTTCGCCGCCCCGTGCGGTTTTTCACGAGAGGATCTGGGAATACATCGGGGCGGCTGTGGCGAGGGTCGGGCTTCGGAACAGCCTGTACAACGAGGGTGACCTCAGCCAGTGGCAAGACGAGGTCTCGCAGTGCAAGGAGGGCGGCCCCGCAAGCTCGGGGGGCGACGCAAATCCACAGGTGTGATGGTGTGGCCTCTGCGCATTGGTGTGCGTTGTAACATGAGCCCTTTTGCCTTATTAATAAAGTACAAGTTGCCTCGCCAATATTCTGACTTGCGTGCCCCCCGTGTCCCGAGCAGCTACCCGACCGGCTGCTAGTGTCCGACCTTGTGACCCGGCGACGCCTACGGCACTGGCGGAGGGCCGAGGAATTGCTTGACTTCTAGGCAAGCCAAACTGCTTCGGGTGGAGCCGCGGCGCGGATGCGGGTTAAGGAGGAGCCTGCCGAGTAGCGACTCCATGCACCCAAGAATGCTTGTGCGCTTATTACGTTCCCTTGTAAGCATCTTTTGATGAATAAAAACAAAAGAAAGGGGTGTTGTCCACGCTTCCATCCTTGTTTACGACTATGCGATCCTGCGGTAGATTGGCGAGGCTACAGGACGCCCGCCGTAGTGGACAGTTTACCCGAGGCAGGTACGCGGGCGCGGGACTGGTGCCTAAGGCGAAGTAGGCGCGTGAGCGCTCCGTCCCCTTCCACGGAGGCCAGCCTCTAGTGCGTCTTATCAGGACTCACGACGTAGAAATCCCAGACCACGCGCTGTTTATGTTCCGGGAAGCACACGTACAGAATGCCTATGCATGCGCGGGAGCTTCCGCGTCTTATTTATATTCCGTAGAGTGCGTGGGACAATCAACCACGCCTTATTTATACTCCGTAGAGTACGCATATAGATAATACCCATGCGTGCGCGGGAGGATCCGCGTCTTGTTTATACTCAGTAGAGTGCTCAAGGACAACGTCCGCGTCTTATTTATACTCCGTGGAGTGCGTGCGGAGGCGGCCTCGGCGATACGCCTTGTTTAGAGTCCGTGGAATGCGTGCGGAGGCAATCCTCCGCGCGTTGCGGGCGGTGAAATTGCGTGCGGAGGCTGACCTTGACGCCACGTCTTATTTATACTCCGTGGAGTGCGTGCGGAGGCGGGCCTCGGCGCTACGTCTTGTTTAGAGTCCGTGGACTGCGCGCGGAGGCGAGCCTCCGCGCGTTGCAGGTAGTGAAATTGCGTGCAGAGGTTGACCTCGACGCCATGTCTTATTTATACTCCGTGGAGTGCGTGCGGAGGCGGGCCTCGGCGCTACTTCTTGTTTAGAGTCCGTGGACTGCGCGCGGAGGCGAGCCTCCGCGCGTTGCAGGCGGTGAAATTGCGTGCGGAGGTTGACCTCAACGCCACGTCTTATTTATACTCCGTGGAGTGCGCGCGGAGGCGTCCCCCACGCGTCTATGTTTACACTCATGCCCGTGATTTTCACAAAGAGTGCGCGCGCGAACACGTGTCTTTGTTTACACTCATGCCCGTGTTTTTCACAGAGAGTGCACGCGCGAACGCGTGTCTTTGTTTATACTCATGCCCGTGTTTTTCACGGAGAGTGGGCGCGCGAACGCGTGTCTTTGTTTATACTCATGCCCGTGTTTTTCACAGAGAGTGCGCGCGCGAACGCGTGTCGTTGTTTATACTCATGCCCGTGTTTTTCACAAAAAGTGCGCGCGCGAACGCGTGTCCTTGTTTACACTCATGCCCGTGTTTTTCACGAAGAGTGCGCGCGCGAACGCGTGTCATTGTTTACACTCATGCCCGTGTTTTTCACGGAGAGTGTGCGCGCGAACGCATGTCTTTTGGCGGGGGACAAGAAAATTTGTGCAAACGGTGAACTTTATTAAATTCCCGTTTGCGCGGGTGAGCGGTTACAAAAGGTGAGATATCGACTACTGACCGCTTAAGGACGGGAACGGCCGCCGCTGTCATCGCCCGGTGATGAGGTGGTGCACGGCGGGAGCCTTTGCTGCTGGGACAACTCGTACGCGGGGATTACAGGGCGCTTTCTGGGGCCGCCCGGGGTCACCGCACCTGCACGCCCGACCTAGGTGCCTCGGCGAGCCTCCAGCACGGAACCCTGGTGCCAAGCTCTATGCGCCGAGCCATATCTTGGTCGCCATGGACGGTGATGATGGCCCGCGGTCCGGGAAGCTTCATACATAGGAAGCCATGATGTGGGACTGCCCCGAGAGAGTTTAGGGTTGGCCGCCCCAATATGGCATTGTGGGGGTATGGAATGTCGACGACGTCGAAGGTGGCGTCCTCACTCCTTACATTGTCGTCTTGGCCGAAGGAGACTTGGAGACATATATGGCCCAATGCTCACAGGGGTTGCCCTCCGAAGCCCTGCAACGGAATGCCTGAAGGGCCCAACCGACTCCGAGGTATCCCCATCTGGTCGAAGGCCGCGGCGAACAAGATGTTCACGAAGCTTCCACCATCGATCAAGACGCGCCTGACCTCGCATCCTGCAATGAGGACCCGGACGACCAGGGGATCTTGGTGGGGGAACTCCACACCTTCAGCATCAGCGGGTGTGAATGTGATTTCGTGTTGTGCCCACTCCGGCGGCGCCTGCGCTGGGTATGCCGCGACGTGGTGCAACCTCCTCGCATAGGCCTTCCGCTGTCGCGCTGAGGCGAACCCCAGCGAGGAGCCTCCGGAAATGACGTTTATGACCCTGCGCTGAGCTCCTTCCGGGGCTTGCAACTGCAGGAGGCCTTTCCGAGGTTGCTGCACGTGGGCCTGAATCCGCAGGGGGCCTTCTTGGGGCTGTACTCCTTGGTCCAGGGGGTGTTGGACGTGAGCCACAATAGGCGCGCATGCCTCCGGGTTTTTATCTCTGGCGACGCTCTGCCGGAGCGCTGCGATAGTGGCGCAGGCACGTGTGTCGTGGTTGCCCCGGCCGTGGACTTCGTACCACTGCCCGTGGTGCTGGTCGTTGTACTCCTCGCAGATTCTGTCGTCACGACCTCGCCCGCGCCCCCGTCCCCGGCCGTGGCGCCCTCTGCCGCTACGACCAGCGGAGGCGTTATCTTCGGAGCCACCCTCGATGTCGAAAACGTAACGAGGTTTCCTGGACTTGCGTTGGTCGCGCTTGGGCCTGTCGCGGCGATGGTAGCTGGGTCCGGCGGCGCGGCGATGGTGGCGGGGTTGGTCGTCGCGGCGGCGGTGGCGGGGTCTGGCGGGGTTGGACGTCGCGGTAGTGGCGGCGGGGTTAGGCATCGCGTCGTGAACGTCGGTGTTCACGACCGTCAGACCCGCATCACCACCCGCACCCGCGGCTGCCAATGCCGAAGCCCTGGTGTTGACGCGAGATTCCGTCGCTCCCCCCGTCTTCTTCCTTGCCGCCGATGGTGAAGCTTTCTTTGGTGCCATCCTCCCTCGGTTTTGGAGGCTTACCCTTGTCCTCCCCACGGACGGCGTCAACTGTTGTGGCTACAGACCAAATAGAGAGAGAGAGAGTATAGTAGTGGAGAGTTAGGTGAGTAATGGCTTAGGGTTTCCCCTGTGGCCCGTATTGCATATATATGTCCACATGGGGGATGTTTTTACAGTAATGCCCTTACATCTGTACATCCCCTTTGGGGGCACTTTTGTCATTACACATGTCCCGTTTTGGGCCTTATAATCTCCTAACAGGCCTGCCTGGCTTAGGTGGGGGCCACCCCTACGACATGGTCCAAAGGAAGAAAATGAAGCTAATGATCATGTCGACACAAGGAGCAAAAGAAAGAGCAAGTTGTTCTCCAAGGCTCTAGAAAGCTCCCGAATGGCTTTTTCTCCCATTATTCTCCCCCTTTTGGCAATAAACACATCAAGGATGCAAAAGAGAGAATAAGGTCACAAGAATGGATGAAATGACTGAAGTTTGTTTATTTTAAGCATTTAGAGCCATGAAGATTATCCAAAATGACCATATGAGAATTACATCAAGCCATAACACATAAACATGCTATCTAGATCATGACAAGATATATATATATATAAGCCAGCTAAACCAAATAAGTCACAATCTGAAATTTAGTTCAATTTCTTAGCATGTCAAGTCATCCATGATTATAGTCTAGCTAAAGGTATCCAAAGATGATGTAGGCCATGTCAATAAGCTAAGCGGAACCATGAAGCTAGTGTTGAGTCATTTTAGAGTGCTACAAGTTCAAGAATGAGACATTTGTTTAAGTACTTGTAACCTTTGTAATTTTAACAAATTGAACACATTTGATAAGTTTTTCTTTAGAAATCTCATGATTGTTGCCAACCAGATTTTTGTTTTTATCATGTGCTAGATCTCAAGCCTTATGCGACCACTCCAAGCAAGAAGCTTAAGAAGATGATCTTGGTCATCCAAAACTCCCCCTGAGTTCATGCCTTGTGCAATGGCAAGCCGTCTCATGAGAAAAATTTGGTGAGATCAGTTTTTTTCGCACAAAAGAGATTTTGTTGCATTCATAAATGGTTGTACTAGCTTATGCAACATCAAGAACTAGCATAGCTCGATCTAAAGCTCAACACAGATTCAAGACTCAACTCAACCTATTTGACATGGCATGAATCATAAAAGGATGACTAAAGAAAGACTAGTCTCAAGAACTAACATGACAAGTTTCAATTCAAGTTGAGCAATTTTAATTAACTCATCATGGCAAAAGCTAGTCTACACATATGAAGTCATGGTCAATCTAGCAATGAAGCACAAATCATGGCAAGATATAAAGCATTGTAAACATGTCATAAATGGATAATAATCAAGGCTCCATGTAGTTATATTACAATGTAGAATGACATGCAATAAAATCCAGCTCCCCCTCAACATGAGATGCCACTTTTAGTTCTAGTTGAGTTAAGTCAATATTAAGCTCCAGAAGCTCCCAAGTGAACTTCCCCTGAATCAAAGCAATAAATACGAGAAGCTGGCAATAAAAACAGAAAGAGGCAGTCCTTAAAGCATAGACAAGATATAGAAGATACTATGGCACAGACTGACTCTCATCTACCCCATATGACACTAGGACTATCAACTGGTCTTCTAACACACTAAGGAGCAAACACGTACCCTGTCTACCCGAGAGTGGCCCAACCCTCGCTAGAACCTACAAGAAGTGAGTGAGCTCAACCTAGTGAGAAGAGAGACAGCTAACAAGCAGCATCCTAGAATCACAAGATAAGAGTAAGAAGTCTAAATAACTAGACAAGAGAGGCACTCTAATCTATGCTAGGAGGACTAAACCAATGCACCCATATGCAATGCAACAAATAGGAGTAAGAGCATAATCAATATAATAAAGCAGTAAAACACAAAGCTCCCCCTCACAGCAGTCCATAAGAACAGACCACCCCAAGCTCTCCTTGAAGAGCTAAAAACCTAGAGCTATCTAAAGGCTTGGTAAAGATATCGGCTAATTGGTGGTCACTCTCCACAAACTGGAGCACTATGTCACCCTTTTCTACATGGTCTCGAAGGAAGTGATATCGGATATCAATGTGCTTGGTCCGAGAATGCTGCACTGGGTTTTTAGCAATGTTAATCGCAGAAGTGTTATCACAAAAGAGTGGAACACTGTCGATAACCAACCCAAAGTCCCGCAGGGTTGAGACCATCCAAAGCACCTGACTACAGCAACTGGCTGCAGCAACGTACTCGGCCTCTGTAGTGGATTGTGCAACACCGGACTGCTTCTCGAGGACCAGGAAACGAGAGAAGTGCCAATGAATTGGCAGGTGCCAGAAGTGCTCTTCCTATCTATCCTATAGCCAGCAAAGTCTACATCCGAGTAGGCTCTCAAGGAAAGACAAGATGAGGAAGAGTATCAGATACCATAGTCAATGGTAGCTCGAAGGTACCGAAGGATGCGTTTCACCGCTTGGCGGTGAGATACACGAGGAGAAGCCTGAAAGCGAGCACACAGACACACGGAGAAGTGTACGTCCGGCCTCGAGGCAGTGAGGTACAAGAGGGAGCCGATCATACTACGATACTCCTTCTGATCAACTGGCTCGCCGTCCTCATCTGGGTCAAGTGTGGCGGAAGATGCCATGGGCGTCGACATAGGCTTACCATCACTCATATCAAAGCGTCTCAGGTTGTCACGAGTGTACTTGCCTTGATGCAAGAGGTACCCTCCCGAGTCTGCTTGATCTGAAAGCCAAGCAAGAAGGTCAACTCACCCATCATGCTCATCTCAAACTCGGTGCTCATGACATCCGAGAACTGTGAAACGAGAGCATGAGAAGAGCCGCCAAAGACGATGTCATCCACATAAATCTGAACGAGCAGAAGATCAGTGCCATGCCGACGAATGAACAAGGTCTTGTCTACTTTACCCATCTCAAACCCATGACTCAACAAGTAGGACTTAAGCCTCTCATACCAAGCTCTAGGGGCCTACTTAAGTCCATACAACACTTTGGAAAGCTTGAAGACATGGTTTAAGTATTTGGGGTTCTCGAAACCTGGAGGCTGTCTCACATAGACTTCTTCCTCAATGAAGCCATTGAGGAAGGTACTCTTGACATCCATCTGGTAAAGCTTGAAACCCTTAGAAGCCGCAAAAGCAAGCAGGATTCTAATGGCTTCAAGTCTAGCTACAAGGGCAAAGGTCTCCTCGAAATCTAGACCCTCAACCTGAGAAAAGCCCTGAGCTACCAGTCTAGCCTTGTTTCGAATGACTACCCCATCCTCACTCTGCTTGTTCTTGAACACCCACTTAGTCTCAATGATATTGTGACCTCGAGGGGGCTCAACAAGCGACCAGACCTTGTTTCTCTCGAAATTCTCTAGCTCCTCATGCATGGCATTGACCTAAGACTCGTCAGAGAGAGCATGAGAAACATCCTTGGGCTCAAAGAAGGCAACAAAGGCAGAATGGAGACAGAAAAGAGACATGCCAGATCTTGAGCGGGTGACTCACTCAAAAAGGTCTCCAATAATCTGCTCAGAAGGATGATCTTTTTGGATGTGTCTAGGAGGTCCTGGATGAGAAGAAGAAGTGGCCTCTACCTCATGAGCTGACGAGGTAGGAACAGAGCCACTAGCTCCAGATGAAGCAGATGGCATGGGCTGATCGCCTCGAGGTGCGGTGGAAGACGACACCTCGGGTGGAGGATGAGGAACTGGATCAGGTAGACAACCCTCATCTCCATCATCCTCATCATCAACAAAGATGGGCTCCGACTGCTCTAAAGAACCTGAGATATCGGGCCTAGTCCCCGGACTAGCCTCGTCGAAGGTCACCTCACAGGTCTCTACCAACTTGCTAGACTCGCAGTTCCAAACCCTATAAGCCCGCGAAGAAGTCGAGTAACCTAGAAAGATACCGTCACACGAACGTGACTCGAACTTGTCTAGGTTTCCGGACTTCAGAATGAAACACTTGCAACCAAACACGCGAAAATGCGAGACACTGGGCTTTCGCCCATATCTCAACTCATAAGAAGTGCGATGCAAGTGTGCCCGAAGAAAAACTCTGTTCGACACATGACACGCAGTCGCAATAGCCTCAGCCCAAAACTTCCTAGGTGTAGAATACTCATCGAGCATCGTCCTGGCCATCTCGACCAAGGTACGGTTCTTCCTCTCCACAACGTCATTCAGCTGTGGGACGTGCGGAGCAGAGAACTGGTGCTTTATACCTATCTCATTGTAAAACCTCTCAAAGTAGGAATTCTTGAACTCCGTGCCATTGTCACTACGGATCGCTCGTAAGGCACCTGGGAGCTCAACAGAAAGCCTACTGAAAAGATCTCGGAAATGTGAAAACATCTCATCCTTCGAGGCTAAGAAAACCACCCAAGAATACCTCGAGAAGTCATCGACCACGACAAGAACATACAACTTCCCTTCTACTGACTGCACTCGAGCTGGTCCAACGGTGTCCATATGGAGCAGCTGTCCTGGTGCATCGGTCATAGTAACTGTGACTGGAGGATGGGAAGCGGCAACCATCTTGCCGAGCCGGCATGGAGCGCAAACAAGATCTTTGACCATTTTGAGTTTCGGCAGACCACGAATGAGATCGTGGCCGCTAACTCGGGTCAAATGGTCAAATCCATATGACCAAGTCTCCTATGCCAGAAAGAAAGGTCACGGGACTCAAAAGCAACCAAACACCGGAGAGGATCACCAGAAGACTCAGAAAAATCAGCACGAAAGATCCTCCCAAACCGAGAAATCTCGCAAACCAGACTACCCGAAGAGTCAAGAATTTTGCAATTGTTTTTCTTAAAGCTCACTTAGAAACCGTCATCGGTAAGCTGAGAAACGGAAAGCAAATTATACTGCAGCTTACTAACCAAGGCAACATCTTTCAAAATGAAAGAATCATTAACGCGCACTGTACCTTTGGCGATGACGCGCCCAGATGAAGCATCTCCGAAGGTGATCGTCTCATCACCTGAAGCACGGGCAAGGGAAGAAAACCAACGGGAGTCTCTGGTCATGTGTCGTGAACACCCGGAGTCTACGAGCCAAACCTTTCCCTTCCCTGCCCGGCGAACCTGAGTCAAACAGAGAGTAAAGTTTCAGTACTGGGGTAAATCAAGAGTGATTTTGGCACCCAATACTGAGTAACACGTCGAGCAGATGAAGTAGTCAAGCACGACTGACCTCTATCTACCCTACGCTCTCTGTCACTCAAAGAAACAAATGGTCTATGTGTAGACCTGAAGCTGTTGTTGAGCTTGACTGCTACAGAGGAGCGAGTCAAGACACCAGCAACATGCTGATCACGCCGCGGGTAGCTATCTCGACGGGGGAAACGAGATCTACCCTCAGGATGGCGGAAGTCACGACCAAAGGGAGCATGAGGACGAAAACCAGAAAAGTCAGAAAAAACAAGTCCTCGATGCTACCCAAACCCATCAGCTGAAGCAGCTGTAGACCTCGTGTTGGTCTTAGGTGCACTCAAGGTCTGGGGCTGACCCTGAATACGCCTAAGGGACTCAACACGGTCTCTACGCGCGATCTTGGTGCGCCTGAAGCATCGATCGATCAGATGTCCATCCTTCTGACAGAAGGTGCATTGATACTTCACCTTCTGAGAGGTGGAAGTAGCACGGTGAGGCTTCGCCTTCTGAGAGGCCGAAGCAGCAGGTGGAGTCACCTTGCTGTCAGAAATCTCGTGGACAAAGCCCGCAAACTTGAACTCAACCTTTTTGTTCTTGGGCTTGACCTCGATCACACCTGCGGCTATAGGTCTCAGTAGGCAGGTGGATGCTTCTTCACATCCTCAGAAAAATCGTATCCTAGACCTTGATTAAATTTGCAAATCTTGGATTGGTCTAGAATAAGATTAAGCTTCGTCTTGCCTCCTACAAATATCTCGAGAGTATTCATAAGGTACTGACACTCCCGAAAGAGAGAGGTGCAAGAAGAGCAGGGGGAAGAAGGAGTAGCAGAAGGTAAGGGAGTAGAGGAAGAAGAACCAACAGAAGAGGAACGAATGGCTTGTGCATGCACAGCCGACTCAGAGTGGACAGTCCTACTGCTAGCTAATTGGTTCATGTCGCTAGGCATCTCTACCTTACCCTTGGGCTTCTCCCCCTCAGCAGTACACACATTACAAGCAGAAGGTTGCTTCTCTAGTAGGTCCTTAGTCAGCTTCACACATTTCTCATCCAATGCAATCAAATCAGATTTTAGTTTGTTACAATTAATGAATGGTGAGCTAACAGAGTCCTTAGAAGCAAATTGAGCCAATCTGTTGTTGTCATCAACTAATTCTTGAAACTGTTTGGAGACAGCTTCAAGCTCAGCAGTAAGCTTGGGACAATTCACACATGAAGCAATAGGCTCAAGTAGAAAAGCTTGTAATTCAGCAATTTTATGATCTGCCTGTTTTAGATTCATCTTCAGGTTATTGCAATTTTCACAAGTCTCGGGCAGATCAAGCAACATAGTGTAAAGACCTCTAAACGCATTGTCCTTATCCTCACATGAGGTGCAAGAAATAGCCTCAACAGTAGTAGATGGAGGAGGCGCTTCCCTACTCATTTCTATCTCAGCAAGAAGACTAATATTTTCCACCTTAATCATGTCTAGCTCAGAGGACACACTATCATGCAAGGTCCTTAGTTTCTCCATGTCACCAAGCAGAACAGTACATACATCACACTCATCACGGGAGGGAGCAGATCTAAGTGAAGTAAGCTCCCGTGACAAGCTCTCTACTTCCTTCTCCAACTCGCTACACCTAGCTCTAGATCTAGCATGGAATCTACCTAGCTTAAGAAAAGCATCATTAAGCTGGTCGTAGGTGGGGGATACCTTGTCGGAGTCAGAGTACAGCTCGTTGTCGCTCACTTCGCCCTCAAGGGCCATGAAGCACATGCCGGAGAAGTCGTCGCCGCCCTTGGGTTCTTGCTCGTCCGTTCCATCATCGTCGCTCCACCCCTCCACCTCACTGAGATCGAGGTCGTCGAAGGCGGTGAGGACGCGGTGGAAGAGCTTCTTGGCTTTGCCAAGGTCGCGGAACTTCTTCTTGCCTTGAGGATGCGCTGGAGGCTTCTTGTTGCGGTTCTTGTCGGTGTAGTCATTCTTGCCCGAACCGCCGTAGTCGTTCTTGCCCTTCCCCAGCTTGGGGCAGTTCGCTCGAATGTGGTTGGGGCCACCACACTCGAAGCAGATCACGGGTCCTCCTGTCTTTCCGTCCCTCCTCCTCTTGTAAGCATGGGAAAATCTCCGAGCTAGGAGGGCTTGTTGGTGATATGCCCTAGAGGCAACATGGAGATGTTGAATATATCACATACTATGTTTATGATACATTGCTTTGTTCCTTGAAATAGACATTATCATTATTGATCAATGAGTATGTGACTTATTCATGAGACTCTTA
Source organism: Dendrocalamus latiflorus (assembly GCA_017311315.1). Lineage (NCBI taxonomy): Eukaryota > Viridiplantae > Streptophyta > Magnoliopsida > Poales > Poaceae > Dendrocalamus > Dendrocalamus latiflorus. The sequence goes on along the minus strand of CM029629.1, from coordinate 19,949,054 downwards.
ATGCCAAAATGTTGCTATTTCTAAATGATCCCTGATTATATTTTATATGAGGAACAAATATGATTCAAAGATCAGCATATGTATTGATTGATGATCATGTCTCATGGATCATGGTATGGAGATACCAAATCAATAATATGGACATGTGTTAGTGAACATATGTTGGATAGACCCGCCATGAGACACTGCAGAGAATCCATGTGTCATTAGTTGGTCTCAAGTAGTGTTTATGTAGAATCCTTAGACTTGAGATCATCATGGTTCCCAACATGCGTAGTAGCCTATTTTGGGACTACTAACCACTACTCCGTAACTGGGTAGTCATAAAAGTAGTCTTCGGGTTTGCTATGAAACATGTAGTGGGATGTGAATGATCAAGATAGAATTTGCCCCTCCTTATGGGAGAGATATCTCTAGGCCCCTCGATGTAATGGATTATGAAAGTGCATGGCCATGCCAAGGTGATCGAGGAGTCAATCACGAGTTTATAATCCATCACGGAATCGAGAGAGTGATTGAGCTATTAAGAGGATGACACAGGTCTCGCCTTGAGCTTAATCTATATCGTGAGGCAAAGGGATTAGTACATGAGAACATTACAGGTTCAGCTGATATGATCTTTACGTATACTTTGGGGTTAATATGTCTTACTAGAGGCCGCTATTAACAGGGTGACCGGAAAGGCGTTTCCGTGTCGCGACCAAGTATACGTGAACCTACAGGGTCGCACACTTAACGGGTTGGAACACTAATTCGAATGTGATTCGGATGTGGGCTCAATTCGGATAGAGATCCGGATTGTCACATCCCAAATTTTCGCTTTCTGAAAAATTTTATTTTTATTAATTATTTCAATGTATTTGAATCTTATTTGGATTTATCTGGATTTAATTTCAAAATTTAAAACAAGGAAATGTATTTAAAATATTTTATTAAAGCCAAAAAGGGAAAATTATATTTTTCCTAGCCTTTCTTGAATTTTTAAATATTATTTGAGAATTTTCTGAAATTTAAAATCAATTTTCAAAGCTAAAAAGTATTTTATAAAATTATTAAATTCCAATCTGAAATTAAAATTATTTTTACTAAGTCTAAAATGCTTCCAGGAATATTATATAATTTTTCTGGAATTTTTAGACATTAAATATTATTTTTCCAAACATTTTTAAAGTTTCTAGTATTTGCTGAAATTTATTCCGAAAATAAAAATCAAATTATTCCTAGGCCGCCATGTGTCGCTCTCAGATTAAATCAATCTCTCTCCACGTTTTAATCCTAGCCACACATGATAACTTACCCCTTCATAAAATCCAAGAGCCATAACACATCCACTTGCCACGTGTCGCAAATCCGACGGCCCGTACCCCTTCACTTCTTCTCCCTCTCTATTACACATGGACCCCACATGTCATATGTTTCTTCAACCTCTTCTTCTTCCTCCCCTAGCTCTCTCTCTCCTCCTCCATTAGAGCCGAATTGGAGCTCTTAATCCCGGCCGTTTCTTGCCCTTTAAACCCCGAGCGTTTGCGCAATCATTTCCTCTCTTCATTCTCCACTCATGGCCGGCCGCCTTCCCTCTTTATTCCTCTCTAAAAACCGCCGGCCGTTTATCTCCTCTCTCCACCTATAAAACCCCTCCATGCGCCGGCTCATCCCCTTTCGGTCTCCCCTCTCTCCACTGCCCTCCTCCACTCTTCGGCCGCCGCTTCCGCCGCCGGTCGCCGCCGTTTCGGCCATCTTCCGCCGCCGCCCCAAGCTCCACCACCGCCGCCACCGTCTCCCCTCGCCGCCGGCCGCCCGGGCCTCCCCGCCGCCGCCGGTAGGTGCGCCACCGCCCCTCCTCTCCCCGTCGCCGTTCGCCGCCCCGCCTCCGACCGCCGGCCGCCGGCGAGGTCGCCTCCCGTGCGCGCCCCCGCGTACCTCCATGATTCCTTCTCTAGTCATATTCATCCATGTTTATTTGATTTGTTGTTGCTCTTTTGTCAAGAAGTAGCAAGTGCTCACTTGGCTAGTGGGTGCATGTTAGTGCATGCATGCATGAGGTTGTGAGTTCAAGTCCAGTGCGATGCAATTTTCGGTTTGGCTTTATCCAAATTTTTGTTCACCTCTATTCAATGACAAGCGGGACCCACTCGTCATACAATAATAAAATAAAATTCTACACCCAATGACAACCAGGCCCCACGTGTCATACACTCCAAAATATCCCAAAAATCAGCCAAAACAAGATTCCAGAGAATATTCCCCCGTTTTGCATTTTCTGGAATTTCCAAACCGATCAAACTTCCAATCGCTCGTTCTCCCTCGTCCGATCTCCGAATCCAGTGATTCAAATTTCTAAATTTGTATAAAATCATAATCTATGTTGCAGTATATATTTTATATTTTTGTGAATTTATTTGTATTTATTTATTTGGTTGTTTTGTTGTTTCGCGCGTAAAACCGACGTCACCGAGGAATTCGTCGAGTCGCAGCAAGAAGACCCAAATAGCGCTCAAGAAGGCAAGTCTCCTTTGACCATCTTGCTCCTATGATTTACAAAATGATTTGTGTAGTTATTTTAAATTATTGCATGCTTATGTTGTAAAAGTGGATAACTTGATTTTAGAAAAATTTAGTTAAATGTTCCAATTGTTATACCTTCCATTGAAAATCGTTTACCTTGTACCATTGTCAACTTAGGATATCCCTTTGACTCAATAATGAGTTAGTATTACATTTTGTTAAATTTATACTAGCAAATGCTTAGTTTAGCGAATCAATATAAAATGTTCAAATGAGAAGCATGATTGCTAAATTTTTTGATCAATGGTTTGTTTGAACATTGGTAATGGATGTTACCATTGTTAATTGATTTGTTTGAAAAGTGGTAATGGATGTTACCATTGTTAATTTGAAAATAAAAATGAAGTTCAAAGGGAAAAGTTGACAAGGGTGGATGGAAGGTTTGGCTGGTGCAGTTTAGCACGAGAATTTTTGGGATTGTGAATGAGCCACCCTGGTCGTTTAAGGACCGACGCTTGTGTTTGTCCAAACTGAGCAAAACAGTGCAACCACAAGTCTATATGGGTACGACCTAGCTAACTAACCTATAAAGGTGTAGTTTAGATATCACCAGTGGTGTATTGAGTGCCAGGGTGTACTGGTTACTCATAGTGAGGGACAGGGTTTACTGTACTCATACGGCGCAAGAGGGGGCTCCGACTCGTGGATTCGAGTTGTGGTGAAACCTTAGCGGGTGGTATCTAGCTATACTGGAGTAGGTGAAAGGCTTTGTGATATTTTATCTGGGTCTCATGCCAAAGGAAGCATGTTGACTATTAAGATAATTTATCTCTTGTGGGTAAAGTGTACAAACTCTGCAGACTAAAAACTATTCGAATAGCCGTGCCCACGGTCAAGGGCGGCAAGGAATGCATTCACATGGTAGAAGTTTGATTTTGATTTTAAAATAAAATGATTTGGCAAACTCGGCAGTGGTGTAACTCTCGTGATTTAAATCTGGTGGTGTAACCAGATCAGGTGGTTTAACCTGAGTCTTGAAAGTTGGCAGATAGCATGAGATTTTAGTGTTGGTGGTTTAACCTTCACTAAGTTAATTATCTAATTTCATTTATGAAAAACAAAGATGTTTATCAAATGGCTTTTGAAGTAATTATGTAGATTTGAAATAAAATGCTGATTTATGCAAAAGAACCATATAGCCTTCCTTTGTGAAGCCTTGCATCTATGCATCTTTCCCAAGACTTGCGGAGTACATTCATGTACTCACGTGCTACATTTCAAATTAACTCTCAGAGGAGATCAAAGCTCAAGAGGTGGACTACGACTACTTCGTGGATGGATTCGTCGAAGGCTTTCCGGACTTCTAGGTTGCGTTTCCCCAGTCAATTGCCTGTGGCGTATTGATGGGTCTTGCTTTAGTTTCTTTTTGCTTCCGCTGTAATTTTCTTTTTGGTGTGAGGTCTTAAAACCTCATTTGTAATAAAGACTTCGAGGTCTGTAATCTCGATTATGATAATAAAGCGTTGTTGGCAATGTATCATCTTTTCTGTTTGAACTGTGTGTACTAGCGTTGATCTGGGACTAGTACTGTAATGCACAGGGAGTCCAGGAGTTTCTACTCCGGGGTCTCACAGAAGTGGTATCAAAGCCAATTTGACTGTAGGGCGTAACCTAGTTAGAATGGCCGTTATTAGAAAAGCTTCAAATTTTATTTTATAAAATAAAATTTTAATAATGTGCTTTTCTCATCTTTTCTCTTCTTTCTATCCTTACCTTCTTCAGGATATTCTATCTTATCTATCTGTTTACTCACTTTTAAGAATGATAATTGTATCCACTTTCCTTTATAATTTCTATAGACGGGTTAGAGAGATCAAGTCTGAGAAGCAACCAGAGGACCGTGTCGTCATGAAGATTTGAAGAGTAGTTCTTTAGTTCATAATACCCAAGTAAAGTCATACGATTTTAGAACGCTTATATATATTGCTTGTTGGTGCTAGATGGACTGTACCAAATCTTTGTGTACTTGTAGTACAACCAACTTTAAAAACTATTTTTGTTTTCGAGCTAAGTTTCTCCTGGTTGGAGTTTACTTCTCTCTTGTGTGTTTGTTTGGGATGTTATTTAGTTGTTCCCCAACCTCTTACCTATGCTACTTCCCTCTTACCTTGTGCTAATCCTCGTTGCTGCTTCAGATGGTGCAAGTTCCAAATTCTTCTATAGTAGTCCAAGCTTGGAAAATATTTGAGAACCAAGAATATATGGAAGATCACAACATTTACGGAAAGTACCCTTATCAGGAAAGTCATCCTAATTCTTAGATGTCAAGTTAGGTAATTTGAAGGATTGTTGCTAGTGTGATATATGTGGATTTAGAATTGACAAAGATTAGATAATTCTTGGGTGATTCGAAAGTAATAAAGGTATATTTGTGGATACAAATTGATTATGAATAAATCTCAAGACTACAATATTTATGGATTGAATAGATTTTGGAAATAATCACATTATTGAACTTGGTGGAACTAATTAGATCATGAGAAGTATCCAAACTTGGTGCCTTGGATTTATTATCTTGGATTGAAAGGAGTAATTGGATGTAAAACAAGATTTTAGTTGAAGGATTTATTTGTGATCATTGGAGAATTAATATTAAGAATTTGAAATAGTAAAGGTGGAAATTAAAAGATTGGATTATCATAAACAATTTATGACATCAATTTTGTCCGTTTTGGTTGAATCATGAAGAGTAGATGAATTTTTGTGGAGTTAATTGATTATCAGAGTTTAGTGGACCTATTGATGATAAGTGGATACTAGTGAAATTCTAAAAGATAATACACTTAGATATCTTGGTGGATTAATTTTATCATTGCAAAGTGGACTTTGATATGTCAAATTGAATTTGGTGGATTTAATAGATCATTGCTAGATAATTGGATTTTAACTAATAGGATTAACTAGATTGTTTAAGGATGTTCAAATGGATAACCTGGAGGATTTAAATTAATTATGGGAGATAGATTGTCCGATAAGAATTAATGGAAGTATTTGAATTTATTCAAATTTGGAGGAACCAAAGTGATGATTATCAAGAGATTGATGTTGGTGGATTAATAAATATTAAATAATCTTAAAATTGATTGATGATTACTAAAAGGTTGGATTAAGTTTATATTAATTGATCAGAATGATGGATCTGTTGGATTAGATAATGATCGAAAATCAATTGGTGGAAATCACAAAGTACAATGTTATTGGATTCTTGTTAGAAAAATTCTATGGCTGGTCGTCAATTCAAATTAGAGCAGAGAATAAAAGTTTATGGGATTATTTGTTGCAATCAATGTGAAGTCAATAAGGTGCATTGTGGTATAAGAGTTTGGAATCAAGAATTTTTGAAGAGTTGAAATAATTATGTCTTTCTCGGATGAACACTTGCGGAAGTTAAGCCCTTTTTGGTGGAATTCTGAATTAATAGATATGATAAGGACAATTGAAGTTAACCCAAAGCTTGCAAGTGACTAAAGATGTACCACTCCGATTTGTTGATGTTTTCTGTATTTCTCAGTTAAAGCAATACTTCAGAGTACCAAGGAACAAGTACCCTTTGCCCAGAATAGATGATCTGTTCGATCAACTCAAAGGATCAAGTGTCTTCTCCAAGATTGATCTTCGGTCAGGATATCACCAGTTGAAGATTAGACCAGAAGATATACCAAAGACAGCCTTCGCCACAAGATATGGATTATATGAGTATACGGTGATGTCTTTCGGTCTGACAAATGCCCCGGCATACTTCATGAATTTGATGAATAAAGTATTTATGGATTATTTAGATAAGTTTGTTGTTGTCTTTATAGATGACATTCTTATCTATTCGAAAAGCAATAAAGAACATGAGGATCATCTAAGGATAGTGTTGCAAAGACTCCGTGAACACCAGTTATATGCCAAGTTTAGCAAGTGTGCGTTTTGGTTAAAGGAAATTGAGTTTTTTGGGACACGTAATTTCAGCAGAAGGAGTATCTGTAGATCCTGGAAAAGTTAAGGATGTATTAAATTGGACTCCACCCAAGACAGTAACCGAGATCAGAAGTTTTCTGGGTTTAGCTGGTTACTATCGTCGATTCATTGAAGGCTTTTCCAAGATTGCCAGACCTTTAACCCAGCTGTTAAAGAAAGAGAAGAAATTTGAATGGAGTAAATCCTGTGAGGATAGTTTTCAAGAGTTAAAGAAGAGGTTAACTTCAGCACCAGTTCTGCGGTTACCGGATATTAGAAAAGATTTTGAAGTTTATTGTGACGCATCAAAACAAGGTCTTGGAGGTGTACTAATGCAAGAAGGAAAGGTTGTTGCTTATGCATCAAGGCAGTTAAGGCCACATGAGGAGAATTACCCCACTCATGATTTAGAGCTAGCTGCTGTAGTGCATGCTCTAAAGTTGTGGAGGCATTATCTAATTAGTAATCGGTGCGAAATATATACGGATCATAAAAGTCTAAAGTATATATTCACTCAACCCGATCTTAATCTGAGACAAAGAAGATGGCTTGAACTGATAAAGGATTATGATATGGGAATACACTATCATCCAGGAAAGGCCAATGTAGTGGCAGATGCTTTAAGTCGGAAGATCCATTTTAGCAATATGTTGATTCAAGACAGTCAGTCAACTCTTCGTGAAGAATTTCAGCGTCTCAATTTGGGAGTGATAAATGAAGGAATTCTGTCTACATTAAAGGTCCAACCCATTTTAGAAGATCAGATCAAGGCAGCTCAGAAAGAAGATGAGTATGTTAAAGAAATAAAAGATAACATGAAGAAAGGCAAAGCACCTGGATTCTTAGAAGATGAAGAAGGAATTCTTTGGTTTGGAAAAAGGATTTTAGTACCGGAGAGAAAGGAAATAAAAGATTTAATTCTAAAGGAAGCTCATGAATCAGGATATTCCATTCATCCCGGAAGTACAAAGATGTACCAAGATCTAAAGGAAAGTTACTGGTGGACCAGTATGAAACGAGAAATTGCAGAATATGTAGCTTTATGTGATATATGTCAAAGGGTTAAAGCAGAGCACCAACGACCTGCTGGTCTTTTGCAACCTCTGCAGATACCTGAATGGAAATGGGAGGAAATCGGAATGGATTTCATAACAGGACTACCAAGAGTCAAGTCAGGGTATGATTCAATCTGGGTTATAGTGGATCGTTTAACAAAGGTTGCACATTTCATACCTGTAAAGACTACCTATTCAGGAGATAGATTGGCAGAGCTCTATATGTCAAGAATTGTATGTCTGCATGGAGTTCCAAAGAAGATCGTATCGGATAGAGGAACGCAATTTACCTCAAGATTTTGGCAGAAGCTTCATGAAGTTTTGGGCACCAATTTAAATTTCAGTACTGCTTATCATCCTCAAACAGATGGCCAGACTGAACGAGTGAATCAGATATTGGAAGATATGCTAAGAGCGTGTGCTTTAGCCAATAAAGTCAGTTGGGATCAAAGTTTACCCTACGCGGAATTTTCCTATAATAACAGTTATCAGTCTAGTCTGAAGATGTCTCCGTTTGAAGCCTTGTATGGCAGGAAATGCAGAACGCCATTATATTGGTCAGAGACTGGAGAAAGTCAAGTATTCGGACCCGATGTCTTGAAGCTAGCCGAAGAGCAAGTTCGATTAATACGAGACCGATTGAAAATAGCACAGACCAGACAAAAGAGTTATGCAGATAATCGTCGCAGAATGTTGGAATTCGCACCAGGGAATCAGGTGTATTTGAAGGTGTCACCTTTAAAAGGGATGCGACGTTTCAAGGTCAGTGGAAAGCTTGCTCCAAGTTGAAGAAGTGCTTAAGAGTACCAGAGGAGTTAATACCTTTAGAAGAGGTGGATTTAAAAGAAGACTTGACGTATCCAGAGTTTCCTGTCAAGATTTTAGAAGAGGCAGAGCGCTGTACAAGAAACAAGACTATCAAATTTTGCAAGGTGCAGTGGAGTAATCATCCAGAATCGGAAGCAACCTGGGAGCGTGAAGAGGATCTTCGAGCAGAGTTCCCTGATCTACTTCCCAGTCTTTCCGAATCTCGGGGTCGAGATTCTTTCTAAGGGGGGTAGGTTTGTCACATCCCAAATTTTCGCTTTCTGAAAAATTTTATTTTTATTAATTATTTCAATGTATTTGAATCTTATTTGGATTTATCTGGATTTAATTTCAAAATTTAAAACAAGGAAATGTATTTAAAATATTTTATTAAAGCCAAAAAGGGAAAATTATATTTTTCCTAGCCTTTCTTGAATTTGTAAATATTATTTGAGAATTTTCTGAAATTTAAAATCAATTTTCAAAGCTAAAAAGTATTTTATAAAATTATTAAATTCCAATCTGAAATTAAAATTATTTTTACTAAGTCTAAAATGCTTCCAGGAATATTATATAATTTTTCTAGAATTTTTAGACATTAAATATTATTTTTCCAAACGTTTTTAAAGTTTCTAGTATTTGCTGAAATTTATTCCGAAAATAAAAATCAAATTATTCCTAGGCCGCCATGTGTCGCTCTCAGATTAAATCAATCTCTCTCCACGTTTTAATCCTAGCCACACATGATAACTTACCCCTTCATAAAATCCAAGAGCCATAACACATCCACTTGCCACATGTCGCAAATCCGACGGCCCGTACCCCTTCACTTCTTCTCCCTCTCTATTACACATGGACCCCACATGTCATATGTTTCTTCAACCTCTTTTTCTTCCTCCCCTAGCTCTCTCTCTCCTCCTCCATTAGAGCCGAATTGGAGCTCTTAATCCCGGCCGTTTCTTGCCCTTTAAACCCCGAGCGTTTGCGCAATCATTTCCTCTCTTCATTCTCCACTCATGGCCGGCCGCCTTCCCTCTTTATTCCTCTCTAAAAACCGCCGGCCGTTTATCTCCTCTCTCCACCTATAAAACCCCTCCATGCGCCGGCTCATCCCCTTTCGGTCTCCCCTCTCTCCACTGCCCTCCTCCACTCTTCGGCCGCCGCTTCCGCCGCCGGTCGCCGCCGTTTCGGCCATCTTCCGCCGCCGCCCCAAGCTCCACCACCGCCGCCACCGTCTCCCCTCGCCGCCGGCCGCCCGGGCCTCCCCGCCGCCGCCGGTAGGTGCGCCACCGCCCCTCCTCTCCCCGTCGCCGTTCGCCGCCCCGCCTCCGACCGCCGGCCGCCGGCGAGGTCGCCTCCCGTGCGCGCCCCCGCGTACCTCCATGATTCCTTCTCTAGTCATATTCATCCATGTTTATTTGATTTGTTGTTGCTCTTTTGTCAAGAAGTAGCAAGTGCTCACTTGGCTAGTGGGTGCATGTTAGTGCATGCATGCATGAGGTTGTGAGTTCAAGTCCAGTGCGATGCAATTTTCGGTTTGGCTTTATCCAAATTTTTGTTCACCTCTATTCAATGACAAGCGGGACCCACTCGTCATACAATAATAAAATAAAATTCTACACCCAATGACAACCAGGCCCCACGTGTCATACACTCCAAAATATCCCAAAAATCAGCCAAAACAAGATTCCAGAGAATATTCCCCCGTTTTGCATTTTCTGGAATTTCCAAACCGATCAAACTTCCAATCGCTCGTTCTCCCTCGTCCGATCTCCGAATCCAGTGATTCAAATTTCTAAATTTGTATAAAATCATAATCTATGTTGCAGTATATATTTTATATTTTTGTGATTTTATTTGTATTTATTTATTTGGTTGTTTTGTTGTTTCGCGCGTAAAACCGACGTCACCGAGGAATTCGTCGAGTCGCAGCAAGAAGACCCAAATAGCGCTCAAGAAGGCAAGTCTCCTTTGACCATCTTGCTCCTATGATTTACAAAATGATTTGTGTAGTTATTTTAAATTATTGCATGCTTATGTTGTAAAAGTGGATAACTTGATTTTAGAAAAATTTAGTTAAATGTTCCAATTGTTATACCTTCCATTGAAAATCGTTTACCTTGTACCATTGTCAACTTAGGATATCCCTTTGACTCAATAATGAGTTAGTATTACATTTTGTTAAATTTATACTAGCAAATGCTTAGTTTAGCGAATCAATATAAAATGTTCAAATGAGAAGCATGATTGCTAAATATTTTGATCAATGGTTTGTTTGAACATTGGTAATGGATGTTACCATTGTTAATTGATTTGTTTGAAAAGTGGTAATGGATGTTACCATTGTTAATTTGAAAATAAAAATGAAGTTCAAAGGGAAAAGTTGACAAGGGTGGATGGAAGGTTTGGCTGGTGCAGTTTAGCACGAGAATTTTTGGGATTGTGAATGAGCCACCCTGGTCGTTTAAGGACCGACGCTTGTGTTTGTCCAAACTGAGCAAAACAGTGCAACCACAAGTCTATATGGGTACGACCTAGCTAACTAACCTATAAAGGTGTAGTTTAGATATCACCAGTGGTGTATTGAGTGCCAGGGTGTACTGGTTACTCATAGTGAGGGACAGGGTTTACTGTACTCATACGGCGCAAGAGGGGGCTCCAACTCGTGGATTCGAGTTGTGGTGAAACCTTAGCGGGTGGTATCTAGCTATACTGGAGTAGGTGAAAGGCTTTGTGATATTTTATCTGGGTCTCATGCCAAAGGAAGCATGTTGACTATTAAGATAATTTATCTCTTGTGGGTAAAGTGTACAAACTCTGCAGAGTAAAAACTATTCGAATAGCCATGCCCACGGTCAAGGGCGGCAAGGAATGCATTCACATGGTAGAAGTTTGATTTTGATTTTAAAATAAAATGATTTGGCAAACTCGGGAGTGGTGTAACTCTCGTGATTTAAATCTGGTGGTGTAACCAGATCAGGTGGTTTAACCTGAGTCTTGAAAGTTGGCAGATAGCATGAGATTTTAGTGTTGGTGGTTTAACCTTCACTAAGTTAATTATCTAATTTCATTTATGAAAAACAAAGATGTTTATCAAATGGCTTTTGAAGTAATTATGTAGATTTGAAATAAAATGCTGATTTATGCAAAAGAACCATATAGCCTTCCTTTGTGAAGCCTTGCATCTATGCATCTTTCCCAAGACTTGCGGAGTACATTCATGTACTCACGTGCTACATTTCAAATTATCTCTCAGAGGAGATCAAAGCTCAAGAGGTGGACTACGACTACTTCGTGGATGGATTCGTCGAAGGCTTTCCGGACTTCTAGGTTGCGTTTCCCCAGTCAATTGCCTGTGGCGTATTGATGGGTCTTGCTTTAGTTTCTTTTTGCTTCCGCTGTAATTTTCTTTTTGGTGTGAGGTCTTAAAACCTCATTTGTAATAAAGACTTCGAGGTCTGTAATCTCGATTATGATAATAAAGCGTTGTTGGCAATGTATCATCTTTTCTGTTTGAACTGTGTGTACTAGCGTTGATCTGGGACTAGTACTGTAATGCACAGGGAGTCCAGGAGTTTCTACTCCGGGGTCTCACACGGATAGACTCCTATTGGGCCTCGGTCCACAAGGCCCAAGTGAGGAGGTCTATATATATGGAGGTGGGGGCTGAGGGATGTACGCATCTGTTCCTCCCGAGCAAAACCCTAGCCGCCACCTCCCGAGCCAAACCCTAGCCGCTCGCGAGTGCTGGTACACTCGCGATCGGCGTTCCAGCCCCGGACGTGTGGATACCGGTGGAGGCGCTGCTCGTTGCGGCGTTGATCAGCATCAACAATCTACAGATTGGATCTGCTCGTGGTGTGGTTGATCGCGTGGAGGAGACGATCTGTTCGGGACGATCGGCTACTTCCACAACTACCTCGATGCGCGTGGTTGGATCGGCTTCTCCAACTCTTCTTCCGCTGCGCTGCGCGTCTAGTGGTATCGATCTATGATCCCTCCTTAGCATGATGTCCTGGTGTGCGCGGTAGAAATTTTTATTTTCTGCTATCGTAGCCTACGCGCGTTCCTTCAGTGGTATCAGAGCCATCTTGCTTAGTTTGCGATCTGGATCTGCGCATATGTTGATATGCGGTTGTAGTAGATTGGATCTATTACAGTCTAGATCAGTCGGTTCATGTGATGAATCGATGGTAGCACGGGTTGATGAGATCAATCGGTGAATAGGGGTTGGCTGAGGCGCAGATTGTATCACTACTAGTGCCCTAGAGATTGTCTCGGATCGGCATAAGGTGGTTATGTCGAATACTAGTAGGATATGAATCTGATAGCCTCGGGCCAGTGGGAATACTAGTGCCCTAGAGATTGTCTCGGATCGGCATAAGGTGGTTATGCCGAATACTAGTAGGTTATGGATCTGATGGCCTCGGCCCAGTGGAAAAACTAGCGTCCTAGAGAATGTCTCGGATCGGCATAAGGTGGTTGTGCCGAATAGTTTTTCCATTGCGATTTCATAGATTGGATCTGTAAATTTCGTGACCGCCCCCTCGACCCCCCGCCCGCTGACCGGCCAGCGGGACCGCCGTGCGTACCCGCCTTGTATAGCGTCATGGGTTCACATCGTTAGGTAGAATACGATTCTACGTCTAACTTGTTTTTGCAGGGAATGATGTGAATAGTATGGCCCTATATCTTATTGGAATGTATGAGATGTATGTGATGCATGTAACATTCGTTCATGGCCTGCGTGTCATGATTATTTCAGCTATTGTTAGCTGTCTATATTGTATTTAACGACCTGCGTGTCGACCTTAATGCTTGAATCTATCTTTGTAATCTTCAATTTCTAGCTATTATAGGTAGTAGCCTAGTTTTGAGGTTACAAGCTTTCAAGCATGGTGGCCTAAAGGAGTGATGTGGAGGATGGAGATCGTCTACACCTACATGGAGATGGAGATCACCATTTTTTGGGCCATACTACTTCACAGTTAAATGTGTTTATCTATGATGTTATCTATCTTATTCTTATGCAATGATATATGTGATATGTTGTTTTGGTAGGATAGAATCCCTCATAAAATTAGGTGTTAATGCCCTTCCATATGTTGCACCAAAAGATAATGATCACCGCATGGTAGGTCTACCAAAGTAGAGTGCCGTCGGTTATCATCATTATTTGGGGTAGATGTCGGACATCTACATGCGGAAGCATTTGGTTTACTTAACAAGGTTATCAAAACAGTTTTGGACCTTGGGGCATAGGTTGGGGCCGGGGCATATTGATGTCACCCAACAAGCAAGAGTCACATAGGGATGTGATTAGCAAGGTGTTGCTTACCCATGTCACTAGTTTTCTAGCCGTGATGCCAAAGCTCACTAGGAATTAGTGAAATGAGGATCTTGACCCACTATGTAACTTAGAGGGAGTTTTGTTGCAAAACACATAGTGGGAGTCTTTTGTTAAATAGTTTAATAAAAGATGAACATAAACATAGTGCTAAACTTTGCATATTCTTTGTTGTAGATCATGTCAACTAATGCCGCATCCAGTTCTTTTAATTTGCGATCTATTCTTGAGAAAGAAAAACTCAATGGAACGAACTTTATGAATTGGTATCGCAACTTGAGAATTGTTCTCAAGCAAGAGCGCAAGGAGTATGTCCTTGAGTCTCATTATCCTGATGACTTGCCTGATAATGCTACTGCGGCTGCACGGAGAGCTTATGAGAAGCAAACGAATGATTGCCTTGATGTGAGCTGTCTCATGCTTGCCACAATGTCCTCTGAGCTTCAGAAGCAATATGAGAACACACATGCCTACAATATCATTGTGGGGTTGCGTGGTATGTTTGAGAACCAAGCAAGGGCTGAGAGGTTCAACACTTCAAAGTCCTTGTTTGCATGCAGGCTTGCAGAAGGGAATCCCGTCAGCCCTCATGTGATTAAGATGATTGGCTACATTGAGAGTCTGGAAAAGCTTGGTTTTCCCCTTAGCCAAGAGTTGGCTACTGATGTGATTCTCCAGTCGCTCCCCCCGAGCTTTGAGCCATTCATACTGAACTATCACATGAACAACATGGATAAGACCTTGGCTGAGTTGCATGGGATGCTAAAAGCTGCCGAGGAAAGCATTAAGAAAAGCAGCAATCATGTGATGATGATGCAGAAAGGCAAGGGCAAGCCCAATGTCAAGAAAGGCGCGGTCAAAAGAAAGTTAGCTCCCGATGAGATCGTGAGCAGTTCTAAGGCCAAGCAAGTCAAGAAGGGCGCTGCTCCTAATGCAGATTGTTACTACTGTAAGCAATCAGGACATTGGAAAAGGAACTGCCCAAAGTACTTGGAGGATCTTGAGAAGAAGAAGGGAAGTACGACTTCCCCTCCAGGTATAAATGTTATAGAGATCAATCTTGCTACTTCATCCACTGATTCTTGGGTATTTGATACCGGATCGGTTGCTCACATTTGCAAATCGTTGCAGGGGCTAAGAAGAAGTAGAAGTTTGAGGAGGAGCGAAGTGGATCTTCGCGTTGGCAATGGAGCAAAAGTTGCTGCGGTGGCTGTTGGCACCATGCCATTGTCTTTACCTTCAGGATTAGTTTTGGAATTGAATAATTGTTATTGTGTTCCATCTCTTTCCAAGAACATTATTTCTGCTTCATGTTTGCAAGCAGAAGGTTATGACTTTAGATCTATGAACAATGGTTGTTCTCTTTATTTCAAAGATATGTTCTATTGTCATACTCCATTGGTGAATGGGTTATATGTTCTTACTCTTGAAGAGTCACCGGTCTATAACATTATTGCAAAGAGGCAACGTTCGAATGATTTGAATCCCACGTTTATTTGGCACTGTCGCTTAGGTCACATAAATGAGAAACGCATGGAGAAGCTCCATAGAGATGGTATTCTGCACTCATTTGATTTTGAATCATTTGAGACATGCGAATCTTGTTTACTTGGCAAGATGACAAAGGCACCTTTCACCGGTCAAGGTGAACGGGCAAGTGACTTATTGGCACTCGTACATTCTGATGTATGTGGACCAATGAGCTCAACAGCCAGAGGTGGTTTTCAGTACTTCATAACTTTTACTGATGACTTTAGTAGATATGGGGTATATCTACCTGATGAAGCATAAGTCTGAATCCTTTGAAAAGTTCAAAGAATTCCAAAATGAAGTGGAAAATCATTTAGGCAAGACAATTAAGTTTCTACGATCTGATCGTGGAGGCGAGTATTTGAGCCATGAGTTTGGCAATCATCTGAAGGATTGTGGAATTGTTCCACAATTGACTCCGCCAGGAACACCTCAATGGAATGGGGTATCTGAACGGAGAAATCGCACCTTATTAGATATGGTGCGCTCCATGATGAGCCAAAGTGATCTTCCGTTGTCTTTTTGGGGGTACGCTGTCGGGACCCCGGATTTCCGAACCCAGACCCTCTGTGTATTACTGCACTAGTCCCAGATCAAAGCTAGTGCACACAGTTGAACAGAAATGAATACATAACCAGCAACGCTTTATTACAATATTAAAGAGTACAGACCGAAAGGTCTCATTATTACAATTGAGGTTTCAAAACCTCGCACACACGAAACACAGCGGAAGCAAAAGATAAACTCGGTGAAGACCCATCAATACGCCACAGGCAATTGACTGGGGAAGCGCGACCTAGAACTCCTGGAATCCTTCGTCGAAGCCACCAGCGAAGTAGTCGTAGTCGCCTTCTTGAGCTTCGTACTCCTCTGGTGATTATTTTTGAGTGTAGCATGTGAGTACATAAAGTACTCCGCAAGTCTTGGGAAAAATGCATAGATGCAAGGCTTGACAAAGGAAGGCTGTATGGTTCTTTTGCACAAAGCAATATTTTAAAATTTCAATTACTACTAATTATTTTCGAAGGCATCAATTTAATAAAGTAAATGTTTTAGCAGAAAATATCATCAACTTTCTAGTGAAGGTTCCATCTACCAACACTAGCTAACAACTTGAACAAGTTTAATACTGCGGGTTAAATCCACCCTCTCTGGCTCCAACCGCCAGGATACCCTTCCGAGAGTTCCCTCCACTCCCGGAATACAAAACTTTTGATTTTTAAAACTAAAACCAAAAATCTACCATGTGAATGCATTCCTTGCCCGCCCTTGACCGTGGGCACGGCTATTCGAATAGTTTTACACTCTGCAGAGGTTGTACAACTTTACCCACAAGAGATAAATTATCCTAAAAGTCAACACGCTTCCTTTGGCATGAGACCCAGATAAAATATCACAAAGCTTTTACCTTACTCTAATCTAGCTAGATACCACCCGCTGAGGTTTCACCGCAGGTAGGCTAACTGCCCGAACCGAAGCCCCCTCTTGCGCCATATGAGTACAGTAAATCCCTGTCCCTCACTGTGGATAACCAGTCCATCCCTGGCACCCACTTTCCACTGGTGGCACCTAAACTAGACTATTGTAAGTTAGTCAGCTAGGTCGTACCCATATAGACTTGTGGTTGTACGGTTAATGCTCAGTCTGGACAAACACAAGCGTCGGTCCTTAATTGACTAGGGTGGAACATACACATTACAAGATCTCGTGCTTCCTGCACCAATCCAAACTAACCATCCACCCTAATCTAAACCAATTTTCACATTTTAGTTTATTTTAAAAGAACAGTGGCAACTCCAATTACCACTAAATTTATAAAAACAAGGGTAATACAATAATTCATAATTTCCCATTTGCAAGATTTACGAGGTATTCAATAGCATGGCTAAGCATTGTTCTACCATTCTAATATCAACAATTAAATATATTACTCTCATTACTGAGTCAAAGGAATTTCTAGGGTTGCAAAGGTACATGGCATTCAAATTCAAATGAGGGCATAACAAGGTTGGATATAGCTAATGCCTTAAGATTTGAACTAATATTTTATATAAATAGCAATGCACATAATTTAAAATAATTAAAACATTTCAAAATCATAGGTTCAAGATGATCAAAGGAGACTTGCCTTCTTGAGTGCTATTTGGGTCTTCTTGCTGCGACTCGACGAGTTCCTCGGCGACGGCGGAATCTACGCGCGAAAAGACAGACAAACAAAACAAATAAATTCAACCAAAACTTAAATAAAATTCAAAAATTCAAAAAGAGTGCATATTTGGATAGTTTAGGATTTTAGAAAAATTTAGGAATTTGAACGGCTCAAATCGGAGTTAAAATGAGAAAGTTATGGCTTCCGGAAGATTAAATGGCAGGGAAAAAGGAAAAATCGGATTTCGGGAATTATTTTTGTACTGGAAAATGCCATTTATGACGTCATCAAAATTCGAAATTGCTGAGCGGGAAAGATATTTGAATGACGTGTGGGTCCGGTCTACCGTGGACCGGATCCACGGACCACGAATTTCGCCGACGTGGCGCACCGGCCACGAGGCGCCATGCGGGCGTGAGGTGGCGGCCACGCGGGCGGCCACGCGGGCAAGGCCGGCCGACGTGGAGGCCACGCGGGCGGCGCGCTCGGCCGGCTCGGGAGGCGCACGGCCGGCGGCCTCGCCGGCGGCCGGCGGCCGGCGACCGGCGACGAGCGGCGGCGGAGTGAGGGGGGTCGGCGGCGGCTTACCGGCGGCGGCGACGGGTGGTGGGGCGGCCGGCGGCGGCGCAAAAGATGGCGGCGGCGGTGGCTTTTGAAGGCGGCGGCGGTGGGGTGCCGGGAGGCGGCCGAAAGGAGGAGGAGAGGTGCGGTGGGAGGCGGGGTGAAGGAGGGGAGGGGAAGGGCGGTATTTATAGCTAAGGGGAAGGAGGGGCGGCCGAAAATGGGGAGCTCGCCGGAGTTAATGAAATCCGCAATTAGGGGAAATAAAAGAGGGGAAACGGCCGGATGAATGGAGGGGAGTGATGGAGCTTCCGTTTCCATACTTCAATCGGGATTTAATGCGAGAATAACGGCCGAATTCAAAGCTTCATTTTCGGTTTAATGGAGGTGGAGAGAGAGGGTGGGAGGAGGAAGAAAGGAAGGTAGAAGAAGGATATGACAAGTAGGCCCCATGTGTCATAGAGAGGGTGTTTAGTGAAGGGGTATGGGCCATTAGATTCGTGACACGTGGCAAGTGGGTGAATGAGAGGCTTTGGATTTTATGAAGGGGTAAGTTGTGGTGAATGGCTAGGATTAAAACGTGGAGAGAGGTGGATTTAATCTGAGGGCGACACGTGGCGGCCTAGAATTAATTGGATTTTTATTTTCGGATTAAATTTCAGAAAATACTAGAAACTTCATAAAAGCTTGGAAAATTAATATTTAATGTCTAAAAAAATTCCAGAAAAATCATACAATATTCCTGGAAGCATTTCAGACTTAGTAAAAATATTTTTAATTTCATATTTGCATTTTAATAATTTTATAAAATACTTTTTAACTTTGAAAATTGATTTTAAATTTCAGGAAATTCTCAAATAATATTTAAAAATTTAGGATAGGCTAGGAAAAATATAATTTTCCCTTTTTGGCTTTAATAAAATATTTAAAATGCATTTTCTTTCTTTAAATTTTGAAATAAAATCCAGAAAATCAAATAAAAGCCAAGTAAAATCCAATTACTTTAAAATAATTAATTTAAATTTAAATTTTTCCAGAAAGCCAAATTTTGGGATGTTACATACGCTCTTGAAACAGTCGCTTTCACACTAAACAGGGTTCCATCAAAATCAGTAGAAAAGACACCATATGAGATGTGGACAGGACAACGTCCTAGCTTGTCTTTTCTTAAGATTTGGGGATGTGAGGCTTATGTAAAACGTTTACAATCTGATAAGCTCAGTCCTAAATCTGATAAATGCTTCTTTATCGGGTATCCTAAGGAAACAAAAGGATATTACTTCTATAATCAAGAAGAAGGCAAAGTGTTTGTCGCCCGACATGGTGTCTTTTTAGAGAAAGAGTTTCTCTCAAGAAGGGATAGTGGGAGCATGGTGCAACTTGAAGAAATTCAAGAAACACCTGAAAATGTTTCAGCTCCTACAGAACCACAACAGGATGAACAAATTGTTGAAGAACCTGTTGTGAACACACTGGCACCGCGTAGGTCAGAGAGGTCACGTCGTGCACCTGAGAGGTACATGTTCTTGACTACTCAACAACGGGACATATTGTTGTTAGACAACGATGAGCCTAAGACCTATGAAGAAGCGATGGTGGGACCAGACTCTGAGAAATGGCTTGAAGCCATGAGATCCGAAATTGAATCCATGCACAGTAATCAAGTTTGGAACTTGGTTGATCCACCTGATGGTGTTAAAACTATTGAGTGCAAATGGATTTTCAAGAAAAAGATAGACATAGATGGAAATGTTCACATCTATAAAGCGCGATTGGTGGCCAAAGGTTTCAAACAAATTCAAGGTGTTGATTATGATGAAACTTTTTCGCCCGTCGCAATGCTAAAGTCTATTCGGATCATTCTAGCGATTGCTGCTTATTTCGACTATGAAATATGGCAAATGGATGTCAAAACAGCTTTCCTTAATGGAAATCTGAGTGAGGATGTGTAAATGACACAGCCCACGGGTTTTGTCGATCCGCAATTAGCTGGAAAGATATGCAAGCTACAAAGATCCATTTATGGATTAAAGCAGGCATCTCGGAGTTGGAACATTCGTTTTGATGAAGTAATCAAAGGGTTTGGTTTCATCAAGAACGAAGAAGAACCTTGTGTTTACAAAAAGGCTAGTGGGAGCGCACTCGTATTTCTGGTCTTATATGTGGATGACATATTACTGATCGAAAATGACATTCCTATGCTCGAATCTGTTAAGTCTTCATTGAAAAATAGTTTCTGTATGAAAGACTTAGGAGAGGCGGCATATATTCTAGGCATCAAGATCTATAGGGATAGATCAAGAAGGCTAATTGGATTAAGCCAAGATACGTACATTGACAAGGTGTTGAAAAGGTTCAACATGCAGGATTCCAAGAAAGGCTTCCTACCTATGTCACATGGTATAAATCTTAGCAAGAGTCAGTGTCCTAGTACACCAGATGAGCGGGATAAAATGAATGTGATTCCATATGCTTCGGCTATGGGGTCCATTATGTATGCCATGCTTTGTACACGTCCAGATGTCTCGTATGCTTTAAGTGCTACAAGTAGATACCAGTCAGATCCAGGTGAAAGTCACTGGATTGCCGTAAAGAACATCTTGAAGTACTTGAGAAGAACTAAAGATGTGTTCCTCGTCTATGGGGGTGAGGAAGAGCTCGTTGTAAATGGTTACACCGATGCTAGCTTCCAAACTGACAAAGATGATTTTAGATCGCAATCTGGATTTGTGTTCTGCCTGAACGGCGGTGCGGTGAGCTGGAAGAGTTCCAAGCAGGAGACGGTTGCTGATTCTACAACAGAAGCCGAGTACATAGCAGCTTCTGAAGCTGCTAAAGAGGCTGTTTGGATCAAGAAATTTGTTTCTGAGCTTGGTGTGATGGCTAGTGCCTCCAGCCCAATGGACCTCTACTGTGACAACAGTGGAGCCATTGTGCAAGCCAAGGAGCCTAGATCGCACCAGAAGTCCAAGCACATTCTACGGCGATTTCATCTCATCCGCGAGATTGTGGAGAGAGGCGATGTGAAGATATGCAAAGTACAAACGGATTTGAACATTGCAGATCCGTTGACAAAGCCGCTTCCCCAGCCAAAGCATGAGGCTCACACTAGGGCAATGGGTATTAGATACCTACATGGTTGACTCTAGTGCAAGTGGGAGACTGTTGGTGATATGCCCTAGAGGCAACATGGAGATGTTGAATATATCACATACTATGTTTATGATACATTACTTTGTTCCTTGAAATAGACATTATCATTATTGATCAATGAGTATGTGACTTATTCATGAGACTTTTAATGCCAAAATGTTGCTATTTCTAAATGATCCCTGATTATATTTCATATGAGGAACAAATATGATTCAAAGATCAGCATATGTATTGATTGATGATCATGTCTCATGGATCATGGTATGGAGATACCAAATCAATAATATGGACATGTGTTAGTGAACATATGTTGGATAGACCCGCCATGAGACACTGCAGAGATTCCATGTGTCATTAGTTGGTCTCAAGTAGTGTTTATGTAGAATCCTTAGACTTGAGATCATCATGGTTCCCAACATGCGTAGTAGCCTATTTTGGGACTACTAACCACTACTCCGTAACTGGGTAGTCATAAAAGTAGTCTTCGGGTTTGCTATGAAACATGTAGTGGGATGTGAATGATCAAGATAGAATTTGCCCCTCCTTATGGGAGAGATATCTCTGGGCCCCTCGATGTAATGGATTATGAAAGTGCATGGCCATGCCAAGGTGATTGAGGAGTCAATCACGAGTTTATAATCCATCACGGAATCGAGAGAGTGATTGAGCTATTAAGAGGATGACACAGGTCTCGCCTTGAGCTTAATCTATATCGTGAGGCAAAGGGATTAGTACATGAGAACATTACAGGTTCAGCCGATATGATCTTTACGTATACTTTGGGGTTAATATGTCTTACTAGAGGCCGCTATTAACAGGGTGACCGGAAAGGCGTTTCCGGGTCACGACCAAGTATACGTGAACCTACAGGGTCGCACACTTAACGGGTTGGAACACTAATTCGAATGTGATTCGGATGTGGGCTCAATTTGGATAGAGATCCGGATAGACTCCTATTGGGCCTCGGTCCACAAGGCCCAAGTGAGGAGGTCTATATATATGGAGGTGGGGGCTGAGGGATGTACGCATCTGTTCCTCCCGAGCAAAACCCTAGCCGCCACCTCTCGAGCCAAACCCTAGCCGCTCGCGAGTGCTGGTACACTCGCGATCGGCGTTCCAGCCCCGGACGTGTGGATACCGGTGGAGGCGCTGCTCGTTGCGGCGTTGATCAGCATCAACAATCTACAGATTGGATCTGCTCGTGGTGTGGTTGATCGCGTGGAGGAGACGATCTGTTCGGGACGATCGGCTACTTCCACTACTACCTCGACGCGCGTGGTTGGATCGGCTTCTCCAACTCTTCTTCCGCTGCGCTGCGCGTCTAGTGGTAACGATCTATGATCCCTCCTTAGCATGATGTCCTGGTGTGTGCGGTAGAAATTTTTATTTTCTGCTATCGTAGCCTACGTGCGTTCCTTCAGGGCTAACTGCTCATCCGCAAGCTGCTCCAACTGATCATCAGTTATGTCATAGAGAGCAGCAAGGGAGAATACGCAAGTCGAATCAGAAGAAGAATCGGAAACCAGACTGGGATCAGTGACAAGCGCCATCGATTGTGACTTCGACTTTCGAGAGACAATGTCAATCTCGTGAGTCTTGAGGCGTGAGTACAATGCATCAAGAGTCAAAGTCGAGAGGTCCGTGGTGTCCTTGATGGTGGTCACTTTCATCTCCGACACACGCAGGTCCAAAGCAGCGAGCATTTGTCGAGCGTTATCCGAGTCGGGGTATGTGAGACCGACCGCTCGGAGGTTGCTCAAGATTTTGTGAAAATGCGCAAAACACTCATCAAGGGACTCGCCAGCGAGCATTTCAAACTTGTTGTAATCTTGTTTGAACTGGTCCTGTCACACCATCTTTATTTGGGTGGTGCTCTCATGGTAAGCATCGAGGGTCTCCCAAATATTGAAGGCGGACGAAAGACGAGATATGCGGTCAAACTCGCTACGACTCAGACCCTGGATTATGATGTTTTTTTGCCTTAGCGTTTGCCTCAACATCATGCATATTTCCAGCATTGGTGTTCTCATCCGCAGGAACAACAAACCGGACCTTGACCTTACGCCAGATGGCGTACCCCTGAGCTTGGATGTACGTTTCCATTCGGCTCTTCCAGAAGGGATAATCAATCCCATCGAAAACCGGGGGCTTGGTCGAGTACTTGTCCGTCGCCATGGCTCTAGAGGCCGGTTAAGATCTATTGAGAAGAGCTAACCGGCTCTAATACCAATTGTTGGACCAAAATGGCGACAGAGGGGGGTGAATGTCGACTCTTAAAAATTTGTCCCCTTGAAAGTACCCACAAAAGAGCCTCTCCAATAGCTATGTGGAGCTATGACGTAGGTGAAAAAGTTCTCTGGTAAACTTAAGCAGAACACAAGGAGCACAAATAACGGAACACAAAACCCTGAAGAAGAGCAACCGAAATCAGCACAAAAGACCACAGCCGGTCAGACCGAATGGACCAGGCCGGTCAGACCGCCTCATGTAGGCCGGTCAGACCGCCTCATGTAGGCTGGTTTGACCGCCACATGCTGGCCGGTCTGACCGCAGGCCAAACGACGGTCTGACCGCCCTTGAACCCAGGCAGCCCGAGAGTGCAGCAGAAAACTGAAACTTCGAAAAATATCTCAGACCTTCACAAACCTGAAAAATTGGGGGATTGCTCCCAATCTTTCCAGCCTAGTGCAGCATAACAATATTCTAAATAGCAAGGGAGGCTAGAAAAACTCAGGAAACCAACTAAAAATCAAGAAATTCAGGATTTGGACAAAAACCTGAAAAATACAGAGAGTTGCCCAAAAACTCAAATTTCCATTCCATCTCTGATCCTTTGGCCATGAAAATTTGGGGATAGCTAAATAATAGCCTCAGGACTCAGTATACCAAATTTGCCATCTCATGAGGGGAATCAAAAATCACATCAAAACCCTAAACATGAGCAAGCACTGAACAGGGACAACACAAAACTCAAATTTCTCAATGGTTTTAAGTCATTTAATTATGAGATTTTGCAGTCAAGTTAGCAATAACAAAAGGACTTCTCAGACCAAAAATCAGGCCATCTCTTGAAAGGAATCAAAATCTACCTTGAACCCTAGAAACACGAAATGAAGAACAGAGAAGCTGAAAAGTGCAAATCTTTGATTCTTTCACTTTGCTCTTGGGAAAATCCAATCAAATGATCATGAAACCTATTCCCATCACTGAGCAACCCATTTTGCACCTTACCAGCAAGAAACAACAAGAAAACGAAAAACTCACAAATCACACAATGAGAGCATCGAAGGGAAACAGGCACGAATAGGAGAAAAACTCAGAAATTTCATTTCTAATCAAACGATTACAGAGGAGTCCCCATATGCATGGACATTAGAACAAGAAGAATGATTACAAGAGTCTCAATCCATCCTCTCCTTCTCCCCAAGCATCAAGAACACACACACACACACTACATGCTTCTTTTGAGAGGAGCACTCACAAACACAACGAAGGAAGACAACAGAACACCCTCTGTCTCCTCCACCCACTCTCAACAACTAAAGCTCTAAAGCCAAAACAACCCTCTAAAGCTCATTTTGACTAAAGCAAACCCTAGAAATCCTTGGAGTGCATGCAGCCACAAGGAGACACCTTCTCCTTATATAGCCTTTGGCTAACGGGTCTCCAGCCCATTACGCCCGTGAAATCCAACGGATCCGCTCCCGCTTGTGCAGCCTCGCGAAATTACCAATTCGCCCCTCCTGCACCTCCCGGGAAGCTTCCGCGTTCCTTGTCGTCCACGACTCGCAAACACATCGAATCTCCGCCGTCTTCGACACATCCAACCGTTCTGACCTCGACACCGCCTGTGTCTAGTCCAGTCACCTCGTGTCTCACCCGACTCCGCCTCGACGTCCTGCAGCCATCACAGACAAGAAACACATCAAATAGCACCGCTCGACACATGAAAGCATAAATAGCATAAAAGTATCATACTTACCCATGATGAAGTCCAAACCTGTCGAATCAAAGAATAGGCATCCTAATCACATACGACCAAGTTTGACCAAGTCCGACCGAGCCCGAATGCACCACGCAACGTCAAGGTCCGAACTACTCAAACCAAACTTGACTTTCCTAAACCGATGTCAATTACTCATCACACACATGGGATGACCTACACATGGTCTCTCATATCTACTTCCTTCTCTAACTTGCTACACCTAGCTCTAGATCTAGCATGGAATCTACCTAGCTTAAGAAAACCATCATTAAGCTGGTCATAGGAGGGGTATACCTTGTCGGACTCGGAGTAAAGCTCGCTGTCGCTAATGTCGCCCTCAAGGGTCATGAAGCACATGCTAGAGAAGTCATCGCCATCCTTGGGATCTTGCTCGTCCTTCCCATCGTCGTCACTCCACCCCTCCACCTCGATGAGGTCGAGGTCGTCGAAAGCGGTGAGGACACGATGGAAGAGCTTCTTGGCTTTGCCAAGGTTGCGGAACTTCTTCTCTTTGCTTGGAGCCTTCTTGTTGCAGTTCTTGTCGGTGTAGATGTTCTTTCTTGAACCGCCGCAGTCGTTCTTGCCCTCCAGCTTGGGGCAGTTTGCTCGAATGTGGTTGGGGCCACCACATTCAAAGCAAATCACTAGTCCTCCTCCTCTCTTTCTCTCCCTAACCCTTTTGTATGCAAGGGAGAATTTTCTGGCTAAGAGGGCTAGCTGGTTTTCTGGAAGCTGTTCTAGTAGGTCATCACTCATCTCACAAATAGCAGCAAGAGAAAAACCAGAAAGAGTGTCAGCAGAAGAACCAGAGGTAGGACTAGGATCGGTGACCAAAGCCATCGACTGTGACTTCGACTTGCGAGAGACAATGTCAATCTCGTGAGTCTTGAGGCGTGAGTACAACACATCAAGAGTAAAAGTCGAGAGGTCCGTGGTGTCCTTGATGGTGGTCACCTTCATCTCCCAAACACGCAAGTCCAAGGCCGCAAGCATCTGACGAGCGTTGTCCGAGTCGGGGTATGTGAGACCGACCGCTCGGAGGTTGCTCAAGATCTTGTGGAATCTCGCAAAGCATTCATCCAGGGACTCTCCAGCGAGCATTTTAAACTTGTTGTAATCTCGCTTGAATTGGTCCTGTCGTACCGTTTTAATTTGGGTGGTGCCCTCATGGTTAGCATCGAGAGTCACCCAAATGTCATAGGCCGACGTAAGATGAGAAATGCGATCAAACTCATTTCGGCTCAAACCTTGGATGATAATGTTCCTTGCCTTAGCATTTGCCTCAACATCGGGCATGTTTGCCACATTGATGTTCTCATCAGCAGGAACAACAAAGCGAACTTTGACCTTTCCCTGAGCCTGTATGTAGGTCTCCATCCGACTCTTCCAAAAGGGATAGTCGATCCCATCGAAGATCGGGGACTTCGTGGAATACTTATCGGTTGCCATGGCTCACAGACCAGTTAAAGATCTATCAAGAAGAGCTAACCGACTCTGATACCAATTGTAGGATCGGATATGGCAACAGAGGGGGGGGGGGTGAATGGTGCCTCTGTAAAATTTGCCCCCTAAAGTATCCACTTGAGATTTTTCTCACCAATAGCTATAAAAGCTATGATGAAAAATAACTCATACTCATTGGAAATTCAAGCTGGACACAAACAAGAAAGATCGGCAAATAAAGCAACGAGAAGAAAAGGCTGACAGCAAAAGGTGCTCAGCAGGAACAGGCCAGGCCGGTGATGAGGGCGTCCCTAACACTTATACATCTTCTCCTATTGGTGGTCATGCACATACTGATGAGGACATTCCCATTACATATACATCTTCCACTCCAAACTTGCATGAGAATAACCAAGAACCAGAGGGTCCAATGACGAGGGCAAGAGCCAAGCATTTAAACAAACATGTGCTTTTGTTTCTTAAGAAATTTCTTTAATTGATGATGAACTTGGAATACTACCTCATACTAGTATTTTATGTATTCTTAGGTATGACTCATGTGAAGACTTGGGAGAGCAAAAGGGAGGAGCTCAAGGACTTAAACTACAAGTTTTGGATAAGATTTTCAAGCCAAATTCGGACTTCGCACGTGCTCAACCCAATTCAAACTCGGATTCAACTCAGCATTCAATTCGGATTCGGTTCGGGACAGCCTGACAGGCAGTTACTAAAAAGGCCATAACTTTCACAAACGGAGTCCGATTCAGGTGTTCTTGTACTCATTGGAAAGATAATTTCAAGGGCTACGCAATGGATCTAGTTCTACCTTAAATTCATTACGGATAAAAAGTTATGACCAAAACAATATGATAGGTGAAAAATATAGTTTCCTTTTTCTGAGAGTTCATGTCCAAAACCATATAGGGTTGAGTTGTACTTGGTTTGGGGACCATATGGATGTCCCAAGGGGCTATATAAGCCTTGTATTGGTAGCCTTTAGGGGATACCAATTTTATGCATAAGATTGAAAAATAGCTATTGCTTGTTCTTTCAACACCAGAGTTCATGCAAGGACTTTGAGAGAGAACTAGGCGATCCATTGTTCGTTCTGCAATTCAAGGTCAAGCTGTCGTTCCATTGGGAATTGGGGACTTGGTGTTCGTCGTTTGTGGTCTCACGACGAACAATTATCCGGTGTGTTTTGGGCGTATTTCGAAGAGTTGAAGGTTCGTGCATTGGCGCGAGTGTTCAACTAGCAACATCGTCTATTTCACATCAACTATCAACGGTTCCTCACTGAGAAGATCGGGACCCCTCCCCATATCAGCCGGTCTGACCGGTGTGCATTGGCCGGCCAGACCGCCCGCACACCGCCGGTCTGACCGGTCCTGGAATGCTGGTCTGACCACACATCAAACTCCGGTCTGACCGGTCATATGCCGCCGGTCATACTGCCGTCTACAGCCCGGTCCAACCGCCATTGCAAATCCGGTCAGATCGGCCCTCGGGAGCAGCAGGCTGAAAATTATTAGCAGAAACTGAATCTTGCTAAAAACAAATGAAAAAGTGAATTTCTTCTGATCTTTTCAGGCCATCAGAGCTGGAACTTGATTTAAATAATAGTAGGGCCTAAGAAATCAAAAGAACTCATGAAGAGAGCAAGAATTCAAGATTTGAGCAAAAATCTAAAAAGTGAGTTGAGTATGGACAGATTTCCACATTGCTCAGAAATCTTGAATCTTTTGCTCATGAGCTTTTGCATTCCACTTAGCAATGATCTCAGGACTTCTAACCCCAAACCTCAAGCCATCTTTTGAAGGGAATGAGGAGAATCCATCTTCCCCTGACATGAAACCCTAATTTTGCACAAACAGAGGAAATTGGGTATGAGCTGAAAAGAGTGATTTTTTATTCTTCCGTTAGGCTCTTGGGAATCTATTTGACCAAATGGTCTTGAGGCATATTCCCGTCACAGAGCAAACCACTTGGCAAGAAATTAATCAAGAATTCAACTCTCGAACACAAGAACAGAAAATAACAGATGAACTTAGACAAAGCACAGGAAAGGAAATAACTAGCGCAGCTCAAACCAAATCACTCTCATATTGATATAGAGGAAGAGAGATGAATGATTACAAAGGCTTACAACCACCACGTCCCATACGCGATTGGAAATGAGTTTCACTACATGCTTGCTCACTTGAGCACACACACACAGTACACAACAGGAGCTCACCACTAAACTGCTACCACTGCCTAGAGCTCACTTGAATGCCTCTCAACAGAATCCATACTCTTCTACTCCACCTCCGTCTCCTTTTAACAATAGGGCTCATCCCCAAAGAAGAAAATCAAGAAGAGTCATACAACATCCACTCCATGCCTCTCACACCATTGAGGCAAAAAGTCAACAACCAGATTTTGGAGGGAAATCCACCTCATCCACTCATTTGCTTGAGTCAATTTACCAAATTGCCCCTCAAGCACCTTCCTGGAAGCTTCCGCACCCGATACCTTGACTGTTTGGACCTCGACTCCTCCCTGAGTCTAGTCTCGGTCCGCTCCGCTGCACGCGACTGCACCCGGCATCCTGACCGTCTGGACCTGCGACTCCTCCCTGAGCCTAGTCCTGGTCCACTCGCCGCTGCCCATCGCGTTCACCCGACGCCGACCGAGACCTCCGACTCCCCCTGAGTCTAGTCCTGGTCTGTTCTGTCGCACACAACCGCAACCGACCTCCAACCGTCTGGACCTCCGACTCCTCCCTGAGCCTAGTCCTGGTTCGCTCGTCATCGCCCGTCGTATCCATCACCGGTAGCTCCAACTCTGGTTCCTCGTCTCCCGACTCGCAACCACCTCACCAGCCTCGATCATCTTCGACATCACCGACCGTCTGGACCCCAACACCTCCTGTGCCTAGTTCCAGTCCTCCTCGCCTCACCATGACCTAGCTCCGAAGTCCTGCAGTCACACAGACAAGCAAATCGTCACATAGCACTGCACGAAACAGTATATGAATATTAGCACAAGTAAAAAGGTACTCAACCCTAGAATACCCAAAACAAACTCAAACTCACTAATACAACTGTCAATTACTCATCACAAACATGGGGATACCTCCACATGGTCTCTCAGCCCTCCTCCACCTCCATTGACTTTTTGGTGAGTTTACCCTAGTTGCTAGATGTTGTCATGCCCCTCTGCTTCCTTCCTTTCTTTCCTGACGAGCAACACCGCTACCTTGCCTCATCCTAACTGTCACACACTGTCGTGCATGCGCGACAGGCCGTAACAGAGCGTGCGATCACACCCTTGAGGTCATAGTCACCTAAGCTTTCCATTTTGCTAGCCCTCGCTGCCTCACTGCCCTCCCTCTCTTCGCTGGCAAGCTTCACCAGAACTAGCCATGGCTAGTGCATGCTACTCTCTCTTCACCCCTACAATTGAATGAAGATGCAACATTCCCGGCATGCACATGTGAACCCCACATGCAGGTTTATGGCACATGAGTATGGCACACAGGGTCTACAAGTAAGCAAATGTTTTTCGACTTTCTTAAAAGTAGAAAAAAATCTAAAGTATGGGGCCAATGGTCAAACAGTCACACCACTTTTTTTCCAGGTTTTTCAAACTAAACCAAATTCAAATGTTTCTAACTTTTGGCTATGAACTCTAAATAGAATGATTTTTGTCTCTAAAATTTTATAAAACCATGCTATTTCATATGCTATAAAAATATTTGGAATTTCTCTCTGTTCGCATTTATTTGGCTCTTATTTGCGATATTTGGTATTTGCCGATTAGATAATGGCATTCTGAAAAACTTCGTCGACAAGCCAGGGCAAGACCAAGAATTCAACAAGCAAGGTAAGCACTTCCTTTGACCATGTTGGTCCCATATTTTAATGTTATGTGTGTTGTGTTCAAAACTATTATGCATACATGTAGTTTTGGTAAAAATCACTATATTAGTAAGGACAATAGTTATACTCACTTGTTGTATCGATCACACCTTGACAAGTTGTTAACATCACTATCTTCACCTTAGCACTTATACCCACAATGGATAAAATATGGAACTTAGAATTTGAAATAATACAGATGGTGCTTAGCCATGCTCATAATGGTTCTAAATGTTGTGAGGTTGGAAAATGGTCAAAATGTTAAAAAAAATGAGAGATACTTAAGAATTAGTTCAGGGGGACTACCTCTATTATTTTGGTCAGCAAACAAAATAGAAAACATGTTTTGGACTTGGCTGAGTGCTTGTGGAGACCAGTGCGATGAGCACGAGACTTTGGTTTGTGGATGTCTTGTCCAGGTCACTAAGGGTCGAAACTATGGTGTTGTTAGACTCAAGAAACAATGTACGACCACACGTGACTTTATGGGAAGGTCTTAGCATAATAAGTTACCATGTGCTTTCTCATCAAATATAAGTTACCATGTGCTAGCAACTTCATAGCAGGTGGTAGATTGGGCTGATACATGCATAGAGAGATTCCATGTTTAGGAACCTTGCAAGTAAAGAAGGTTTTCTGACACACTGTTTGAGTCTTGGGACACTTGAGGGCACTCCTCGTCTTAACAAGGTATCATAGCATAGTGGTTTTTAGGATCGATAATGCAAAAATTTTGTTATGAACTCTCAAATCTGGTACCGATGGTATCATGTGACACATATAACATAGTGAGATGTTTATATCGTGTTGGTAAAGTATGCAATCTCTGCATAATGTAAAACTATTCAAATAGCTGCATCCATAGTCATGGATGACTTGGTGAATCCTCTACCTTACTAGTATTGTGTTTCATAAAATGGATTTAGGGAATATATGGGTGGGATATCCATACATAGCTAGGTTGGGAAGGTTAATGCCGCTGTTTCAAAATTTCAGGGTAACAAGCCTCTTGTTCTAAATTATATTATTATTGCTTTACCATTATTTACTTATCAAATTTAATTGCTCTTGCAACTTTCGTTTGGAATCTATTACACCTTATTTCAATTGATAGCATGTTTCCTAAATTGAACTAGACTAGACAACTACCTTTGACTAAGCCTGCATACTATATAATTTTGCTTAAAAGTCTTGCAGAGTACAATTTTTATACTCACCATTGCTTGTTGAACATATTCAGAGGATGCAGAAGATTTGTCTTGCGGGTATCATTATGCAACAAATTTTGGTGATGAAGACGCCGATTTCTAGTGTTCTCCCCCAGTCAGTTGCTTGTAGTTGGGATGAAGCATACTTGCTAGATTTTGGTGCCTCTTTTATCCTTCACTTTTGTTGAAGTCTTTTATTGTATGTTCTATTTAGCCGGTCGGCCCTAGTGTTATAAACTTCTTCGTATAGGCTTATTTCCTATCGCTACCTATATGTGCTACCTTGCTTTAAATTTATCATGTATGGATGTGATATGAATATTATTGAATGTATGTGCTAGCCACTGATCATGGGACAAGCATAGTAAACACATAGGTTCATAATGCAAATTCCGGGTCCCAGCATCCATTAGGTTGTGTTGTTATAAAGGGGTCCATGCTGAAACGATATTCAAATGCCATGTTGAATGGTCAACTAGTCAACAAGCCATATAAAACTTGTCGGTATGTGACTAATGAAATTTGAGATGGGAGTGGGTTTTTGACAAATTCCCCGACTTATGGATGGGGGTTTTTTTTTTTTGCAAAATCAAGTACTTCCTATTGTTGAGAATCAAGAGCAGAGAAAATTTAGCTACCATTTGGAGCGCATGGGTTACATAGGAATTTCGCATGAATTTCACACGAAATTTATTGGGTTTTCCTTCTTGCGCGCAATAAATTTGATGGGTTCTTGTTGAATGGCAGATGTAGGGCACATAACAAAGTAGTAATGAGTATTCTAAATTTCTTTCGATATGTTTTTTCTAAATTGTATTGAAATTTCCTAGTCATCAAGTTTGTCAAAATATCTATTCTAGCCATATGATGCTATGTTTCTTTGACCCAGATTGACTGGACCGGTATGATCCTACAGTAGGGTCTTAATTTAGTAGAATCTTAATATGATTACGATCCTAACATAAAATTTGTAGGATCGTGATCGACATTTTCATATGATCCAACCTGATTGTAGTGATTTATTGTAAATAATTACTTGCATATATCCCTCTAATTGTAAATTTTTTTACTTTTTATTTCTTTGTATTCATTATAATATGCATAAATAACAAATGATTTTCCCTTTGCACTATATTTTTGTAAATAAAAGTTCTAAAAGGATAGTTTTAAAAATATAGAAGTGTTAAAACACAAGATAGATTAAAAAATATTTTTTGGTAGAATCAGAAAGGATCTTAGATCCTACAGCAATACTATGATTCATAATCGTGCTGAACAAACCTTTGATTTAATTTAAGATCACGATTCTTACCAAAGCGAGATGAAGAACAAAGGGAAGCAAAGTAACTAGAAACAGGACGTTAGCAGCAATGTGCCCACGTAATACAGGGATAGGTCGCCCCACAAAAGCCACCCAAAAAACTAAAACATCAGCCATCTGTCCGCAAGCTCCCTTTCCTTCACTGTGAACATCTCCTCTGTGCACTCTAAGCTTCATCAATAGCATCCTGTAGGCGTGATGGAGCCGGTAGCGCCATCTTCCATGGCGCCGACGATGACTATGCTGCTCTCAAAGTCACCAAAATCAGTTGATATGCCCCTCTGTCAACCCTCTTTCATCGCACCCTTCTCGAGCCCTGCCCAATAACGCAAAAAGGAGCATGCCAAAAAAAATACTTCCCCAGGGGATCAAATAATTTTTTTTCCTCAAAACATGCTTTATTCCACGTTTTCCATAAGGCCCAACATACACCAGTCAGACCGACTATATGCAATTCAGCACATTAGGGTAAAAATTTCTTAGCCCAAACAAAGTAGTGAGAAACAGACGGAGGAACGCAACATGTCCCAAGATACTTGCCAAGTACCTCCCAAACCACTTCATCAGCAACCTTAACTTCAAACAACAGTCATTGCAGGATTCAATTGTTCACAGAAGTAACAAACTTGATTGCTCCTTTTCTTAATATTACTTTAGTAAAAATTGCATTCAAAGATATCAACCACACAAAAATCTTAATTTTGGTTGGAATTTCGGCTTTCCAGACGTGCTTAAATGGATTTCCCACCCAATCCCTTGTCAAATGTACCACTGATCTCACTGAAAATATACCACAGACTTCCCAAGCCCATTTCACAACATCACAATCATTTTCCAGCTGAACTGACCTTGGTTCAAGCTGCATTTTATTCGAATTTACTTGGGACACAGGAGATAACCATCTCCTGAAGGATAGGATCCCATCTTTTTCCACAAAGTTTGCAACTCCTGAAGGATAGGATCCCATCTTTTTCCACAAAGTTTGCAACAGTTACATCCTCATCATCGCAAATATCATATAGCTCAGGGAATTGTTTACAAAGAGGTTTCTCACCTTTCCACCAATCCTTCCAGAACGGGCTCCCTTTCCCATTTTTCACTACCAAATTTCATCCCTTAAGATAAATATGCTTAACTTTCAAGAGATCACTCCAACAAGGAAAATCACTTTGCTTATATTTGACTTGATGAGTTGGGGCGTGCATACTCTAAAAAAAGGTATTATCTTTTAGATAATTCTGTTTTACTATTTCTTGCCACATACCTTCAATTTCCAACTTCCACCATATTTACACAGGAGGCTAATGTTCATTCTCCTCAATTTCCAACTTCCACCAAACCCCCCTTGTGTTTTGGTTTACAAATCACATTCCACTTTACCGAGTGATACTTTCCTTTGCACCATCCCTTGCCAGAAAAAAGTTCTTGTGGCTTTGTCAATCTTATTATTGGTTAATATACTGGAGACACGTCGATAACCATTCTAGTGGAGCATCTCTCTTCAAGATGAAAAGATAAATTTTCTGCTGGTAAGTTAAAATTTCAGGTGTGAAAAATGAAAATATTTCAACTGAAACTTTCTTCGACTTCCAATGGGGGAAAAAAAATGAAAACATCAACCTCGAATTTGGCCTTTTCCACTGAAAACATGACCGGCGAATGGGAATAATCAGTACTTTCAACTGTAAAATTTGATTTTCAATCGGAGAGAATCAAAACTTCCACTCAAATTTGGGCTTTCAAATGTAGAAAAGAAATAACTTTTAATTGGGCCTCAAATTTGGGGGGGGGGGGGGGTCAAACACCCCTCTAAAAGCATATAGGCCCCTAAAAATGATTATAGTAATTAATGACATTATGCGAATATAGGACTAGCATGCATGCTTACTGAGTAATTAAAAGGCTAGTCTTGATGATAATTATAAGATGCATGCTAAAGGTTAACATGAAGATCAATGTGGCTCAAGATAAAGTTATAAGTAATCTAGGATCCCTTTTGATTTTATCAGTCTTAGGAGAAAGGGTGAAAGACCGGATTATAGAATAAATATCGTACTATTAAGAGATATCATGGCTAGTAACTTGATAACATATTTTTGCCATTAGATCAATTTAGTATCATGCATGCACTTAAAACTAAAATTGATAGCCAAATCATGCACTGTCAAGAATATCGGAAGTTCCAGAGTGTAAACAGTGGTACTTCCGCATTCCAAAAGTTCCGACAAAATGAGCAGTATGTTTTTTTCCAAAGAGCACCCTTGGAATCACATTTGTATATCTGGAAAACGGAAGTACCAAAGTTTTAAAGGTGGAACTACCGTAGAACGGAAGTACCGCAATTCTTGAGTAGAACTACTAGAACACGGAAGTTCCAAAAATCCGGGTGGTACATTTTTTCTAGAGAGCACCAACTTATAGCCTTGAAGCAAACAGAAGTACCACACCGAAATTCCAGAACTACCACGATTACAATGGCGGTAGTACCACGCTGAATTTCAATGACTAGTTCTGACACTCTGTTATAGCCGTTACTGTTTCATCAGAACAACTGCGGTAGTACCGGCCGATAAATGACAATACTTCCTCTCGCCCTGAGTTTTTCAGGGATTGCCTTGTAACGGCTAGATTTGGTTGGTGTGGTATAAATACCCCACACCTACTCAAGGATAGAGTTAGACACTACATTGGAACATCTTTGAGCATAGAGCATTTACTCCACACCACAATTGCTTTCATTCCATTCATTTGAGGCAGTTGAGCCAACATCAAGTGTATTCATCTAGATTGATCCTTTGGCACTTGATTACCATCAAGTGAAGTCTTGGTTTATTACTCTTGGTGCTTGCCAACACTTAGATAACTTAGCGGGAAATTGTGAGGTAACCTCTTCAAGAAAATTATGAATAGGTCTAGTGCCAACTTGTGAGTGGTTTGGTGTCCACCATCTCCGAAGCGGAGGAATGACAACTATTAGTGGATTGAGGAGTTAAGGCTTTAATTCATGGAGCTAGTCTAAGTCGCTTGGGCTTTTCTCAATGTGGACTAATAAAGACTGGCAGGTCTTTGATATCATGGGAAAACTTCTCGAGTCATCTTGTGGTTATTGCTTTGCCTATACATTCCGCACTTATATTTCTAGCTTTGTGATTGCTAATATTGTCTTATTTACTAGTGCTAGAGATATATTTGTAAAGACTAGTGCTTGTGATGCATTAGGTATACTAGAATTGTGTAGGTTTAAATTGCATTAAAATCTTACCTAATCATATTTTTGTGGTAATTAGTTTTAGTAGGCAAGAATTTTTAGAACTTCTTATTCACCCCCTTCTAGTCGGTTATCCTTAATCCTACAAGTGGTATCAGAGCTTGGTCTATTGTTGATTTAGACTTAACCGTCTAGAGAGGGAAGGATAGATAGTGAGAGGATTGCTATAGGGAAGGCACCTCCTTTCGATGGCTCAAATTATTCTTATTGAAAAATTAGAATGCCTATTTATCTTAAGGCCATGAGTCCAAGCATATGGAAAATCGTAAATGAGCGTTGTGTTATGCCTCTTAATCCACTACATCCCATGGAACAAGAGGGGAGTAACTCTCATTTAGATGCTCAAGCTATGAATGCTCTATTTGGTGCTTTAAATGCGAATGAGTTCAATAGAGTGAGCAATTTAGAAACTGCTCACAATATTTTCGGAAATTCATGAGGGAACATCCACAGTTAAAGAAGCTAAATTGCATAGCCTTCGGATTAAATATGAGACATTCACAAAGTTGCCTCATGAGAACATAAATGAAATGTATTCTTGCCTCAACAACATTGTGAATGAGCTCAAGGTTCTTGTCACGTCACTAACAGATGTTGATATTGTAAGAAATATGCTTATGGTGTTGCCAGAGAAGTACGAGACGTTGGTGACACTCTTCTTCAACTCTTCCAAGTTGGCAAGAATGACGTCAACACAACTTTTGAAAAACCTTATCACCAACGAGTTGTACAAGAAGGATAAGGAGAAGCTCTTGCAGCAATCCACCTCTAAGGGCAAAAATATCACCGCTTTCAAGGCCAAGGCGGTATCAAACGATGAGTTCAAGGATGATAAGGAGGACTTCAAGGAGGAGTTGGCTCTCCTTATGAGGAAGATGAAGAAATTCATAAAGAAGTGCTTGTACCGAAGCGCTGGCCATGAGAAGAGCAATAAAGGGCGCTTCTACAATGACAACAAGCGTTATAGCAACATTCTTTGCTATGAATACAATGAGAAGGGGCACATTGCCTCTCAATGCCCCATGGTGAAGGATGACAAGGACAGGTCATCCAAGAATGACTTCAATGGTAAGAAGAAACTTTTCAAGAAGCTTCACAAAGATGGGAAGAATGAATCCCAAATAGGAGAATGAAACTCCGACGAAGAGTACATAGGTTCTGACTCCGATGAGGATGAGTCCCCCAAGAAGAAGAGACTTGTTGGGATCACCATCAAGGAGGCTTCGTCTCTCTTCACATCTCCTACATGCATCATAGCAAAAGGAGAAAAGATAAAATCTCTCGATGATGAAGAGACTTCTTATGATGAACTTATGGATATGTTAGAAAAACTAAATGAATATCTTAGAAAGGAGAAGTCAAAATTCAAAATCTTAAAGACAGAGTATTTCTCTCTGAAAGATTCTTGTGAGGAGCTAAAGGAAGCTCATGACTTGCTCATCCAAGAAAATTCAAGCAAGCCTTGTACTAGCATTGGTATTACATGTAATATTTTAAATGAAATGCCTAGTGTAAAAATTGCTAGAGGTAGCATATCTACTTCACATGATGACTTACTTACAATTCCATGTAGCTCTAATGTTGATTCTAATCATGGTAATATTAAGTCATATGATGTTAAGTTTATTGTTGAGAACAATGAATTAAAGGAGAAAGTGACCAAGTTAAACAAGAGCATGGCAAGATGTTTCAAAGGTAAAGCCACTCTTAACAAGCTAGTAAATGAGTAAAGGTCCTCATTCAATAAGGAGACTTGGGTTTGTACCCAAGAAAGGTAAGAAACTAGCAAACAAGCACATAAGATTTGTGAAGTAAAATGTTAAATATTGTCAGAAATACCGGGAAATAGGACACATGCAAACAAATTATCCTATGGGTAAGATTCCTTACATTGGATTGTTTGATTCTTGTTACATGCTTAAGAAATCCAAGAATGGTTGTTTATTACTAAATTTATTGGCACTTAAATTCTAGGTACTAAAAAGAATACCATTTGGATGTCCAAAGCCTTGGTTACTAACCTCCAAGGACCTAAACAAATTTGGATATCTAAAAGAACCTAGGGTGTGTTTGGTTGCTTTTGGGTAGTGGGATCGTATATCCTGGATGAGGGGAAGCTGGATGAGGAGGGCCGTATTTTGAAAAAGAAGAGTGTTTGGTTCGATGTATCTGTGGATACAGGCTGAATGAGTATGTGATTGGTAGGCTGAAGGTCTTGCTCGACTCCCTCGGTCCTGGACGGGCAGATTCGGTCGAAATGGCCTTCACTCACGGTCCCAGATGAGACCGTATGCGGGGACGAGTGGATCCAGGCTTCCACAGTAAATTCGTCCAACCAAACACCCGAATTTTTCACAATATACGGTGGAGCTGGGATCCGGCCGTCCATATTCAGCAAACCAAACACACCCCTAATTTTCTTTTGTAGGTTAACTACAAGAACAATGGAAGGCATTGGTGCTTGATAGTGGGTGCACTCAACATATAACCGTAGACCAAAAAAATGTTCACCATATTTGCGAATGGAAGCAATGAGAGAATCACATTGGAGACAACATCAATGGAAATATACTTGGATTGGGTAAAATTGCTATCTCAAATGATTTTTCCATTTCTAACGTTTTTTTTTGTAGAAACATTAAATTTTAATTTACTATCCATTGCTTAAATTTGTGATCTTGGTTTAATTTCCTCATTCTCTAAAGATGGTGTAACCATTTCAAAAGAAAAGGAAAATAAACTTGTTTTCAAAGGTTTTAGATTTGGAAATCTTTATTTGGTTGATTTCTCCTCTAGTGATTCACGCTTGAAAACTTGTTTAATGGTAAAAACATTTTTGTGTTAGTTATAGCATAGAAGGCTAGGTCATATGAGTATGATTCAACTTAAAAAGCTTTTCAAACATGACTTAGTAGTTGGCTTGAAAGATGTGAAGTTTGTGAAAAATAGATTATCTAGCACTTGCCAAGCGGGGAATCAAGTTACAAATTCTCATCGTTCCAAGAGTATCATGTCAACTTCTAGGCTATTGGAGCTCTTGCATATGGATTTATTTGGGCCAACAACCTATAAGAGCATCGGGGGTAATAGCTGTTATTTAGTCACCAAAGATCATCTAATAGATCAAATATTAGGTGATGTGAGTAAGGGTGTTTAAACTAGATCTAGAGTAGCTTTATTTTGTGAACATTACTCTTTTGTGTCTTCTCTTGAACTAAAATTTATAGATGAAGCACTAGATAATCCGGATTGGGTGAATACAATGCATGAAGAACTCAACAACTTGTCCCGAAATGATGTTTGAACATTAGTGGAAGGACCCAAGGAGTGCAATATGATGGGCACAAAATGGGTCTTCGGCAACAAGCAAGATGAAAATGGAGTTATGTTAAGAAACAAGGTAAGATTAATTGCTCAAGGTTATACTCAAGTTGAGAGTTTAGATTATGATGAAATATTTGCACCCTAGTGTGGGGACCCGGGGACGTGAGCCACCGCATGTGTTCTCTTGTACTAGTCCCATGATCAGTAGCTAGTACACACATTCACAACATTGAGACACATCCATACACATTGATATATTTTTATTTATGCCAAAGGGGTGAATACATTAAGAGATGTATAATCTTACATCATATGCCCAAACAGCCATGAGAATACCAAAGTTAAGAGTAAATTGCAATGGAAAATAAATAAATAAGTGGAAGTATTCAGTGGTATGCTACCATATCCACAGGCAACCGACTGGGGGATTAGGCCCTAGAAAACCCATCATCGAGCTCCCCGATGTTGGGGGCAAAGTACGCGTCGTCAAGCACGTATCCTTCTTCATTCTCTCTGATCAAAAATAATTTAAGCAAGATTGAGTATATTGCGTACTCAGTAAGACTTATAGTGTATCACAAAATTATACGTATACGCATGGCTATCAAAGGGATGAGACTCTGTACTAAGTTATTTTCAACATGAAGCAAATTTTATTTGCAATATCCATAAGTAGTAATTTGCAACAGAATTGTAAAGAGCATTTAACACATAGTGAAATAACATTTATACAATTTCCATAATCATAGATCAATCCATTCACAATCATCCTTGGTTGGCATGGCACACAGTTGCGTATATGCCATCCCATATGTTCAGTGAAACAGTTTTGAAAAGGAAAATTATACCCTTTGTGGCTACATCCAAACTTGCTCATGATTATGAGCACGGCTATTTAAATAGTTTTTGACACTCTGTAGAGGTTGTACAGCTTTACACACACGAGATAATCAATTATACTATTGGCAACTTCATGCTTCCTTTGGTGTGTGATGATAGTTGATTATCATATAGCCTTTAGGTCATCTAGTCCTAACCTTGTACTATCCCACTGAACATCGAATCTCTCTTAGGTATATTCCTTAAAAGAGCATTCGAATTCTCACTTAGGTAAACCCCCTAAGTAAAGACCCTCACTTAGGTACAAACCTTAAGTGGGCATTTATCATTGTATTAAAGCCTTGGCTCGTCACCTTGGTGAAAGGAGCCTCTATGAGCAAACCTAACCGAAGTGCCCTTACTACATCTGTGCCTAGTACAATGCATGGCTAGACCTAGACAACTTAATCAGCTAAACACTAGAGCCCATATAGCACATGTGGTAGTACGGTGTGACTTAGATGAGTGGCAATAGCATTCGGTACTTAATTGACCCAGGCGAGAATCTCCCCTAATAAACATGCGAGATTTTCTCTCATATGAGATTCCCTCTCACATTTGATAGTATATGACATAACTCGCCTGCGTCCAAAACTAAGTTTTTCATTTTATTTGATATCAAAGTAACAGAGATTCCCCCTCTGGTCCAACATTTTCAAACCATCATACTGTTGAATCCCGGAGCAATAACTTTGAAACCCTCTGTGTTAATCGCGCTATCCCAGAAAAGTTAGTGCATACAGGGTTAACAGGGATACATATCATGCATAATAATCAAACTTTATTATAAAGCAAAGTGTACGGGCCTTATGGCCAAGTTTACAATAAAATGGCTCATGGCCAACCACAAAAGTAAACAACGGCAGATAAATAAAAGGAGTAGCCCATCCTACCTGCCCACAGGCGAATGACTGTAAGACGTGGCCTACTCATCGCAATCCTCACAAAGTCGAAGCTGTCATCCTCTGGCAATAGAATTAAGCAATGTGAGCACATACAGTACTCCACAAGTTACACCAGGAGGTTTAACAGAGTTAATGCATGCATATGGATTGACAAAGGAAGGCATAATATGGTTATTTGCACAAAAAGCAACATTGCAATAAATATCGTAAAGTAAGTACAAAGCTGAATTTCATACAGTATGTAAAAACAAGCTTTTTAACTAAAATAATATCGTTAGTGCAAACACCACCCTTACACTAACCTATCCACGGGTATCCCACCTGGACCATCTCTCCAAAATAATTACTCAAGTTTCTGTAAACCAGATTTTTATTAAAACCAAAGTCTAATCCGTGAAAAACCATACTCAGCATGTCCTTGACCGTGGACACGGCTATCCAAGATAGTTTGTTACTCTGCAGAGGTGTGCAACTTTACCCATAAGATATGTCCTCTCGTTTTGCCACACAATTAACACACTGCCTTAGGTGTAAGGCAGAGAATTCATGACAAGGCTGTTATAATTTCCATTACCAAATTAGTTACGCCGCCACTAAGGTTTCACCACAACATGA
This sequence comes from Dendrocalamus latiflorus, assembly GCA_017311315.1. Lineage (NCBI taxonomy): Eukaryota > Viridiplantae > Streptophyta > Magnoliopsida > Poales > Poaceae > Dendrocalamus > Dendrocalamus latiflorus. The sequence continues at coordinate 19,907,092 of CM029629.1, read as the reverse complement.
ATCCACATGTTGGAGCCCCTTTTTGTGCCATGTGAGACTTCTCATGGCCTATGCCACACTCACATTCTGGACCTTCACCAATACCAGACCAATACCAGACTTGTGGTAGTACGGTGTGACTTTGTATTAGTAGTTCACAGACTGGTTCTTAATTTGACTTAGGCCTAAACACATACCCCTTGTGCCTGGTAATCGATATTGTGTCACCAAACAGCAATGCATGCCAGAAGCACCCACCACCATACCAATGCCTAAGTCTAAACCAGATTTTATAATTTTATTTTATCAAAATTTCATAAACTTTCTTGATTCACCAAAGTCAAGAATAGATTTTATAAATCATCATTTTGTGTGAAACAATTCTTCCCACCTAATTTATTCCTAGCATGGCTAAGCAATTCTATAAAATTTTCAGTTAATACTAATGTACTAACTAGGTTTTCAACTAGGGTGACAAGGTATGATTGTTAAAAATCAAATTTGGCTATACAAAGGACATGGGTATAACTAGAATTTAAATTAGATTTAAACTAGATTTGCATAAAAGTATGCATGCATAATAATTTAAAAACAACATAAATAACTTAAATTACTGGGAGCAACATGATCAAAGGTGTAACTTGCCTTGCTCGAAGTCCTGGTGCGATTCATCGAAGTACAACTCTCTGGATTCGTCGAAATCTATACGCGAAGAATCAAAACAAATTCAAATAAAATTCAAAAGAGTTCAGAAATAGATAGTTTAGGATTTTAGAAGAATTTAGAAATTTGAACAGGTCAAATCGGAGTTAAAATAAAGAAATACTGGTTTCTGGAAGTTTAAAACTAAAGAAAAGAAAACGACTGATTTTTGGAATTATTTCTATACTGAAAATTCAATTTATGACGTCAGCACTAAATTTTATTTTTTGGCTGAATTATTTTTACATTTAAATAATTTTATTTGACTAACAGGAGTGGCTGGGTATATGGTGGAGTGGGTTCACGGATTGGCTCGGTTCACCGAGGACTCGGTCCACCACTAACGTGGCAACCGGGCTGATGTAGCTGAGTCGTGGTGCCAGGTGGCTACCACGTGGCTGCTACGCATACCCGGGCTGATGCGGTATAGCTGACCGGAGGCGTCGCTCGAGCTTGCAGGCTCGCAGGCGCTCCGGCGCCCGGCGGCGATAGCCGAGGCATGCAGCGGCAAGAGGAGATGGCGGGGAGGCGGGCTCACCTTGGTGCGGGGTCCGAGGGGCTAAGGAATTGGCTGGCGGTGAGTTTTTGTGGCGGCGGAGCAAGGGCGTCGGCGGGGGGGCTCTTCAGCGGTGGATTCGATCGGCGGAGGGGCCGAGGACGATGATTTCTCTTTGGTGCTTGCTCGGGTGGCGAATTGGGAACACAGCACGGGGAAGGCTCGGGCGCACGGAAGCAGAAATTGGAGGCGGGGAGAGGTGCAGCGTGGCTGGGGAATCCTCGGGGAGGGGTTTTTATAGGGCGGAAGAGGATGAACGGTCACCGACTACTCATCGGATTATTGCGGTCGGAAGTGGCATGAAACGATGAGGATAAAGAGGCTTAAAGGAGGGGGAAATGGGCGGGATTAACTGAGGATTGGAGGGGCATTAAGAAGGTACACTAACTCGGGTCATAAAGGGAGAAAAACAACCGATTAAAAGCTTGGGGGAGGTCGGCCATGCCGGCTCGGATCGCTGGGGATGAAGGGGAGGTGGAAGAAGGATATGACAGGTGGGTCCCACATGTTGGCGAGTGCGGAGAGAGAAGGAGAGGGGCGGGTGGCCGGATGTTCGCCACATGGCGCAAGGAGCAGATCGGGGCCGACGGCCAAGAAGCGAAGGGATAAATGCCAACGGACGGCCGAAATTAGCCCAGGTGGGAAGGATGCGACCTGGGCTAGACACGTGGCAAGCCAAGGAGAGAGGGAGGATTAAAATTCATTTTTGGTTTTCACAAATACTAAGAAGCTTTAAAAAATACTTAAAAAATAGCAAATAAAGTTTAAAAATTCCAGAAAAATTCACAAAAATTCCTGGAGATGTTTTAGACTTAGGAAAAATATTTTTAACTTTGAAATTAATTTTTAAATTCTAGAAAATTCTCAAAAATTACTATAAATCAAGGAGAATTTAGGAAAAGCAATTTAAACTCTTTTTGGTCTTAAATAAAATACTAAAAGTAAATTCTCTTACTCTAGGCTTTTAAAATAAAGTCCAGATAAATCAAAATAAATTTAAAAACCCAATAAAATACAAATAAAATTTTTGGGATGTTACACATACCCATGTGAAGATTTTGTTCGAAATTCAAACTTAGCAAAAACTAGTACTTGTCTAAGCATCTGAACCATATATCAATGTAGTATTCCCAATTGACAATATACATTGTCTAAACCATATCCTAAGGTTTCAACAGTGAGGGTATCAAGTTTTCAAGGAGGTTCAACGCATACGAGTGGTCGTAACTACCATTACCCACAGTATAACAGTTTTAATCAGAGCATACACGCATGCATAATAGATTTTTGCAAACAATACAATAATTGAAATACTAGGATCAACATAATCAAAGGGGTTGCTTTCCTTGCTCCTGTTGCTCAGAGAATGTTTCGGATGTGTTCTCGACAATGTATGGCATGGAGTCATCTAACCGGTAAATAAAACTAGATAAAATGAAATAAGAGCTAAATAAACAAAGACAAGACTCAAAAGTTTTTTTATAAATTTAGAAAATCCTATTTTTATAAAAATTTAAAAACAAAGATCACTAAATTTGGAGTTTGTATGCAAAAGTTATAAGTGTTTGAGTTTTGGTTGGTTTTAGTTATCTCAGAACTTTTTACGACTACCCAAACTTCTTGGTCACTACAATGTTCTTCAACTTCTAACACACTTCAGCTACTAACTACTCAATTCTATCTATGACTACTGAAGCCTACAATCGTTGCAGTTTACGACCATCATAGCTTACGATCTTATATTACGACTATTATCGCTACCGACCACTACGGCTACCAATCTTGCGAGTACTACTTTGATATTTTTGGACGTTCGGACCGCTATGGTACTATTTCGCCCTGACTACCGACTACCCATTGCGGTACTTCAACCATGTGGGGTCATCGACTACGTCGATCCTACCGCAACTTTGGTCGTACCATTCGTATAGAGCCGGTACTACTGATCTTCATCCACGCGGGTCTTCCGAGCATCGATCAGGTACTGTACGACTATCAACTGGGTACTATAACTTATGACTACCGATCATGACTTATGACTGTCAACCATGGCCTTTGACTATTGACCATGGTTTAAGACTATTGACCATGCCCTACTACTATAGACCATGGCCCACGACTATCAACCACGGCTTACGACTATCAACCACGGCTGTTGTGGCTACAGACCAAACAGAGAGAGAGAGAGATGCTAGTGGAGAGTGATGGAGATGAGTATGATGGCCTCCTCCTTCCCCATGGCCGGTATTCTATATATATATACATGGGGGAGTGCTTTTACAGTTATGCCCTTACAGTTGATCATCCCCTTCAGGGGTAGTTGTGTCATTACATGTGGCCTATTCTGGGCCTTATAACTTCGTACCAGGCCTGCTGGGTTTAGGTGGGGGCCACCCCTACGATAGGAGCCTCTCATGGTGAAGGGCTTCACAGGGCCGAAGCCATGTCGCTGAGTCCTTTGGCCCCCTCCGTCCCCGTGGCCTGTGAACTTCTCCAAACTTGACCCGGGGCTGCGATGTGGCCGAAGCATATGCGTACGGTCCGGCCCTCACCCTTCGATTTGGGCAGCGGCGGAAGTGGCCCCATCCGAAGCAGACGCGCGCCGGGGGCGTTGCGCTGGCATAGGTAAGCGTGGCGGGCCCCTGAGCCGCCGCGTGAGCCTTAAACGACAAGGGACGCGCTGCGACGCTCGCTCTTCCGGCCGTCCACGTGGCGAAGCATGCTTGGCGCGGTGCGGGCCTTGGGGCGTCGTGACCATCAATGCGACGGTGGATTCCCAGCATTTGGACTTCTGAGGCGCGTGCGCTCCGTAGTCGTTGCGACCTTGCCGCCTGGTGGTGTGCTTTTTAACGGCAGTTGGCTTGCCAGGGGACAGGTTGTCGCACCGGGCAGTGCGCCTTCTCGTGAGTGGAGCGTGCGACGGTTTCCGGTGTGCACGCGGTGGGGTGCGGACGGTTGCACTTACGCGCCCCTGGTAGCTGAACCGCCCGACGCCCCCCGTTTGTGCTTCCGTCGGTTGGCATGCCTCCACGCTGGCGACTCTTCGCCTGGTGAGGCCGAGTATAAATATGTTGGTGTCAGGGGCCGCTCCCTAGATATCCCTTGCTGCGCATCCCGTACCTGTTCATGGTTAACTTCTCACATGTAGGGAAAATTTTGTTCATCTGCGTTTGATGACTGTGTCGACCGGCGTCAATGCCCGCGAGCGCTGGTGAACAAAATATGTCCTATTTGCGGGAATGCTTCACAGCTTGATGTGGAAATGGCAAGGCCCGACTTGCTCTCGTAGACAGATATGAAGTCATCCATACGCTCTGATCGTGCGAACGAGCATATGCTGGCGTGGCGACGCATATCTGTTTACAAGAGCATGTTGCTCTTGCCGCAAATTGACCTTTGCATGTTCGAGTTATTGTGGTCGTATGTGCTGTTCTTCGTCCTTCAAGGCAGCGAAGCTGGTGCCTAGTCGAAGTAGACGCGCGCGCTCCGTCCCCTACCCTTCGATCGGGTGGCAGCGAAGCTGGCGCCTAGGTGTAGTAGACGCGCGCGCTCCGTCCCCTACCCTTCGAACGAGTGGCAGCGAAGCTGGCGCCTAGGCGAAGTAGACGCGCGCGCTCCGTCCCCTACCCTTCGAACGGGTGGCAGCGAAGCTGGCGCCTAGGCGAAGTAGACGCGCGCGCTCCGTCCCCTACCCTTCGAACGGGTGGCAGCGAAGCTGGCGCCTAGGCGAAGTAGACACGCGCGCTCCGTCCCCTACCCTTCGAATGGGTGGCAGCGAAGCCGGTGCCTAGTCGAAGTAGACGCGCGCGCTCCGTCCCCTACCCTTCGAACGGGTGGCAGCGAAGCTGGCGCCTAGGCGAAGTAGACGCGCGCGCTCCGTCCCCTACCCTTCGAACGGGTGGCAGCGAAGCCGGCGCCTAGTCGAAGTAGACGCGTGCGCTTCGTCCCCTACCCTTCGAACGGGTGGCAGCGAAGCTGGCGCCTAGGCGAATTAGACGCGCGCGCTCCGTCCCCTACCCTTCGAACGGGTGGCATCGAAGCTGGCGCCTAGTCGAAGTAGAAGCGCGCGCTCCGTCCCCTACCGTTCGAACGGGTGGCAGCGAAGCTGGCGCCTAGGCAAAGTAGACGCGCGTGCTCCGTCCCCTACCCTTCGAACGGGTGGCAGCGAAGCTGGCGCCTAGTCGAAGTAGACGCGCGTGCTCCGTCCCCTACCCTTCGAACGGGTGGCAGCGAAGCTGGCGCCTAGTCGAAGTAGACGCGCGCGCTCCATCCCCTACCCTTCGAACGGGTGTCAGCGAAGCTGGCGCCTGGTCGAAGTAGATGCGCGCGCTCCGTCCCCTACCCTTCGAACGGGTGGCAGCGAAGCTGGCGGCTTCGCCTCGCGAACACTGCCACACGTGCGGTGACTTGTGGTCTTGCGATGCGGCCTTGCGCTGTAAAGGTACCGGGAATCACGCCGGCCCCCGGCCTGCTAGGGTTAGGTTCCCGTACCGTGCGACCCGACGAGTCCAGGGTACGTGGCGGCCTACGACTGGCGGGCGGCAGGATGTGGACGGTTGCGTGTGCGCGGCCGCTCGCCTCTTCCCTAGGCAAGGGGGACACGGGGCGGGCAGTGAATGACACGGCGTCGGAGCGGTTGTGATCCCCTGGCCCATTAATGCGCCTTTAACAGTGGCTAGGTAGCATCGTGCTGTGACGGCCCTTGGCGCTTGTGGTCGTGGCCTTCCAGCTTTGGGTATGGGGTATTGCGCTGAACGGGCGCTTGTACGACTGCGGTCGCGCCCCGACGCGGACCTTCGCGACACTTCGCTTTCCGTTACGGGGAGTTGTGCGGGGCACACCTTTACACCGCTGCGGTTGCATCCGGCACGCGGATCGTTGCGACACTTCGATAGCGACGGTACGGGCGGGATGGCTTGAAATAGCCCCCCCCCCCGTAACAGCGCCCCCGCACCTTTACGCCCTCTTTCCTGCCTGCTCCGCCCTCGACACTTTCGTGATATCTACACCGCTTCAATCTCTCCGTGGGAAGCGGTGGCCTCCAGTAGCAAGCGCGGCCAGATGGTTGGTGGCTCTGTCGTTCGCCGGCGATCCTCGCAGTTGAAGGTGAAATACACGCTCCAAGAGCGCGACCCGGCGGCGGCTGACAAGGAGTGGCTGGTGGCGGAGGAGAAAGGCATGTTCTCCGGCGAGCTAGGCCCCTCGCTCGTGACTGAGGAGACGATCCAAGGGCTACTGCGCGCGGGGAAATTGTCCGAGCGCCAGGAGGTACGATTGCCCGCTGCCGACGAGACGGAACCACATCCCGAGAGATCGGAGGCGGTCGTGTTCGTTGCCTTTTTCGACGCGGGGCTCCGCATCCCCGCGACGGCTGTCGTGGGCGACGTGCTGCGGACCTTCGGGCTAGAGCTGGCACAACTGACTCCGAACGCAGCCCGGCTCGCGGTGTACAGCTGGGCCTTGCGCTCGGGGGCGTGTTGGCCCAGCGCCTCGTTGTTCGCCTACCTTCACGAGGCACGATGCCAGCGCAAGGACCGGAAGGACGGGACGCTGTCGAGCTTTGGTAGCGTCACCTTTGTCCTTCGTCCGTCGTGCAAGAAGCTCTTCCCCGCGAACTCAACTCACGGGAAGTGGGAGTCTTACTGGATGAAGCGGTGGTTCTACCACCGTGTGGAGAGCGGGAGCGGCCTTGAGTGCACAGGCCGACCGATCGCGTTCAAGCCCTCGCCCGGCCGAACGCTCGATGACGAGGACAAGCGGAGGGTCCAGCGGCTCGTAGGCGTGGCCGCCCGCTTCAACATGCGCGACCTCGCCGAAGAGTTCGTGATGTACGGCGTGGCGCCGCTTGCCCGCGACTGGCGTCTTGCCGCTGAGAGGCGTTGAGACGACAATGTTTTGCCATGGGTTTGCTTGCTGCCGGCGCCCGGCGATCTCCGTAAGCCTCGCTCACGTCTCTCCTTTGTTCACACGGAATGCGTTATATGCTGATGGTCTTCTCCTTGGTTTCAGGGATTTCCTTGGAGGAGGCGGAGCAAGCCGCGCGCGTATTCCTGGGGCCGTACACCGGCAGGGAGCACGAGCAACGCGCGGCTGCTATTGCCGAGGCGGGGCTGGGGCGAATCAACCGCGTGTGTGAGGCTCTGGGCCTTGCCGTGCCGGACCGTGTCGCTCCAGACGACGGTGCAGCGAAGAAGAAGAAGGCCCCGTCTCGGAAGAGTGGCCGCGGCAGGCGCCTGCCGCACTTGGCACGGCGGTTGCTGCTGCTGCTGCTGCTAGTGCTTCCGAGGGCGCGGCGGACGCGGAATCGGACTCGACGAGATATGCCGACTCCGGTTTGGGCGGCGCAGACGTTGAAGGCGAGGTATCTTTGGCGAGCGTCCCGGACGGCGGGTTTGTCGCGAGCGGCCGAAGGGGGGAAGCCTCACCGCCCGCCGAAGTCACCGAGGCGGAACCCGTGCAGACCGGCGATGCCGAGGTGGAGCTTTCGACCTTGGCCGCTGTGGTGCCAGAGGCGCCTTTCGCGGGGGCGCACGGAGCCGTGCTGCCCCTACTGACAGCAGCAGAAACCGAGGTGCCCCCTGCGACAACTGCCACCATGGAACCTTCGCCCCCGGGCGCGGCAGCCGCGTGGGCTTCGCTAACCGCGGTTGCGGGGGCGGTGTCGCTGCTGGCTGCCCCGGCTAAACGGCCGTGTGTGCGGCCGGAGCTCCACCGGACACCGCGGGGATTCGTCGTGGCCACAGGCATCAGAAGCCTGTGGGACTCCCGCGCAGGCGCCGGAGACCCTGCGACATACGCGCCTTCTGCCCCCCTGGCCACGCCGCCCGCCGCGCAGGGACAGCCGTCGCCCTCCCCGAACGCGGAGGCTTCTGCCCGCGGCGGGACCATTCCTTCTGCTACCGAAGGTAAGGTGGCTTAGCTTATTCTGGTGTATGCTTTTATGCCTTGGGGTGTTCACCCGTATCCCTGTTTGCAGCGTTGCTCATTCTGGAGGGGGAGCACTCGGCGGAACACGGAGCCTCCGAGCACGTGAGCCCCGCGGACTTCGTGCCGCCTCCGGAGACGCTGAGGGCGTGGCGCGGGATTGTGAATGACGCGGCCACGAGCGTCGACCCGCAAGTGCTGCAGGCCTACGGCGCGGGGCACCTCGAGGACGCCTTTGAGGTGTCCGGGGTGAGGGTAAGTACTCCTGCGACAACGCCTGGGCTAGCTGAGCTTGCTAAGTCTTTCCCTTCTGCAGACACTTGTGCTGGGGCAGGCCCTGCAAACGGCCTATGCTCGTGGCCGAACGGCGCTCGAGGATAGGCTGCGGGCGGCCGAGGAGGAGCTGCGCGAAGCCTCTGGAGCCCGCTCCGCCCAGGATGCCCGCATCCGCCAGCTGGAAGCGGAATGCGCCGAGGCGAGGGTACACGCCGAGAGACTTGTTGCGTCGGCGCGGGAGTCGGCCGCGGCGGCTGCTGAACAGAAATTTGCGGCGGAGCGGGACGGGCTCCTGGGACAGGTCGCCTCGCTAGAGAAGGAAAAGGGGGAGCTCGCCTTGACTCTAGCGGAGCGTAACCAGACGCTTGGCGACGCCTCGGTGGTTGCGTGGGACGCCATGCAAGCGCTGAAGAGCCATCTTCAAGGGCTGGTAACCGAGGTGCCGGACCGCGCCTTTGGTCCGGAGGAGTTGTCTCGGACCCTTCGCTGGATCGGGGATGCGGCCAACGTCGCGCGCGGCGCGGCGACGTCCTTTGGCACCCACTGCACGTACACGTCGGCATGTTTGGTGTGCGCGCTCCTGCAGCACCGCGGTTGTACGCACGTCGCCAGGCTGGATGACCTCTAGCTGGAGATGCCTGGCGGGGCCGGAGTAATGTCCGACGCCGTCCGCTCCGCTCGCCGTGCCCTCGGGCCCTTCTTCGACCGGATCTGGGATTAAGTCGCTCTACGGGACGGGGAGCCTCGGCCAATTTCTGTACGGGGTCCCTCGACGCGACGAGGGCGGCGCTGGGCCCTCCGAAAGCGCCGGGAACCCGCAGGTCTGACGCCGTGGTGCCTAGGTGTAGGCGTGTGTTGTACTGCTCCCTCTTTTTGTGAATGGAGTACACACTTGCTGCATTCATTCTGACTTTCGCCTGTATCCCGGGCAGCTTCCTTGCTGGGGCCGGCTTCTTGCGGCCGACCTTTCGACCTGGCGACGCCTTCGACGCTGACGAACCCGCGGGATAGCGGCTTAGAGCGGCAAGGATGTTGCCGGACCTTTGTACTTGTGATTTTGCTGGTATGCAGATTTGCTGGCATTTTAGGATATGCGCTGCGTTGATGCCACTTTGGATTCACCGGTACGCCACACGCTGCGCGGGGACGAGATCGTCGCGGTCGACGCGCACCGTTGGCGAAGTAGCTGCGCAAGGGTTCCTTAGAACGGCGCTTACGGGGGCAGTCCTTGGCACCTCGCCTTTTTGCAGCCCGTAAACTGGCGTGTGCGGAGGCGGGCCTCGACGCTTCGCCTTTTTATAATCCGTAGACTGGCGTGGGCGGAGGCGGACCTCAACGCTTCGCCTTTTTATTTATAGTCCGTAGACTGGCGTGTGCGGAGGCGGACCTCGACGCTTCGCCTTTTTATAGTCCGTAGACTGGCGTGGGCGGAGGCGGACCTCAACGCTTCGCCTTTTTATTTAGAGTCCGTAGACTGGTGCGTGCGGAGGCGGACCTCGACGCCACGTCTTTCTTTATAGTCCGGAGACTCGCGCGTGCGGAGGCAGACCTCGACGCTACGTCTTTCTTTATAGTCCGGAGACTCGCGCGTGCGGAGGCGGACCTCGACGCTACGTCTTATTTAAAGTCCGCAGACTGGTGCGTGCGGAGGCGGACCTCAACGCTACGTCTTTCTTTATAGTCCGGAGACTCGCGCGTGCGGAGGCAGACCTCGACGCTACGTCTTATTTAAAGTCCGTAGACTGGTGCGTGCGGAGGCGGACCTCAACGCTACGTCTTTCTTTATAGTCCGGAGACTCGCGCGTGCAGAGGCAGACCTCGACGCTACGTCTTATTTAAAGTCCGTAGACTGGTGCGTGCGGAGGTGGATCTCGACGCTACGTCTTATTTAAAGTCCGTAGACTGGTGCGTGCGGAGGCGGACCTCGATGCTACGTCTTATTTAAAGTCCGTAGACTGGTGCGTGCGGAGGCGGACCTCGACGCTACGTCTTATTTAAAGTCCGTAGACTGGTGCGTGCGGAGGCGGACCTCGACGCTACGTCTTATTTAAAGTCCGTAGACTGGTGCGCGCGAGGGCGTCCCCCCGGTGCGTCTTTTGTTTATACTCAGGCCCGTCACCTTTGGCTACGGCGAGTGCACACGCGAACATGCGACTTCGATTTATACTCAGTCCCGCACCCCTGGCTACGGCGAGTGCACACGCGAACGTGCATCTTTTGTTTATACTCAGGCCCGTCACCTTTGGCTACGGCGAGTGCACACGCGAACGTGCGACTTCGATTTATACTTAGTCCCGTACCCCTGGCTACGGCGAGTGCACACGCGAACGTGCGTCTTTTGTTTATACTCAGGCCCATCACCTTTGGCTACGGCGAGTGCACACGCGAACGTGCGACTTCGATTTATACTCAGTCCCGTACCCCTGGCTACGGCGAGTGCACACGCGAACGTGCGTCTTTTGTTTATACTCAGGCCCGTCACCTTTGGCTACGGCGAGTGCACACGCGAACGTGCGACTTCAATTTATACTCAGTCCCGTACCCCTGGCTACGGCGAGTGCACATGCGAACGTGCGTCTTTTGTTTTATACTGCAGGAACGCGCGCGTTGGCTGAGCCTGCGCGCGCCTTCGCCGCGTACTTGCGCGTGATGAAGAAAGATTAGCGACAAACGGCGATCTTCATTATCTCCCCGTTTGCGCGGGTAAGCAATTACAAGGGGTGGATATACTAACCGTTTGGCCTTGGTGCGACCGAAGCCTCTAGTCGCTGGACATCTGCAGGGCGCGCCAAGGCGCTTCTGAATGGCCCCGCGGACCTCCGCGCTGTGACGCCAGCTCTAGGAGCGCCGTTGGGCTTCGCGACGTGGGCACCTGGTACCTGGCTCGATGCGCCGGGCCATATCCTGGTCGCCTCGGACGGTGATGATGGCCCGGGGACCCGGGATCTTCATGCACAGATAGCCGTGATGTGGTACCACGCCGAAGGAGTTGAGGATTGGGTGCCCTAATATGGCATTATAGGGGTACGGAAGGTCGACCACGTCGAAGGTGGCATCTTCGGCCCGCACATTGTCATCTTGGCCGAAGGAGACTTGAAGACCTACTTGGCCCAGCGCCCGCAGGGGCTATCCCCCGAAGCCCTGCAGTGGGATTCCCGAGGGCCCTAGGCGGCTTCGAGGGATTCCCATCTGGTCGAGGGCCGCCGCAAACAATACGTTCGCGGAGCTACCGCCGTCCACCAGGGCACGCCCCACGTCGCGTCCCGCGATAGTGACCCGAATGACCAGGGGGTCCTGATGAGGGAAGTCCACACCTTGAGCGTCGGCGGGTGTGAATGTAACTTCGTGCTGCGCCCAGTCCGGGGGTGCTTGCGCTGGGTATGCCGCCACATGATGCAGTCTTCGTGCGTAGGCCTTCTGCTGCCGTGCTGAGGCGAATTCCAGCGCAGAGCCTCCGGATATGACGTTGATGATCCTGCGGTGGGTTGCCTCCGGAGCCTACAGCGACAGGAGGCCCTCCCGAGGCTGCTGTACGTGAGCTTGGATCCGCAAGGTGCCTTCCTGGGGTTGCATCCCTTGCGCCTGTACCTGCATGGGGGCCTCGTACGGGAACTGGACGTGGGCCACCGCAGGCGGACGCGTCTCCGGGTTCCTGTCCCTAGCGACGCTATCGCGGAGCGCCGCGATGGAGGTGCAGGTGCGGGTATCATGATTGCCGCGGCCGTGGACTACACACCACAGTCCTTGGTGCTGGTCGTCGTAATCTCCCCGACCTTTATCGTCGCGGCCCCAGCCACGGCCGCGCCCCCGACCACGGCGCCCCCGACCGCCTCGGCCCGCGGGAGCGCCCTCGTCAGAACCGCCTTCAATGTCGAGGACGTACCGGTTTCGCCTCGACCTCTGTTGGCCGCGCTTGGGCTGATCGGACGACTCCTTGTGCGAGGCGTCCCTGCGGTCAGGTGCATCCCTGGACGACTCCTGCTTACGTTTTCCCTTCGAAGAACCGTTCTTCGGCAGATCTTCGGCTTTTGCCGAAGCTCCGGCCTGGTTGGTGTCGGAGTCGTCACCTTGCCTTCGCCGCACGTCTTCTTCCGCCCTGGCATATTCCTCCATTTTGTCGAAGAGCTTTGCCACCGTCTTGATTGGCTTTCGCGCATTGTACTCGGCCATCGGGCCCGGACGAAGGCCCTGTATGGCTGCATTAACGATGGTGGTTTCGTTAACGTCTTTCACTTGGCATCGAATCTTGGCGAAGCGTTTGAAGTAGTGATAGGACTGGAGTGCCCGATCTTTCGGTGAGAGGATAAATATCGATTGGTTGGTGGTGACTCTCGCGATCCGACTACGAACGAACAGGTCGTGGGCGCCTTAGCAATCGCAGAACCAACTCCAAATGGTTATTGACCGTGCTGGAACAGCGAGATCAACCTGAACACGAGGTTCAATTCCTGCAAGCAATCGAAGAACAAGCAAGAAAAAGATGTAGGCAAACTGAAATCACTCGAATGTGGGGTTTCACAATTGCTGTCTGGCAGGTGGTCGTTGGACACAACTGAAGATCAGTGTTTGCACAAAGGCTAAACTTAAACAAAAGAAAACCCAAGTCAAAAGGAGAGCTCGGCCTGAACTAAATAGGAGAGGGGGAGGGGAATTCGTCCAGCAAGTAAGGTAGGGCGAAATCTCCTCTTAACCTTTCCTAAATTGCCTAAATATGACTTTATTACATGGGCCCAGCCCCAAAGGTAGGTGGCGCAGCACCTTTTATTTGTCTCTCATTCCTTGCCATCTTCTTGACCCTCATTCCTTAGAAGGATCACATAATTGAGTTCACGTGCACGGGCTCGAGTGACGGGTCCTTGAATTGCTTCTGGAGTTGTAGCAGTAGAAGGAGATGTGGTTGGAATCGAAGGTGTGATGTCCGCATCATCCTCCCCTTCTTGAATTGGAGTCGTCCACGACGGAATCTGCTCGGGTTCACCAACATATGGCTTCAAATCTGCAACATTGAAACTAGAAGAAACACCATAGTCTGCTGGAAGATCTAGTTTATATGCATTATCATTTATTTTTTCAAGAATCCTGAATGGCCCATCAGCACGTGGCATCAATTTGGACTTGCGCAATGCTGGGAATCGATCCTTTCTCAAGTGTAACCAAACCAAATCACCAGGTTGAAAGGTCACGTGTTGTCTTCCTTTACTACCTGCGAGTTTATTCTTTACATTCATATGCTCAATATTCCTCCTTGTTTGTTCATGTATTTTCAAGATCAGATCTGCACGTTGGTTAGCATCAAAATTCAAGTCCTCGGTGTCTGAAACAGAGATTAAATCAATTGGAGCACGAGGTATGAACCCATATACAATCTGAAAAGGGCACATCTTGGTGGTTGAATGTATGGCACGATTATAAGCAAATTCAATATGAGGTAAACATTCTTCCCAAAGTTTCAGATTTGTATTTAGAACAGCCCTAAGCATGGTAGATAAAGTTCTATTAACAACCTCAGTTTGACCATCAGTTTGGGGATGACACGTAGTGCTGAACAGCAACTTAGTCCCTAATTTGTTCCACAATGTTCTCCAAAAATGACTAAGGAACTTTGTATCACGATCTGAGACTATTGTTTTGGGCACACCATGCAAGCGAACAATCTCACGAAAGAATAAATCAGCAACATTAGTAGCATCATCGCTCTTGTGACAAGGTAAAAAGTGAGCCATTTTGGAAAATCTGTCGACAACTACAAAGATGCTGTCCCTTCCCCTCTTGGTTCTAGGCAATCCTAGGACAAAGTCCATTGAAATATCCTCCCAAGGAACATTAGGAACAGGGAGAGGCATATATAAACCATGGGGACTGAGTCGTGACTTAGCTTTTTGACATGTAGTGCAGCGAGCGACAAATCTCTCCACATCGCGTCGCATCTTGGGCCAGAAGAAGTGATCTGCAAGAATGTCCTCCGTCTTCTTAACGCCAAAATGTCCCATGAGGCCACCGCCATGTGCTTCCTGTAACAACAAAAGGCGAACAGAACTAGCTGGTATGCACAGCTTGTTAGCACGGAACAGGAAGCCGTCATCCATGAAGAACTTCCCCCACGTTCGTCCATCTTTGCAATTCAGTACCACGTCCTTGAAATCAGGATCAAGAACATACTGCTCTTTCACGGTTTGTAGCCCAAAAATTTTGAAACCAAGTTGTGAGAGCATAGTGTATCGACGAGACAAGGCATCGGCAATGACATTTTCTTTCCCTTTCTTGTGTTTGATGACATAAGGGAAAGACTCAATGAATTCCACCCAACGAGCATGCCTACGATTCAGGTTTGATTGGTTTCGAATATGCTTCAAAGATTCATGGTCAGAATGAATAACAAATTCTCTAGGCCATAAGTAATGCTGCCATGTTTCCAAGGTTCGAACCAAAGCAAATAACTCTTTATCATAAGTGGAATAGTTCAGACTAGGGCCACTTAATTTCTCACTGAAATAAGCAACTGGTTTACCCTCTTGTAGCAACACACCACCCAACCCAATTCCACTAGCATCACATTCTAGTGCAAACATCTTAGTAAAATCAGGAAGCTGAAGCAAAGGTGCATGTGTTAACTTATCTTTCAAGGTCATGAAGGCGTCATCCTGAGCTGGACCCCAAGAGAAGGGAACACCTTTCTTCGTGAGTTCATTTAGTGGGGCGGCGATGGTGCCGAAATCACGAACGAATCTGCGATAGAATCCAGCAAGCCCGAGGAAACTGCGAATTTGTGTCACTGTGGTGGGAGTTGGCCAGCTCTGGATTGCTTCGATCTTGGTGCTGTCCACTTCTATACCCTGCGCTGTAACAACATAGCCAAGAAAAGACACACGATCTGTGCAAAAGCTGCACTTATCCAAGTTTCCAAATAGATGTGCACTACGCAAAGCGTCAAAAACAGCGCGTAAATGATCAAGATGTTCCTCCAAAGATTTGCTGTAAATCAGTATATCATCAAAATAGACAACCACAAATTTGCCTATGAAAGCACGCAAAACTTCGTTCATTAGCCGCATAAAAGTGCTGGGTGCGTTAGTTAATCCAAAAGGCATGACTAACCACTCATACAAACCAAACTTAGTTTTGAAAGCTGTTTTCCATTCATCCCCCAATTTCATGCGAATCTGATGGTACCCACTACGCAAATCAACCTTAGAGAACACAACAGCACCACTTAGTTCATCAAGCATGTCATCTAATCGAGGAATAGGGTGACGATAGCGAACTGTGATATTGTTAATGGCGCGACAATCAACACACATACGCCATGAACCATCTTTTTTTGGCACTAAAAGGACAGGGACAGCACATGGGCTAAGAGACTCACGAATGTAGCCCTTATTAAGCAATTCTTGTACTTGTCGCTGAATTTCTTTCGTCTCGTCTGGGTTGGTGCGATATGGTGCACGGTTAGGCAATGACGCTCCCGGAATGAGATCAATCTGGTGTTCAATTCCACGGAGGGGAGGAAGGCCTGCAGGAACATCCTTTGGGAAAACATCGGAATAGTCCTGCAAAAGCTTAGTGATAGCAGGAGGCATAACAAAAGATGGTGCATCATCAAGTGAGAACAGCACATGAGTGCACATGAGAGCATAGCAAGGAAAACTAGTAGCATCCCACTCATCAAGATCAGCTTGTGTAGCTAGTAAAACAGGAGCTTTTAGTTTGATCTCTTTTTGATTCTCACTTTGTTTTTGCTCTCTCTTTGCCCTAGCAAGTTCATCTTTCACTATCTGTTCAGGGGACATTGGATGCAAAATAATTTTCTTGCCCTTAAAGATGAGTGAGTATTGGTTTGTTCGACCATTGTGCACACAATCTGTATCATATTGCCAAGGTCTACCTAGGAGTAAAGAGCATGCTTGCATCGGAACAACATCACAATCAACATAATCATGATACGAACCCATAGCAAAGTGTACACGTACTGAGCGTGTTACCTTCATCTTACCACCTTGGTTGAGCCATTGGATGTGGTAGGGATGGGGATGTGGGCGAGTTTGGAGAGCAAGCTTCTCCACCAGATCGGTGCTTGCCAAGTTGTTGCAGCTCCCCCCATCGATGATGACACGAATTGACCGCTCTTGAACAACGCCTTTGGTGTGGAACAGATTGTGCCGCTGGTTTTGTTCCTGTTGTGCAACCTGCGTACTGAGTACACGTTGCACGACAAGACTCAAATACTTGTCGGCATCATCAGCAGCAACATGTTCTTCGTCGTGTCCTGAAACGTTAGTGGCAAGCATAGCATATGTGGCTTCATCCAAATCACTAGCTGAAGAATACTCACCATCGTCACGTATAATCAGCACACGCTTGTTTGGGCAGTCACGTATGACATGTCCATAGCCTTTGCAGCGATGGCATTGGATATCTT
Source organism: Dendrocalamus latiflorus (assembly GCA_017311315.1). Taxonomy (NCBI): domain Eukaryota; kingdom Viridiplantae; phylum Streptophyta; class Magnoliopsida; order Poales; family Poaceae; genus Dendrocalamus; species Dendrocalamus latiflorus. The sequence goes on along the minus strand of CM029629.1, from coordinate 19,890,239 downwards.
TTGTGCGTCCGGTGGAAACAACAGATGCACTTGGTGCTGGATCCCTTGGTGGAGCTTTGGTCGTTGCCGAGGTGGACAGATTTGGTGCCGAAACTCGTGGTTTGCTGCTGGATGGAGACGGTGCAGCCGGCTGTGAAGTGGACGCAGGTGTAGTGGCTGGTTTGAACGAGGTGGTTCGACCTGCAAAAGAGTTAGCTCGTGTCCTCGTGTGTCGTCCCTGCACTTCACGTTCAGCTTTACAAGCAAGATGGAACAAACGAGTAATATTATTGTACTCCTTATAATCAAGCACATCCTGAATATCACGGTTCAGGCCCCCCAAAAATCGTGCCATAGCTGCATCGTCATTCTCAACTAAACCACAACGAAGCATACCAATTTGCAGCTCCTGAAAGTAATCTTCAACGGAATTTGTACCTTGACGCAATCGCTGCAGCTTATTAAGCATATCACGAGCATAGTATGAGGGGACAAATCGATGTCGCATGAGCACTTTTAATGCTTCCCAAGTGGTGGGGATGTTATTAGGATGTTTGCTGCAATGTTCTCGCCACCAAATAGAAGCAAAATCTGAAAACTCACTAGTAGCAGCCCTAACTTGATTATGTGCGGGAAAAGCATGGCATGCAAATTTTTGATCAACAGCAAGTTCCCAATCAAGATAAGCATCAGGATCATATTTGCCATTAAATGCGGGTATAGTGAATTTAACCTTAGCAAAGGGATCATCCTGATTACGTACCGCACGTCGGTGGTGGTGTTGGGGCATACCTCGCTGATTTGCACGCCGGCGACGATGTTCCCGATCGTTGTTATTGTTGGGGAGGTCTGCATGCTCGGTGTCACCACCATAATCAGTTTCGCTCTGTTCGTCAACCTCACTGTGGGCAGCTTGGCGTTGGACAACATCTGCAAGCTGCTGGGACAACTCCTCAAGCCGTGTCATGATGGTGGCCAGATTGGTGTTGGTGGTGGCTTGGGCTGTCTTCATTTCATTGAGCATTGCACCTGTTTCAAGTTGAGTGGTTTCAAGCTGGCCAAGGCGCTCGTTTGTGACCTGTACATCCTCTGCAAGTGCATCTACTTGCAGCCTCACTTGCCGCTCAAAATGCTGAATGATGCCCTTTGATCGAGGAGAATGTTGTATGGTGTCTCCCAGTTCCGTCGAAGGTCCTGTCATTGTTAGCGCAAGAATGCAATAGAGAAAGGAAAACAAGTGTGCCCTACAATTAATAGGATGTAGTGCTGTTCAGATCACTCGGCTAAAACCGTTATCAAGTTCTTACCAATTCTTACCAAGCCAACAGGGGTGACCTGCAACCAGCGGCGTCAACCAGCGGAGATTGGATGGAGCGATTGCCAGGGACACGAAATTTGTTTGCTGTAGAAATCTGTGGAGCTATAGGAATGTTTCACTTTGTAGCAAGGATTAGCATGATCAATTCAGCAAATGCAAAGTTAAATAAGTGTTCAAAGCACAGCCACAAGTTGCTGATACAAACAAGGTGAGAAAAGTTTCAGTAGGTTTGCACGCAAAGAATAATGTGACCTGATGCAAGCAAGGAGAAATCTCACAACAAGTACTAGGAGAGACGCTAGCTGACTACTCGAAGCCAATGTTAGGGCACAGATTGTTCACACGACGTGGAGCACACGTAAAGACAAACGAAGTGCAATGCAAACAGCCCCTAGCTGGAGTAGTATGCAACAGCTAGTCTCAAAAGATGAAAGGATTTTTTTTTTTTTGAAAATGGTTACCTGAAAACTCGTGTCTAGCCTTCGTAATGTCTAGAGAGGGTACTGGCCACAACAAAATTTTGGGTGTTTTTGCAGACCAGGGGTAAAACAGACCAGGGCTAGTCTCTCTCTCTCTCTCTCTCTAAACTAGGAAACTCAGAGCACGAATCAAGCTGGGTCCTTTCCTTCCTACTTTGTGGCATGGCAGGATTGGAAATAAACGCTTGCCTCCTTTGGTGGCGACACAAAAAAGGAAAATACAGCCAGCGCAATAAGGAATTGATGCTTTCCTTTCTTAGAAGATTAGGTGCGGCTCTTTCTTTGTTTATTTCTTTCTTTCTTCTTCTTTTTTTTTTTTAATGCACCTGGCCTTTTTCTTTTGTCACGCTGGTGTCCTTTGGATGCAAACTGAAAGATGGGCAAGCGATTTGTTCTACTTAAAAGGATTGGCTGCCTGTTCGAACAGAAGGATCTGAGTGTCGATAGAAAGGGCACAAAAGGTGGTGTCTGCTCGGAATTGCAAGGTGTTGGGAGGCCACAAGGAGGGTATGCGGTGCCAACAAGCTAATACACGGCGGCTGCGGGATCAGCAACTTGAAACGACAAAGCAACACAAACTCAACAATGCAAAATTACTGAAAGAAAATGCAAGGCTAAAAAGGTATAGGACAGCAGGAACTAACCTAGATATATTTTTGTTTGGCCTTTATGTGGACAATAGGAATGAGAACGAACTGTAAAAACGAGGGAAGATCTCACCGAGCAACCTGAAAGCTGATACCACTTGATAGGACTGGAGTGCCCGATCTTTCGGTGAGAGGATAAATATCGATTGGTTGGTGGTGACTCTCGCGATCCGACTACGAACGAACAGGTCGTGGGCGCCTTAGCAATCGCAGAACCAACTCCAAATGGTTATTGACCGTGCTGGAACAGCGAGATCAACCTGAACACGAGGTTCAATTCCTGCAAGCAATCGAAGAACAAGCAAGAAAAAGATGTAGGCAAACTGAAATCACTCGAATGTGGGGTTTCACAATTGCTGTCTGGCAGGTGGTCGTTGGACACAACTGAAGATCAGTGTTTGCACAAAGGCTAAACTTAAACAAAAGAAAACCCAAGTCAAAAGGAGAGCTCGGCCTGAACTAAATAGGAGAGGGGGAGGGGAATTCGTCCAGCAAGTAAGGTAGGGCGAAATCTCCTCTTAACCTTTCCTAAATTGCCTAAATATGACTTTATTACATGGGCCCAGCCCCAAAGGTAGGTGGCGCAGCACCTTTTATTTGTCTCTCATTCCTTGCCATCTTCTTGACCCTCATTCCTTAGAAGGATCACATAATTGAGTTCACGTGCACGGGCTCGAGTGACGGGTCCTTGAATTGCTTCTGGAGTTGTAGCAGTAGAAGGAGATGTGGTTGGAATCGAAGGTGTGATGTCCGCATCAAGTAGTCCCGAAGCTTCTCCGAGGGTTTTTGCTTCACAGCAAAGAGTTGGTCCGCGTCGACTCGGTCGACGTAGTTTATTTGGAAGTTGTTGTGGAGGCGGACGCGAAGCTGCTCCCACGCGTAGATGGAGCCCGGCTCTATGGTAAAGAAACAAGAGAGCGCCACGCCTTGCAGCGCGAGGAGGAGTCCCTTCGCCTTCGTGGTGTCGTCTCCGCCCGCGGCTTCGATCGCGGTTTCGTACACGCGCACGAACTCGCGGGGGTCCGTGTCGCCTTTGTACGAGTCGATGGCGCTAGGAAACTTGAAGTCTTCGGGCCATGTCGCCTGCTGTAACCCCGCCGAAAGCGGGGACTCCGGATCTACGCGCCGCAGCGGCACGCGGCTAGACGTGGGGGCATCGCGACTGTCCGCCCTCTCCGGCGTGGGCTCGGGCGCGATTACTGGCGCGGCCTGCTGGCTCCGAGCCTCTTGCATATCTCGGACGGCTCCACGAAGGTCCCCTAGCTCCCGCTGGAACACGTTGAGGGCCGCCAGCAGGGCGCTTTCCACCGCCTGTGCAGGCGGGGTCGCCGGTACTCCCAACGGGCGGATCGGCGCGGGCACGACCGCGTCGCGAGGTCCCGAGCTGCCGGTCGCTCCGTCGTGGCTACCTCGAACCGCCCGGTCCGCGCTGCCGGCGAGGGTTGCAGCAGGGGCGGCGAGGCCGGCTGTCGTTGCGTCGGCAGGGTCGGTTGTCGCCGCACCAGCGTCGACGCCTTCGACCGCGGGGTCCGTCCCCGCAACGCCGGTGACGGGGCGGGTCGTCGCGGTGCCGGTGACGGGGTTGGTCGTCGCGGTGCCGGTGACGAGGTTGGTCGTCACCGCGCGAACGTCGACGTCTTCGGCCACTGCGCCTGCGTCGCCACCCGCGCCCGCCGCTGCTGATGCCGAAGCCCTGGTACTCATACGACGCTCCGGCCCGGCCGCCTTCTTTCCCTTCACCGCTGCTGACGAAGCTTTTTTCGGTGCCATCCTTCTTCTTCGGTCTTCAGGCTTGTCCTTGTCCTCCCCACGGACGGCGCCAACTGTTGTGGCTACAGACCAAACAGAGAGAGAGATGGTAGTGGAGAGTGATGGAGATGAGTATGATGGCCTCCTCCTTCCCCATGGCCGGTATTCTATATATATACATGGGGGAGTGCTTTTACAGTTATGCCCTTACAGCTGATCATCCCCTTCAGGGGTAGTTGTGTCATTACACGTGGCCTATTCTGGGCCTTATAACTTCGTACCAGGCCTGCTGGGTTTAGGTGGGGGCCACCCCTACGACAACGGCTTATGACTATCATTAGCAATTGAGGTTACGACTACGGTCAGAGGTCAAAGATTACGACTACTGTAGTAGATGTTTTGACTATGCAAGTGGTCAAAGATCATGACAATCCCAGCGCACGAAGATCTCGACAATGTTAGCGTCAAAGATTTTGACAACGGCTATGGTCAAAGACTTCGATTATGGCTGAGGTTGAAGATCTCGACAACGGCTGCAGTCGAAGATTTTTGACAACATCAGCAGTCGAAGTTCACAACAACGTTAGTGGTCGAAGGTTTCGATAGCGTCAGTAGTTGAAGTTCTCGACTACGGCTGCAGTCGAAGATCCCGACAATGTTAGCGGTCGAACATATGACCATGCAATCGGTCGAAGATTACAATGACGCAAGTGGTCAAAGATCACAACCACACAAGCGGTCGAAGATCTCGACTACACGAACGGTTGAAGATTTTGATAATGCGAGTAGTTGAAGACCATGACCATGCAAGTGGTCGAAGATCACAACGACGTAAGCGGTCGAAGATCATGATGACACAAGCAGTCGAAGATCTCTACTACGCGAACGGTCGACCACGCAAGCAATCAAAGATCTCAACTACGCAAACGGTCGAAGATCTCAACTACGTGAACAGTCAACCACGCAAGCAATCAAAGATCTTGACTACACGAATGGTCGAAGATCTTCACTACGCGAGTGGTCAAAGACCACGACCATGCAAGCGGTCGAAGATCTCAACTACTTAAGTGGTTGGAGCTCACGATGATGCAAGCGGTCGAAGATCACGACGAGGTAAGCAGTCAAAGATCACGACGATGTAAGCGATTGAAGATCATGACCATGCAAGCAGTCAAAGTTTACGATAGTGCTGCCATATTTTGACATCGACTGCTATAGTTCTGTTCTCATGTTCGATTGCTACAGTTTGTTCTACGAGTTTGACTACTTTAGTTCTTTTCTTGACTACGATTGCTTTTAGTTCTCCTTTCGACTATGATTACTTTAGTTCTCTTTTTGATTTCACATTCTCTATAGGGGAGGAGCTCGTTAATGACGATGGTGGCTCACGAGAAGGAGCAGGAGGAGCTGGCAATGGAGACCTTGTCAGCAGTGAAATGGTCCATGGTGACAACGATGTTTGGCAATAGAGAAACAAAAAAGATGTGCTAATGAGCTTGCATGCAAGCATGCAGAAGTACGGGTGTTAGGAATTGAGGTATGGCTCACTAGAGAGGGGAAGTCTTGTGGTGGCGTCCTGGTCAGAGATGAAGGAGAAGGCCTAGCTCGAGTGATCCACTACATGAAACAAATAAGTGGGGTGCTCGAGGAAGAGATAAGCCACATTAAGACGGGGTCAAGGAGGAGAGAAGCTCACCAGAGTTGCTAGAGCACGGTAGCATGCCCACCGGAGTCACGTACAACTTCAGTTTTCTTGCTATTCTAGAGAGCGGAGTGCTCAAGGATCATGCACAAGAGACTAAGTGGATTTTATAGGCATAGTCTTGGGCTCTCACCATGGAGTACGAGGTGAAGAAGATGACAACGGGTAAGGAAACAGTCACGTCGGAGCGACAGGTTAGGCAGGACTGGGCAGCAGTAGAGGGAAAACCATGGGCATGATGTCTAAAACCAGGGGTAGCTCAGGCCACAACCTCAGTGGAGCAGCACATGCATGCGAGGTGCAAGGCGAATCCTATTAGTGGGTCTGGCGCATCAGTAAGCGCGGAGAGACATCCTAACAAGATTTATCTTGACAAACAAAGGGTTTAGGAGTCGTGAATCCAAGCACTCGTGTGTCTGAGAACTCGTGGCAGAACTTGCTAGCTGGTCAAAGCTCTTGAGGGCCAACTTAGTTGTCAAGAGGCAAAGATGGGCACAAAGTCGGGATGCATGGAGGAAAGATGCGGTGCAGGGCATGGGCTATCGGCAGAGACCAGAAACAACAAGCGTGGTATTCAAAACAATGGACATGAGGTCCAAAACCAGTGGCCTATGCTCATGTGGCTGGAGGCGAAAGAAGGGTCCTGCAAGTGGGCCACACTCGATAGTGAGAGAGAAAGGGTGAGGAGAGCTATGAGGTTTGAGCAAAAGCTATACACATTAAATGCGCTTGAAATATTATGAAAATCTTTGCAAATGCTCCTTGTTGGAATTAATTTGGTCTTGATTAGCAAACATCGAGTGCAGTACGAGTCGGTTCAATCCGGTTGTGGAATCAAACTAGGACTCCAAGTTGTTTTAAGTTTTAGACTGTAGTTTCAGTAAGAAATCGTATCCATGTCCAATTTGTAATTGGTGATGTTTTTGTCTTTAAGTTGTAAATAGAGGGCAGTTTACCCCAGAAAAGTTGCAATGATTGAAGTGCCACCAAAAGATCTTATTTATTCTATTGCTCTATTATTATCGGGTTGTCATCGCTATACCCAAAGAATAGAGAAGTCCCGAGAGCTCAGAAAGCTTTGAGTTCGACTAACGAAGCAAGTGGATGGTCGAAGTTCAACTTCGAGTGAGAAGTTGAAGAGTATCGGACGACGTTCAGGTAGTAGAGGAGAATCGAACGGTGTTCGAGGGGTTTTTGAGCATTGGACGGCGTTCGAGCAAGTGTTGTGAAGGATTAGAGTGAGGAGCAGTCAGAGATTCTGAGCACAAGAGCAGTCAGAGAACCCAGGGCACACAGTAATCGAAGGCTGCGGTGGCCGATTCTAACACTCCTTATATAGTGTAGATGGTTGTGTAAATTTTTAGTGTGTTTATCTTCTCTTGATTTTTTCTAGAAAAATCCAAGAAGACTTCTTGTCGAATTTAATTATACTTATCTAATTTAGATAGATTAGAACTTACCTTGATATTTACTTTTAGTGCCACAATTTATACTCGTGGCCTTTTTAAGATGGTTTCCACTATGAGTTTTCTCATGCCAACTTTTTAAATCATCTTTTTAGTTTTTCTAACTTGTTATAAATTTTTGATTTGCAATACATGCACTTTTGATTTTTGAAATTCAAACTTTTCAACGAAACTCCAATAAAGAGCCAAGGAAATAATAATGCACTCAAAAAGTTTAAATTTTTTTCTCATTTTTGCATGCCTTAAAATTTGGGATGTTACACATACCTAGACTTAAGTTAATTCACTTATTATTTGCTTTTGCATCAAGTATTGATGTCAAATTATTTCAATAGATGTTAAAAGTGTATTCTTAAATGGAACAATTTCTAAACTTGTTTATTTTTAGCAACCTCTCGGTTTTGAAAATCCTAACAAACCTAATCATGTGTATAAAACCTCCAAGACGCTATATGGCTTAAAACAAGCTCCTAGAGTATGGTATAAGCGCCTTCGAAATTTTCTACTCTCTAAATAATTTAAAATTAGGAAAGTTGATACAACTTTGTTTACAAGGATTATTGATGATGGTTTCTTTGTGTGTCAAGTTTATGTTGATGATATCATATTTGTTTCTATTAATCAAGAGTTTTGCAAGAAATTTGGTGATATGATGTCCTGGGAATTTGAGATGTCCATGATCAGAAATTTGAGCTATTTCCTTGGACTTGAAATCAAGCAACACAAGAATATAACCTTTATAAGCCAAATAAAGTATGTGAGAGATCTATTCAAGATGTTTGGCATGGAGGATGCAAAACCCATCAAGACCCCCATGGCAACGAATGGGCATCTTGATCTCAAGAAAGGAGGTAAACCGATAGATTTAAAACTTTATAGATCCATAATTGGTAGTTTGCCTTATTTTACCGCATCTAGGCCCAATATCATGTTTAGTGATTGCATGTGTGCACATTTTCAATCATCTCCTAAAGAGTGCCATTTGATGGATGTAAAGAGAATTCTAATATATTTAAAACATTCCTCTAGCATAGGGCTTTAGTATCCTAAAGGTGCCAAATTTGATTTAATTTGATATTCAGATTCTAATTATGTGTGTTGTAAAGTGGATAGAAAGAGCACCTTGGGAAGTTGCCAATTGGTAGAAATGTCTTTAGTGTCATTGTCTTTTAAGAAATACAATTCTGTAGCTCTATCCACCACCGAAGCCGAATATGTTTCCACAGTTAGTTGTTTGTTCAATTGCTATGGATGAGGAAAACTTTGATGGACTATTGAATTAAATTTGACAAAATACCTCTTTTATGTGATAATGATAGTGTGGTGAAAATAGCCAATAACCTAGACCAATACTCAATAACCAAGTATACAGATATACACCACAATTTCTTGAGAGATCATGTGAGCAAGGGAGACATTACAATTAGCCCCATCAAGACCGAAGACCAATTAGCAGATATTTTCACCAAAGCATCAGATGAAAGCCACTTTTGCAGGTTGATGAATGAATTAAGTGTCATAGACTATTAAAATATTGCTTGAACTCATGCCTCGTACTTTCATGCTCATTTGGTGTTATTTGAGGTATTTTTGAAAGGTTTTTTCACTTATTTTTGCTAAAAATCTTTATGTTCATAAAAACTATATTTCAAGGTTTTCTTTAGTCTTCCTAATGCATAATGATCCTGAATGATCTTTATATGAGTGCAAAACTAGGCATCATTTGCACAATTCTCTGATCTAAGTTCTGTTCCCTAAAAGTTCCAGAAAAATCGAAAGTACTGCTGTGTTTCTCGCGGTACATCCACTTTCCAGAACTACCGGCTATGTGATCACGGTACGACACGTTCGTTGGTGGTCGAAGACTAACGTGCTCGAGAACTAATGTGATGGAAGATTGATGTGGTTGATGACCTCTATGGTCAAAGATCGACGTGGTTGAAGACTGACATAGTTGAGACCTTTGTGGTCGAAACCAATGTAGTCGAAAATGTGATCAAACTGAGTGGTCAAAAACATGGTCGAAAATGTGGTCGAATTGACATGGTCAAAAATCTGGCCAAAAGTGTGGATGAAAATGGGGTCAAACTGACGTGGTTGAAAACGTAGTTGAAAACGAGGTCAAAAATGTGGTCGAGAACATGGTTGAAGAACCATAGCGGTCAAAAATGACTAGTGCAGTCGAACACGACCAGTGCGGTCGAAAACAACCATAGTGGTTGAAAGTGATCTGTGTGGTCGTACAAGATAGCGAAGTCAAACTCTAAAGTGGTCCAACACAAATGTGATATCGGAACTACCGGCAGTTAAACCATGGTACTTCCATTCGAGTTGGCTGAGGATGTTAACTGCTAACCACATGGGTTCTTATTCCTCTCTCTCTCTCTCTCTCTGTGTGTGTGTCCTGCCTTTGGAAGCTCCGTCTCCTTCAACCGCTCGTGATTGTACCTCCATTCCTCTCTCCTCCACAAGAAACCTCAAATCCAATCCTTAGATCTTCAAATCTCCTCAGGATTTCTTTGCCTCATGGTGGTTCCTTGACTTCAAACGGTTTGTCACCTTCGATCCACAAAAGGTAAATGGGATCAATATCCTAGCTTTTACCTCGTTCAAGAACCTTAAGTCTTTTCTAGGTTTTGATTCATAATGCGAATGATTTAGCAATAATTTTCTTGGGCAAGTTAATATATTTGGTGTCTAAAGATATTTGCACATCTATTCCAAGGATTCAATCAAAGAAAAACACCACAGAATTCATTCTTTAATTCATCCTAGAAATGGTTCAGGAAAAGTGGAACTACCACTCAACATGCACGGTACTACCAGAGCTTGGTATTACCATCTATTGCACATCAGTACTTCCAATTTCCCTGATAAGAATAACAACTTCATTTCTTTATTTTTCAAACCTATTAAGGATGTTTTCTAGCTTATCCTTCGTATCTTTTTCCTCTGGTTGAAGATGCCTAGCACAAGGAATGCTGGGCACAAAATGTATGTCAGGAACTCCTCTCCTATGGCTCCCGGTCAATCTTTATCTCGAATAGACCCTCTTGCAGCCCAGGTGCCTCCTCCTATAGCTCTAGCCATCTCAGAATCTGCACAAAAGACCAGAGAAGACAGAGGCAAGGCAATAGCCTCTGACTCTGAGATAGAAATAGAACAGCAAGAGAGCTCACCTCTGAACAGTCAGATGAGGAGATGAATGATCGAGAAGAGCCTCAAATAGTCCTTAAACAAATCATAGCTAAAGAGTATGCATGATTGCATCACATAAGCCAGTTTTGCCTCCCTAACAATTCTATAAATCCAATATTTCATACCAAGTTTTAGGAGCAAGTATATGACCAGCTATATGGTCCAAGTAGACTCTTTGCAGATCACAAGTATGTTGATTAGGACCACCTGGACTCAATTGACAAATATGAAGGGACTTATAGGTTGTTTCAAAGGGCTGAAATATAAAATCTTGTGACTCTCAAATCAGACTATAATGAAGATATAATCAAGTAGTTTTATGCTACTCTATATGTCTCTCCTGATTTCTAGTATATCTCATGGATGATGGGCTCTCAGTACTTAGACTCCAACAACATAAGTTTGAGTTCGCTCTAAGAATAGAGTTAAGTGCATATGAGAAGGTATATGATAGGCCTACACTTGAGATCCCTGCCATGTCTGAGTGCTAAGATCAGAATACTAGATTTGTCCCATGCAAGCTTGTTGGTCTCCTCCCCATTACTAGTCTAGTCAACCAGATTATCAACCATACCATTCTTATCACTTATGGTAAAATTGTTTATAGTAACTTTATCACTTATGGTTTATATTGAATCATCTGTAATGAGACGCCTAGCGTAACCTCTTTTTTTTTTTGAAGTAGTGACCTCACTTAGGGGGCGATCAACATGGCTGAAAAGCACGTGGCTTATGGCTGAAAACACTGTAGCTGGCTGAAAAAAGCACTGTACCTGACAGAGGCTTATTTCGCATAATTAAATTTAAAAAAATTTAAAAATAAAAAAAATTTGTTAGCCCATTACGTATAATACAAACAAATACGGGGAAAAAAGAACCGGCAAAAAAGCTCAACAAAAAGCCAAAAGTTGATCACGCCAATAGATAGATAGATTAGGCTAATACTTCTCTTTTTAATGGAGATGTACTATTTTGGGGCAAAGAGAACTCGTATCTCATAGTACCTTACAAGGATTGTAAAAACACTCAAAAAATTTTCAAAACCCACACGAATGCTCATAGCACCTACAACGGGAGAACCTTCGAGTCACTCACATCTCCCTCGTCTCCGTTCATGGCCTCGCCGCCCTCGCCGGACACCTCCTCTAGCGACCTCCCCTTCGGTTCAGGCAACAGGCAGGTGAAGAGTATCCCCAGCACATTGCACGCACCGAGCACGAACAGCGAGGCGCGCACGCCGATGCCCGACGGGTACCCGATCTTCGTTGTCTCGCTGCCGTCCGCCCTCTGCGCGGCGTACATGAACCCAAACGACCCGACGATGGCACCGATCTTGCCCGCCGCCGCCGATATCCCATAGCACGTCGTCCGTACGTGAGCCGGGAAGATCTCCGCCGGCATGATGAAGGTGGTGCTGTTGGGCCCGAAGTTGGCAAAGAAGAAGGAGAAGGTGTACATGACCACCAGCCATATCCACCGGCTGGGCAGCGCCAGGCTGTCGTAGAAGGCAGCGATGACGAGCATGAGCACCTTCATCATGGCAAAGCCGAGGAACTGGATGGCCTTCCGACCGACGACGTCGACAAAGGCGATGGTGAACCAGTAGCCCGGCAGCGTGCCGCAGAGCGCGATGATGGCCTGCGCGCGGCCGATGCGGTACGCCTCCTCGAGCGCGCTCATGGTGCGCGCCTCGGAGACCCACTTGACGTCGCTGAAGATCTCTTCCTGGAGGATGTTCTGGGAGTAGAAGACCACGTCGAGCAAGAACCTGCACGCGATGGCGCCGAGGAGGTGGAGGCCGTGGCGGCGGGCGAAGCAGCGGGAGAAGATGACGTAGTCCCTGTCCTTGGTGATGCTCTTGACCTTGTCCGGCTCGCCGGTGAGGTCCACCTTGAGCACCTTGGACATGTCGCGCGCAGCCTTCTCGGCATCGCGAGAGACCAACGCCGTGTAGCGCGCCGTCTCCGGCATCTTCATCCGCCAGTGGTAGGTGAAGACGGCGGGGATGGCGCCGACCATGAGGATGATGCGCCACACGTAGTCGGCCTGCGGTGGGGTTGACGCCACAGGGTCTTCCTCGTATGCCGGCGCGTTGAAGCGCGCCTGGAACGTCGCCGACACGACCAAGGTGACAATGCAACCTGCAAGAATGCCGAACCCCTCCATGGCGAACACGGCTGCAATGAAGCTCCCCCGCGTCCTCTTGTTAGAGTACTCGGACACGATGGTCGCCGAGAGCGGGTAGTCGCCGCCTATGCCGACGCCGAGCCAGAACCGGAAGAAGCAGAGAGTCGCCATGACGCCGTCGGCCGTGTTGCCAAACGACAAGCCCGAAAGGAACGAGCCCATGATCATGAGCATGATGGTCTTGCCATAGAACTTCTTCCGGCCGACCTTGTCGCCGAACCAGCCAAACACGAGCTGGCCGACGATCATACCGCAGAAGGTCACGCCGTTGATCGCCGCCTCGAGCCTCGGCGGGAGCTTCCCAGGGTCCGGGCTGCCCGGGACGTGGTAGTAGATACGGCCTAGGAGCTTGGTCACCAGAGTGATGCAGAAGAGGTCGTAGGCGTCGGCAAAGAAGCCCATGCCGGCGATCACCACCGCGCGCATGTGGTACCGCTGCGTCTTCGCCACGTCCAGCGCGTGCAGCACCTGCAGCTGCTCCCGCGCCATCGCCGTCTCGTCCTCCTCTTCCCGTGCGCAGTTCTTGGCCGGTGAAATGCAAGGCAAAGTACGTATCAGGTAGAAGCTACAAGGGGCTGTTGCTTATATAAGGAAGCTTAATTATGCTTAGGTGGTGGGAGCCAAGTAAGCACAAGCTAATCAGTGACTTATATAAGCAGGCAGATTGCTCTGGTGTGAGGAATGGAACAACAGCAAGATACGAGGGTTGTATAGCTGCATGCGGCTGCCTCTTAACGTATCATGTAGCATGTGTAGAAGACAAGGATGCTGACCATATGTGTTGTTTTGCATGATGCGGCCAGAAGGAGCAAAAGGAGTAGTTAAGCGGATGGAGACTCCAAGGCGCCGGTTTGATGCAGGGCAGCGCGGCTGGCTAGGCAAGTCCGGTGCAATGCGCAGTGATGTGAAATGTTGGTAAGTAGAATATCCAAATCGGCTCAGGTAAACCTTTGCATCGGTGATGTTGGAGGCTAGCACTGAGATCTTAGTGGAAAGATACACCAGTAGTTTGTACTGGCACATTCAGCACATGGTGAAGGTATAATGTTTTGTTAAGCTACTTGCTACTTTTTTTACTTGATGTCCTACAGTCTACACCATCAAACTTTTAGTTTGATCGTCAATAATTTTAGAACTATGTAAATTGGCTGTATGAAATCAGATTTATCATTAAAAATACATTTATAATATTATATTTTAACTTGTAATTTTAATATAAAATTATAAAAGTAATGGTGAAAGTCGAATCTCAAAGTCCATAAAAAGCACAGAAAACGTCAAGAAAAATAGAGGTAGCATTAGGATGGACTTGTCTATAAAATGTGAAGTTGATATACGTAGATTCTCAAACTTGTTTCTAGCAACAATCAATATGTGTTGTTTGTAGCCATTGAATCGGTATTTCAAGAAGTTTGTGGTTCTGTGATTTGTTTGCTGATTTAAGCGTTGCCACCTGTGGTTCCGATACTTGAATGATAGGGTTGCTAAAAAAAAGTGGATGCAACATTGCATTGTAGCAATCGTAATATTATGTATACAACATGTTTTGTTGTTATAAAAGAGGTCATAAAATGCCTTTAAAAGAGTGACTAGAAATTAAGGTAGGCTCTGTTAAAACACACTACACTCAAGTACTCAACCCTGCCTGCTATAAAATCACATAATCCAAATCCACTCCAATTAGTTTTAAAAAAGTTTGTATATTTGTCATGTTATTGAAAATTCCTTATATTTCAGTCACTTTTTACATCCATTCAATTAGATCCAACCATTCACATCCTCTCCCAACCCCATATATACAGAACCGTCTGTGCTTAAACTATCACTGACAGTTTATACTAACAACCGTCTCTGACATTTCACAGACGGTTATTAACACAAACCGTCTGTGATAATTGAGACATTACAGACAGTTCGTGTTAAGAATCGTCTGTGAACTTTCACAAACAGTTTTTTCACAGACGATTCTTAACACGAACCGTCTGTGATAATTGAGACATCACAGACGGTTCGTGTTAATAACCATCTATAAAAGTTGTGGACATCACAAACGGTTCATATAAAAACCGTCTCTGATATTGTGGATATCACAGACAGTTCTTATAAAAAATTATCTGTAATATTGCGGACATCACAGACGGTTATTAAGTGAATTATCACATACGGTTATTAATACGAACGGTTTGTGATAATGTTCGTATCACAGACCATTTGTGGTTGGAACCATCTGGGATAATCTGCGCTATTAAATACCGGGCGTGCGTGGTCTCGACACAGATCTGTTTTCATTGCACTGCATCGGTGGAGCGAGGTGGCCAGCTTTGGGGAGTTTTGTGAAAACATATCGCTTGTAGATCTATATACATCTTCTTAGTGATCAGATATTAGTACTTAATTGCTTTTAATAATTTATATACCTTGTAATTGAAAGAGATGATAGCTAGGTTTTTGTTTAGATTTAGCTAGCTAGATTTAGAAAGATAATGGTACTTTACTCAATTTCAGAATAGGTAAGTACTCCTAGTTTACTTCAATATATTCTTACTTAATATTATTGTGTCATGAATACGTGGCTAGCTAGCTATCTAATATAGATGTCATGTGTAATTAAGTATAGCTAGTTTGATTTGCTACAGTAGCGCTAATAATCATTTTTTATACCCATTTATTACATATGTAGCATAGATTGATGAGAACATGTACTTTATGGATACAACAATATTTGCTATGTTTGTTGTTCCAATTACAAGAACTTCTACGCATCACTTAAAATATCAGGTGAGTTCGTTTCAAACAAGTTTCACTTTGTTTCATAAAGACCTTATGATATTACATAATGAGAGTTTGTTGCGTTTGTTATCATGTACCGAGATTTATGATCAAGATCATGCAATACGTGAGGCTACACATATGTTAAAACCGAGGACGGTTTTATGTTAAGAAGGGGAGGATGATGTGACCACGCCACAAACACATACGACAATAGCACCCAATATCAAGATTGAACTAAAGGTGAATTCGTTTTTTCAGCCTCAACATATTTTAAATGAGAATATGATGCTACCTAATGATGAAAATATATATTTTTACAGTACCACGTCACTTTTACACCAATTCAAGCAAGAGTTCAAGACGGACATGTTTTGGAATCCAATTTGGCCTCAAGATCAATTCGGATTCAGCCTGACAGGTCCAATTTCAAATGTGCATAATTGTCACATATGAAGTCCGTTTGAGGTCCATGAGTACTTGTTGAAAAGATTTTCTTGTCCTCTTTCCAATGGATCTAGTATCACCTCTAAATTCCTTCTGTGCGCACCGCAATCATCAAAAGAGTCGGTGTTGGACACGTATTGGAATCGGATTCGGACTGCTGCAATGGTGCAAGTTTAAACGGACGTAACTTTCTCATACGGACTTCGTTTGGGACGTTCTTGGACTTGATGGAAAGATTATCAAGTCTAATTTCTAAAGGATTTAACCCCATCTTTGAATTCTATATGAGCCGGCCGCAATCATCAAAAGAGTCCGTGTTGGGCATGTACTGGAATCGTATTCGGACTGCTTCAATGGTGCAAGTTTAAATGGACATAACTTCCTCATACAGACTCTGTTTGGGATGTTCTTGTACTTCATGGAAAGCTTACGAAGTCTACTTTCCAATGGATTCAACCTCATTTTCAAATTCCATCTGAGCAGGCCGCAATCATTAAAAGAGTCTATGTTAGTTTCTGAGTTCGAGTCAAAAAGGGTGTTGCGCCACCACCACTTCGGCCCATGGGCCTTGTAACCCTAGGGTGTGCACTTGGACGCCACCCCTGGTCGTTCTCCCTATATAGGAGCCACCGCCTCCGTTGCTAGGACTAGGATTTCGTTGAGTTTAGGTTTAGCCATTATGCAAACTTCTGTTCTTCAGTTGTGTCGGACGACCACCTGTCAAGACAGCCTTTGGAATCCCACCTTTTGATCTCAATTTATATATTTGCAATTTCAGATTGCTTGTTATCTTGTTCTTGCGTGTTCTTCGATTTCATGTAGGAATAGACCTTCGTGGTCAGGTCAACCGTGTTTTTGGCACGGTTGATAACATCTTGGGGTTGGTTCAGCGATTGCTAAGGCGCAAGCGACGTCGTACGGTTGTAGTCGGATCGTAAGGGTCACCTCCACCAAAATCGAAGTTATCATCCTATCGGAAGATCGGGACCCCATCGTTTCATCCTAGATGGACCGAAGCTAGATGTACATTAAGAACCGTGTGAGTGAAGAGTACATTAATGGCATGTCTGCTTTTAGAAGAGTGGCCGAGCTAGATATGTTGAAGAAGGGGATGGAATATATATACTGTCTATGCATTGATTGTGATAATCTAAAGATGTTTAGCAACTCAGCACAGATCAAAACTCACTATATTCGAAAGGGTTTCAGAAAGGGGTACAAATGTTGGATCAGTCACGGTGAAGAGAAGATTACACAAGAAGGTAGTTATGACATCGTCGAGGGAGACAACGATATGGCGGTTGTGGATTGTGCTTTCGATCATGAGGATTGGTCGCAAGATGATAATCTGGATCAGATGCTATATGATGCAGAAGGGAACTATAGTGAGAGATAGTTTGGTAAATTCGAGGGCTTGATGGAGGATTCGGAGAAACCTTTGTTCTTGTAATTCTCCATTTCAAGCGTTTATGTGCAAACCGCAAGGATGCAGGATTGATGCATTGGCACTTGGAGTAGCATAACAAAGACGGAACGATAAAACACATTGCTGATTCTGCCTAGTGGAGGAACATTGATATGATGTTTGTAGACTTCAGTGTGGACCAAGGAATATAAGGTTTGGGTTGAGTACAGATAGAATGAATCCTTTTGGTAACATGAGTAGTTGACATAGCACCTGCCCCGTGACTCTATGCATGTACAACATTCCTCCTTGATTGTGTATGAAGCGAAAGTATATTTTGATATCATTACTTATCCAAGGGCTGAAGCAACCTGGGAACAATATTGATGTGTACCTAGCACTATTAGTGAAAGATCTTGCAATATTGTGGAGCGAAGGGGTACATGTATGGGATGCGGACAAACGAGAGAACTTCACTCTACGTGCCATGTTATTTTGCACCATTTAACCTGTCAGGGTTAAGTACAAAAGAAGCCAAAGTCTGTCCTCACTACTTAGATTATACTGAGAGTGTGTAGTTGAACAACTCACGCAAATTTGTGTACATGCGTCACCGTAGGTTCCTTCCAAAGTATCACCCATACTGCAAGATGAAGAAATAATTTGACGAAAAAAAGAGGATGACTCAGTACCAAGACCTTTTAGCGCGAAAAAGGTCTATGATATGGTCAAGGATATTGACATTGTGCTTAGAAAAGGACATAAATTGAGGACCTGTCGGAAGAACATGTTGAAGAAGAGGTCAACATTTTGGTATTTGCCTTATTGAGAGCACTTAAAAGTTCACAATTGCATCGATGTCATGTACATAGAGAAGAATGTATGTGACAGTTTGATTGGTCACTTACTGAACATTCCTGATAAAACAAAGTATGGTGTCAACGTAAGGCGTGACTTGATCGCTATGAACATCAGGACTGAGTTAGCACCATTATAGACTGATAAAGGCCGGACGTACCTTCCACCAGCTTGCTACACTCTGTCTAAGTCCAAGAGAACTCAACTATGCCAGTCCTTGCATGGTGTGAAAGTTCTGTCTGATCACTCCACCAGCATGAAGAAACTTGTTTCCATAGAACATTTGAAATTAATTGGCATGAAGTCTCATGACTGTCATGTTCTAATAACTCAAATGCTACCTGTTGCAATTAGTAGTATTTTACTGAACAAGATTTGAGTGACAATCATAAAGCTATGTTATTTCTTTAACGCAATTGCTCGGAAGGTCATCGATCCCGATGGTCTAGATGCTCTGCAGACCGAGGTGGTGACAACTCTATGTCATCTAGAGTTGTATTTCCCTCCGTCATTTTTTGATATCATGGTCCATCTCATTGTCCACCTTGTTAAAGAGATAAAGATATACGGCCCCGTGTTTCTACATCATATGTACTCATTCGAGAGATACATGGGAATTCTCAAGTCGTATGTACACAATCGATCTCGACCGGAGAGTAGCATCATCGAAGGTTATACAACCAAAGAGGTCATTGAATTCTACATTAGCTACATGGCTCAGGTCGAACCAATAGATGTACCTCTATCTCATCATGAGGGGAGGCTAGACGGTATGGGACTATTGGAAGGCAAGCAATAACTCCGGATCGAGATACGTATGCTCAAGCCCATTTCACGATTTTACAACACATGACTGAAGAGACCCCATATATTGAAGAGCACAAGGACGTGCTACACCAAGATAATGCAGGCCAGACAGAGGTTTGGATCATGAGACAACACAATTGTCAGTTCAACGAATGGTTGAAGGTGCGATTGACTGGATGTCGTCAAGTGAAACACTACAATGGTTGGCAAAAAGGCCAAAATTTACAATTGTGACATGGCAAGATACGACATTAATGGCTACACATTTTATACAACAGATCAGGATAGAAAAAGCACAGTGCAGAACTCATGTATCTGCATAGATGCCTATGATGCGCACATCAGTACCGTTGGCCCAAGCTCGTACTGCGGACTTGTAGAAGAGATTTGAGAGCTTGACTATGTAATTTTCAAGATTCCTCTATTTCAGTGCTGTTGGGTCCAACTCCCACGGGGTGTAAAGGTCAACAAGTAGGTGTCACTACCTTGGACTTCGAATGTGTAAGATACGAAGACAAACCATTCGTACTCGCAAGGCAAGTTGTTCAAATATTTTATGTAACTGACCTAACAAATAAGAAGCGCCATGTAGTTCTTTATGGAAAAATAAGGATTGTCGGCGTTGAAAATGTTGTGGATGAGAAAGAGTACAATCAATTTGATGAGTTGCCTCCATTCGGCGATGGCATCAGGTTGGATGAAGAATAAGGCGATGTAGCAAGCTAAATATGTGTTGATCATCGTGAAGGGCTTTATTTAAAAAGGAAATAACCAAGTGTAATAAATCATCCCACACAGCCAGCACCTATTTGGAAATTGTTGCAATGTAATCATAATTAGGAAATTCGGCATGTAATTTTGGAACTATATTCCATTGTAATTGTAATTGATTCAGTAACTAAGAAATAGTTATATTTATGATTATGCTTGCATTTTTCAAATTGCATGGCTAGCATGATTTTTTTGTAGCTAGAACTATCACACACAGTTTATTGGAACAAACAGATGGTTCTTTTATAGAACTGTCCGTGATATGTTGAATATCACAAATGGTTCTTTTAAAAAACCATCTGTAATATACCACCGCTCTTGTTAGGTTTTGCTAGATCTAACTGCTCACTCGTGCACGAAGCCGCCTCTCCTTCCCGACATCGGCCGCCTCTCCCTCCCGACGCCGGCTGCGTCTCCCTCCCGACGCCGCCTCTCCCTCCTGACGCCGCCTCTCCCTCCCATCGTCGTCCGCCTCTCCCTCCCGACACCGGCCGCCTCTCCCTGTCGCCGCTGCCTCTCCTTCCCAATGCCATTCGCCGCTCCCTCATTTGTCTATCTTGTGGTCTATCTCAATAGTTGGCTAATTTGTTTTGTGATCTTCAGTAGTTGGCTAATTTGTTTTATGACCTTTAGTACTTCATGATATATGCTTCACTTGTTAGCTACAAGATCTAATATTAAAATTGGATATTCAAGCTTGAGCTCTAAATTTTTTACTATTACTGTCATTTGTCAATCTTGTGGTCTATCTCAATAGTTAGCTAATTTGTTTTGTAATCTTCAGTAGTTGGTTAATTTGTTTATGACCTTTAGTACTTCATGATATATGCTTCACTTGTTAGCTACAAGATCTAATGCTAAAATTGGATATTCAAGCTTGAGCTCTAAATTTTTACTATTACTGTCATTTGTCAATCTTGTGGTCTGTCTCAATAGTTGGCTAATCTGTTTTGTGATCTTCAGTAGTTGGCTAATTTATTTTATGACATTTAGTACTTCATGATATATGTTTCACTTATTAGCTACAAGATCTATTTGAAATGGCATGTTACTGTTCCAAAGGGACCTTGTAGCAATAATATATGCCACATAGACCTTCAAAGGGCATGAAGCAAGTTACACACTACAGTATGTCAGGTTCAATGAACTTGAGACACTGGTGTGTGTAAGTTGATTCATAGAGCTTTTTTTTTACACCCATAGCTCACTATAATTATTATCTCCTCTCCGTACACCAAAGGAAATGTGTTTATCTGGTGGCAATATGGGATGATCATGTTTTGTGGATAAAACTGTACAACCTCTGCAGAGTGCATAATCTATCCTGGATAGCCGTGCCCATGGTCATGGGCAAGCTGAGTAAAGTTTTTTATGGATTAGACTTTATTTTTTAAAATGATTATGAAAACCTTATGGATGGATGAAATCCATGAGAGATTAAAAAACTTATGGATGGATGGAATCTATATGAGATCTTTTTGGAAAAGATGGTCTAGTTGGGATACCTGTGGATGGATTGGTGTTTGGTCAGAACCTGCATTAACGATATTGTTTTGTTAAAATCTTGTTTTTATTTATTGTATCAAATTCAGCTTTTGAATCTACTTACAATATTTACTTCAATTCTGCTTTTTGCTCAATTAATCTTATTATGCCTTCCTTTGTATTGTCTTATGCATATATTAACTCTGTTAAACCTCCTGGTGTAACTTGTGGAGTACTTTATGTGCTCATGTTGCTCAATTCATCATTTTTCAGAGGACAGTTTCGACTTCGGTGAGGATTAGAACTAATAAGCCGCGTCTTATTGTCATTTGCCTGTGGGCAGGTTTAGTGGCCTTCTTTCGCTTCAATTTTTCTTCCGCTACTTATATTTAATTTTGGCTTATGTGCCATTGATGTAAACTTTGGCCATCAGACCCATATTCAGTTAAATAAAGTTTGTTATTATGCATTATATTTGTCTTTGTTATCTATTGTGTGCACTAGCTGATCCTAGACTAGTACGATTAATATAGAGGGTTTTGGATTTGTTGCTTCGGGACCCGACACCCTCCCACCACCTTATTGGCGCCAGCGCCTCCTGCTCTGCCTCTGCCGCCATCAGGGTTAGCAATTTCGCTTGAAATGAGGCAAAATTTTGGAAATTTTGCCCTTTTGGTACCCTCCGAAACAAATTTGATTTGGCCAAATTTTGGCCGAATTTGGTCATATTTTCAATTTGTTCAAATTTTATCCAAATTGTTGTTAAATTTCATCAAAAATTTAAATGTTTCGTCCAAATTTTTGAACGAAATGAACGAAAGTTCATTAGTTCCTTTCGCTGACCTCCGAAAGTTTTTCTCATCCGAAACTTTTAACCCTGGCAGCCACGACCCTTCTTCCTTTTCTCTGCCTCCTCATGACTCGCCGTCGCCTCTGACAACGAGTGGTGGTCCGACGCATCTCCTTAATATATTGAAACGAGGTTGGCATTCGGCAAGAGGGCCATTTGACGTCTGACACAATTAGCGGCGACATGGATAACGAAGGTAGCAACGCACAAATCTCCATGTCAATCAAAGGGTGAGTGAAATCGGCTGAAGGGATAATGAAATTTTAGGTACTTGAAAATAGCAATACCGTTAAAATAAAGAAATGTATATATTTGATCCCTCAACTATTGTCTTGGTTTAATTGCCATAGTGGGCGAGCGGGCTGCGGCCTTGGGCGTAGTCAACGTGAGCAAGCTTCCTTTCGACAACACATAGGAGTGGCAGTGGTGGCGGCATGGCTCCAAGTACGTGTTCCGACAGCACCGTCGCACCCCAAGCACAAGCAGGGACGACTCAGACCAGAGAGAGAGAAGGGGGACTGGAGAGAGAGAGGAAAGGGTGTATCAGGGGACTGACGAAGAGCCTACAATGCTGAGGTAGCTATCGATGTGGCAAATATAAGATGTCAGCAACTTACATGGCAAAACCACGCTCAAAACCTCTATTGAGGGGTTAAGTACTCTGTTTTTGATAGTTGAGTATGTAAGGTGGAAATTAAACTGAGGCAATAGTTGAGTGACAAAAGTATATTTTTCCCCTCAAAAATCCACTCCAATTGGAGTGTACAGCAGAGAGTGGTTTTAAGTCTTAACTGTTAATAAAAATTGCTATTAATACAAATTTTGCAGTAATCACACAAGCAGAACAGAACTTATTTTGAATTTAACATCTCCAAAATTAGTGGTTTAGAAAACTTGAAGAATCCAGATGTTCAAAAGTAGAAAACTTGAAGAAATGCTTACTAAATCTCTTCCAAAAAGAAGTAGAGCATCCTCTAAAAAACATTTCGGATCCTTAAAAAAAATTCTGAAGGCATGTGATGTTGAAGGGCTCCTACCCAATCCCAACAAAAATACCAAACTGTGACCCATCTCCCCAACATCATAAGAAGCCTGATCATTCTCACCAACGAATATCAAGGACCAGATTCGATCGACCCCGTTGCTGACCGATAAAGTTGTTAGGTTATGTATAATAGTGTGACGTTAACTATTTGTAAGTTTTGCCATGTAAAACACGAGATATTGTGGAGGAGAGAGAGCATAGAGAGTTGGATCGTCTCTCATATAACAGTCGACTGTAATACGAGAAATAAGACATTATATCATAGAGAAACTGTCCATAGAGACATGTAAAAATATAACATATTGTAAAAACTGTGTTTACGGTTATATATATAATATAGATGGTTTTATAGACATCAGTTATCTGTACTATTATATGTCCTTAACTTAACGGAAGTGAAATGGTTAAAACTTGGGCATTGACAATAGAAGAGTTAATTATAATAATTTGACTTGTTCTGGTTTTCACCTCTCCATTTATTAGTTGACCCCTCTATGAGAAGCCACAAAAAAATCATTCATGGGACGAGACAGAATACTGCTGACAAATCTCTCCTTTCAAGACAACTAACCTATTGCATCGATCGACATCAGCATGACAGTATATGAACACATCTTGCGTGACAAGCTCTGCATGTAAGCCAGTTGCATGCAACGTTGTATTAGACACTGTACCTCCAATTTTTTGTGTCGTTGCTAGCTTAATCAGGGTTCAGAGTTCTTAAGACACAGACAGTGAGAAGAACGAGATAATTGGAGCTGCGTGGAGAAGGTAGTAAGTGGTGGCAGTTAACTCGGACCAGTAGAGGCTGCAGGCCTGTAACTGCCGGCGAAAATGACTACAAGAGAAGTTGGCTAGGAGTCAGGAGATGATGAGTCATTGTGTCAGGCTGTAACATCGTCGTTCCACCTTCCTATTTCGGCCGGCTTTACGTGTGTTCTCTTGACTGATTTCGTTACTTGTATGTAGGTGGCAGTGTGATGCTGGCCTTCTGAACTTTAATAGTATAACCGGACCACAGACCTCGTCCCATTACACAATCCATTCACAGTCATTGTTATACAACGCCTCCTGCTCAAGATCTTTATCAGGATTGCCGGCCTTCACCTCCATTAGTGACATCTTCAGGTTTTCACCGGCTGTCACTAGCATCTCCGGAGAAGGGAATAGGTATGCGCCGGCCATTAACCTTATTTCCGGCGTTGCTTCTCTCTGTGCTTGGCTCTGTTCTGTGCATGACTATCTGATCTGGAAATGTTTACATGTAATGTTCTGTAATTTCCAAATTACGTTTGTAATCTTGGGTACGATGTATGGTTTGTTTCTCTTAATATAAATCTGGGATGAATAACCTTAAAAAAATAGTATAACCGGACAGTTAACCTTTAGCTTTAGGGCGTGAGGAGGCAGCCCATTAGGTGTCAAAGAATTCAGTAATTAAGAAGGACTAGTCAGCAACTCAGGCATTCGCATAAGCTAGCTTCTTAAATACTCTCTCTATTCACAAATGTAGATCATTATAGGTTCCGTATAAACAACCTTTTCAAGTTTTGACTATTAATATATGTTAAAGTATATATGTGGATTACATAAAAATAATATCACTGAATTTATTTCACAAAATATTTTTATAATACATATTTTATTATTTTTGCTAATATATTATAATAATAAATTATAATCAAAGTCTTGCATTGAAGACTGCAAAAAGTAAAAAACCACCTACATTTATGAACGGAGGTAGTAACATACTTAGTCTCTATCTTAAAAGATAAAATAATTAAATCAAAAATTTTGAGATTATGCAAATAGTACTTATTATAAAGGCTATTTGCAGTAGAAAGTACAATCTAATTTCAATTTCAAACTTAAGATCCAATGATTGAGAATGTGTCCACGTTCTACAAAGGATAAAAAGTATTCTTTAATTGATAAAATGATATGCACCAAGTCAATAGCATTTGTGCTCATGCAACAGGGAAGAAACTAAAGCATCATTGAGAGTGATGGTACAAATGCTAGGTACTTTGCTTGCATGACTAATTAAGAAAGAAAATGTTGGTGGCTTGGTTGCTTAATGTGGCATACAAATAGTTGACATAGTAATTTCTAAAACTAACAAAATTCCTTCTCATATTTTTAATTACTATATCTCTGATTAGATATTTTTTTCTTTTTCTCCTAACTAAAACAAAAATTAGGTGATACATGAAGTACTATCAATTTAAGTACTACTAGTAAGCGTGCACGTGGAATCCACATCAAAAGCATTGATTATATGTCCAAAAATGAAATGCAAATTTTGTACTGAGGCATGGTGCCATGCACACTACGTACACATGGGAGTTATGGCTTGTTGCAGGTGTAGGACGCTTCATCATCAATCGTGTAGACTTGTTTGCGATCCTCTTTAGCCTAACTCATGATGTACTTCTCCTTGAGATAGATCTCAAACTTCTTCTTGATACCATCCATGGTACGAGCAACATACGAATGTGCCTTCTTGATCTTATTGTCCATGCACACCTACATTACTTTCAAGAATTGTTTACCCTCCTCGAGATGCTTCTTCACCATCATGGTTCTATTAACAAAGTACTGACGGTATGGTTCTAGCTCTCCTTGACAATTGCAATGATTAGTAGGGATCGGACACCCTTGACGACACCGTTGTATACCTTGGACATATTGGTCATCATGATTCCATACAATGCATTATTGGTGTCATGGAGTAGAGACCATTTCTTTAAGTCAGGTGCGTGTGAGTTCACCCACTACGTGAACTCCCCAACTCTCATGAACCCTCCCACTGCTGCGCCTTGTTTGGCATTATCCAAATGCTCATATGATTGCTGGTCTCCTCGTCGAGCTGTCTCCACATGGCCTCGAACTTCTATCTTTGGTTCTACATGCATAGCTTCTTGAACATCTTCACCAGGTCCTTACTTCAAAACCTTGCGTGAAAATTGGCCACGAGATGCCTCATGTACTAACAATCCCTCACATCATTCCACTGGAATGACGGCTCCGTCCTATTTTGCAATGTGCTCAATGCAGACAATGACCCAGCGTTGCAGTCCAAGATGACATAGACATTTGGCCAGTCTTGAACCATTGCTTGGTTCACATTTGCCAGGAACTACGGCCAGCTATCCGTGCTCTCATTCTCAACAATTGCGAAGCCCACATGGAGTAACTGATCATCCACATCGACTGCAACCATGGTGAGGATGGTACCTTTGTACTTGCCAGATAGTAAGGTGCCATCCACTATCAGCACGGGATGGTAGTACTTGAAGCATCCGAACATCTGACGGAAAGCCTACAAGACTTTTTCAAGAAGAAAGCAGTTTGGCCCCTTCATGGGGTGCACCTACTCAAGCTTGTTAATGTATGTGTAGGGATTAATTCTGTAATTTGATGGAGCATTCTTGGAGCTAGGTCATAAGCTTCTTTGTATGTGCCACACATATGCTCCATGACCATCTGTTTTGCCCATCATACCTTGCTGTAGCTAACTGGGACCCCCATCATATTGATAGCACCAACCAATAGAAGCTTTGGTGAGATAGAAACCTCTGTGATGACCAGGTGGCTTATCAAGCTGGCAACATATGAGGACGTCACATTGTGGTGCCTATGAAGTGGCTCAGTAAGCTTGCATGTGTGATCCTTCAGCACTGTTATCCAGAAGTCCACGGCCGCACCCCTCAACCACTGCGAATGAACCTTGCCAGGGCAAGATTCGTCCACATGCTTGATGATATAGGTGTCAGGGTTCATCCTATGTACCAAATACGTCTGGCTGATGTTCACAGCATATCTGGCAATGGCCTACTAGGTAGCATTCTTGTTAGGAAAACACTGCCTTAAGAGTAGAGTGTCTCATTAAACCCCCACTATTCCCCCTCTAGCTATGGTAGAACCAGAGAGGTCGTTGTGATGTCGTCCAATCTACAGGATACATAAGCAATGTAAGTGGTCACAACACCACCTAGTACACCTCCTATAGCAGCTTGTCCATCTTTCTTGTCTCTAGAACTATCCGTTTGTGCATCCTCCTCCTACTCGCTTTCCACTCCTCTCCCTGGGATGCAAGGTATTTGTGGCAATCAATACAGACCACCCACATCTGTCCATGCCTTTGTTCGGCTCGAAATCTGTCAGGACCCCAGATTTCTGAACCTGGACCCTCTGTGTAATACAACACTAGTCCCAGATCAAAGCTAGCGCACACAGTCAAACAGTGATGATTACATAACCAACAACGATTATTACAATAATAAAGAGTACAGACCGGAAGGTCTCTTTATTACAACTGAGGTTTCAAGACCTCACACACACACAAAACTCAACGGAAGCAAAAGATAAATCCAGCGAAGACCATCAATACGCCACAGGCAATTGACTGGGGAAACGCGACCTAGTGCTCCGGGAATCCTTCGTCGAATCCGCACGCGAAGTAGTCGTAGTCTCCTTCTTGAGCTTCATATTCCTCTGAGTTGATTTTAGTGCAGCATGTGAGTACATAAAGTACTCCGCAAGTCTTGGGAAAGAATGCAGTAGATGCAAGGCTTAACAAAGGAAGGCTATATGGTTCTTTTGTACAAAGCAATATTTTATTTCAAATACTTATTAAATACTTATTAAATATTTATTTTAAGAGAACAGTGGCAACACCAATTGCCACTAAATTTCTAAATACAAAAGACTAGTTTAAAGAATTAGAATTTCCCATTCCAAGGTTACAAAGGTTAAATAGCATGACTAAGCATTTTACTACCGTTCTAATATTTGTCAAAGATTTATAATAATCTCATTATTGAGACAAAGGAAATCCTAAGGTTACAAGGGTACATGGCATTCAACTTCAATCGAGGGCATAACAATGATTGGATTAACTAATACCTTAATACCGAAACTAGTGTTCTATGTAAATAGCAATGCAAGTATATTTAAATTAAGTAAAAGCATTTCTCAAATATAGGTTCAAAATGTTCAAAGGAGACTTGCCTTGCTCGAACACTTGATGCTGCGAATTGTCAAAATTGAACTCTCCGGAATAGTCGTAGTCTACATGTAAAGAACCAAACAAAATAAATTCAAATAAAATCCAATTAAAATCCAAAAATTATAAAATATACACTGGCAGATAGATTATGATTTTAGATGAATTTAAGAGAAAGAATCAATGTATTCGGAGTTTGTATGAGGAGAACGAATATCTGAAAGTTTGGACATCACATGAAATGATAATAACATCTGACAATTACTTTTTGAAATGTATTATGTCGGTAGGCTGCGAGGTGGCTGGCGAACAGGCAAAATGGAATCCTGGCGATGAGGCGAAAGTGGTGACATGGGTACGGCGACAAGGAACGGCGGCAATCATCTGCAGTAAGAGAAAAACGGCACCGACGACACGGTAGCAACAATGGCAGGTTGGAGAGAGATAGTACTGGGTATGAAATGTGGAGATGTACGGTGAGCACAGGGTAGAACACGGTATGGTGAAGTTAGGAAAATTATCGGCTAAGCTGAAAGTTCAACGGAGACGATACAATTGACATTTGAATGACGACGGTAGAGAAACAGGAAAAACATGATATCTTGGTGTTTGGTGAAACGAATCTAAAACCACTTGGCACGTAGCTACCTGGGATAGTTTGGCACGATATGACGCGAACGGATTGGGGAACACACCAACGGATAGATGGGAACACGAGATGCCATTGGTGGCCATGGCGAGGTGTCGGAGGCGAAAATTTGTGGTGGCTTTTTGGGGGAAACGAAGAGAGCACGGCGTAGAACGCAGTGAGGCAAGTCTAAGAAAAATTACGGCATGGGCTAAAGCTTACGGGAGGAGACGAATCGACGTCGGGAAGTCAACACGGACATTTTCACGGAAAGCTCAATTCCTGACAATTGGCTCCATGCAAAAATAAACAAAATGGTAGAAAAATTTCTTAGAGGCTAGGACACGATATGACATGAACAAAAATCAAAGCGCTCACTGAAAAACGGGTGTACGCGCGAATGCACGATTTTTGTGTTTGGCTCGACAAGGTCGATGAGGACTCGGGGAATCTTTTGGTGATGGCGATGGAAGCACGATGTAAAACGCGTCGAGGCAAACTCAACGGTGTAAACAGCTCGGCCAAAGGACATCGGATGGTGGCGAAACATGGCGGAGAAGACTTTTGGTGACCATCGGGTTGACATCGGTGTTCCGGGCAAACGGAGAGGAGTTAGCGGGTGAGGTTTGCGGCGAAACGAAAAGGAGATTGTGGGGAACACAATGCTCACCTCGGTTATGATGGAACATTCACGGTCGGCTCACAGCAAGGAAAGAAGTGACGGTGCGGTTTGGCCATGGTGGTTCAGCGATGCTCCGGCGAAGCTCCAGTGAAGGCGAGGGAGGCACCGCGTAGAACGCGCAAAGACAAAGCCGATGGTGTGGTCAAAAGTGGCGGAACTCCACTGTAGAAGGCGCAAACGGCCGAGGAACGGCGCTCGGTTGACAAAAGAAAAACACTGATTGCGAAGAGGAGGAAGGAAGAGAGGACGTGAAATTTTCGGGGATGACTAAGGATGAGTAGGAGCACCGGGTGCTCCCTTTTATAGGGGTGGAGGTGGACGGGAGAGGGAGATCAACCGACGATGTCTTTTAGAGCAACGGCTTCATTTTTGTGTAAATGCACATGAAGGAGGAGAGGAACGGTTGGGAATGGAGGAGTCATGAAGAGAGCAAGTGAATACACTTGATTGCACGAAAAATTGTGAAGGATTTCATGAGGATTCAAAGCTCCAAAGAAACGGCCATGGCGGCATTACTCTGGACGCATCGTGAGGAAGATGAAGGGATGAGAGAGAAAACAGAAAATAATAAATAATAATATATTTTTTGATGTAACCACGCCACCAACACGTACAACCATAGCGGCCAATATCAAGAATGAACTAAAGGTGAATTCGTTTCTTCAACTTCAACATATTTTAAATGAGAATATGATGCTACCTAATGATGAAAATATATCTATTTGTAGCATCACATCACTTTGGAACCAATTGAAGCAAGGGTTCAAGTTGGACAGGTTTTGGAATCCAATTCGGCCTCTAGATCAATTCGGATTCAGCTTGACAGGTCAATTTCAAATGGCCATAACTTTTGATCCAGAAGGCTTCTCAGGGCCCGTGAGTACTCGTTGGAAAGCTCTTGGAGTCTACTTTCAGATGGATCTGGTCTCACGTCCAAACTCCATCCGAGCAGATCAGAAACTGCGAAACAAGTCACGTCACTTTTCCAGTCCGAGTCAAAGTGGGCCGAGGGCCTTGTAATTTGGGCTATTTGGGCCGGTACTGTTCACATGAACAGTAGCACGGCCGCGTGAACAGTAACCGCGAATAGTACCATATCCCTTGTCATTAGATAAGTGCGGCTTTCCCCTCCCCTATTTAAGGAGGCTGCACCCCTTTAGTTTTCCTTGGGTTTTGCTTAGATTAATCTGTCTTTGAACAGTTTCGCCGTTCATCGGTTTGTGAGACCCCACTTGTGAACTTAATATTTATTCGCAATTTCAGATTGCATCTTCTACTCTCTTGCTTGTGTTCTCGATTCGCTTGCAGGAGATAGCCTTCTTGGCGAGGTCAATCGTGTTCGGCACGGTTGATAACCAACGGAGCAGTGGTGTAGTGATTGCGAGGGGTTCGATCTGTTTTGGTCGGAGCCTTTGGATCATCAACGTCGAGATCTCCACAATCGACTTATCAGTACCTCTCGGAAGATCGGGCCATCGTCACATCAGTTGGTATCAGAGCAACGGTTGCCCGTGAGGTAATTCTTGTATCCCTAGTTAGTAGATTGGTTTTTATTTCCTATAGCCCAGAAAAAAAAATTGCCCCACAAAAAGTGTTAATTCCGCTGTCCAAACCCCGTTGTGCCTTTCGATCTGTTAGTTTTGGTTTGCTAAATTGAATTTGTGTCCGTCATAGCATTGTCTAGTTGCTGGTCATATCTTTGTTCCATTAAAAATCCAAACAAAAGAAAAATTCCCCACCCCAAACCCTAATTTCCAAATTCGGCTGCCTCTTCCTTTCTCTGCAGCCGCCACCAAAAACGCCATATCTTTTGATTCCGTGATTATTTTTGAGTGGGACCACCGCCATTAGATTCAAAAATCTCTTATCCATCTATCTGTAAAATTTCACGTCATTCCAGCAAGCCAGTTAGGAGATATATGCGGTGAAAGTTGGCCCAATTATCTGTTCTGAATCTGCAACAGTCTGCAATTATGATTTTTGTGCGAATTTCTGTGTCGGGTTTCTGAAGTTAGCCCCAAAATAAAATCTGTAGAAAAAGCCGTCAGAAAACAGAGAAAAAAAGAATCAGTGAAAAAGAGGCATCTGACAAAAAGTTACGGCCAAAATACCGACATACTATCCAGTGGACAGAAATCTTCAGTTTTCAGTTTTGGGTCAATCCTTGTGTTCCTCAATTCCAGATTGCATTGGATTGAATTATCTTGTATTTACCACTCCCACACATTGCCATACACTTGTTTTTAGCCTTTTTCCACTCTTGGTTGATCAGCAATATAGGCTAAGTGCTAGATACGGACTATAATTCAATTCTATGCAATTCTGAAATTAACTGGTTGTTCTCCATTGCTACCATATTGTGCCTTCCAAGCTACACCTACTCTTGATCATAACAGGTTCCCTCTTGCAATCGTACCCACGCTCGACACGGTGTCACG
Organism: Dendrocalamus latiflorus; assembly: GCA_017311315.1. Lineage (NCBI taxonomy): Eukaryota > Viridiplantae > Streptophyta > Magnoliopsida > Poales > Poaceae > Dendrocalamus > Dendrocalamus latiflorus. The sequence continues at coordinate 19,858,321 of CM029629.1, read as the reverse complement.
AACCAGCCACCGGTTGTACCACCTGCTGCATTGATAAGAACACTTGTAAGAGTGTGGTAAGACGCTTGAGAATGTGTGATTCCACCTTCCACCACCTTGTAGTGGATAGGGATAATACCTTTGTGTTGTCTTTTGTTTTCTACTAACCATGACAGGTGGGTCGTCTGATGATCAAGTGTGTGTTTTAAAGGGAGATGATAATGAGAGACAAAACCGCGACGCCAGTGCTTCATTTGCTGTCCAAGATGCACGCCCACGACACCGCCTACATCAAAACCGTCACGGTATGGGAGGTAATAATTTTCAGCACCACAATGATCGTTCTAATCATGACCCATTTGCTAAAGTCAAGTTTACCATTCCATCTTTTTCTGGTCTTTATGATGCTGAAATATATCTTGATTGGGAGATGACGGTAGAGCAGAAGTTTAATTCTCACTTGGTTCCTGAGCAACATAGAGTTAGACAAGCTACTAGTGAGTTTAAGGACTTTGCTATTATCTGGTGGAATGACATGGGTACCATGCGCTTACAACCTGATAAATGGGAGCGGTTAAAAGAAGATATGCGTGCTAGATTTGTTCCTCCTGCTTTTAAACATGAAATGCATAAGAAATTGCAGTGCTTAGACCAAGGTAATAAATCTGTCGAGGAATATTATCAAGAACTACAAATAGGCATGTTGCGTTGTAATGTTGTAGAAGATGAGGTGGATAAGATTTGTCGTTTTTACGGGGGGTTACAGCGTGAAATTCAGGACATTGTTTATTATAAAGATTTTACTACTATCAACCAGTTGTTCCAGCTTGCTTGTTTGGCAGAAAAAGAATTACAGGGTAGGCAACAAAGGACAAGGAGCAACTTTGAAGGTACGTCTACATCGAGATCAATGCCTGGGCAAGCCAAGATAGCCCCACCTCCTATTTGTCGAGCTGCTGCCACCTCTGTGAGTAGGGCGCGTTCAGCAGCACCGCCGCCACCATCACGCGCACCCGAGCCGAGCGAATCTACTAGTGTGCAAGCACCAGCACAGAGCTCTTCATCGGTTGCTTCCACGGGCCGTACGACGGGCATTGTGTGCCACCGTTGTAAAGGGATGGGCCATGTCATGAGAGATTGCACAAGTCAGCGGGCGTACATTGCGACAGAAGATGGTGGTTATGTAATTGAGAACCATGCCAAAGAGGAGCATAAGTTGATTGAATCACTGACCCCATTGGTTGAGATTGAAGATAAGGAGATGGATGCACTTACATCATCTGAGGAGAGCCAAAAAGGTAATGAACATGGTGCTATCATCGCTCACGGTACTGATTTGGTGCTACAACAAGACATAGAGCAACCTTGTGAGTATATACCTACTATAGTGCAATCTTTTGATGTTCCTTGTGTTGACTTAAACGAACCATGTGCTGATCTAAATTCTCATAATTTTGCACATGTTGAATTAATAACACATAAGGAAGTTTTGACTAGAATTTCTCCTGCTAATTCATTGTGTTACATCATGTTGGATCTACCTATGAAATTGTCACATGCTATGGAGAAAGTTTCTGAACTTGCATGTTCGAAATTATTATTTAGTACCTACACCCCTGGATATAAGTTTAATTTGATTGGAGATTATGGTGTGGAAAATCAATTTCTTGTATATCGAATATGCATAACTTGCGATCACATGGATGAATTGAAACTTGTTGTTTGGGACAACAATTCTTGTATGCTGAATCATGTTGAATGTGCGAGGGAAGCAAAATTTAGTACTCATTCAATGCCTATGTGTTCATCTCTTTTTGCACCATCTAGTATAGACAATCTGAATAAAGATGATGAATTATGGCCGAACATACAAAGCTCTTCACTCTTACTAGATGAATTTGCTATTGTTCGATTGAGATATGATTATATAGATGAACTTTGCTTGATTCCAAAAGTTGTAGTTTTGCCCATATGTGCCACCACTACAAGTTTACAAATTCAAAGATTTGAATTGCATAAATGCTTCACTTACATTTGCAAAACAAGTTGCAATAATTATTGTGTGAGAAATTTTGAATTGCTCATTAACATATATGATTACTCTTGGGTTAATAATACAATGAGCTTTTATGATCGCTGCTGTTTTATAACATTAATTGTGCAACAACGAAGAACTGTTAAAACGGATGACATATACATATACCATGCATACACCTTGGCTTCTTTGTTACCATATTTTCAGCTTATCAAAAGCCGAGGACGGCTTTGTTTGAAAGAAGGGGAGGATGATAAGAACATGAACCCTATGGATACAACCATATTTTCTCTACTTGTTGTTACAATTACAAGAGCTCCTACACATCACTTAAATTATGAGGTGAGCTCGTTTCAAAGAGATTTTACTTTATTTGATAAAGAACTTATGATATTACATAATGAGAGTTTGTTGCGTTTGTTATCATACACCAAGATTTATGATCAAGATCATGCAATACGTGACACTACACATATGTTAAAACCGAGGACGGTTTTCCATCAAGAAGGGGAGGATGATGTAACCACGCCACCAACACGTACAACCATAGCGGCCAATATCAAGAATGAACTAAAGGTGAATTCGTTTCTTCAACTTCAACATATTTTAAATGAGAATATGATGCTACCTAATGATGAAAATATATCTATTTGTAGCATCACATCACTTTGGAACCAATTGAAGCAAGGGTTCAAGTTGGACAGGTTTTGGAATCCAATTCGGCCTCCAGATCAATTCGGATTCAGCTTGACAGGTCAATTTCAAATGGCCATAACTTTTGATCCAGAAGGCTTCTCAGGGCCCGTGAGTACTCGTTGGAAAGCTCTTGGAGTCTACTTTCAGATGGATCTGGTCTCACGTCCAAACTCCATCCGAGCAGATCAGAAACTGCGAAACAAGTCACGTTACTTTTCCAGTCCGAGTCAAAGTGGGCCGAGGGCCTTGTAATTTGGGCTATTTGGGCCGGTACTGTTCACGTGAACAGTAGCACGGCCGCGTGAACAGTAACCGCGAATAGTACCATATCCCTTGTCATTAGATAAGTGCGGCTTTCCCCTCCCCTATTTAAGGAGGCTGCACCCCTTTAGTTTTCCTTGGGTTTTGCTTAGATTAATCCGTCTTTGAACAGTTTCGCCGTTCATCGGTTTGTGAGACCCCACTTGTGAACTTAATATTTATTCGCAATTTCAGATTGCATCTTCTACTCTCTTGCTTGTGTTCTCGATTCGCTTGCAGGAGATAGCCTTCTTGGCGACTGTTCACGTGAACAGTAACCGGCCCAAATAGCCCAAATTACAAGGCCCTCGGCCCACTTTGACTCGGACTGGAAAAGTGACGTGACTTGTTTCGCAGTTTCTGATCTGCTCGGATGGAGTTTGGACGTGAGACCAGATCCATCTGAAAGTAGACTCCAAGAGCTTTCCAACGAGTACTCACGGGCCCTGAGAAGCCTTCTGGATCAAAAGTTATGGCCATTTGAAATTGACCTGTCAAGCTGAATCCGAATTGATCTGGAGGCCGAATTGGATTCCAAAACCTGTCCAACTTGAACCCTTGCTTCAATTGGTTCCAAAGTGATGTGATGCTACAAATAGATATATTTTCATCATTAGGTAGCATCATATTCTCATTTAAAATATGTTGAAGTTGAAGAAACGAATTCACCTTTAGTTCATTCTTGATATTGGCCGCTATGGTTGTACGTGTTGGTGGCGTGGTTACATCATCCTCCCCTTCTTGATGGAAAACCGTCCTCGGTTTTAACATATGTGTAGTGTCACGTATTGCATGATCTTGATCATAAATCTTGGTGTATGATAACAAACGCAACAAACTCTCATTATGTAATATCATAAGTTCTTTATCAAATAAAGTAAAATCTCTTTGAAACGAGCTCACCTCATAATTTAAGTGATGTGTAGGAGCTCTTGTAATTGTAACAACAAGTAGAGAAAATATGGTTGTATCCATAGGGTTCATGTTCTTATCATCCTCCCCTTCTTTCAAACAAAGCCGTCCTCGGCTTTTGATAAGCTGAAAATATGGTAACAAAGAAGCCAAGGTGTATGCATGGTATATGTATATGTCATCCGTTTTAACAGTTCTTCGTTGTTGCACAATTAATGTTATAAAACAGCAGCGATCATAAAAGCTCATTGTATTATTAAACTGATTTTCTGGAATTATTTTTGAACTGAAAAATCAGATTATGATGTCATCAAGGGAAATGATTTTCAGAGGAATTATTTTTCTATGGGAAAAAGGATTTATATGTCAGGGTGATGTCAGCAAGGATTTCGATTTTCTGGCCGAATTATTTTTCAACAGAAAAAGGGTTTTATTCACTGACAGGTGGGACCGGCTTTTGTGGACTAGGTCCATAAACCGGGGAGAAGGCTGAGGTGGCACGCAGTTGGCGTATCGCTTGTGTAGCTCATGGCTGCTGAGGTTGCGCACGGGGACTGAGGGCATCAGCGGGTGGCGACGCTGTTGGGGTCGCGAGGGGTGCGCGAGAGGGAGGAGGACACGGGGAGTTAAGTGCACCTTGGCACGACACTCGGAAATGCTCGGTGGTAGCTGGCGACGAGGATGCAGGGGTGGCGAAGTGAGGGCGTTGGCTGCAGGGCTCTTCGACGGTGGATTCACTCGGTGGAGGGGTGGGGATGCGCGCACGAGTCTGGCGAAGGTGGAGGCGACGAACGGCTATCGGTTATACCAAAGTTAAGGTTGGTGCAAAGACAAGTAAAGGGGAAGGTAAGCGGGGTTTAAAGTGGGGAAATGGTGGAGGTTGAATGCGGGAGTGATTAGGCTTTCAATTGTAGCAAATGCTCGGGCTAACGAGAAGAAACAACCAAATTTAAGAGCTCGGGCGGGGCATTAATGGTGGCAGTGGAAGGTTGAAGAAGCCAAGAAGAAAGAAGAAGCTGACAGGCAGGGTTGGGCTGAGATTAAATCGGGCGAGGATGGATTGAATCAGGGAGCGACACGTGATGGCCGAGTAGAGAGGTTGATGATTAAATTTGATTTAGATTTTGAAATAAAATTTAGATAAATCCAAATAAAGTTCAAATACTTTAAATTAATTAATTTGAAATTAAATTTTTCAGAGAGCAAAATTTTGGGATGTTACAAACCTACCCCCCTTAGAAAGAATCTCGTCCCTGAGATTTGGACGGACTAGGAAAAAGAAATGAGAGGAAAACTTGGCTCTTAGGTCCTCTTCACGCTCCCAAGTTGCTTGACTTCGAATGGTTGCTCTACTACACTTTGTGGAACTTTATGATCATGCTTCTTGCGCGGCGTTCAGCTTCCTTCATGATTCTATCTTGTTGTTCGATGCTCTAAAGTATTCCCTTAACTGAGAAATACGGAAGAGAACAACTAATCAGATTGATACATCTTTAGTCGCCTGCAAGCTCTGGGTTAACTTCAATTGCCCTTATCATATCGATTAATTCAGAATTCCACCAAAAAGGGCTTAACTTCCGCAAGTGTTCATCCGAGAAAGACATAATTATTTCATCTTTTCAAAAATGTTTGATTCCAAAATCATATACCCTAATTGCACCTTATTGAATTCACATTGATTTCAACAAATAATCCCATAAACTTTTATTCTCTGCTTTAATTTGAATCGACGACCAACCATAGAATTTTTCTAACAATAATCCAACCTTTTAGTAATCATCGATCAATTTTAAGATCATCTAAACAATAATTTAATATTCATTAATCCATCAATATCTTGAAAATCATCATTTTGGTTCCACCAAATTTGAACAATCTCTTGAAAATCATCATTTTGGTTCCACCAAATTTGAATGAATTAATTCTTATCGGACAATCTCTCAATTAATTCTTATCGCACAATCTATCTCCCATAATTAATTTAAATTCTCCAGGTTATCCATTTTAACATCCTTAAATGATCTAGTTAATCCCATTAGTTAAAATCCAATTACCTAGCAATGATCTATTAAATCCCCCAAATTCAACTTGACATACCAATTCAATGTCCACTTTGCAATGATAAAATTAATCCACCAAGATATCTAAGTGTATTATCTTCTTGAATTCCACTAGTATCCACTCATCATCAATAGGTCCACCAAACTCTGATAATCAATTCACTCCACAAAATTCATCCACTCTTCATGATTCAACCAAATCACCAAAAATTGATACCATGAATTGTTTATGATAATTCAACTTCTTAATCTTTTAATCTCTCCCTTTACTGGATCAATCTCTTAATACTAATTCTCCAACGATCACCAATAATCCCTTTAACAAAATCTTGTTTTACATCCAATTGCTCCTTTCAATCGTAAATAATAAATTCAAGGCAAAGTTTAGACTCTTCCCATGATCTAATTAGCTTCCCCAAGTTCAACTTTGTATTTATTCTCTACTCAACCCACAAAGATGACACTTTTTAGATTTATTTATAATCAATTGGTATCCACAAGTATACCTTTTATCTCAATCCTCTCGTATATTATTCAATCTTGTCAATTATAAATCCAAAATATACCACTCTAGCAACAATTCTCCAAATTACCTAACTTGACATGCACTGATTATGACGGCTTTCCCGACAAGAGTACTTTCCATAAATTTGTTGTCTTCCATATACTCTAGGTCTCCAAGGATTCTCCAAACTTGGACTGCGTTGAAAGAATTGGAGCTTGCACTATTGCGATAACTGGGGTTAGCAAAAGATAAGAGGGAAGTAGCACAGATAAGAGATCAGGGGAACGACTAAACACCATCCCAGACAACACACACAAGAGAGAAACAAACAACAACTAGGAGAAGCTTAGCTTGAAATCAAAATAGTGTTTAAGGATGACTGTACTACAAGTATTCAACGACTTGGTACAGTCCACCTAATACACAAGCAAGTAATATATAAGCGTTCTAAAATCGTAAGACTTTACTTGGGTATTACAACAAAAGAGGTAGTTCTCACTCCTTCATGACGACGAGCTTCTCCAAGTGCTTCTTAGACGTAACCTTACTGAGCCATCTATAGAAATAACAAAGGAAAGGGGGTACAATTACCATTCCAAAAAGGAAATAAGCAGATAGATAAGAGAGAATGCCATGACGAAGGTAAGGATAGAAAGACAAGAAAAGACAAGTATAGCACATTGTTAAAAATAAATTTTGAAGCTCTTCTTTTAACGACCATTCTATCTAGGTCACGTCCTACAGTCAAATTGGCTCTGATACCATCTCTGTCGGGACCCCAGATTTTTGAACCCGGATCCTCTGTGTAATACAGCACTAGTCCCAGATCAAAGCTAGTGCACACAGTCAAATAGTGATGATTACATAACCAACAACGATTATTACAATAATAGAGAGTACAGACCGGAAGGTTTCTTTATTACAACTGAGGTTTCAAGACCTCACACACACACAAAACTCAGCGGAAGCAAAAGATAAATCCAACGAAGACCCATCAATATGCCACAGGCAATTGACTAGGGAAACGCGACCTAGTACTCCGGGAATCCTTCGTCGAATCCGCACGCGAAGTAGTCGTAGTCTCCTTCTTGAGCTTCATATTCCTCTGAGTTGATTTTAGTGCAGCATGTGAGTACATAAAGTACTCTGCAAGTCTTGGGAAAGAATGCAGTAGATGCAAGACATAACAAAGGAAGGCTATATGGTTCTTTTGCACAAAGCAATATTTTATTTCAAATACTTATTAAATAATTTCGAAAGCATTAGTTTGTCAAAGTAATTGTTTTAACTGGAATTATTAATCATTTATATAGTGAAGGTTCTATCCACCAACACTAATTAACCAGCTCTAACCGATAAAGTTTCAAACAACGGGTTCCATCCACCCACTCTGGCTCCAACCGCCGGGACAACCTTCCGAGAGTCCCTCCACTCTCGGAATACCAAAACTTTGTTTTTAAAACGAAAGATCAAAGTTCTACCATGTGAATGCATTCCTTGCCCGCCCTTGACCGTGGGCACGGCTATTCGAATAGTTTGACACTCTGCAGAGGATGTACAACTTTACCCCCAAGAGATAAATTATCCTAACAGTCACCATGCTTCCTTTGGCATGAGACCCAGATAAAATATCACAAAGCTTTTACCTCACTCTAATCTAGTTAGACACCACCCGCTGAGGTTTCACCGCTGAAGGGTTAAATCCACCCAGTCAGAAGCGCCCTCTTGTGCCATATGAGTACAGTAAATCCCTGTCCCTCACTGTGAATAACCAGTAAATCCCTGGCACCCACTTTCCACTAGTGGCACCTAAACTAGACTATCGTAAGTTAATCAGCTAGGTCGTACCCATATAGACATGGGGTTGTACGGTAGTGCTCAGTCTGGACAATCACAAGCGTTGGTCCTTAATTGACTAGGGCGGAACATACACTTTACAAGATCTCGTGCTTACCGCACCAATCCAAACCAACCATCCGCCCCGGTCTAAAACAATTTTCACATTTCAATTTATTTTTAAAGAACAGTGGCAACACCAATTGCCACTAAATTTCTAAATACAAAATACTAGTTTATAGACTTATAATTTCCCATTCCAAAGGTTACAAAGGTTAAATAGCATGGCTAAACATTTTACTACCGTTTTAATATTTGTGAAAGATTTATAATAATCTCATTATTGAGACAAAGGAAATCCTAAGGTTACAAGGGTACATGGCATTCAACTTCAATCGAGGGCACAACAATGATTTGATTACTAATACCTTAATACCGAAACTAGTGTTCTATGTAAATAGCAATGCAAGTATATTTAAATTAAGTAAAAGCATTTCTCAAACATAGGTTCAAAATGTTCAAAGGAGACTTGCCTTGCTCGAAGACTCGATGCTGCGAATCGTCAAAATCGAACTCTCTGGAATAGTCGTAGTCTACACGCGAAGAACCAAACAAAATAAATTCAAATAAAATCCAAAAATTATAAAATATACACTGGCAGATAGATTATAATTTTAGATGAATTTAGGAGGCGACGAATCGACGTCGGGAAGTCAACACGGACATTTTCGCGGAAAGCTCAATTCCTGACAATTGGCTCCATGAAAAATTAAACAAAATGGTAGAAAAATTTCTTAGAGGCTAGGACACGATATGACGTGAACAAAAATCAAAGCGCTCACCGAAAAAGGGGTGTACGCGCGAATGCACGATTTTTGTGTCTGGCTCGACAAGGTCGATGAGGACTCGGGGAATCTTTTGGTGATGGCGATGGAAGCACGATGTAGAATGCGTCGAGGCAAACTCAACGGTGCAAACGGCTCGGCCAAAGAACATCGGATGGTGGCGAAACATGCGGAGAAGACTTTTGGTGACCATCGAGTTGACATCGGTGTTCCGGGCAAACGGAGAGGAGTTAGCAGGTGAGGTTTGCGGCGAAATGAAAAGGAGAATGTGGGGAACACAATGCTCACCTCGGTTATGGTGGAACATTCACGGTTGACTCGCAGCGAGGAAAGAAGCGACGGCGTGATTTAGCCATGGTGGTCCGGCAAAGGCGATTTAGAACGCGCAAAGACAAAGCCGATGGTGTGGTCAAAAGTGGCAGAACTCCATTGTAGAAGGCGCAAACGGCCGAGGAACGACGCTCGGTTGACAAAAGAAAACACTGATTGCGAAGAGGAGGAAGGGAGAGAGGACGAGACATTTTCAGGGGTGACTAAGGATGAGGAGGGGCACCCGGTGCTCCCTTTTATAGGGGTGGAGGTGGACGGCAGAGGGAGATCAGCCGACGATGTCTTTTATAGAAACGGTTTCATTTTTGTGTAAATGCACATGAAGGAGGAGAGGAACGGTTGGGAATGGAGGAGTCATGAAGAGAGCAAGTGAATGCACTTGATTGCACGAAAAGTCGTGAAGGATTTCATGAGGATTCAAAGTTCCAAAGAAACGGCCATGGCGGCATTGCTCTGGACGCATCGTGAGGAAGATGAAGGGATGAGAGAGAAAACGGAAAATAATAAATAATAATATTTTTTCAAAAAAATAAAATAAAATAAATTCGAAAAATTCAGGAAAATTCTACAAAAATCCTTGGAACCCGAAAATACCAAATAAAATATTTTCGGATTTAATTGCAGTATATTTTAACCGTTTAAAATATTTTTACTTTCTAAGCATTAATTTTATCCAAATAAATTCAAAAACTCCAAAAATTTGAAAAGAGGATAGAAATGGATAGATTGGAGTTTTTGATGAATTTAGAAATTTGAATGGGCTCATTCGGAGTTAAAATGAAGAAATACAAGCGTTGGAAGTTTGAGCGGAGAGAAAAAGAATAAACTGATTTTCTGGAATTATTTTTGAACTGAAAAATCAGATTATGATGTCATCAAGGGAAATGATTTTCAGAGGAATTATTTTTCTATGGGAAAGGCATTTATATGTCAGGGTGAAGTCAGCAAGGATTTCGATTTTCTGGCCGAATTATTTTTCAACAGAAAAAGGGTTTTATTCACTGACAGGTGGGATCGGCTTTTGCGGACTAGGTCCATAAACCGGGGAGAAGGCTGAGGTGGCACGCAGTTGGCGTATCGCTTGTGTAGCTCACGGTTGCTGAGGTGGCGCACGGGGACTGAGGGCATCAGCGGGTGGCGACGTTGCTAGGGTCGGCGAGGGGTGCGCGAGAGGGAGGAGGACACGAGGAGTTAAGTGCACCTTGGCACGACACTCGAAAATGCTCTGTGGTAGCCGGCGACGAGGATGCAGGGGTGGTGAAGTGAGGGCGTTGGCGGAAGGGCTCTTCGACGGTGGATTCACTTGGAAGAGGGCGCGGGGATGCGCGCACGGGTCTGGCGAAGGTGGAGGCGACGAACGGCTATCGGTTATACCAAAGTTAAGGTCGTCGCAAAGTTAAGGGGAAGGTAAGCGGGGTTTAAAGTGGGGAAATGGTGGAGGTTGAATGCGGGAGTGATTAGGCTTTCAATTGTAGCAAATGCTCGGGCTAACTAGAAGAAACGGCCAAATTTAAGAGCTCGGGCGGGGCATTAATGGTGGCGGTGGAAGGTTGAAGAAGGCAAGAAGAAAGAAGAAGCTGACAGGCGGGGTTGGGCTGAGATTAAATCGGGCGAGGATGGATTGAGTTAGGGAGCGACACGTGATGGCCGAGTAGAGATGTTGAGGATTAAATTTGATTTAGATTTTGAAATAAAATTTAGATAAATTCAAATAAAGTTCAAATACTTTAAATTAATTAATTTGAAATTAAATTTTTCAGAGAGCAAAATTTTGGGAAGTTACAAAATCCTCAGAACGCCTCCTCAGGTCTCCGTCGTCCACTTCCTCGGCTGCATCTGCACCAACACTAGCATCTACATCACCACTAGACACCAACCCACGCATTTCATCACCAGCAGCTCTACTGGAACCATCCATGCTGGATGATTCCATCCTCTCCACAAACCAAACATACATAATCGGTCTCGCATATATCACAGCAGTAGGGCTACACACAACCTCCATGTATTTGCCCCATGACATATCACTTGTCACCTTCAGAAGTTGCTAAAAGGTCTTCCCTGCACCACCTACCACTGAGGCATATAACGCCTCGATGTGTAGCTTCTTGCTTGTAGTGGCCCAATCGAACGTGGAACATACACACCACCTCAGCTCTGAGAGGCTCATGTCCTTCAGACCCAACACCTAGATCATGGTCCAATCACGGTTTGATAGGTCTGCCTTGTACGGTCCGTCGTGCACAAGACCATCCTCGTAGAACATGAACAAATCTTGAATCTACAACATGGTGTACCTGACATAGGTGTGTATCAAACCCATTAGTACATGATATGCAATGATCGTACCATGTAATAGCTGCTACCATACGTCAAGCGAATTTATCTTGTTGTAACTAGATCATCTTTTTGCACTATTAAGTACAGCTTTAATATTTCATTATACGCAAGGACTTCATTCCAAGCACATAAATTATTTTACCATAAACTACTGTACCATTATTTAAGCACTTCAAAGTATCATATACGAAAATTAAATTAAATTTATTCCATTGAAAAGTTCATGTACTTGCAGCTAACAATGTCTTTGTGTAATTCAAAATTAATTTTAACACCCTACGCATTGCGTAATAATTTTTTAATGCACCAATTGTAACAATTTTATTTGCATGCAAATTAATTTAGCTACACACTACGTTTGTTGTGCGACCATCCCATGCTGTTAAGCCCATCTTCTATTTTTGGAATGTCAATTGCATCCAAAAACACACCCCACTGCACTTTGTTGCCAACTAATATCAAGTTATTGGAACGTCAACTATATTCGTTCAGTCCAAATATTGTGTGTTCTCATTCACCATGCAAACTTAGTTGTGTTTTCATTCACTTCTATTTTTTTGGTGGCATCTTGACATGATTCTTACAGCCTGGTATTTTAAAGTAGATATACGTAAGCAATGTGATGCATGTAATTACTGTGAATAATTAAGAGTTAACCACACTAACAATATTAATAACTATGTGATGACACTAACAACACTATATCAACAAGGGCACAGACCAAATAGATAAGGCTATCTACTACTTTCCCATACTAACAACGTACCATTTAGCTAATTACATTGTAATCACATTACTAAAATTGTTGTAACATGTGGACCAAAATTACCTTTTCTTGATGCTCACAAGCTGATCTACAAATTTCATAACTACACAAACTTCAAATTCTAAACCAAATTAATGCAAACTTGGTGACCTCCCATCTCCTCCTCTCTTGTTCTCTCAGAGTGCCTCTCGCAGGATGGAAGAAATGGATGTGACCTCAGTTGCCTAGCCAGGACCATTTTATTGTGCACAACACACATGGGGGGCGAGCCAGCGCATAGGGGGCAGCCATGCATGCGCTCTAGGCAACGAGTTACCGAGTGTCCCAACAGTGTGCGCCTGTGCCTGTGCCAAGGCGGGCCCACACACGTCTTCACGGTCGGGATGCATGGCCAAAAACGGGGAGTGGCACCCTGGGCCCACGCGTACATGTGATTTTCTATTGTCAGGGGACACGGGACCTAGCCCTTCCCATGCTCAGGTGGCACGGCAGCCACCTCCTACAGTCCAGTGGCACGGTAGGTCAGTAGACCCTGCCATCGGCCGCACCAGGCCCTGCCCTTCCACTCTTAGCGACTGGCCGTGCTCTGCACCGAGTTTCCATGCTTCGGAGCCATAACATGTGCCAGGTGTTGAGCACCCACTACTACAGAAAGCCTCATAGTAGACGCCTCATCACAGACGGTTTTGTGAAACCGTCTCTGATGAACACTATTACAGACGGTTGTAATTAGGAGGCCGTCTGTGGTATTTGTGGCGGGAAAATGGATTATCACAGGCGGTTATTACCGAAGTATCACAGACGGTCTGTATTAAAAACCGTCTGTGATAATCCCATATTATCACAGACGGTTTTTAATATAAAACCGTCTGTGATAAGCTAATTATCACAGACGGTTTTTAATAAAAAACCGTCTGTGATAATTCACAGACGGTTTTTAGTTAAAAACCGTCTGTGATAATGGCTAAGGCATTTATTGCGCTGCTCAGACCGCATCTGTCTTCATTTCGATCCAGATCTATCCACTGCTGCGCACTTTTTCACTCGGGAGGAAGCTAGGCGATTTCAGGCCAGTTCATTTGGTGGGAAGAGGCAGAGATTGAGCTTTGAATATTCAGTCTTTCCTGGTTGCTCTAGATATGGTTAGTAATGTAATTTATTTTTTCTTTAATTGCATTACAATTTAGGTCTAAGTAATCAATTAGTGGTTATTGAAGATGGTTAATTTGTAAAATTGTTGGTTATATAATAGCTGTTGTGTTTGTAATATGAATTGAGCTAGCAAATTAAGTCTCAATATAATAAATGTGGCCCGTATATATGTAGTTATAATTAGTTAATCTAGATTTTAATACTAAGTTGTTATATATGTACGTAACGTAGGACCGAAGCTGGATGTATGCCGCGAGCCGTGTGAGTGAAGAGTACATTAATGGCGTTTCTGCTTTTATAAGAGCCGCCGAGGAGGATATGTTGAATAAGGGGGTGGAATATATGTGCTGTCCATGCACTGACTGCGAGAATTTGAAGATGTTTAAGAACCGAGGGCAAATTGTAGCGCACTTGATTCGGAGGGGTTTCAAAAAAGATTATACGTGTTGGACCAGTCATGGCGAAGTGAATGATCATATGCCGCCGGATGACATCGTCGGTGAAGTGAATGATATGCCCCCGGATGACATCGCCGGCGAAGTGAATGATATGCCCCCGGATGACATCGCCGGTGAAGTGAATGACATGCCGCCGGTTGATGTCGATTGTGGCTCGGATTCGGATAGGTTGCACGATGATAATCTGAATCAGATGCTTCGCGATGTAGAAGAGAACTATGATGAGAGAGAGTATGTTAAATTCTGTGGCTTGATGGAGGACTCAGAGAAACCTTTGTACACGAGCTGCAAGTACACGAGGTTGTCGGCCGTGCTTGAACTGTTGAAATTGAAGGCAAGCAACGGTTGGTCCGACAAGAGTTTCACGGCGCTGCTAGGTCTTTTAGCGGACATGCTTCCGGAGGGAAATGAGTTGCCTAAAACCACGTATAAAGCCAAGAAGGTTCTTTGTCCGTTGGGAATGGAAGTAGAAAGAATACATGCATGCCCGAACGACTGTATCCTCTACCGTAAAGAGTATGCAAACATGCATGTATGTCCGGTGTGCAACGCATCCCGATACAAACGTAACAATCAATCAGATGATGGCGAGGGAACAGAGGCGAAGAAAGGACCTCCTGCTAAGGTGGCATGGTATTTTCCTATAATTCCCCGTTTGAAAAGGTTTTTTGCAAATCCAAAGGAGGCAAAACTGCTGCGTTGGCACTCGGAGGAGCGCAAGAAGGATGGAATGATAAGACACCTTGCTGATTCCGCGCAGTGGAGAAACATCGATAAGAGTTTTGCAGAGTTCGGTGCAGAACCAAGGAATATAAGGTTTGGACTGAGTACAGATGGAATGAATCCTTTCAGTAGCATGAGCAGCCGACACAGCACATGGCCCGTGACTCTCTGCATCTATAACTTTCCTCCTTGGTTGTGTATGAAGCGAAAGTACATTTTGCTGTCGATACTTATTCAAGGGCCAAAACAACCTGGGAATGATATCGATGTGTTCCTAGCACCGTTGGTGGAAGATCTAAAAGTACTGTGGAACGAAGGGGTACAGGTATGGGATGCATACAAACGAGAGAACTTCACTCTGCGCTCCTTATTGTTCTGCACCATAAATGATTATCCTGCCCTTGGTAACCTATCAGGCCATAGTACAAAAGGTACCAAAGCTTGTACTCACTGTTTAGATGGTACCGAGAGTGTGTGGCTGAGACACTCACGCAAAACCATCTACATGCGTCACCACCGGTTCCTTCGGAGGGCTCACCCATACCGCAAGATGAAGCAACAATTTGACGGAGAGAAGGAAGACGGTTCAGCTCCAAGGCATTTAAGGGGACACGAGGTTTATGATATGGTTAAGGATTTAGATGTTGTCCTCGGAAAGGGACGTAAATTGAGGGCTCATGAGAAGAACACCTGGAAGAAGAGATCAATATTTTGGGACTTACCTTATTGGGAGTACCTAGATGTTCGGCACTGCATCGACGTCATGCACGTAGAAAAGAATGTGTGTGACAGCTTGATTGGTCTCTTACTGAACATCCGTGATAAAACAAAGGACGGCGTCAACGCACGGCTTGACTTGGCTGACATGGACATCAGGCCTGAGTTAGCACCGACACACACTGATAATGGACGAACGTACCTTCCCCCTGCGTGTTACACTCTGTCCAAGGCTGAGAAAACAGAACTGTGCCAGTGCTTGCATGGTGTCAAAGTTCCGTCTGGTTACTCGGGCAACGTGAAGAAACTTGTTTCGATGCAAGATTTGAAGTTAAATGGCATGAAGTCTCATGATTGTCATGTGCTGATGACACAGATGCTCCCTATTGCAATTAGAAATATTTTGCCGATCAAAGTCCGAGAGACAATCATGAGGCTATGTTATTTCTTTAACACAATTGCTCAGAAGGTCATCGATCCCGAAGGACTAGATGCTCTGCAGGACGAGGTGGTGATGACTCTATGTCACCTTGAAATGTATTTCCCTCCTTCGTTTTTCGATATCATGGTCCATCTCATTGTTCACGTTGTGTGGGAGATAAAAATGTGCGGGCCCGTATTCCTACGTAGCATGTACCCATTTGAGAGGTTCATGGGAATTCTCAAGTCCTACGTACGGAATCGTTCTCGGCCGGAGGGCAGCATCGTCGAAGGTTATGCAAGCGAAGAGGTCATTGAGTTTTGTGTCGATTATATGGCTCAGATTCAACCGATAGGTGTCCCTCAATCTCGTCATGAGGGGAGGCTGAAGGGTCTCGGAACTATCGGAAGGAAAGCAATCACTCCAGATATGGACACGTATACTCAAGCCCATTTCACGGTGTTGCAACACATGACTGAAGTGGCCCCTTATGTGGACCAGCACAAGGATGTGCTTCGGCAACAAAATCCGGAGCGGCCGGATGTTTGGATCATGAGGCAACACAACCGTTGGTTCAACCAATGGTTGAAGGAGCAAATCGCTAGGAGCTCGCCGAGTGAGACGCTGACATGGTTGGCAAAAGGGCCGACATTTACAGTTGTGACATGGCAAGGATATGACATAAATGGGTACACATTCTATACGCAGTCTCAGGATGTCAAGAGCACTAACCAGAACAGCGGTGTCCGCATAGATGCATTCAGTACCGATGGGTCGAGAAACTCGTACTATGGCTTCATAGAAGAGATTTGGGAGCTCGACTATGTGGTTTTCAAAATCCCCTTATTTCGCTGCCGTTGGGTGCATCTCCCACAGGTGAAGGTTGACAAGTACGGTGTCACGACCGTGCACCTCCAACGTGTCGGGTACAAAGACGAACCATTCGTACTCGCCAATCAAGTTTTTCAAGTTTTCTATGTAACCGACCCGGCAAATAAGAAACGCCATGTAGTTCTTCATGGAAAAAGGAGAATTGTTGGAGTGGAGAATGTAGTGGACGAGGAGGAATACAATCAATTTGACGAGTTACCTCCTTTTGGAAATGGCATAAGGGTCGACCATCAACAACGTGACGAAACTAGTTACGTACGCATTGATCATGATGAAGGGCTAATTTTTAAAGGAAATATGTGAAAATTTTGAGATGTATATGTGAAAATGTGTGATGTAGTCAATTTTGAGATGTATATGTGAAAATGTGTGATGTAGTCAATTTTGAGATGTATATGTGAAAATGTGTGATGTAGTCAATTTTCAGATGTGTATGTGAAAATGTGTGACAAAAATGAATGCAGACTGATAAAATGTGTAAATGAATGCAGCTGGTAGGTAGTTGATCATGAATGCAGATGGTTGGCTGTTGATCATGAATGACTATAGTTGGGCACAGTCTTATCACAGACGGTTCTAAACTTAGAACCGTCTGGGATATGAATATC
Source organism: Dendrocalamus latiflorus (assembly GCA_017311315.1). NCBI lineage: Eukaryota > Viridiplantae > Streptophyta > Magnoliopsida > Poales > Poaceae > Dendrocalamus > Dendrocalamus latiflorus. The sequence continues at coordinate 19,840,747 of CM029629.1, read as the reverse complement.
ACAGACGGTTCGAAGTTTAGAACCGTCTGTGATAAGCCTACTATCTCAGACGGTTCTAAACGTAGAACCATCTGAGATAGTATGCTTATTACAGACGGTTCTAAGTTTAGAACCGTCTGTGATATTCATATCCCAGACGGTTCTAAGTTTAGAACCGTCTGTAATAATTCGCTATATATACCCGTGTCTAGGGTTTTCCGTGTATTATGCAGTTATTCTAATATCTAAATCCCGGTCTGCCTCCCCCGAGCCCTCGCCGCCGCCTCCCTCGATCCCTCGCCGGCCGCCTCACTCGAGCCCTCCCCAGCCGCCTCACTCGAGCCCGTCGTCGCCGCCGCCTCCCCGAGCCCGGGGCCTCCTCCTCCTGCGTCGTCGCCGCCTCCTCCTCCTCCTTCGTCGTCGTCGCCTCCTCCTCCTCCGTCGTCGCCGCCTCCTCCTCCATCACCAAAACCCTAAGGTCATCAAATCCCTCCCCGAGCTTCATGCTTACTGTTAGGGTTGATACTTCATACTGATGCCTGTGGGATTTACAGTTGCTCGATGATGATAAATTCATATACTGAGATTGGTTCATTCGGTCTTTGAGCTCTAATAGCTGTTATATACAATCTTCCATATACTGAGATTGCCTGTGGGATTTACAGTTGCTCGATGATGATAAATTCATATACTGAGATTGGTTCATTCGGTCTTTGAGCTCTAATAGCTGTTATATACAATCTTCCATATACTGAGATTGCCTGTGGGATTTACAGTTGCTCGATGATGATAAATTCATATACTGAGATTGGTTCATTCAGTCTTTGAGCTCTAATAGCTGTTATATACAATCTTCCATATACTGAGATTGCCTGTGGGATTTACAGTTGCTCGATGATGATAAATTCATATACTGAGATTGGTTCATTCGGTCTTTGAGCTCTAATAGCTGTTATATACAATCTTCCATATACTGAGATTGCCTGTGGGATTTACAGTTATGGCATGTTATTAAATTGAGCTCTAATAGATTGGTTCATTCGGTCTTTGAGCTCTAATAGCTGTTATCTGTTATATACAATCTTCCATATATTCCTGTCTGAATATATGCATGCTGAATATATCTTGATCTTGAGATTGTAGAGTTTGTATCTAGAGCTCAAAAGACTGAATTCATTATTTGGCATAACCAATCAAGGAAGAGTATATGATTTAGTAGCGGGACGGCCAAGATTAATCTTGTGCAACCCTACAATTTGAGAGCACATATTCATGTTGAGACTGTTATTGATTCTATTATTTGGTTTATAGTATTAGCAACTAAAGTAGGTGCTAAGATAGGCACATCACCCCCTCTTTATGTCCATATCACCCCTTCCCTTCTCCCCCTCCCCTCTCACATTCTCATCTTATCTTAATAGACCCACAAAATGAGCAACATGTCACCCGCGCATTCTTCAGCATCATCGCCGGAGGCGTCCGCTCCAACATCAAGACGCCAAGGAAGAGGGATATCAAAGAAGCCTCAGAGCCGACAGACCATCACAACGGTAAACGCAGCTGGGGTCCCTATCCTTCCTAAGCAAGCGGTAAACGCATTCCGAACCATGGTCGGAATAGTTGCACGACAACGAATTGAGATCACATACAATTCGTGGAAGAACGTGCCTGACAGTCGAAAACGTGAGCTGTGGACCGAAATTTTGGCATCGTTCGAGTTCCCAGAAGAACACTTACACGCTGTGGAACGACAAACCTACCAAGCGGCGTGCAAAGCATGGAAGAACTTCAAGAGCACGCTTGTCAAGAAATACGTGGAGACGGACGAAACGCCTTTGACTACATACCCATTCCTGGAACCACAATGGGAAGAGTTCAAGGCGATGAAAACGACCGAAGAGTTCAAAAGTACAAGTTTCGCGCACAAGGCCCTCCAGGCAAAAAACACGCACCCCCACAGACTTGGCACAGCTGGGTATGCGGGTAAAATCCCGCAATGGAGGTTGGAGGATGAGCTGGCAGCTGCAGAGGACATCGCCCCGCCGTTTTCCAATATCCCGGATGACCGCGCTCGAAATTGGCTTAGAGCAAGGTCATCTACAATGACATCGGGGGAAGTCTCCTTTCGAAACCCTGCAGACCAGCAAGTGTCCCAACGCCTGGTAAGATATCGATCGAACTACGTAGCTTGTAATTGCTCCACAACTTCGTACGAATTGAAATGACATGTCGTGCTCTTGCAGGAAGAGCTGAGTTTTCAATCTACGGAGGGATCATTCCAGGGAACAAGGGAGAATGATATGCTCTCCGTGGCCCTGGGAAACAAGGAGCACCCGGGCCGTACGAGAGGCCTTGGGCTTTACGTTCCATGGAAACATGGTTTCCAAGATGACTCTGACATGTATCGGCGCAGGAAGAGAAACAAAGGTGAGCGTGACGCACAACTACGAGAAGAGATCAAGGCATCTCTTAAAGAGGAGCTACTGGGTTCGATGGCTGATATAATCAGAGATGAGGTGCGGAAACAGACAGAAAGTCAGCAGGCCGCCACCGCCGCTGCTGCGCTAGCTAGCCCGCACAACCGTCCGAGTAGCTGCGCGTCCAATCCGATGCAAATCCAGTCCAAATTTCCTGTGGACGACATCCAGGTAATAATTATTACCTCTCGAATGCTTGCTCCATTGGTAGGCCTATTCGAGTAGCTAATTTTGTATCGTTATGTAGGAGCCTACGAATTGCAAGCTCCAAGTGAGATATGGCTCCGTTCCCTTGTACGCTGCTTGGGGCCAGGCATATTCGTCTGGTATCGGGGCCATGGTGCACGGTCAAGCTTTAGCGCCAGGCTTCGCAAAAGTTAATGTGGATGGTGTGCATGTCAATTTTGAGGTGGTCCCGCTACCGAAGCCCCCCAACGACGAGATCATGACTCTAGGACAGGCCATCGGAACATTCATCCAGTGGCCCAAAAGCGACATCTCCCTGGAGTCTTCTTCACCGGTGGCAGGACCAGAGCAACATGCACTGGTTCCATCTCCATTACAACACCAGTCGGTTCCACCACCGGATACTGCACCGGTGCTATCTCCACTGGTCATACTCTCGCCAGAGCAACTTGCACTGGTGCCATCTCCAATACAAGACCAGTCGGTTCCACCACCGGATACTGCACCGGTGCTATCTCCACGGGTCCTATTCTCGCCAGAGCAACTTGCACCGCTGCTGCCGACTGCCGTTAAGTCGGCCTATAGCCGAAGCAGCAAGGGCAAAGCAAAGAAGACCAATGATGATATTTCGTACCTACCTTTGGCCCGCAAATTCGTGCTTGGTCAGCCGTTGCTCGAGGAAAAATACCTCGAAAAGCTACCATATAGTTGCACGCAATTGCACATGTGGTATATGCAGCAGTCCAATAAGCCAGAGGGAGAACGGACCTCAAGTATCACTGTCAAATTCACGTCGGATGATTTACACCACAATCTTCAAGAGTGTATGTTCGTGGTCGCCTTTGAGGATTTATTCGATCTGTTCACGTTCAACGCTCTTGACGTCTCAATCCTTCGATGCTGGACGTTGTAAGTGTGTACAATCACAGTCTCCGTTAATGTCATACCGATAAATGCCATATCTAATTTTTTTCTTTCGTGTGTATATATATAGACACATGCTGATTAAAGCTAGATCATCCAACTTATCAGTTGGTTTCTTCGACCCACAATTGGTCGCCAAGCAAACCATTGACCAGGATACACCCCTCGTCGAGAGGTACATTGCAGCAGGACTGCTGGGTTGCGTCAAGAAGGATTATGTACTTATGCCCTTCCTTCAAAACTTTCATTGGATTTTAGTAGTAATTGTACCAAAATGGAACAAGGTATTTTACCTTGATTCCCTAAGTAAGAATAAAATGGACTTCACAGTTCTCAGCCAAGTAATCGATAGGTAAGCACATATTCCCCATACATATCTACATTGTACTTTCTTTCCTTCCGAATGATTAAGGTTAACTTTTTCGAATTACGTAGGGCGTTTGCCACCTACATTGAAAAGGGAGGTGACTCGAAGCGCGGGGCCAAAGGCTTGCTGACACATGTTCGAGATTTTAAGGTATTCGCTATTTCACATTAATTAATCCTATGCAACAGTTGGTATTAATGCCTCTTGAACTAACACATTCCATTTTTTGCAGTGTCACCAGCAGGAGCCGGGCAACACATGTGGATACTACGTTTGCCAACATATGGAACTACTCCTCGATTCCTCGAGGCTCACCAATCGCAAGGTTTGTCACTCTTCTCATAATTACTTCATACTTAACACGTTACATATATACGCACATTGATATTCCTATCGACAGGTTGCGTCCATCCCGTCAACTACATTGAAATAGCCTGTTCTTGGAGGGATTTGAGGAGAGTTGGCGTACTTTTTGCTGACTCAAGTCATAACGCCAGGAGGACGGTTCTACTGCGCACCATGATTTCTTATTGATCTTATCACTAAGTGCAAATGCAGTGCACATCTTTTGTAAATGAGATGTGTTAATGGACATTTCATTTCAATTCAATTAATCGATTTGCGAAATGGATGCATGCTTTATGTTTGTGAAATGAAGTGCGATGTCAATGTGATGTTTTATGTCTGTGAAATGTATCTGAAAGGAAATGAGATGTGTGAATTGTATGTTTTTTGTCTGTGATTATCTGCTTGTTTCAGAGGGCATGGCTAGCATTTCCTGAGGCTAGCTATAAACAGAAATAGATTCTGCTGGGGTGGAGGAGTATCACAGACGGTTTTTTATTAAAAACCGTCTGTGATTATGCGATATCACAGACGGTTTTTTATTAAAAACCGTCTGTGATTATGCGATATCACAGACGGTTTTTTATTAAAAACCGTCTGTGATTATCCGATATCACAGACGGTTTTTTAATAAAAAACCGTCTGTGATATCGCATAATCACAGACGGTTCGAAAACCGTCTGTGATAACTTGGATTATCACTGACCCATAATTTCAGACGGTTCAGAAAACCGTCTGTGATGACGTTTCTGAACCGTCTGTAATGTGGATTTCTGTAGTAGTGACCCCTTCATCCATGCTCAAAAGGGGTCCAAATCCGCAAAAAAGCCAAGGAGCTAGTTTGCAAAATAAAAAGACAGAAGAGAGCCAGAAAAGTAGAAAATTCATGATTCTGGTTGACTTGCTGTGATGGGGCTTGAGGCCTTCCCGTGCACCGGGGAGCACGGGGTGGCTGTCAGGTGTGCACAGTAGCCAGCGGTGACATGCCATTGCCGCGGTGGCTTCCCCTGTGGTATACTCCTTCCCCTCTTCTCTCTTCTTCCTCTATTCCCCTCCCTTCCTTTACTCTGTGATGGATCAGTTGATGCTAGTGCTATGGTTGAATGATTCATCTATGCATGGTGGTTCAATGGTGTGGTCCCTCTTTAGCAATGGTAAAAGTTTGGGGATGGATTGGGACTACCTTCTTGGTTGCCAACTCGGTTTGGGAAGGAATCACAACTGGACTCATCAGTCACTGTCTTGCATTGATTGTCCTAGTCATCGCTTCCTGCTAGAGCTTCTGGCCTCCCTGTGGTACTCCTCCTCCTCCTAATGCTTCCTTGCTAAAAGTTGGCTTGTCTCCTTGCCTTGCTCCTCTTGCTATTGGTTGCTCCAGTCAATGGGGAAATGCATCTCTCTCTCTCTGGTGCTTGGCTGGGCTTTGGCCTTATCCTTTCTCTACTATCTGTGTGTTTCCCGTGCAGATAGTGGTTCTACATGCATAGGGGTTGAATTTGGATATTTTGGTTGGTTGGCAGTAAAACGGGAATTTTGCAATGGACTGAAGTTGGTTTTTAATGATGTATAATGAAATCCTACAGATGTGAGAGGTGCCGACTGGCCTTGAACAGTCTGGTATCTCCATGAGCGAATTGCACATTTCGATATCTAAACTAGGGTTCTGACATCAATCTGTCTTTTAATTTCTTATTTTGTTTGGTCTTTTTTGGTATCTGTATAATAGTTTTTCTCACAAAGAAAATCACATTTTATTTTGTAAAATCGATGAATTGTAATTAAATTATGAAATGTGATGCATGTGATTTAAATTTCTATAGCTCCCGATTAAATGCAAATATGTATGAAATGAAATTTGATGTCAAATTTTAATTATTGAACTCACTGTGCAATTGGCAATATATGCAAATGACTTTGATTTTTATTGTATGCTGAAATTGTTATTGATTTACTTTTGTTAGATGTGTATTATACCTATGTATTTTTTCTATTGTATAAGGGGTATTTTGCACATATGCTATACCTGTACGTGTATATATACTAGCCCATTGGCCTCATGATGAATACAACTGCTATTCATAACATAGTATCAGAGCATTAACTAGGGTTTTCATCCACCCACCGCATCTGATTTTTTCCGTGGCCACTGTTGTTCTCTCAGTTGTCGCCATCTGCTGCTTGCTACCACCGCTCATCTTCTCCATCGGTAGAGTCATCACTGATCTCCACTGATCTCCTGCCATCTCCAACTATCTAGGTCACCGCCATTTGAATCGAGGCTTTCTTCACTTCCGTCAACTCCACCGGACACACTACCATTGAGGTCAGTCAATCTAGGCTTCCTTGAGGTCGGCTACCATCGATTCCACCCGAGGTCATCGCCGTTGAGGTTAGCGGCTGCCAACTCTACCCATGACCGCCGCCATCGACTTCGCCCGAGACCACCATCGTCGATGAAGTTGGAGACCGCCTCTGCTTCAGTGAGGTCAGTACCCTTCGGTCGGCCGCTGCCGACTCCACCTGGGATCACTGCCATTAGCAAGGTTGGAGATCACCCGAGACCTCTCCTTCGATGAGGTCAGTCTCCTTCGGTCGACTAACCAATCGACTCATCTTACAGTCGGTTTTGTTAACTGACCGAACCAAAGAAAAACAAAGCAAAAGCTAAAAAAAGAGAAAAACAAAAACAAAAAATGTCATCCTTTTTAGGCACTATTTCTATTCCTCACTGCCCGATGATCTTCGATGGCCTCAATTATCAGGACTGGTTCTAGCACATGCGCCTCGACATGCGTGGTCAGTGTCTTTAGGAGTTTCTTACTAGCAAGTTTGCCTTGTCCACCTCACTCTGCTCCACCTGCTGAGCCTGTACTCCCAAAGGATACTTCCGAAGACACTCGTACAAAGGCATTTGAGACTTTTGTCAAACTTAGTATGCTGCTTACAAGACATGGATCGATGAGGATGCTCGTGCTTCTACTATTCTAGTTGCTAGCATGGAGATGCATCTCACTGGTGTTGTGGTTGGCTTGGCTTTTCGCATAGGTGATGTGGGTGTATTTGCACAGCTGCTACAAGCCTTCTGGTGATTCCTTATACCTTGTTGTTGTGCATCAGGAGTAGTCATTGCAGCAAGGAGATGCCACTGTGGATGAGTTCTATGCTCAGTTGTCCATGGTATGGCGTCAGATTGACTCTTTGGGGCCAGATGTTTGCCACACCTATCAGTGCTATTAACAATAGCAGTTTCACCTGGAGCTTCATCGCATCTATGACTTCGTGCTCAGTTGCTAGCTTGCCACAAAGATTCATCTACGTGGTGCAGGTCTGCTGTCATCACCATCGTTTCCTTGGGTCTTAGCAACTCCTCTACTACACCTACTATGCCTCTAGTTACTCCTTCACCAGTTGTGCCTCCACTAGTGATAGCTGCTATTGGTAGGGGACTCCACTACATCTATTATAACAAAGATGGACATGCGGAGTAGTTCTGCTACAGGAAGTAAAAGGATTTTCATTGTGGTGACCATCCTCTATGGGGCACTGGAGGTTCCTCCTCTCAGAGGAGTCCTGGTGCCTCTGACACTTAGGAGTTTCTCACACTACTGCATCGCATGGTTTCTTCTGCACCATTTGGTTTTGCTGGCTCTACTGCTCAGTCTTCTAGTGAGAGACCGCCTTCTACTTCTCCTTAGGTACATCGTCTTGGATTCTTGATTCCAATGCTTCCTTTCATATGACATCTAATTCCACCAGTCTCACTTCCATTAGTCCTTTGGTTGTCCCTATCACCGTTCAAATAGCAGATGGTACCTCTCTTTCTATCGCAGGGCGAGGCACTCTTTCAAATTCATCCTTTCATATTTGTGTTGTTTCTCATGTTCCAAAACTTACCATGCAGCTCATATATATCGGTCAGCTTACTGATCATGGTTGTCATGTTATTCTGGATTCTAATTCTTGTTGTGTCCAAGATCATCACACGGGGACTCTGGTTAGTACTGGCCCCTGCCACCATGACTCATGATGGCTCTAGGAGCTTGACTAGCTTCATGTTTCTTCCACTGCTCCTGCCAATCTTTTCACCTCCACCACCGCATCATTTGCTCAGTGGCATCATCATTTAGGACATATTTATGGGCCACACTGTCTTCATTACTTCCTTATAGTCTTTTAGGGTATGTGTCTAGTGATGCATCTCTAAATTGTTAAGGTTGTAAGCTTGGCAAACAGCTTCAACTCTCCTATCCGTCTAGTGAGTCAATGTTTCAGCGTCCTTTTGATCTTGTTCATTTTGATGTATGGGGGCCAATTCCTTTTGTTTCAAAAGGAAGTCATCGATATTACATAATTTTTATTAATAATTTTTTGTCATGCATGGAGATACTTTATGTCATCTCGTAGTAAGGTTCTATCCATCTATAAGACTTTTGCCACCATGGTCTATACACGGTTTGACTCTCCTATTCATGTTTTTCATGCTGATTCCAATGGAGAGTACTTGTTGGAAGTTCTTCATGGTTTTCTTGCTAAGCAGGGCACTCTCTCTCTCAATTTTCTTATCTTGGTGCTCATGCCTAGAATGGTGTGGCTGAATGAAAGTGTCGTCATCTTCTTGAGATAGCTTGTGCTCTCATGCTTGCTTCTGTTGTTCCACCACACTTCTGGGCTGAGACTGTTTCTACTGCCATTTTTCTAGTCAATATTCAACCCTCTTATGCTCTTCATGGTGGGATAACAGTTGTGCGTCTCCATGGCAAGACTTCTGATTATTCCAGTCTTCACCTCTTTGGGTGTGTGCGTGCTATATTCTTCTTGCACCCCATGAGAGCACTAAGCTAACCGCTTAATCTGTGGGTGCTTTTTTTTGGAATGTTATTTTTGATGACTCTCATCCTTTCTATCCTCGTACTCCTTCCTCCACTTCAGCATCTCTTGTCAAGCTACATTCTTTCCTGACTTTTCCTTCCACCCCTATCGTCACCACTCCACCACAGCACTTGGTCTCTCTGGTGCCTCCTTCCCAGTTGATACTTTCTTCACCACTAGCACCCTCTCCAGAGGCTACTCCTGACTTTGTTCCTTCTTATCCTCTCTACTATACTTATTGTCCGCGAGTTGAGGATTCTTCTAATGTACCCTCTCCTTCTGATCTCGGTCCTCTTTGCTACTTTGTCCCACGGATTGTGGTTGTTCTGCTCCTGAGGGCTTCTATCTGTCCCAAGAAAAGTATATTGAGAATCTTCCTGATCGTGCCTCTCTTACTGATCAACGCACAGCTAAGACTACTGTGGAGCTTAATGTTCATCTTTGTCCCACTAATGGTGAGCCTTTTACTGATCTTACTCGCTATCGTCATCTTGTTGGGAGTTTTGTTTATCTTGGTGTCACTCATCCTAACATTTTGTACCCTGTGTATATCTTAAGTCAGTTTGTTTCTGCTCTCACTCAGCTCCACTATAGCCATCTTCTTCGTGTTTTGTGATACCTTCGGGAACTATCTCTCGTCATCTCTTTTTCCCTTACTCCAGTTCTTTACAGCTCTAGGCATATTTTGATGCCACCTGGGCTAGTGATCTCTCTGATCGTGGATGTCTTTTTGCTTATTGTGTTTTTCATGGTGGTTCTCTCTTCACTTGGAAGACTAAGAAGCATGCAACAGTATCTCGTTTGAGTGTTGGGGCTGATTGCGAGCTATTGCTTTGTTGACTACAAAGGTTACTTGGCTGCGATTGTTACTTGAGGATTTTGATATTTCTGTTTCTACACTGACTCCTCTTTTGTCTTATAGTATAGGTGCTATTAGCATTGCTAAATGTCAAACCCAGATTTTACAATCTGGATTCCTCTGTGATTCCACCGCACTATTCCCTGGATCAATAGATAGTGCTCACAGTTTACAGTTCTGAATATCAAAGTACAAACCATGCGAAAGCGTAAAATATAATAGTAGACTTACTCATGGGCCGATTAGGCCAAAATCATTATAATTGTAGCAGCGGAAGAACGAAGCACGCAAGTGGGACCTTCAGGACATGCCCACAGGCAGCCAACTAGAGGTTCGCGACCTAGCCCTTGACGTCTTCATCTTCTTTGCCATCATGATCAATAGTGTTGCTGAGGCATAGTGATCTGATTCCTAATTCTGGATTTGTTGTGAGAGCAAGTGTGAGCATAAACCACCGTGCTCCGCAAGCCAATACACAGAATGCAAATAAATAGCATGCATGGCTTATCAAAGGAGAGGCTCGGGTTATTTTATTTGCCATAAATTGCTTTTAGTAACATTATTTTTATTATTTAATCATGATATTATTATTGCTGCCTAAAACTCCGAACAACAATTGTCATAATTGTCTTAATACATCGAAGATACACTTTCTTTAATGACTGCTGTCTAAGACACCAAACAGCGAGTGTAATCATTTATTTAATCCACCGATCAAACAATTTCCATCACATTGTCTAAGCATTCTATTAATCACATCGGGGTTACTAACTCCTATATGAATCCAAATGTTTCCACCAATTCATGGATCCAATCTCAGGTTCACTATTTACCAAATTGTTTATTCTAAATCCACCAACATCTTGTGTATTCTATATTCCTAACAATCCAATCTTGTGGTTGCTAATCATCAACTCTTCATTTCTAATTTCTAATGATTATCTAACGTATCTGCTTTTAAATCCACTGAAATCATTTGTATCGGGACTTCCTAACAATTCCATCCTTTTGTTATTGATCTGAAACCATAATTTGCTCTTCCAATAATCAATCTTATTTTCCATTATCTGTCTCTAACTAATTCACTAGTATATATCCACCAAGAATATCAACGATCAAGTCTACGACTCACTAGTATACATCCACCAAGAATATCACTGATCAAGATTATAATTCAATAATTGTTATCGTTCCTCCAATATTCCCAGAAATTCAATTCATCTGTCTAGCATTTGATCCAATCCTATTAATCCCATTATTGCCAACATCTTCCAAGAATTTATATTAGTTATCAGTATTGTGATCCAGCAATTACCTTTGCACTCCCTAATTCTCCAGAAATCATTTAATCCTCTATCTAGCCTATATATTCATTTAGGCTCCACCAAATTATTTCTCCCAGAATCCACACTATCGTTTTTCCCTTTTAAGATTGACATGAATCCACCATCTTTATGCGCTTACCACAAACAGCCATCTGCTTTTCTTACGACTCTATTTATTCTTCCTGACATTTTATTTTGTGAGGAGTATTATCATTATTTTTTTTAAATATAATACATAGAAATTCCCTGAGACCTAACAGTTTTGAACAAAAACATAATATGTAAGAGAATGCACTGATAATAGCGATCCAAATTCCATCCACCATTATATGGCATCTGCACCATATGTTAACCTTTCAGCATTATAACCGCTTACATTTGGAAATATTCTGAGGACCAGCTATCATTGTTACTTATCCTTTGCATTAGCATCTTTTAGTTAAACTTCTATTTACATAGGACCGAGCTGCTATACCCAAATTTTATTCCACTAAATTCATTGTTAAGATTTATTTATCGGTGACGTGTTAATGGTGAGGATTTTATTAGGGCCCTCTAATTTAAATGTTTATGGTCACATCCTATCGTTTAATTAATTTTATGAAGAGGGCTAATTCAATTAAACCTACCATGGAGATTTATTTTAATGGCAGCATGTTAAACGTTATGGCATATGTTATGGTCTAGGGTAATCTTTTTAATTTAAAACCTTGCTTTCATAGTTATCAATTTTACTCCCCTTAAATTTAACTTGGACGTATATTTATATTTACATATATTTAAATTAGGATCCTTATTAAATTTGGATATTGAATAAAATCGCATTTTATCAATGCCTTTAATTGATAATTAGGCCTCAATAAATATTCAAGCTATGGTAATTGCTCATAAAACAAATAACTAGATATTAAATCTTAGTTAAACTTATTTAATATCCTAATTAAATTTATTAACTTCTCTAAATTGTTCTCCAATTTCCCTGATTTTTCTTGCATGAATTGGATTAATAAAAATCAAAAATAGAAAGAATAAGAAAATGGGGCGGCTGCTAGAATCGAACTCGGGATTTGGGGGAAGGAGCTTAAGGCATGCGCTCGGCTGGCCAAGTGGGCCTTCGGTGTTTCGTGACAAACTGGGGGTAATACTTGAAGAGGCGAGCGATAACAGGGGAGCCAACCGGCCGAAACAGAGGAGGGGGCGGTGCGAGGTAGGCAGCGGTGTCGCTGGCGAGGGGCGGCCGGGGAGGCTAAGGGGACCACTAAAATAGATTAAGAGAGAGGTGGGGAAGCTTTGGGAGGTGGCGTGGCGGTTGGAGCGGCGCCAACGAGTGGGCGGCAGCGGCGTGCGGCGGCCGGCCACGGGTAGTCATGGCGCGACGGCGGCGTGGTGGAGGGAGGGAGAATTTGGCCGGCGCATGAGCAGTAGGGAGTCGCGAGGAACTCACCCCGGGGGTTGACGGCGCCGGAGGAGTGCCGGGGTGGGCCGGCGGCGGGGACCAGGGACGGCGCGGGCACGTGCACGGCGCCAACGAGCTGGAGCGGACCACGGTCCCAATCGGCGGTGGGGGCGGGTTCTTGACGCCACGGGGATGCTCCACTGTGGCGGAATTGGCCGGAGATTCACTGGTTAGCCAGAATCGCTCACGGGCACGACGGTGGCTACTGTTGGGGAAAGTTGGCCGTGCAGCAAGCTCGGGGTAATTGGATGCAATCCGTCACGGTGGGAGGACGAGGGAAGCGTGAGGAGGACGATGGCGAGCTTCAGCGGCCTTTATAGGTGACGGGCGAAGCCGGCAACGGGCAACCGTGCTGTCTTATCGATGTCGGGCGGCGGTGACAGAGCAAATCCCGCCTGCAGCAAGATACGGGGCAGCTCGTGCGGCGCATGGCAGGGAGGCAGCGACAGGGCAGCAGGATTCGGGCGATCCAGGCGTGGCTCACGGTGGCCGTGTCGGCTGGCTTTTGCCGAAGCAGAGAGGAGGAGGGGGACCTGGGTGCGCACGGGGAAAGGAGAGGAGGGAGGTCGGCAGGGAGCAGGGCCCGTAGGCAGTGAGAGGGAGAGAAAAGAGATAGGAGGGAGAGAGAAAAAAGGAATGGGCCCACTTGGATGTGAGAGATAGAAATAAAAGGATGAGAAAATGAGAGGCTCAAGCATTACTTTAAAATTTGGATTTTTAATTTAAGTTTCTATCTCATATTTGAGGTTATTTATTTAAATTCTTGCATGCCATTTGAAATTTTCAGCTTTTATTTTCCTATTGCTATGCTTATCATAATATAATATTAGTATATTGCATATTTTGTTTATATATATATGGTCTTATTTATATATACATATTCCAAAATGGGGTCTTATATTTAATTCAAGTCTTTCCCTCCTTTTATGGATCGTCTTTTCATATTCGAATTTTAAATTTTAATTCTCTATTATCTATACATGCTTGTATCTTTCGTGAACTTTTTAACTTTTTGGAACCTCAACCAAATCTCAGAAAAATGCCATAAACTCCAAATTCAAATCGAACATATTGCAAAAACAATTCAAAAGCTTCACATTTTACAAATTTAATTTTTCAGGATGTTACACTAAAGATCCGGTGAAGCATGAGCTTACAAAGCATATTGGTATTTGTTGTGGTTACAGACCAAACAGAGAGAGATGTGGTAGTGGGGAGTTGGAGAATGATGGTCCTTGGGTCCTCTCCCATAGCCCATGTCTTATATATACAGGTACCCATGTGGGAAGTGTTTTTACAGTTGTACCCTTACATCAGTATATCCCTATCAGGGGTATTTAAGTCGTTATACATGTCCTACTCTGGGTCTTACAACCTTCTAACAGACCTGCTGGGCTTAGGTGGGGGCCACCCCTACAACAGGAGCCTCTCATGGTGAAGGGCTTCACAGGCCGAAGCCATGTTGTCAGTCCTTTGGCCCCCTCCGTCCCCGCGGCCTGTGAGCTTGAGCTTGATCGGACCTGTGGAGCCTTATTGTGCAGCGGAGCATGCGGCCTGATGCCGAAGTCGCAGTCAATGTTGGGACTGGAGCCTGTCACTATTGGCGTCGAAGGCGTAGACGGAGTCAACGTCGGATCAAGGTCAGGCCTCGCCTAGCCATAGACGCGAGCGCTCCGTCCCTTATCCTCCGAAAGGGTGACAGCGGAGCTGGCGTCCAGTCGAAGCAGACGCGCGCGCGCTCCATCCCCTACCCTTCGAAGGGGTGGCAGCGGAGCTGGCGCCTAGTCGAAGTAGACGCGCGCGCGCACCGTTTCCTACCCTTCAAACGGGTGACAGCGGAGCTGGCGCCTAGTCAGAGTAGATGCGCGCGCACTCCGTCCCCTACCCTTCGAACGGGTGGCAGCGGAGCTGGCGCCTAGTCGCAGTAGACACGCGCGCGCTCCGTCCCCTACCCTTCGAACGGGTGGCAGCGGAGCTGGCGCCTAGTCGAAGTAGACGCGCGCGCGCTCCGTCCCCTACCCTTCGAACGGGTGGCAGCGGAGCTGGCGCCTAGTCGAAGTAGACGTTCGCGTCCATTCTATACGCCGTAAGGTGCGCAGGGAAAACATCCGCGTCTTATTTATACTCCGGGGAGTACGCACAGGAACGACGCCTGTGTGTGTGCGGGATTCACGTCTTATAAGTGCACACGAGGGTGTCCCCCCACTGCGTCTTATTTAGAGTCCAAAGACTGGCGCGTGCGGAGGCGGACCTCGACGCTACGTCTTAATTTAAAGTCCGTAGACTGGTGCGTGCGGAGGCGGACCTCGACGCTACGACTTAATTTAGAGTCCGTAGACTGGTGCGTGCGGAGGCGGACCTCGACGCTACGACTTAATTTAGAGTCCGTAGACTGGTGCGTGCGGAGGCGGACCTCGACGCTACGACTTAATTTAGAGTCCGTAGACTGGTGCACGCGGGAGATTCTGTGCACATTGTGGCCAGAACAAATGATGCTTTTTGCGAATAATGAGTTTTATTGAACTCCCGTTTGCACGGGCGAGCATCTTACAATGAAGGGCTGATGCCGCCACGATTTTCATCCTGCTTCTAGGCGTAATATCGCCGTAATTTGTGCACATTCCATGTGTGGCGGAGAGTCTGTCCCTCGAGCGTGGTGAGTCGGTAAGCTCCCTTCTGCAAGGCTTCCACCACGATGTATGGACCTTCCCATTTGGACTCCAGCTTGCCAACGGTCTCCGCATGGAGCGCCGTTCTGAGGACGAGATCCCCAGGCTTGAACCGCCGTGGGTATATGGAACAGTCTCAAGTGCGCACCATCTGCCGCGCGTACTTTTGGACGTGTTGGGCTGCACTCGCCCGCGCCCCGTCGAGGAGGTCCAAGGACACGCGGCGCTCCTCGTCGGATGCTTGGACGAGGACCCTCCGTGAGCCCGCCTTGATTTCCTCAGGCGTCACTGCCTCATCGCCAAAAAGGAGCTTGAAAGGCGTAAACCCTGTCGGGCGCGTTACCGTTGTGCGAAGGGACCAGAGGACGCTATGAAGCTCACTCGGCCACTTGCCCTTCGGCAACCCGACTAGGCGCTTCTTGATGGCGATGGATATGGCGCCGTTCGCTCGCTCGACCGCTCCGTTGGACTGGGGGTGCCCAATCGAGGCGAATCGAAGTATGATGCCCATGCTGTCACAGAACTCTTTGAAGGGGGCGGCGTCGAACTGCAGACCGTTATCAACGGTGAGCTCCCTGGGCACGCCAAAACGACATATGATGTTCTGCCAGAGGAAGCGCTGCATGGCCGCCGAGGTTATTTTGGCCAGGGCTACCGCCTCCGGCCATCTGGAAAAATACTCCAGCGTGGCTACCACAAATCGTAGGTCCCTTGGGGCTCGGGGAAGTGGTCCTACTATGTTGACGCCCCAGCGCGCCAGCGGCCACACCGGGGGAATGGGGTTGAGGCTCATCGGGGGCCTGCGGATGATACGCCCCATCCACTGGCACCCCTGACACCGACGCACGAGGTCCTGGGCGTCGGTGATGGCGGTCGACCAGTAAAAGCCTTGCCTGAATGCCTTGCCGACCAACGACCTCGGCGCCAGGTGAGACCCACACACCCCCGCATGGATCTTCGCAAGGAGGTTCTTCCCCTCCTCGTCCGAGAGGCAGCGCAGGAGCGGCGCGCAGACCCCCTTTTTGTAGAGTATCCCTTCAAGCACCTGGAAGGATCTGGCGCGGTGTTGCAGACGTCGGAGCTCGGCGGGGTCGTCCGGCTCGGCGATGCCCTGCAGGAAGTTGAAGATGCGCTCTCGCCAATCGCCCTGCTGGGCAATTTGATGAACGAGGGCCGCGTCTCGGTTGTCCTGCGCGATGGCCGCTTGTGGTAACACTTCGTAGAATGCCCCGTCAGGAGGTGGCAGCTGCTGGCTAGCCGCCTTCGCGAGGGCATCGGCCTGCTCATTTTCCGCGCGAGGGATGGCCTTGACCGTGATGCCCAAGAAATGCCTTTCCCTCGCTCTTACGGCCGCGAGGTACTTGGCTAGCTCGGCATCCTTGGCCTGATATGACTTGTCTACCTGGCCTGTTACTAGACACGAGTCCGTGCGGACGAGCACTCTCCGCGCACCAATTGCCTTGAGCTTTGTCAGGCTGAAGAGCAGCGCCTCATACTCAGCTGTGTTGTTGGTGGCTGGAAAGGCGAGGCGCGCTGAGTATAGTAGGCGCTATCCCTCAGGCGTGACGATCACTGCACCTACGCCCGCGCCCGCGACACCGTAGGCTCCATCGATAGTAAGCATCCAGACCGGGTCATCGTGCTTCTGGACGGGCTGAGCCGGCGGGGTCCATTCTGTGAGAAAGTCGGCGAGAACTTGAGACTTGATTGCCGTCCGCGAGGCGTATGTCAGGGAGAATGGGGTGAGCTCAGCAGCCCACTTGCCGATACGCCCTGTGGATTCCTTATTGTGCAACATCTCCGCCAAGGGAAATGAGGAAGGCATCGTAATCGGGTGGGCCAAAAAATAATGTCGGAGCTTCCTGGAGGCCATGATCAGCGCGTAAGCGAGCTTTTCAAGCTCCGTATACCTCGTCTTGGTGCCTTGGAGGGCTTCGGAGACAAAGTACACAGGTCGCTGTACGACGCCTTCTTCCAAGACGAGAACGGCACTGACCGCTATAGCTGATGCGGCCAGGTAGAGCAAGAGGGGAGCCTCTGGCGCTGGGGCGACCAGAGTGGGGAGGCTCGCCAGGTGTTTCTTGAGCTCGTTGAAGGCGTCCGCACAATCACTGTTCCAACGGAATCCATCGCATCCGTGGAGTGTCTTAAAGAATGGCAGGCCCCGCTCCGTCGCCCGAGATAGGAAACGGTTGAGGGCTGCCATGCGGCCCGCCAGCCTCTGGACCTCCCGTGTCGTCTTCGGCGGCTCCATACCCAAGATGGCCTCGACCTTATCAGGATTCGCTTGGATGCCTCGTCCGGATACGAGGAAGCCCAGGAGTTTGCCCGCCTGCACGCCGAAGACGCATTTGTCGGGGTTGAGCTTGATACCTGCCTTCCTGAGGTTGTCGAAGGTCTCCTGGAGGTCCCGGCCGTGCAAGGCGAGCTGTCGGGTTTTGACTACCACGCCGTCAACGTAGGCTTCCACGTTCCTCCCAAGCTGGGCAGCCAGGGCAAGCGCGACGAGGCGAGTAAAGGTAGCACCTGCATTCTTCAAATCGAATGGCATCCTGACAAAGCAGAAAGTCCCAATCGGCGTAATGAAGCTAGTCTTGTCCTCGTCATCTTCGGCCATGTATACCTGATGGTATCTAGAGTAGGCATCCAAGAAGCTCATTAGCTCGCACCCGGCGGTAGCGTCAACCAGCTGATCGATGCGCGGCAAGGGGTAATTGTCTTTTGGGCACGCCTTGTTAAGTGCCGTAAAGTCGATGCACATACGCCAGGCCCCGCTGGCTTTTCTGACCAACACTGGGTTGGCGAGCCACTCTGGGTGGTGGACCTCGCGAATGACCCCGGCCCGGAGAAGCTTCGTCACCTCTACCTTGGCCGCCTGTTGCCGATCCATGGACATACGGCGGAGCTTTTGTTTGATCGGCTTGGCGTCGGGGCGGATCGCCAGGCGATGCTCGATTATTGCGCGGTCTACACCCTTGATATCCTCCGGCGACCACGCAAAAACGTCGGCGTTGTTCTGAAGCACTCAGACTAAGTCTCGTTCGACCTCCGGAGGGAGCCCCTCGCCAATGGACACAAACTTCCCCTCCGCCTGGAGCGGCACCTTTTTGACCCCGCCTTCGGGCCGTGGCTTAGGTGTCCATCCCAGGGCGGAGGGCGCGTCGCGGTCGTGTCCGCGAGGGCGTGCACCAGTCGAGGCGGATCCCGGATGCTGACCTCGGTGCGCCTGGCGAGGTCCTGGTCGCCGAAGACGGTGATAACACCCTCCGGGCCCAGGAGCTTCATACATAAGAAGGCGTGGTGTGGGACCGCCCCGAAGGAGTTGATGGCGGGCCGTCCCAATATGACGTTGTAGGGGTGTGGGATGTCTACGACGTCGAAGACGATATGCTTGCTTCGGATGTTCCCCTCCTAGCGGAGTGTAACTGGGAGGGACACACTCCCCAGGGCCTCCAGCGGTTGACCTCCAAAGCCTTGAAGCGGAGCTCCTGGCTGCCCTAGACGATTTTGAGGGATCCCCATACGATCGAGGGCCCCTGCGAACAGAATGTTCGCGGAGCTTCCCCCGTCAACGAGGATGCGCTTGACGTCGCAGCCTGCGATGTGGGCCCGTATAACCAAGGGATCTTGGTGGGGGAACTCCACGCCCCGGGCATCATCCGAGGTGAAGGTGATGTCGCAGGACGACATCCACGGTTGCGGCTGCTCCAAGGGAGCCCCTGATATGGAACCTCCGGTGATGACGCTGATGGTGCGGTGCCGCGCGCCTTCCCCGTCGGAGACTCGCGGGGGGCTATCCCTTAGATGCCGTACGCGGGCTTCGGCAGGAGGCCGACAGGGTGAGGCCCGAGATTCGACGGTGACCCATCGCAGCTTCATGACCACGATGCACGCGTTCGTGTAGTGATCGCCGTAACCATGCACCTCACACCACTTGCCGCAATCTAGAATTTCTTGTTCCGCGCGGGGTCGCTCGTGGTGGCCCAGTCCGGCTTCTCATCCCCGGCTCCCTCCCCGCGAGATGGGAGCAGGTCCTTGGAGGACGTTCTCGGCGCCAGGGACGTTGCGGGCTTTTTGTGGCCTGCGCTGGTGACGCCGGGGCCTGCGACTGCTTCTTGAAAAGCCTTCGTGTTCCCCAGTGACGTTACCTCCAGGAACGTCTTCCGGGGGCTCCTTGCTGCGGCCCTGCTTTGGGGAATCGTCACTCGCCCGCCCCTCGCACAGTGAACAGTTCGCTTGAACAAGGCCGAGGGTGGCAGCGTCGCGTCTCCGCGCATCTTCCTCTGCCCATGCGTACTCCTCCATTTTGTCGAAGAGCTTGGCGACTGTTTTGATAGGCTTCCGCGCATTGTATTCGGCCATGGGGCCCGGTTAAAGGCCCTGTATGGCCGCGTTAATGACGGTTGTCTCATTAACGTCCTTGACCTGGCAGCGCACCCTCGCGAAGCGTTTGGAATAGTCCCGGAGCTTCTCCGAAGGTTCCTGCTTTACTGCGAAGAGCTGGTCTGCATCGAACCGCTCAACGTAACTCCCTTGAAAGTTGTTGTAAAGGCGGTCGCGGATCTGCTCCCACGCACAGATGGAGTTTTGCTTTATGGTGAAAAACCAAGAAAGCGCCACTCCTTGAAGCGCGAGGGGGAGTCCCTTCGCCTTCGTGGTATCGTCTCCTCCAGCAGCTTCGATCGCGGTTTCGTACAAGCGCACGAACTCCCGGGGGTCCGTGTCGCCTCCGTACGGTTCGATAACGCTGGGGAACTTGAAGCCTTCGGGCCATGCCGCCTGCAGCAGACCCGCTGAGAGCGGGGACCCTGGATCGACACGTCGCAGAGGCACGCGGCTGGACGTGGGGGCGTCGCGGCTGTCTGCCTTTTCCGACGTGGGCTCTGGCGCGACCACCGGCGCGGGCTGCTGGCTCCGAGCCTCTTGCAGATCTCGGACAACCCCGCGGAGATCCCCTAGCTCCCGCTGGAAAGCATTGATGGCCGCCAGCAAGGCACTTTCCACTGCGGGTGCGGTCGTCTTCGCAGCGGTGGCGGGGCCGATCGTCGTGGGGTCGGTCGTCGTAGCGGCGGTGGCGGGGTCAGTCGTCGTTGTGGCGGTGGCGGAGTCGGTTGTCGTGGCGCGAGCGCTGACGTCCACGACCGCCGCGCCCACGTCGTCACCCGCGTCCGCGACAGCCGACGCCTAAGCCCTAGTACCGACACGACGCCCCGCTCCGGCCGCCTTCTTCCCTATCACTGCCGTCGACAAGGCCTTTTTTGGTGCCATCCTTCTTCGGATTTTAGGCTTGCTCCTGTCCTCCCCACGGACGGCGCCAACTGTTGTGGTTACAGACCAAACAGAGAGAGATGTGGTAGTGGGGAGTTGGAGAATGATGGTCCTTGGATCCTCTCCCATAGCCCAAGTCTTATATATATAGGTACCCATGTGGGAAGTGTTTTTACAGTTGTACCCTTACATCAATATATCCCTATCAGGGGTATTTAAGTCGTTATACATGTCCTACTCTGGGTCTTACAACCTTCTAACAGGCCTGCTGGGCTTAGGTGGGGGCCACCCCTACAACAGTATTGATGCTTCATACATGTGGACACGGGTGTAGGACTAGGTTGTTGCTCTTCAGTATGTGCCTTTAGAGTTTTAGTTGGCAGACTTCTTCATGAAAGCACAGACCAGAGTCCAGCACAACTTCTATCTCTCCAAACTTCATGTTGTTGATGTACCATAAGTTTGAGGGGGTGTTAGATGTGTATTATACCTGTGTATTTTTTTGTTGTATAAGGGGTTATCTGCATATATGCTATACCTGTATGTGTATATATATTGGCCCATTGGCCTCATGGTGAATACAAGCGCTATTCATAACAACTTTGTCGTCATTACTCAATTTAAATTATTGCCAAATTTTGATAATCATTTGCGAAAATGATACTAATTACACAGTTAAATATTATGTCGACCCATGATTACTAATTAGGTTCAGTTCTAAAAACGCGGGGCATTACACCCAGACAGCCAAAATAATAATCTCCATGTAGAAAGGCTGGTAAAGGCTGATCAAAGATTGATTCATGGATTGACAGGTTTGGAGTTCTTAATGGACAAACGTAATCCCAATAGTTCTGAACAAATGTGCAACTCCAATATGATGATGCAAAGTTTCTTCTACCTTTTGAGAGCAAACGGCATAGGTGTAGTCTTCAAGATGAAAGTTTTTCCTTCGCAGTAAGTTCCTTGTGTTAAGCCGATCTTTTATCAATAATGAGAAGAATGTTTTGTGTCTGAGTTGACAGGATCTCTTCCATAATCACGACATATTGAGGGATTTGAGTATGGCCCATAAGAACCTTGTAAGCCTTTACTGATAAGTATTGCCTATTATTCCAGATATATTCCCAGACATCATACTCTAAGGAAACTCCATAGTCCTGCAACAATTCTTTTCTCTCTTGATATTGAGCACAAAAGCTTGTTCTCACAAAGGCAGTTGAAATAAGTCATGAAAATTTTCTGTTTGCACAATTGTTGCCACTATGCTCTTGCCAAAATTTACAAATGAGAACAATTCAGGCTTTTAGATGCAAAGGAGGTTTCCATTCCGTACGTTTTTCTAAAAGAAAACTGTATTTCCCTTGTCTATCTTGCATGATGACATTCTTTTGTAAAGATCCAGTAATTTGACATTATCCCTCCACCAAAAAGATCCATCAGTTATGCTCTGGCGGATGATTATCATTTGTAATAAATTTCCCAAACTAGCTTGACCCATGGTAAATTTGCATAATTTAAATTTTTGTGAAGATTCTTAAGGAGAACATTGTGTTCAATAGCCAAGTTTAGCACCCCCCAAACAACCTTGGTCTTTTGTTTTGCATAGCTTTTTCCAAGCGACTAAAGCTTGCCCAAGATTTTCAGCATCTGTACCCTTCCAAAAGTAATGTCATCTGTATACAATAGGTTCTATGACTCCCACTGGCAACTTAGACTACACGTATAAAATGTTGGCAACTGAGAGAAAACAGAATTTACCATCTTCAAAAGAACACCATAAGATAAGAAAGAAGGACAACTTGCTAACCTTACTTCAACTGTCTACGCTAGTGGAAAAATGTCTTCAACTCTTGGCTTTGTGAGACCCAAATGCAGGCCTAGATAAGTGAATGGAATGATCCTTTTTGGCAACTCATTGTTCGAGTTAGAACCTCCATTTTCTCATCTGACACATTGATTGGCACCATGAATGATTTTTGATAGTTTTCTTATTTCAATGAATCTATACTGTAGGATCAGGTTTGGCGAGTCAGAGAGGGGAGAGTGAATGACTTCTTAAAATCTTCCCCTCGTATTAGCAACACAATACAGCAAAAAAACTCAAGCCTACAAGTTTTACCAAAACTAAGAGCCAAAGATCACAAGACACCCGAGACAACAGTTTCATTGGTCTAATAATAGCTCACCGAACAGGGACAAAAATCAACACGGCACACTATTAAAAAAATGGCTAACTCTTAAATCACTAATCCAAACAGGATGAAACCTGGTATAAATCCTCCCTAGGATGTCATGAACCTATTCAAAATACAGATCATGAAGATCATTGCCAAACAAGAAAAGTTACACCAAAATTGAGGAAAAGAGAGAAATCTCAATCTGCTATTGCTCGTGAGTCCTTGATGACCTAGATAACCTTGGATGGGTTCTCATTATCATAACAAGCTAGAGCATAGCATGAAGTCAAGCCAAAACACCCTTAAGATCAAAACCTCAAAATCACCCCTCTTGAGCAAAATCGGGCAATCTCAAGAACTTTCTATAGAAAGTGCTTAGATAGATGGGATCTGATCTCCAAGAAATATCTTCACCTCTTACACATTCTTGGCACCAAGAGAGATCAAGAGGAGATGAAATCCAAACAAGAAAACAAAACAAATCAAAAGCACAAGAAGAAATCAATGACACAACTCACTGGAACGAAATTTGGATGTTCATTTCACTTTGAGTAGAATGTTTTACATGCACTCTATCATAGTTGATACAGCTCTAACCCTAGAGCACACACACAAAAACTTCCAACACTGGAAAACCCTAACCTCTCTCTACTAGCATGTCTACAACGCTCTTCTCTCAACACACACAAGGACTTATCTAGGCTCCTCACCTCACATCTAACCCTAATAACTAGCACACCCTTAGTGGATACAACCACTTATAATTGAAGAAACTCGTCATCCCATAGACAAATGAGTTTTACACACATACACATTTACGCACTTTTCAAAGTGTAACTTCCACATGGCTTCCATAGCCTAATAAGACGCTTCATCCTCTAAGACATGACCTAAACGACTTAGGCCACCGTCGTGGTTTCACAAACTACCTCTCCATCTAGTATTGGATAATTTTCTTAATTGCCACCCACTGGCCTTCATAGTGCTTCTCCTTGAAGTGACTTGTCACCAAGGTCGTATGCATGCTCCAAGGACTGTCACCACTTGAAACACCCAAATCCAAGGGCATACCACATATATGCACTTGCCTCATCATGATCCTTATCATTCTCACATGCTTCTCTGCTTAAGATGATGCTCTACTGGGACTTACGCAACCCACCATAACCTCAGGGCATCTCCCCTAGCCTTAGTCTTGCCGTTGACGGGAACAATCATCAGGCACCCTGAACATCAAAGAACAAGCAATTGTCCCAGCACAAGTAATATATGTACTTAACTCTCATCAACATAATCAATGCAAACATACATCGCTTGATACTCACGCCAAGATTCCCACAATCCATCAACTCCCACCATGACTAACACTTGCATAGACTCACGCCATCAAGAACACAACTGGAACCAACTAGACTCACTTAATTTCCCAAAGGCCAGTTTGACCACCAACCAATGGCCAGTCAGACCACTCTAGTCAATCTCGGTCAAACCCCAGTAATAGGGGATCAGTCTGACCGCAACAACCATGCTGGTCAGACTGCTCAACACCCCTCCAGTCGGACACCATAACACAACTGGTCACTCTTCTCTAAAAAACTCCACGCAACACAACGATTATCTCTTTGGAATACACATACCACCAAGTAGAAATTGGTCACGATCCATGGTCCACGGCCGGTTAGACCGCTCACACCTTATAGCAAAAGCTAGAGAGCAATGACACAAAATCAAAATCAAACTCAAACTTCAACAACAAAGCACAAGCAATGTCAAATACTCAATGCAAAACCTGGGGTGATATCCATATGGTCTCACACATACTGATTGGCATGACCCAAATCCAACAAAACCATTGAAATCTATTAGCCAATAGCTTGGTAGAAGTTTTAATGTGTTATTAAGCAAAGATATAGACATGTAATCATTTGTGTTGAAGGGCTGCCTCTTTTGGGCACCAATATGATGAATAATCCATTGATTCCCTTCAAATTTAGAGTCCCCTAGTAAAAATCATCACAATGAGCATAGAAATCTTGCTTAATGATATGCCAACATTTTTTCAAGGAGTCCCTAGTGAACCCATCTGGCCTAGGGTATTTATATGTAGGGAGCTGGTTAATAATTTCATCAATCTCCTCATGAGTGAATGGCTCCTCTAGCCAACTCAAGTCATCATGTCTTTGAATTAATTTTTGCAAATTGAAATGCATAACATGATTTTTTGTAGTACCAGACCTCTCTTTGTAGGCTCCTTAAAAGAGCAACTTTACCTAGATGATCTAAAATGCCTTGACCATGATTATTCTCTAGAACAACAATGTGATTTCTTTTGTATCCGGCAGTTGCAGTAGCATGGAAGAATTTGATATTCTCATCACCAAACTTTACCCCTTGGATACTACCTCTTTGTTCCAATAGATTCTTTGATTTTTGAGCATTTGATTGGAATGTGCTTTCAAGATTTCTCTAGCATTTTGTTCCATTGTGGAAAGGGGTCGACTTTCTTCAAGTGCATCCAAGAAAAATATGACTTCATTAGTGTTAGCAATGGCCAATGTTAAATCGAAGATTTGCTTGGACTAGAATTTCATAGTCCTCCTTATAAATTGGAATTACTATTTTTTTTTGTTTTCCACTATCACCGCCACTAGCTGACTCCAAGCATGTTCTATGATTTTCAAGAAATCTCTATGCTCCAACCAAAAGTTTTCAAATCTAAAAATTTGTGACTTGGGCATTACTATACCAATTTGAATTACACATGGCACATGATCTAAAGTGTTTTTTTGCCTAGGCATTGCTAGAGTATTTGGATATGTTCAACTGTTTGAGGTAAAAACCAACAAGCTTCTCTAGAAGGGGACCTCTTGTATATTACTCCAAGTGAATACTCTGCCTTTCAAGGGTAATTCAACCAGATTTAGTTTGATGATTGCTTCATTGAACAAAACATGTCATTATCATCACCTCCCGGGTTATTTTGATTTGAAAGTGAATGAATGTAGTTGAAGTATCCAATTATCAACCAGTCCAATTACATGAAAGTGCACAGTTCATGGACTTAAGTGTTATATTTTGCAATCTAAAAAAGGTGTTATATTTCACAATGTGTGATAGTGTGAGGTGTGAAAATACATAATCAGTTCTGAAGATTGTAGACATTTAGTTATTGTGCACATATTCAGTTACTATTCATGGCTGTGTTGTTGTCGATAATACCGTGGTTTAGTTTCTATCTGCAGGACTGATCTGCTACCACTGTTGCTGATATGTTGCTGCTATAGAATATACTATTCATTGTCTGGCATGATTTAGTTAGCCGGATTGTTTTGATTGTAACAATTCTTGTAATCTCATGTGTATGGAGATATAGAGTATATAAACCAAGGAGACCCTTGAGGCTCCATTACGCCAAAGCATTGCATCTTTTAACTTGGTATCAAAGCCTCATCCATGGAAATCACCATGACCTTGCTTGTGGGCATCAGCTCTAGCACCACCAGCCTGGTCTCCTCACCAAGTGATAGTTTATCAATTCCAGCCTTCGACCACATTGTTAGCATCAAACTAACCCGTGAGAACTTCCTTCTCTAGAAAGCATAGGTTGAACCTTTCATGTGTGACCAAAACCTTTATGGCTATGCCAATGGAAATGCTACTGTGCCACTGGTGATGCTGACTGAAGGAACTGACACAACCATACATCTGATACCACACCCAGCCTATCTTCATTGGTATTGGCAAGACAAGATTATGCTGAGCATTCTTTTGTTGTCAATGATAGAGGATATACTTGGACAAGTTGCTCACTCACCACCTCCACCGATGTCTGGGGGCGCTAATGACCATGTTCTCCTCCCGAAACAGAGCAAGGGTGATGCAAGTGTGGTTCCAGTTGTCGAATCTAAAGAAGAAGGACATGTTAGTGTCTGATTATTTCCACAAGATGAAGGGCCATGCCGACCTTGCTTTAATTGGAAAGCCTCTCTCTAATGAAGAGGTGATTGGGTACATCCTAGCGGGGATAGGATCACATTATAACTCCTTGTCACATCGATTACAACAAAAAATGACCCAATGAGTCTTAATGATTCAGCTTGACGAACCAACTTCAAATGTGCATAACTTTCACATACGGAGTCCGTTTGAGGTCCACGAGTACTCGATGGAAAGCTTTTCTCGTCCTCTTTCCAATGGATCTGGCTCCATCTCCAAATTCTTTCTGTGCTTTCTGCAATCACACAAAGAAGGTGCTATATCACCTATTTGGGTCAAATTGGGCCTTGTAATGTTTGGGCCCAAAGGGGAGGTGCTCCCCCCACCTAGGCCCATACTGTTCACAGGGTACTATTCATGTGAACAGTACCATAAATAGTACCACCCCCTTTTTCCTTAGTTTTGTGCGGCTTCCCCACCCCTATTTAAGGGGGCTGCACCCTTATAGTTTTCTTGGATTTCGTTTGATTAGTTTTTCCATGGTGAAAACTTTTGTTCTTCGCTTGTGTCGGCTAGACCAACCGTAAAGAACCTTCTGCGGAATCCCACCTTTTGAGCTTAATATAAATATTTGCAATTTTAGATTGCTTGTTATCTTGTTCTTGCGTGTTCTTCGGTTGCATGCAGGAATAGACCTTCGTGGACAGGTCAACCGCATTCTTGGCACGGTTGATAACGACTTGGAATGTGGTTCAGCGATTGCTAAGGCGCAAGCGACGTCGTACGGTTGTAGTCGGGTCGCAAGAGTCACCTCCGCCAAAATCGAAGTTATCATCCTATCGGAAGATCGGGACCCCACCGCCTCATCAGTTGGTATCAGAACTTCGGGTTGACCGGTAGGAATTTCTTGTATCCCTAGTTATTAGATTGATTTTTTATTTCCCATAGTCCAGAAAAAAATTGCCGCACAAAAAGAGTTAATTTCCGCTGTCCAAACCCCGTTGTGCCTTTCAATCTATTAGTTTTGATTTGCTAAATTGAATTTGTGTCCGTTTTACCTTTGTCTAGTTACTGGTCATATCCTTGATTCCATAAAAATCCAAACAAAAAAATTTTCCCAACCCAAACCCTAATTCCAATTCGGCTGAGTTTTCCTTTCCTCTGCAGCCGCCACCAAAAACACCATAACTTTTGATTCCGAGATTATTGTTGAGTGAGACCACCTCCATTAGATTCAAAACTTCATTTTATATCTATCTGTAAAATTGCACATCATTCCAGAAAGGCAGTTAAGAGATATATGCGGTGAAAGTTGACCCAAATTTCTGAATTGAATCTGCAACAGTCGGCACTTGTGAATTTTGTGCGAATTTTTCGGTCGGTTTCCAGAACTTGGCCCCAAAACAAAAGTTGTATAAAAAGCCGTCAGAAAACTGATAAAAAAAGAATCATTGAAAAAAAGGCAACTGACAAAAATGTACGGCCGAAATACCGACGTGCTGTCCAGTGGACAGAAATCTTCAGTTTCCAAGTTTTGGGTTAATCCTTGTGTTCTTCAATTCCAGATTGCATTCAATTAAATTATCTTGTATTTACCACTCCCATACATTTCCATACACTTATTTTAGCCTTCTTCCATCTCTGGTTGATCAGCAACATAGGCTAAGTGCTAGATACGAACTATAATTCAATTCTGTGCAATTTCTGAAATTAATTGATTGTTTTCCTTTGCTACAGAATACATAGCCTATCCAAGCTCCACTTTTCTACTAACCGAACAGGTCTCGCTGTACCTTACAATCGCTTTACTCATCACTTGAGTTAGATTTATCACGAACCAGCCACCGGTTGCACCACCTGTTTGCTTTGGTAAGAATTTGGTAAGAGCTTGAGAGATACGTGACTTGATTTGAGCCTCCATATCGTAGTAGTTGATAGGAACATTTATTTGTGATTTGTTTCTTGTTTTCTACTAACAATGACAGGCTTGAGAAAATTGGTAGATTATGATGTCATCGCGGGCAGATTTGAACTCGAAGGGAAACAATTACCAGTATATATCTTGCCACTCACCGCTGAGAGTACGTCGTCGGACTACTTCTTGTGGGTTACTATGTTGGATAGCTACTTTGAAAAACAGGATCTTGATCCTATTGAGAAGATGAGCATGGCAAGGACGGCACTGATTGGTGATGTTCAACATTGGTGGCCAAATCTCTAGTTCACTATATATACACATGGGAGGAGATGAAAAAGAAATTGCGACATCGTTTTGTACCTCCAACACCCATGGTCACAAGCGAGGTGCAACCTGAGGTAACTGAAAATGTTGATATTGTATTGGTTCCTACTCCATCTACAGATACCACCGAGATACTTGAAGAGGTGAAGGATGATCTGGTGCATCTTATGCCATTAGAGGAGAAGTTTGAGGTACCTACAATATCTGATGAGGACGGTAATGACAAAGATACTGATTTGGTGCTACAAGACATAGAGCAACCTTGTGAGTATATACCTGCTATAGTGCAATGTTTTAATATTCCTTGTGTTCACTTGAACGAACCATGTGCTAATCTAAATTCTCATAATTTTGCACATGTTGAATTAATTACACATAAAGAAGTTTTGACTAGAATTTCTCCTGCTAATTCATTGTGTTATATCATGCTGGATCTACCTATGAAATTGTCACATGCTTTGGAGAAAGTTTCTAAACTTGCATGTTCGAAATTCTTGTTTAGTGCCTACACCCCTGGATATAAGTTTAATTTGATTGGAGATTATGGTGTAGAAAATCAATTTCTTGTATATCGAATATGCATAACTTGCGATCACATGGATGAATTGAAACTTGCTGTTTGGGACAACAATTCTTGTATGCTGAATCATATTCAATGTGAGAGGGAAGTAAAATTTAGTATTCATCCAATGCCTATGTGTTCATCTCTTTTTGCATCATCTAGTATGGACAATCTGAATAAAGATGATGAATTATGGAAGAACATACAAATCTCTTCACCCTTGCTGGATAAATTTGCTATTGCTCCATTGGGATATGATTATATGGATGAACTATGCTTAATTCCAAAATTTGTAGCTTTGCCCATATGTGTCACCACTGCAAGTTTACAACTTCAGAGATTTGAATTGTATAAATGCTTCACTTACATTTACAAAACTAGTTGCAATACTTGTTGTGTGAGAAATTTTGATTTGCTCATTAACATATATGATTACTCTTGGGTTAATACTATGATGAGCTTTTATGATTGCTACTGTTTTGTAACATTAATTGTGCAATAACGAAGAATTATTAAAATGGATGACATATACATATACCATGCATACACCTTGGCTTCTTTGTTACCATACTTTCAGCTTATCAAAAGCCGAGGACGGCTTTGTTTGCAAGAAGGGGAGGATGATAAGAACATATACCCTATGGATACAACCATATTTGCTATACTTGTTGTGCCAATTACAAGATCTCCTATGCATCACTTAAATTATCAGGTGAGTTCATTTCAAATAGATTTTGCTTTGTTTGATAAAGAACTTATGATATTACATAATGAGGGTTTGTTGTGTTTGTTATTATGTACCGAGATTTATAATGAAGATCATGCAATACGTGAGGCTACACATATGCTAAAACTGAGCATGGTTTTCTATCAAGAAGGGGAGGATGATGAGACCACGCCACCAATACATACAACCATAGCGCCTAATATCAAGATTGAACTAAAGGTGAATTCGTTTCTTTAGTTTCAACATATTTTAAATGAGAATATGATGCTACCTAATGATGAAAATTTATATTTTTGTAGCACCACATCACGTTTGCACCAATTCAAGCAAGAGTTCAACTTGGACACGTTTTGGAATCCAATTCGGCCTCCAGATCAGTTCGGATTCAGCC
The DNA here is from genome assembly GCA_017311315.1 of Dendrocalamus latiflorus. Lineage (NCBI taxonomy): Eukaryota > Viridiplantae > Streptophyta > Magnoliopsida > Poales > Poaceae > Dendrocalamus > Dendrocalamus latiflorus. Next base: position 19,809,985 of record CM029629.1, on the reverse strand, counting down.
TGACGACCCAACTTCAAATGTGCATAACTTTCACATACAGAGTCCGTTTGAGGTCCACGAGTACTCGATGGAAAGATTTTCTCGTCCTCTTTCTAATAGATCTAGCCCCATCTCCAAATTCCTCCTGTGCTTAACGCAATCACACAAAGAAGGTGTTGTGTCACCTATTTGGATCAAATTGGGCCTTCTAATATTTGGGCCCAAAGGGGAGGTGCTCCCCCACCTAGGACCATACTGTTCATAGAATACTATTCATATGAACAGTACCATAAATAGTACCACCCCCTTTTTCCTTAGTTTTGTGCGGCTTCCCCACCCCTATTTAAGGGGGCTGCACCCTTCTAGTTTTCTTGGATTTCGTTTGATTAGTTTTTCCATGGTGAAAACTTTTGTTCTTCGCTTGTGTCGGCTAGACCAACCGTAAAGAACCTTCTGCGGAATCCCACCTTTTGAGCTTAATATAAATATTTGCAATTTTAGATTCCTTGTTATCTTGTTCTTGCGTGTTCTTCGGTTGCATGCAGGAATAGACCTTCGTGGTCAGGTCAACCGCATTCTTGGCACGGTTGATAACGACTTGGAGTGTGGTTCAGCGATTGCTAAGGTGCAAGCGACGTCGTACGGTTGTAGTCGGGTTGCAAGAGTCACCTTCGCCAAAATCGAAGTTATCATCCTATCGGAAGATCGGGACCCCACCGCCTCATCAAATTGGAAAGCCTCTCTTTGATGAAGAGGTGATTGGGTACATCCTAGCGGGGATAGGATCACATTATGACTCCTTGTCACATCGATTACAACAAAAATGATCCAATGAGTCTAAATGATCTGTTTGCATATATCTTGAGTTTTGAGCTTCGGCTCGAACAGAATAATTCTCCATAGGAGATTCTTTCATTCGCCAACACTGTGACGCATCATCATGAGGAATACAACCATGACAATAATCGTGGTGGTGGTCGAATCATCCATGGTCATGGCCATTGGAGATATCTGTCATAGAGCTGAGGCCAAGGTGAAAGAAGAGGAGAGTCCACATGCCAGGTGTGTGGCAAGTATGGACATGACGCACTACGGTGTCGTCAGTGCTTCAACCACACCTACAAACCAGAAGATCACCGAGCTAAAAATACAGCCACTTTTGGATCGTATAATGTTGACACAAATTGGTATGCAACACTGGTGCAACAGATCACGTCACGAGTGATCTTGATAGGCTCATGGTGCAGGAGCGCTACATCGGAAAAGATCAAGTCCAATCGCCAATGGTACAAGTTTGGAAATTTCGCACATTGGTCATTCTGTTTTATCTAGCTAAGATAAATCTCTTGCTCTAAATAATGTTCTATAGATTCCTCACATTAGGAAACATTTGTTTTCTGTTCACATACTAGTCTTAGACAATGATGTCTTCATTGAGTTTCATCTTGATTCATTCTTTGTAAATGACAAGATCACGTGGAAGGTGCTTCTTCACAGCAAAAGTAGGGGAGGTCTCTACCCGGTGCCCATCAGTAGACCGTCATCCTTGGCATCCAATCGGCAAGTGTTCTCCAGTGTCAAGCTATCCCCAGAGCATTGGCATGGGAGGCTCAGCCATCCTTCTCATTTGGTTGTCGAGTCCAATCTTAGGTCAAATAATTTGGCATGTTCATTATTTAAAGAATTGTTAGTGTGTGATGCTTGTCAGGAAGCAAAGCTTCATAAACTTCCATATAACACTTCTTCTCGAATAACCACTTCTCCTCTTGAGATAGTCCATTCAGATGTTTGGGGGCAGACTCTTACTACAAACAATAGGAGGTTTTAAATACAATGTGAGCTTCACTAATGATTTTAGTAGTTTCAGGTGGATTTATTGCTCAAACACAAATTTGAGGTCGAACATGCCTGCTATAATTTTCAAACACTTGTAGAATGCCTGTTAAATGCAAAGATTTAGACCATTCAGTTGGACTGGGGTGGAGAGTACCACAAGCTCCATCATTATTTCCTAAAAACTAGCATCACTAACCAAGTGTCTTGTCTACATACATCCTGTCGGAACCCGGAGCAGCAACTCCAGGATCCTCTATGTAAATCGCACTAGTCCAGGATCAGCTAGTGCACACAGTGGACAACAAAGATAAATACCAAGCATAATGACATTTATTTAATTTAAAGAGTACGGCCTTATGGCCAGCGTTTACATCATCGCACATTGGCAAATATTAACTGCAAAAGAAAACTGCGGAAGCGAAACTGCAAAGGCGAAGCCCAGGCCTGCCCACAGGCAAACAACTGCAAGACGTTGCCTACTCATTCTGGTCTTCACCGTGGTCGAAGTCGTCTTCCTCTGTGTGGAGATAGCAAGGTAAGTACAAACTTGTACTCCGCAAGTCACACGGAGAAATGCAATATAATGATAAAGGCATCAATGGAAGGCTTATAGGGTTAGTTTGCATAAAACAGCATTTAACGAAATACAGTAGATAGATTGAAATTGCTGAATTTAATACTGTAAGTAAAACAGTACTTGTAATTGAAAATATTACCGTCAGTGCAGGCTCCGACCAAACACCAACCTATCTACGGGCATCCCACCCGGACCATCTTTTCCAAAAGATCACGTACGGATTCCATCCATCCACACGCTTCCACTGCGCAACTCTCTCACGGACTCCATCCATCCGCAAGGTTTTCATCTCTCGTGGATTCCATCCATCCACAAGGTTTTCAAAAACAATTTTGAAAAACCAAGTCTAATCCATGAAAAACTTTTACTCAGCATGCCCATGACCGTGGGCACGGCTATCTAGGATAGATTATACACTCTGCAGAGGTTGTACAGCTTTACCCACAAGACATGATCATCCCGTTTTGCCACGCGAGTTACACACTTCCTTAGGTGTGCGGCGGGGAGATCACGACAAGGCCTTTACAATGCAAAGCCTTCAACCTGGCCAAGCCAACACTAAGGTTTCACCCCAGTAAGGAATCCACCAGACCGGGACCCCCTCTTGAGCCGAGTGAGACTTCTCATGGCCTACGCCACGCTCACTTTCATCCTACGACATGACCCAGGTTGGGACCCGCAAATTATTCAGCCAGGGCTGTCCCATACCAGCCTTGTGGTAGTACGTTAGGGCTTTGCAACAGTAGCTCACAGACCGGTCCTTAATTGACTTAGGCTCAACCACTTATCCCCTGTGCACGACAATCAACCACTGCGGCTCCAACCAACAGGGCATGCCTGCACCCACCAATCTAACCAATTGCTTAAGTCCAAACCAGTTTTTATATTTTGTTTTCAAAATATTTCATAAACCTCTTTGACTCACCAAAGTCAAGAGTAGCTTTGAAAAGCTTATCATTTTATGTGAAAAGGTATCCCAAAACCAAGATTATATCTAAGCGTTTGATTTAAAATTCTCTAGCCAATACTAGCGTACTAACTAGAGTTTGATTCTAAGGTGACAAGGTATCAGGGAAATTCAATGTCAATGGAGGTGATAACAAGTAGGTGATAACTAAATTTAAAACTGAATTGAAATACGTTGAATAGAAATATGCATGCAGAATAATTTAAAACAACATAATTTTATTTTGAAATTTGGGATCAACATGATCAAGGAATGTGACTTGCCTTGCCCTTGAATTTGGTTTGAATCTTCGTCGAATAATTCTCCCGAATCGTCGAAGTCTACACGTGAAAATAACCCACCAAATTCAAATAAATTCAAAATAAATTCAAATTGACTTCAAATATTTGAATTGAGGCCAGAAATGGATAGAGGGGAATTTTTGATGAATTTAGAAATTTGAATGGGCTAAATCGGAGTTTGGACGAAGGAGAACGGGCTTCGGGAAGTTTAAATTCAGAGAAAATGAAAAACTAGATTTTTGGGAATTATTTTCCTAAAGGAAAATCTGAATTATTGCGTCAGCGGGGATTTTAATTTTGGCTGAATTGTTTTTCTACTGAAAAATGGGCTTTACTGCGTCAGCATTGCGGCAGCCCTGGGGAGGTTTGACTGACCGGTGGGGCCCTGGTCCATGGACCGGGTCTATGGCTGAGGGGAGGCGCTGAGGTGGCACGAAGGGTGGTGTGGCAGCCGGACGCTTGCGTGGCGCCTGCGTGGCGGCCACGTAAGCTGCCACATCAGCCCGATGGCCGAGGTGGCCGAGCTGGCCGGAGCAGCGCTCGGGAGCGGCGGCGAGGGCCGAAGGAGGAAGAGGGGAGGATGGGAACCCGAGGGTGGGCGCGGGGTTACCGGAGGTGGCCGGAAGGCGGTTGGCGGCGGCTCGGGTGCTCCGGCGCTAGGGCGCTCCGGCTGCCGGGGAGCACGGCGGAGGGGCGAGGGACGTCGGGGGCGACGATGTGAAGCCGAGGGCGACGTCGGCCAGGCAAAACGGGGCGCGAGTGGCCGGCGATTGCTCGCCGTAGCTCGAGGCGGCAGCGGAGGCGATGGCGCACGGCGCGGCGGAGGTTGAGCGGCCGGGAGAGAGAGGAGTGGAGGGGGAGGTGGCGCGGAGAGAGGGGGGCCGAGGGGGGGTTTTATAGGGGTCGGGGAGGGGAGAGGCGCGGCAAATTTCTCGCCGGAGATGCGCGGGGCGGCGGCGGAAATGGCGGGGATTAGGGGGGACAGTGGCGCGGGAACGGCGGGATTCGGGCGCGAGGATGGCGGGGTCGGTCGGGGAGAGAAGGGAGGGGGAAAAGGAAGGGGATTCGGGCGACCGAAGGGGCGGCGGAAATGGCAGCGGTGAAGGCGCGGCCGTGCGGGAGGAGGAAGAAGGGGACGGGGAGGAAGAAGGGGCGGGCTGACAAGCGGGCCCAGGCGGCAGCGGGAGAGGGAGGAGGAGGCGGCCGACGAGTGGGGCCGGGGAAGAGAGAGAGAGAGGGCGGCGTGGGAGGCGCAGGTGGCGCGGATGGGGATCGGGCGGTCAAGGTGAAAAGGCGGGGCAGACGGGTGAATGGGCGGGCGCGAGGGAAGGCGGCCGATCTGGGCCGTCGGCTTGCGGCCGGTGGAGATGGGCTCGGGCGGGGACGCGCACGGCTATCGGTCGTCCACGTGTTGAGCGGGGGAAGGGGAGAGGCGGGATCGGCCGGGCGTCGTGGGCCGATCCTGGCCGTCCAAGTGGCGGCCGAAGGGGAGGGTTGGAATTTTAATTTTCGTTTTCTGATTTCAAATTTTCAGAAATTGCCAGAAAATTCATTTAGCCTCAGAAAAATATAAAAATACTTCCAAAAATTCCAGGAAAATTCACAGAAGCTCCTGTGACATTTTGGACTTAATAAAACTATTTCCAACTAATGTTGGTATTTAATTTTCATACTTTAAAATAATTTTTAATTTTAAAAATACATTTTTAAACTCCAGAAAATCCAGGAAACCAAATAAAAGCCAAATAACTCCGAATAATTAATTTAAAGTAGGATTTTTATAGAAAGTCAAAATATTATTTTATTTAGTAATATTTTTAGGTTTTCATTTAAAACATTTTTTCCAGTTTTTTTCAGAAACAGAAATTCAGGGCAAATCCAAAAAGAAAATTTAGGCACAAAAATACTTGTTTTAATTTAAATTTTACTTTAATTAATTTTTAATTATTGATTCATTTATTTTTATTTTAATAAAAATCTGGGCTGTTACACATCCCCACATAATGGAGTGGTAGAGAGGAGGCACCAGTATATCATTGAAAGTGGACTTTCTCTTCTTGCTCAGGCCTCTCTTCCAATTCAGTTTTGGGACGAAGCTTTTTTGATGGCATGCTATCTTATTAATAGAATGCTGAGTCAAATCATCCACAATTCCACTGCCCTAGCCTGTCTTCTTAACAAATCTTCTTATTACTCTTTTCTATGCACGTTTGGATGTGCATGTTGGCCAAACTACATCCTTATGACAGTCATAAGGTTGCTTTTTGTTCTAGATAGTGCATGTTCTTGGGATACAGTGGAATGCATAAAGGTCACAATGCCTTGATTGCTCGACCGGCCACATCTAAATTTCGCGTGATGTTGTGTTTGATGAATTCATGTTCCCTTTTGCCATTCACATGGCTTCAACTAGCACCATTTCTAAGGCTTCACCTTCATCATTGTTTCCTCTTTCTGAGCTAGTAGTACAGGATGATCAAATGCACAAATATAACCTGCCTATATTGGGGACTAATGTTGTTGATGTAGGCGTTGTAGCTCCAGGTGATGAAGTGACGCTGACTGCTACTCCTGATACACAACCTGGCCTCAATGCACCACCTCATGATACACATGCGGTTTCTGCTTTACCGCTAGTACCTAATGAGTTAGATTTGTCATCCATCATGGTCCCTATTCAAGCTTCAACACCAACTTTGACCACTAGTCCTCTTGAATGCAAACTAGGTACACACAATATTGTCATGCCAAAGATATTTACCGATGGCATGGTGAGGTATTCACTGAACTGAAATGTGTTCCTTGTCGAGCCGACCTCACATAAGGTAGCCTAGGTGTAGAGCCATGGAAGCTGAATCTGCTGCTCCTCAGCAAAATAAACATATGGCTTCTTATTCTTTGTCCACCAGGACAGAATATAATTGGATGCAAATGGATATTCAAGGTAAAATAGTGCCAAGATGGATCTATTGTTAGATATAAAGCTCGGCTTGTAGCACGAGGATTCACTCAACACTGTAGCATTGACTATCTTGACACCTTCAATCCAGTTGTCAACCAGCTACAGTTCAGTTGGTGATATCCGTGGCTATTTCCAAGGGGTGGCAATTGCGTCAAGTTGATATTAATAATGCTTTCTTGCACGGTGTCCTTAGTGAAGATGTTTATATGCAACAACCACCCGGGTTTGAGAATAGTCATCATCATGCATATATTTACAAGCTTCAAAAATCCTTATATGGTCGGAAATGGTCGTCCTAGGCTTGGTATTTGCATCTCAATGAGAAGCTTCAACAACTTGGCTTTGTTTCCTCCAAAGCAGATACATCCTTGTTCATTTTCTGTATGTTAGTGTATGTTTATGATATTATCATTGACAGCTCCTGTCCGAAGGCCACTAAACATTTGTTTCACCAACTTGTTGATGATTTCCCTTTAAAGGATCTTGGTCTGTTGAGTTATTTTCTTGGCATAGAAGTTGCTTTCCATTCATGGGGAATGTGTTTGACACAAAAGAAGTATGCCACGGAGCTTCTTCATCATATGCATATGGAGAATTGTAAAGCTACTTCAACTCTAATGTCTGTACAAGACAAGTTGACAACTGTGCTTGGGCGTCTGTTAAGTGAGGATGATGCTTTCAAGTATCGTAGCATAGTGGGTGATCAGCAGTATCTGACTTTTCTTTTGCCATGAATAAAGTCTGACAATATTATTCAAGTGTTAAACAAACATTTCTTTTGCCATGAATAAAATCTGCCAATAGTTGTCAAAAATGACTTGTGCATTGGGAGGCATCAAAAGAATCTTGAGATATGTTAAAGGTCCATTCTCTATTGGGCTAAGTATACAGCGTTCAAAGTCTATTCTTCTCAATGTCTTTACCGATGTTGATTGGGCAGGATGTGCCGATAATCATCGCTCCACCAGAGGATTTGTAGTGTTTTTTGGCCTAAATTTGATTTCATGGAGTGCTTGTAAGCAACCCACGATATCTTGCTCGAGCACGGAGGCCGAATACATGGCTCTAGCGAATGGTACTGCTGAAGTCACTTGGGTGCAATCTCTACTCAAAAAGATGAATGTACATCAGCCAAGAGCGCCAATCTTGTGGTCTGCCAACCTCTGAGCAACCTACCTAATAGCAAATCCATTGTTCACGCTCAGAAAAAGCACATAGAGGTTGATTTCCATTTTGTCAGGGAGAAGGTCGCACACAGTGTGCTAGAAGTTAGGTTCATTTCTTCAGTTGATCAAGTACCAGACGCTTTCATGAAACCGGCAACCAAACAGATGTTGGATCAGCTAAGGTACAATCTCAACCTTAGTTCTATCGGATGAGATTGAGGGGAAATATGAAAATATAGAATCAGTTCCAAGATTGGATGTCTGCTATCACTGGAGATTGCTATCGTTGAATACAGAGATTGTAGACATTCAGTTATTGCGCACATATTCAGTTACTATTCATGGTTGTGTTGTTCCCGACAATACCATGATTTGGTTTCTATCTGCAGGACCAATCTGCTGCCGTTGTTGCTGATATGTTGCCGCTACAGAATATACTACTCATTCTCCGGCACGATTCAGTTAGCCAGTTTGTTTTGATTGCAACGATTCTTGTAATCTCCTGTGTGCAGAGATATAGAGTATATAAACCAAGGAGACCCTTGAGGCTCCATTACGCCAGAATATTACATCTTTTAATTTGAGGAGTTGTGGCTAAGGAGGGTGTTGGTCCAGTTTATTCCACACCCTCAAAGCTTGTGCAGCTTTTCCGGTGCTTCTTCTTGCACACAGGAAATTCCGTGTGTCTATATAAACACAGGCAATCTGTTAGACCATGTGGTTAGGTCTAAGTTATTTTGGTTATGAATAATTGACAACGGTTAATTTATGATGATGAATATTTGATAACATTCCTTATCGATGTTATGTTAGGAGTGTGGTGTGTGTGGACTGATGTTGGTCAAGTTGGGACGAACTTGTACCGGAAAAATGTTCTTTGGTTTTTGCATGTGCAGGTTGAGCATGGAGGCGATCATGGTCGGTGACAAGGTGGACCGGGACTAGGATGGGGAGATCCGAGGTTCAGACGGTCAAGGATGTCATGAGATGGTCAGGCTCATGCTTAGGGCGCATGGAGATCAGAGGTGGATGGTGCATGGAGAAGCTACGGGAGATATGGTCCTGGAGGCTTTGACACGTAATGACTTGAAAAGTCGGAAGTGTAAAAACCTATATTAGGAAGGGTTTCGGGTCCCTTGAAAATTAGTGGGCCAAAAACCTAATTGAAGTAGAAAGGCCTAGGCCTAGTTGAACGAGTTGCATTTGGGTTTTGAGTAGAGATTGAATAGGAGTCATAGGAGGTTGCATAAAAGAGGACAGAAATTGTGATCGGCTTGTGGTGTTTGGATTGAAAAAGAACGAAAAAACCTAGCGCCTGGTTTGCTTAGCGCCACCATCTGTTATCTTCAACCGCCATCGCCGCACGCTGCGAACTACCCACGTCGCCGCACGCCATCACGCCTGCCTGTATGTAGCGTGCATTACCGGCTGCGCCACAGTTGGTCGGCCACCCATGCGCCGCTGGTTACCGTGTCGCCGCTTGCCAGCACTAACACCACGCCTTGGCCAGCGCGTGTCGTTCCTTCGGCTGCCCACGTGAGCTCGATCGTTCGTCAACGCCACCTACCACCGCCAAATTTTGTCCCTTCGCGTGGGAGTGCACTGCCGACTAGTAGATGTGGCTGTCGACTAGAAAATTTTGTATGGCTGCATGCATGACCGACTAGAAGCTTGCATGCTTGCTTGCTTGCATGCGGTAGAAGCACCATTTGTTCCTACCGTGCGCTCGGCCAGAGGAGGAAATACATATTAAAAGAGCAAAAGATAGTAGTTTAAAAAAAATCCACTGTACACTACAATCATTCACCCCCTCTAATTGTCATCGACGATCCTATATAATCCTTTGGCATTAAGGGACTGTCGTAGGGGTGGCCCCCACCTAAACCCAGCAGGCCTGGCAGGAGATTATAAGGCCCAGAATAGGCCATGTGTAATGACATAACTGCCCCCAGAGGGGATAACCAGATGTAAGGGTATAACTGTAAAAGCACTCCTCATGTGCATATATATATGAGTATAAGCCATGGGGAGAACCCAGACCATTACACTCAACTTCATTACCCTCCACTACCATCTCTCTCTCTGTTTGGTCTGTAGCCACAACAGTTGGCGCCGTCCGTGGGGAGGACGAAGACAAGCCTGAAGACCGAAGAAAAAGATGGCACCCAAAAAAGCTTCACCGGCCGCGGCGAAGAGGAAGAAGGCGGCCGGGCCGGAGCGCCGTATGAGTACCAGGGCTTCAGCATCGGCAGCGGCGGACGCGGATGGCGATGCAGGCGTGGTGGCCGAAGACGTCGACGTTCGCGCGACGACGACCAACCCCGCCACCGACACCGCGACGGCCAACCTCATCACCGGCACCGCGACGACCAACCCCGCCACCGGCGTTGCGAGGACGGACCCCGCGGTCGAAGACGTCGACACGGGCGCGGCGACAACCGACCCCACCGACACGGGCGCGGCGACAGCCGACCTCGCCGCCCCCACTGCAACCCCTGCCGGTGGCGCGGACCGAGCGGTCCGAGGTAGCCACGACGGAGCGACCGGCAGCTCGGGACCCCGCGACGCGGTCGTCCCCGCGCCGATCCGCCCGTCGGAAGCACCGGCGACCCCGCCCGCACCGGCGATGGAAAGTGCCCTGCTGACGGCTCTCAACGCGTTCCAGCGGGAGCTGGGGGACCTTCGCGGAGCCATCAGAGATATACAAGAGGCTCGGAGTCAGCCGGCCGCGCCAGCAATCGCGTCCGAGCCCGCGCCGGAGAGGGCAGACAGTCGTGAAGCCCCCACGTCTAGCCGCGTGCCACTGCGGCGCGTGGATCCGGAGTCCCCGCTTTCGGCGGGGCTGCAGCAGGCGGCATGGCCCGAAGACTTCAAGTTTCCTAGCGCCATCGACTCGTACAAGGGCGACACGGACCCCCGTGAGTTCGTGCGCGTATACGAAACCGCGATCGAAGCCGCGGGTGGCGACGACACCACGAAGGCGAAGGGACTCCCCCTCGCGCTGCAAGGAGTGGCGCTCTCTTGGTTCTTTACCATAGAGCCGGGCTCCATCTACGCATGGGAACAGCTTCGCGTCCGCCTTCACAACAACTTCCAAGGAAACTACGTCGACCGAGTCGACGCGGACCAGCTCTTTGCCGTGAAGCAAAAACCCTCGGAGAAGCTCCGGGACTACTTCAAACGCTTCGCCAAGATTCGATGTCAAGTGAAGGACGTCAACGAAACCACCATCGTCAATGCAGCCATCCAGGGCCTTCGTCCGGGCCCAATGGCTGAGTATAATGCGCGGAAGCCGATCAAGACGGTGGCAAAGCTCTTCGACAAGATGGAAGAATACGTCAGGGCGGAGGAAGACGCAAGGCGAAGGCAAGGTGACGACTCCGACACCAATCAGGCCGGAGCCTCGGCAAAAGCCGAAGATCCGCCGAAGGGCGGTTCGTCGAAGGGAAAACGTAAGCAGGAGTCGTCCAGGGACGCGCCCGACCGCAGGGACAACTCGCATAAGGAGTCGTCCGATCAGCCCAAGCGCGGCCAGCAGAGGTCGAGGCGAAACCGGTACGTCCTCGACATCGAAGGCGGCTCCGACGAAGGTGCCCCAGCAGGCCAAGGCGGTCGGGGGCGTCGTGGCCGGGGGCGCGGCCGCGGCAGGGGCCGCGACGATAAGGGTCGTGGAGATTACGACGACCAACATCAGGGATTGTGGTGCATAATCCACGGCCGCGGCAATCATGACACCCGCACCTGCACCTCCATCGCGGCGCTACGCGACAGCGTCGCTAGGGACAGGAACCCGGAGGCGCGCCCGCCTGCGGTGGCTCACGTCCAATTCCCATACGAGGCCCCCATGCAGGTACAGGCGCAAGGGATGCAGGTACAGGCGCAAGGGATGCAGCCCCAAGAAGGCACCTTGCGGATCCAAGCCCACGTACAGCAGCCTCGGGAGGGCCTCCTGTCGTTGCAGGCCCCGGACGCAACCTACCGTAGGGTCATCACGTCATATCCGGAGGTTCTGCGCTGGAATTCGCCTCGGCACGGCAGCAGAAGGCCTATGCGCGAAGACTGCATCACGTGGCGGCATACCCAGCGCAAGCACCGCCGGAGTGGGCACATCACGAAGTCACATTCACGCCCGACGATGCCCAGGGTGTGGACTTCCCTCATCAGGACCCCCTGGTCATCCGGGTCACCATCGCGGGATGCGACGTGGGGCGCGCCTTGGTGGATGGTGGTAGCTCTGCGAACGTATTGTTTGCGGCGGCCTTCGACCAGATGGGGATCCCTCGAAGCCGCCTGGGGCCCTCGGGAATCCCGCTGCAGGGCTTCGGGGGACAGCCCCTGAGGGCGCTGGGCCAAATCGGCCTTCAGGTCTCCTTCGGCCGAGATGACAATGTGCGGACCGAAGATGCCACCTTCGACGTGGTGGACCTCCCGTACCCCTACAATGCCATACTAGGTCGCCCAATCCTCAACTCCTTCGGCGCGGTACCCCATCACGGCTACCTGTGCATGAAGATCCCGGGTCCCCGGACCATCATCACCGTCCGAGGCGACCAAGACATGGCCCGGCGCATCGAGCCAGGTACCAGGTGCCCGCGTCGCGACGCCCAACGGCGCCCCTAGAGCTGGCGCCACTGCGCGGAGGTCCGCGGGGCCATTCACGCGCGCCTCGGCGGGCCCTGCAGACGACTAGCGACTAGAGGCTCCGGCCGCACCAAGGGTAAACGGTTAGTATATATATCCTTTTTCTTTGTAGTTGCTCACCCGCGCAAACGGGGACGTAATGAAGAGCGCCGTTTGTCGCTAATCTTTCTTTATTACACGCAAGTACGCGGTGAAGGCGCGCGCAGGCCTAGCCAACGCGCGCGTTCCCGTAGTATACATCGAAGTCGCACGTTCGCGTGTGCACTCGCCGTTGCCAAGGTGACGGGACTGAGTATAAACCAAAGACGCACGTTCGCGTGTGCACTCGCCGTTGCCAGGGAGGGCGGGACTAAGTATAAACCAAAGACGCACGTTCGCGTGTGCACTCGCCGTTGCCAGGGAGGGCGGGACTGAGTATAAACCAAAGACGCACGTTAGCGTGTGCACTCGCCGTCGCCAAGGTGACGGGACTGAGTATAAACAAAATACGCACCGGGGGGACGCCCTCGCGCGCGCAAGTCTCCGGACTATAAAGAAGACGTAGCGTCGAGCCTAGCTCCGCACGCACAAGTCTCCGGACTATAAAGAAGACGTAGCGTCGAGCCTAGCTCCGCACGCACAAGTCTCCGGACTATAAAGAAGACGTAGCGTCGAGCATAGCTCCGCACGCACAAGTCCACGGACTCTAAATAAGACGTAGCGTTGAGCCTAGCTCCGCACGCGTGAGTCTCCGGACTATAAAGAAGACATAGCGTCGAGCCTAGCTCCGCACGCACAAGTCCACGGACTCTAAATAAGACGTAGCGTTGAGCCTAGCTCCGCACGCGCGAGTCTCCGGACTATAAAGAAGACGTAGCGTCGAGCCTAGCTCCGCACGCACAAGTCCACGGACTCTAAATAAGACGTAGCGTCGAGCCTAGCTCCGCACGCGCGAGTCTCCGGACTATAATGAAGACGTAGCGTCGAGCCTAGCTCCGCACGCACAAGTCCATGGACTCTAAATAAGACGTAGCGTCGAGCCTAGCTCCGCACACGCGAGTCTCCGGACTATAAAGAAGACGTAGCGTCGAGCCTAGCTCCGCACGCACAAGTCGCCGGACTATAAAGAAGACGTAGCGTCGAGCCTAGCTCCGCACGCACCAGTCTCCGGACTATAAAGAAGACGTAGCGTCGAGCCTAGCTCCGCACGCACAAGTCCACGGACTCTAAATAAGACGTAGCGTTGAGCCTAGCTCCGCACGCGCGAGTCTCCAGACTATAAAGAAGACGTAGCGTCGAGCCTAGCTCCGCACGCACAAGGCCACGGACTCTAAATAAGACGTAGCGTCGAGCCTAGCTCCGCACGCGCGAGTCTCCGGACTATAAAGAAGACGTAGCGTCGAGCCTAGCTCCGCACGCACAAGTCCACGGACTCTAAATAAGACGTAGCGTCGAGCCTAGCTCCGCACGCACAAGTCCACGGACTCTAAATAAGACGTAGCGTCGAGCCTAGCTCCGCACGCGCGAGTCTCCGGACTATAAAGAAGACGTAGCGTCGAGCCTAGCTCCGCACGCACAAGTCCACGGACTCTAAATAAGACGTAGCGTCGAGCCTAGCTCCGCACGCGCGAGTCTCCGGACTATAAAGAAGACGTAGCGTCGAGCCTAGCTCCGCACGCACAAGTCCACGGACTCTAAATAAGACGTAGCGTCGAGCCTAGCTCCGCACGCGCGAGTCTCCGGACTATAAAGAAGACGTAGCGTCGAGCCTAGCTCCGCACGCACAAGTCCACGAACTCTAAATAAGACGTAGCGTCGAGCCTAGCTCCGCACGCGCGAGTCTCCGGACTATAAAGAAGACGTAGCGTCGAGCCTCGCTCCGCACGCAATAGTCCACGGACTCTAAATAAGACGTAGCGTCGAGGCCTGTCTCCGCACACGCGAGTCTCCGGACTATAAAGCAAGGCAAACCGCGGAGGTCTGCCTCCTCATACGTCGGTCTGCGGACTGTCCGTTCTACGGAACCTCGGCGCAGCTACGTCGCCAACGGCGGCATCAGCACACAGCACACAACTCAAAAATGCCAGGAGGTCTGCTTACCGGAAGAGTCACATATACAAAGGTCCGCCAACATCCCGGCCGCTCTAAGCCGCTACCCCGCGGGTTCGTCCTTAACACGCGCCAAAGTCGGGGCCTCGCTCGACGAAGGCCGGCTCGCCCAAAAGTCGAGCGAATCTTCGGCCCTCCGCCAGCGTCGAAGGCGTCGTCGGGTTGAAAGGTCGGCCGCCCGAAGCCGGCCCCTGCAAGGAAGCTGCCCGGGATATAGGTGAAAATCAGCATGCGTACAGAAAGTGTGCGCTTTATTAGCAAAAACAAGGGACAGTACAACGCACGCCTACACCTAGGCGCCGCGACATCAGACCTGCGGGTTCCCGGCGCCTTCGGAGGGCCCAGCGCCGCCATCATCGCGTCGAGGGACCCCATCTAGGAATTGGCCGAGGCTCCGCGTCCCATGGAGCGTCTTTCGGAGTTCGATTCGCGCAGCTTCCGGCCCGACATACTCCCAGATCCGGCCAAAGAAGGGCCCGAGGATACGCCGAGCGGAGCGGACGTCGCCGGACATTACTCCGGCCCCGCCAGGCATCTCCAGCTGGGGGTCATCCAGCCCGGCGACGTGTGTACAGCCGCGGTGTTGGAGGAGCGCGCACACCAAGCAGGCCGAAGTGAATGCGCAGTGATCGCTGAGGGTCGCCGCGGCGCCGCGCGCGACGGTGGCGGCATCCCCGATCCAGCGGAGGGTCCGGGACAACTCCTCCGGGCCGAAGACGTGGTCTGGCACCGTAGTTACCAGCCCTTGAAGATGGCTCTCCAGCGCTTGCATGGCGTCCCATGCAACCACCGAGGCATCGCCAAGCGTCCGGTTGCGCTCCGCTAGAGTCAAGGCAAGTTCGCCTTTTTCTTTCTCTAGCGCGGCGACCTGCGCCAGGAGCCCGTCCCGCTCCGCCGCAAACTTCTCTTCGGCAGCTGCCGCGGCCGACTCCCGCGCCGACGCAACAAGCCCCTCGGCGTATGCCCTCGCTGCGGCACATTCCGCTTCCAGCTGGCGGATGCGGGCGTCCTGGGCAAAGCGGGCGCCAGAGGCTTCGCGCAGCTCCCCCTCGACGGCCCGCAGCCTATCCTCGAGCGCCTTTTGGCTACGAGCATAGGCCGCTTGCAGGGCTTGCCCCAGCACGAGTGTTTCTAGAAGGGAAAAGACTTAGCAAACTCAGATAAACTCAGGCGTGGTCGCATGAGTACTTACCCTCACCCCGGACACCTCGAAAGCATCCGCGAGGCGCCCCGCACCGTAGGCCTGCAGCACTTGCGGGTCGACGCTCGTGGCCGCGTCATTTACAATCCCACGCCACGCCCTCAGCGTCTCCGGAGGCGGCACGAAGTCCGCAGGACTCACGTGCTCAGGGGCCCCGGATTCCGTCGGGTGCTCCCCCTCCGGAATGAACAACGCTGCAAACAAGGGTACGAGTGATCACCCCAAGGTATAAAAGCATACCCCAGAGTAAGCTCAGTCACCATACCTTCGGTAGCAGAAGCAATGGTCCCGCCGGGAGCGGAGATCCCCGCGTTCGGGGAGGACGACGGCTGTCCCGGCACGGCGGGCGGAGCGGCCAGAGGGGCAGGAGGCGCATAGGCCATGGGGCCCCCGGTGCTTGCGCCGGAATCCCACAAGCTTCGGATGCCCGTAGCCACGACGAACCCCCGTGGTGTCCGGTGGAGCTCCGGCCGCACAGATGGTCGTTTGGCCGGGGTAGCTAGCAGCGCCACCGCCCCTGCAGCCGTGGCTGGGGAAGACCCCGCGGCTGCTGCGCCCGGCGGCGAAGGTTCCAGGATGGCAGTCGTCGAAGGGGGCACCTCAGTCCCCGCTGCGGTTGGCAAGGATAGCACGGCTACGTGCGCCCCCGCGGAGGGCGCCTCCGGCACCGCGGCGGCCGCCGTCGAGGCCTCCACCTTGACATTGCTGGTCCGCACGGGAGCCACCTCGACGACTTCGGCGGGTGGTGAGGCTTCCTCCCTCCGGCCGCCCGCGGCAAACCCACCGTCCGGGACGTCTGCCGAAGACACTTCACCTTCGGCACCGGCGCCACCCAAACCCGAATTGGCGTACCTCGCAGAGTCTGACTCCGCGTCCACCGCGTCCTCGGAAGCACTAGCAGCAGACGCGGCAGGTGCCCCGCTGCGGCCCCTCTTCCGAGACAAGGCCTTCTTCTTCTTCGCTCCACCATCGGCCGGAGCGACGCGGTCCGGCGCGGCAAGGCCCAGGACCTCGCACACGCGGTTTAGTCGCCCCAGCCCCGCCTTGGCGACAGCAGACGCGCGCTGCTCGTGCTCCTGGGCGGTATACGGACCCAGGAACACGCGCACGGCTTGCTCCGCCTCCTCCAAGGAAATTCCTGAAGCAAGGGAGAATCGCATCAGCATACCACACATTTCGCGTCAACAAAGAAGGGGCGCAATCGAGGCTTACGGGGATCGGGCGGCGCCGGTAGCGAGCAAACCCACGGCGGCAAGATGCCAGCCGTAGGCAAGCGGGGCCACGCCGTACATCGCATACTCTTCGGCAAGGTCGCGCATGTTGAAGCGGGCGGCAATGCCTACGAGCCGTTTGACCCTCCGCTTGTCCTCGTCATCGAGCGTTCGGCCGGGCGAAGGCTTGAACGCGATCGGTCGGCCCGTGCACGCAAGACCGCTCCCGCTCTCCACACGGTGGTAGAACCACCGCTTCATCCAGGAGGACTCCCACTTCCCGCGAGTTGAGTTCGCAGGGAAGAGCTTCTTGCAAGACGACCGAAGAGTACACGAGACGCTGCCGAAGCTCGACAGCGTCCCGCCCCTCCGGCCCTTCGGCTGGTAGCGCGCCTCGTGAAGGTAGGCGAACAGCGACGCGCTGGGCCAGCACGCCCCCGAGCGCAAGGCCCAGCTGTACACCGCGAGCCGGGCCACGGCGTTTGGAGTCAGTTGCGCCAACTCCAGCTCGAAGGTCCGCAGCACGTCGCCCACCACGATCGCCGCTGGGATCCGGAGCCCCGCGTCGAAGAAGGCAACGAATACGACCGCCTCCGACCTCTCGGGATGCGGTTCTGTCTCGTCGCCGGCAGGCAATCGTACGTCCTGGCGCCCGGACAACTTCCCCGCGCGCAAGAGCCCTTGGATCGTCTTCTCAGTCACAAGAGAAGGACCTAGCTCGCCGAAAAACGTGCCTTCCTCCGCCGCCACCCGCTCCTGGTTAGCCGCCGCCGGGTCGCGCTCTTGGAGCGCGTATTTTATCTCCAATGGAGAGGATCGCCGGCGAATGGCAGGGCCACCAACCGCCTGGCCGCGCTCGCTGCTGGAGGCCATCGCTTCCCACGACGAGACTAATACGGTGAAGATAGCGCGAAGATGAGGAAGGCCGAGCGAACAGGAAAGAGGGCGTAAAGGTGCGGGGACGCTGTTACGGGGGGGCTATTTCAAGCCGCCTCGCCCATACCGCCGCTACTGAAGCGTCGCAACGATCCGCGTGCAGGATACAACCGCAGCGGTGTAAAGGCCCGCCCCGCACGCTTCCCCGTAATCGAAAGCGAAGGGTCGCGGAGGTCCGTGCACGAGGCGCGACCACAGTCATGTAAGCGCCCGTACAGCGCAACGCCCCACCTAACGCTGGAAGGTCACAACAACAGGCGCCACTCGCTGCCCGCCCCGTGTCCCCCTTGCCTAGGGAAGAGGCGAGCGGCTGCAAACACGCAACCACCCACATCCCGCCGCCCAGCAGTCATAAGCCGCCGCGTGCCCCGGGCGCGTCGGGTCATACGGTACGGGAACCTAACTCTGTCAGGCCAAGGAGCGGCGTGATTCAAGGAACCTGTATAGCGCAAGGCCGCACCAAAGAGCCCAAGTTGCGCGCACCTCTACATCGACTTAGGCGTCCGCTGCGCTGCCACGCGCGCGCGTCTACTTCGACTAGGCGCCAGCTTCGCCGCCAGCCGTTCGAAGGGTAGGGGACGGAGCGCGCGCGCCTCTACTTCGACTTAGGCGTCCGCTGCGATGCCAAGCGCGCGCGTCTACTTCGACTAGGCGCCAGCTTCGCTGCCACCCGTTCGAAGGGTAGGGGACAGAGCGCGCGCCTCTACTTCGACTTAGGCGTCCGCTGCGCTGCCAAGTGCGCGCGTCTACTTCGACTAGGCGCCAGCGCGTCTACTTCGACTAGGCGCCAGCTTCACTGCCACCCGTTCGAAGGGTAGGGGACGGAGCGCGCGCCTCTACTTCGACTTAGGCGCCCGCTGCGCTGCCAAGCGCGCGCGTCTACTTCGACTAGGCGCCAGCTTTGCCGCCACCCGTTCGAAGGGTAGGGGACGGAGCGCGCGCCTCTACTTCGACTTAGACGTCCGCTGCGCTGCCAAGCGCGCGCGTCTACTTCGACTAGGCGCCAGCTTCGCTGCCACCCGTTCGAAGGGTAGGGGACGGAGCGCGCGCCTCTACTTCGACTTAGGCGCCCGCTGCGCTGCCAAGCGCGCGCCTCTACTTCGACTAGGCGCCAGCTTCGCCGCCACCCGTTCGAAGGGTAGGGGACGGAGCGCGCGCCTCTACTTCGACTTAGGCGCCCGCTGCGCTGCCAAGCGCACGCGTCTACTTCGACTAGGCGCCAGCTTCGCCGCCACCCGTTCGCAGGGTATGGGACGGAGCGCGCGCCTCTACTTCGACTTAGGCGCCCGCTGCGCTGCCAAGCGCGCGCCTCTACTTCGACTAGGCGCCAGCTTCGCCGCCACCCGTTCGAAGGGTAGGGGACGGAGCGCGCGCCTCTACTTCGACTTAGGCGCCCGCTGCGCTGCCAAGCGCGCGCGTCTACTTCGACTAGGCGCCAGCTTCGCTGCCACCCGTTCGAAGGGTAGGGGATGGAGCGCGCGCCTCTACTTCGACTTAGGCGCCCGCTGCGCTGCCAAGCGCGCGTCTACTTTGACTAGGCGCCAGCTTCGCTGCCACCGGTTCGAAGGGTAGGGGACGGAGCGCGCGCCTCTACTTCGACTTAGACGTCCGCTGCGCTGCCAAGCGCGCGCGTCTACTTCGACTAGGCGCCAGCTTCGCTGCCACCCGTTCGAAGGGTAGGGGACGGAGCGCGCGCCTCTACTTCGACTTAGGCGCCCGCTGCGCTGCCAAGCGCGCGCCTCTACTTCGACTAGGCGCCAGCTTCGCCGCCACCCGTTCGAAGGGTAGGGGACGGAGCGCGCGCCTCTACTTCGACTTAGGCGCCCGCTGCGCTGCCAAGCGCACGCGTCTACTTCGACTAGGCGCCAGCTTCGCCGCCACCCGTTCGAAGGGTATGGGACGGAGCGCGCGCCTCTACTTCGACTTAGGCGCCCGGTGCGCTGCCAAGCGCGCGCCTCTACTTCGACTAGGCGCCAGCTTCGCCGCCACCCGTTCGAAGGGTAGGGGACGGAGCGCGCGCCTCTACTTCGACTTAGGCGCCCGCTGCGCTGCCAAGCGCGCGCGTCTACTTCGACTAGGCGCCAGCTTCGCTGCCACCCGTTCGAAGGGTAGGGGACGGAGCGCGCGCGTCTACGTCGACTAGGCGCCAGCTTCGCCGCCACCCGTTCGAAGGGTGGGGGACGGAGCGCGCGCGACTACTCCGACTAGGCGCTAGCCACGAACGGAGAACAGCATACGCCACCGCCTTAACTTGAGCAGGCAAAGGTCAATGTTGCGGCAAGAGCAGACATGATCTCGTAGGCAGATATGAATCGCCACACCAGCATATGCTCGTTCGCACGAGCAGAGCTTACGGATGACTCCATATCTGTCTACGAGAGCAAGTCAGGCCTTGCCATTTCCGCATCAAGCGACGAAGCATTCCCACGAACGGGGCGAATTTGGTCCACTGGCGCTCGCAGGCATTGACGCCGGTCGGCGCGGTCACCAAACACAGGTGCACAAAACTTTTCCTGCATATGAGAAATTAACCATGAACAGGTACGGGATGTACAACAAAGGATGTCTAGGCAGCGGCCCCTGGCGCCAGCATATTTATACTCAGCCTCGCGAGGCGAAGAGTCGCCAGCCTGGAGGCATGCCAACAGACGGAAGCACAAGCGCAAGGCGTCGGGCGGGGCAGCTACCAGAGGCGCGTAAGAGCAACCGTCCACACCCCACCGTGTGCACTCTGGAAACTGTCGCACGCTCCACTTACGAGAGGGCACGCTGCACGACGCGACAGCCTGCCCCCGGCAAGCCAACCGTCGGCAAAAGGCACCCAACCAGGCGGCACGGTCGCGACGATCGCGGAACGCGCGCACCTCAGAAGTCCAGATGCCGGGAGTCCGCCGCCACATTGACGCTCATGACGCCTCAAGGCCCGCACCGCGCCGAGCACGCTTCGCCACGTGGACGCCCACAATACCACGCATCTGCTTCAGCCGCTGCACAACCCGGGTCAAGTAATGGACAGGCTCACAGGCCACGGGACGGAGGGGGCCAAAGGACTCGACGACATGGCTTCGGCCTCGTGAAGCCCTTTAACATGAGAGGCTCCTGTCGTAGGGGTGGCCCCCACCTAAACCCAGCAGGCCTGGCAGGAGATTATAAGGCCCAGAATAGGCCATGTGTAATGACATAACTGCCCCCAGAGGGGATAACCAGATGTAAGGGGTATAACTGTAAAAGCACTCCTCATGTGCATATATATATGAGTATAAGCCATGGGGAGAACCCAGGCCATTACACTCAACTTCATTACTCTCTACTACCATCTCTCTCTCTGTTTGGTCTGTAGCCACAACAGGGACTTTGCAGATCAATGTAGTCAGAGACATCACTGAAT
This sequence comes from Dendrocalamus latiflorus, assembly GCA_017311315.1. Classification (NCBI taxonomy): domain Eukaryota; kingdom Viridiplantae; phylum Streptophyta; class Magnoliopsida; order Poales; family Poaceae; genus Dendrocalamus; species Dendrocalamus latiflorus. The sequence goes on along the minus strand of CM029629.1, from coordinate 19,788,752 downwards.
TCATCCCCCCTCGTTTTCAAATTTCAACCCTACCGGAGGTGGCCGTGTGCTCTTTGGTGATATTGGCTTAGCCTAGATAACATGGGAATGGACTAGCCCTTTGATGGTGTGTCTAACCCCTGAGCTACAATACTTGGTATCCTACTCCTAAACTTTTAATATCTGTCTAAATTACCATTTAAGGTGTTTTTTTGCGACGATGGATGCAGTTTTGCACCGTGGCGGAAGGCAAGGCCCGCCGTCTCAAACCATGCGGCAATTTTCGGAAATAAGAAATTGATGGGAACCACCTTTTAGGTGTTAGAGTTATGGATGTAGAACACTATCTATCAAGGTTTAAATCTTGATGCCCACCTTTACGCATATATGAGTATGTTTCAGTAAGAATTTTGTAAGGTTACGGATTTATCCCTAGCATTCATCTTTCTAGACATGTGCATGCGGAGGCGCACTTGCGTGTGCATGCATGGTGGCGTGTATCCGTTTGCTTCTTCCTTATAATTAAAAAAATTAATTCTTGGAATCAATAAGTTAGAGAAGAACAAAAGAGGAATATTATATCAGTGGGACCCATATGTAAGAGAGTGGCTGATTATCTTCAACAGGAAAGAGCGAGTTGTGGTTCTCGCACGGCGTGTGCGGGCAGGAATGTCCACCTGTACTTAAATATCTTTACTTTCATTGGCACGCAGCAGCTGATCCACTCAGTCTGCTCTGAGCACACCCCAGAAAAACTTACATCAACGGCAGACGCTTCTCTGCAGATGGCAGCGCAAGTTCGGATCCTCGCGATGAGCTGAACCTAAAATAGACGGTTGGAAAAATCCACTAGACAGCATAAGATCGACATTTAGTGCAAGAATGAAGCCGTACTGAAGTTTCAGTCGCAGTCAAATTTTGATCCTGTAGAATCAAGGGAGTGGCGAGATAACGTGCCTTGAGGTTTTTCCATGCATAGATACTGGCATTCCGGCGTGCGCCCCTTCGCCTTCCCCCGAAAAAAAAAAGACCTCTCCCCTTCTCCCCCCTTTCCTCTCCCCTTCACCTTGCCGCCGCTGGAGCACGCCGCCGGAGGCTGGTGCGGGTGCTAGGAAGGCGGCGGCGGGGCTTTCTCGCCTGGATCTGGTCGGGTGCGTCTGGATCTGGGAGGGCGTGGGCTTAGCGGCGGCCGGCCTCAGATAGCGGCGCGACATCGGCGTGGGAAGGCCGCTTCGGGCGGCAGCCGGGGTGCTTGGCCGGCGAGGTGGAGGGCCGGTGCGGCGGCCGGGCGGGGTGCTTGGTTGGCGAGGTGGAGGGCCGGTGCGGCGGCCGGGCGAGGCGGAGTGCCGGTGCGGCGGCCGGGCGAGGAGGAGGAGGACCGGAGGTGGCGCAGCTGCGGGCGGCGGCTCGCGGGCGGAGGAGCCGAGGTGGCGCCGTGCGGGGCGGTCGGCGCCTTGCAGGGCGGTGAGCGGCCGATGGAGTGGCTTCGGGCGGCGGCACGCGGGCGGAGGGCGGTCGGCGAGCGGCCGGTGGCAAGGCTGCGGGCGGCGTCACTTCACGGAGGCCGGGACAACGAGCCACGTCCGGACGGCCCGAGACGGCTGCGGGCCGGCTTGGGTACGGCGGCGGCCGACGCGCGTGCGGGCGCGTAAGTCGAAGCGTCGGCGGTCGCGTATGCGGGCGCGGGAGGCCAAGCGCCGGCGGCACGCGTTCGGGCGTGGGTGCCGAAGCGTCGGCGGCATGAGTCGTGCGGGGCGCGGGCCGGCCGTGAAGGGGTCGTGGCGAGCGTGGCCGGTAGGCCAGCGAGGACACCGAGGCGGGCTCGCTTCGAGCGGCGGCCTTGTGTGATGCTCAGTGATGACGCATAGGCGTCGCAAAGTGGTTTCTACAGTGGCGGACTTTGCAGGAAGCGGCTCATCGTGGAGTTCAAGGGTGGCTATGCCATGGCCTTGAGGCGAGCAGGACCGGTGTGTTGGTGGCGGTCTAATTTGTGATTGGATAGTGCGTGGGGTGCTGTGGAGGTGCTGGCGAAAGCCTTGCCGGTGATCTTACCGGTCTCGACAACAATGACGCCTTTGGGCGCCATTTTCCTTCCTGGAGGTGTTGTCATGGCACTCCATAGCCCTCAGGTATACTGATCTCCAGGTGAAAACCTTGCCTCAGTGAGGCAGGCGGCGTCGGCGACCCTAGTCGCCTCCTTGGAGGCGTCGCCTCGGAGGTTCTTATTCACGCAAAGTAGACCGAAGTTTGGATGGCGCAGTCGGATGGGGATAGAGACTTGATTGAAAGCAAGGATGGAGAAGAAGTTCTGAAGGTTAGTCTTTCTAGCTTTTTTCTTAGTCCTTAAGCTCTCTTCTTTGTTTTTTTAGATAAAGGATATAAAATCCGGCCTCTATATCCACGAGGGATATACACAGCCAACAGATACACGAGCTCTTAGGCTCAATTCCTCAAAACCTGAGGAGCATAAAACAACAAGAAATAAAGCTTAAGGACTATAAAAAAAGCTAGAAAGACTAAGCTTCATAACTTCTTCTCCGTCCTTATTTTCAACCAAGCCCCTATCCTTTTCCGACCATGCCCTCTAACCTTCGGTCTACTGAGCGTGAAGAAGGACCTCCGAGGCGACGCCTCCAAGGAGGCGACGAGAGTCGCCGACGCCGCCCGCCTCACCGAGGCAAGGTTTTCACCTGGTGATCAGTAAACATGAGGGCTATGGGGCACCATGACAACACCTCCAGGAAGGAAAATGGCGCCCGAAGGCGTCATCGTTGTCGAGACCGGTAAGATCACCGGTAAGGCTTTCGCCAGCACCTCCACAGCACCCCACGTACTACCCACTCACAAAATAGACCGCCACCAACCCACCGGGGACCTGCGCGCCTCAAGGCCATAGCATAGCCACCCTTGAACTCTACGACGAGTCGCTCCCTGCAATGTCCGCCACTAAAGAAACCACAAAGCGACGCCTATGCGCCACCACTGAGCAGATCCAGGGAAGAAATCTCCCACGCACGGATTCAAGCGCGCCCAGTGAGAAAATCCAGGTGCGGCTGCGATTGTGACTTGCACAGCCCACTCAATTCGTTGCCTCGTCCGGCGGGCACCCCTTCTCCTTCCATGACCGCATCATCCGCCCAGCGTCCTCAATCTTCCCTGCCTTACACAGGGACGAGAGCAGGACCGCGTAGATCTTCACACTGGGCACGATCTCTTCTTGAGCATTTCGTCGAACATCTTGAGCGCATCCCCCGACATGCCGCGCTTGCACAGCCCGCCCATGATCACATTGTACGTGACCCTGTTGGGCGCGCAACCGGCGCCATCCATCCGGTTCTACAGCGCCAGACCGAGGAGGATGACGCCGCTGTCGACGAGGACCTTGAGGACGTCCGCCGGCCGCAACACCAATTTCTCCGCTGGGAAGCGCACGGGAGCCGCCGCCTCCGGGCCTGACGCCCTGCCGCCCGCTCGGAGCCGGCTGCCGCCTCAACACCCCGCGCTTGAGGGTGACCGCACGAAGCCGGCCGACGCTTCCGCTCGATCCCGCCGCCTCGAAGCCACCAGCCCGTCGCCCGCCTCCGGCCCGAAGCTGCCGGAGCCGCACCGGCTGCCCACGCCCGCGCCCGCGCTGGCGCCGCCGACCGCCGCCCCGAAGCCGCTGTGCACGGTCGAAACCGAGCTCGGCCGCCGCCCGCCCCTACCGCCTGCTCTCTTGAGCTTCTCGCGCCGCCAGGGAGCCGGCGGCTACGAGAGGAGGAGGAGAGGAAAGTCTATGTGCTCCACGGGTGGGACCCCTCCCCCTCGACGCCGGCGAGGCCGCCGGAGAAGGGGGAGGGGGCCAGATCTGGAGAATGAGAGGAGGAGGCGAAAGGTCCAGCTCTCTTCTTTGTTGTTTTAAGCTCCTCAGTTTTGAGGCTTTGAGCCTAAGTACTCGTGTAACCTTTGGCTACATATATCCCATGTGGATATAGAGGCCGGATTTTATATCCTTTATCTAAAAAGATATTGGCATTCCCCAGGGTTAACCGGCCACAAGCATCATACTTTCAAAGATATCACTAGCTGTACTGCCTGCAAGATTACAAGTTTAATAATAAATTAGTCATAATTTTGACCTGAACATGTCATACAAAGAATGCCCTATTAATTTGAACTAGTGATGGAACAAATTGGACGAAGTTACTGAAACGAGAGAAACATCTAATTAAAAAACAATCCATTAGTTTTACTACAGGTCTACTATACAAGTGTACAAGCAAGTTGTTCCATCTTGAAGAGATCAGCAATTCAGGGAGCTGGGAGGAGGAGATGTGAATAGCCAGAAAGCGAGTGCTGTCTTGCCACTTATGTCCAACTCATTACCCAACCACTGCCCCATATAAAACAACTTGGTGCCGTCCGTCCTATTTCTATATACCCATTCTTCTCGCTTTGTTTCAAAGCTTGGGTATGCAGACTAGCTAGGAGAGTGAGGCTAGACCTTGCCAAATTATTCTTCTGTCCAATTCAGGTCAGTCATGGTTAAATCTTCCTACATAGAGTGAACCAAAAGTTTAGATTTATTATATTGTAGGGAAAGAATCCTAGCCCCCGGCCGGCCTTGGACTTACCAGTTGATCTTTAACGTAATCAGAAAGATGAGTGGATTGTTTAATTTCTGCCAAAAAAATTTATGCATTTTAGGTTGGAAAGAGTCCATATAACACTTTGAACTTTGTCTGAAAATCTGTCCAACACCCTAAACTATGAAACTAGGCAATTGACCCTCCAAACTTTACAATCCGGTTGAAATAATACTCCGATCCGGTTTCGCATGGTAGTATTGCCCGCATGGCATAATGAATGGATAGTTTTGTCACGTAGAATGACACACTGACCAAGTTTAGGTACATAACAGGTGGGGCTCATAAAGGCTTTTCTTCTACTGAGCTCCCATATGCTTCCACGGCCGCCGCCCCTTGTAGCTCCCCCTCTCCATTTCGATTGAGGGAGAAACCCTTGTGGCTCTCACTGTCATTCATCTAAATTTGGCAAACGTGTTATCCTACATATCAAAATCATCTACTCATTGCGTTATGAAGGCAATACCACCCTATAAAACCAGGTCAATGTGTTATTTGAACCGAATTGCAAAATTCAGATGGTCAAATTGTTAGGAATAACTTAAGCCTTAAACAAGAGCATTAGCCTTAACCCTAGATCTAAATCATGAGCACCTAAGCTTTAGGATTTAGAGGGGACTTACGGTCGCCGATGAATACCATGAGCGAAGACCCGTGCCTGCGTGATGCAGGCGTGAGGTAGAGTTGGTGAAGATCCGGAGAGCTCGCGGTTCGGGGTCGCCGGCGTCGTCCTGGTCGGCGAGGTCCTGCAGTGACGGTCGGTGACCTTCCCGTTGCTTAACAGCGCGCAGTAGATCGGGTGTCTTAGGGTTGTACGGAGTTTTGGCTCTCACGAGGAACGACGTCGTACGGGAGAGGCCGGGACTCCGCCTTTTAATCTAGCGTTGTTGCAACGGGGGGACCGTAACCAAAACGGTTAGGCACCGATCAGGGCGCGTGCACAACGGTGGACGTGGGTTTCCCCACGTCTCCCTCGTCTCGGTGTTTGGCCTGAGATAAAAAACCTAACATTCTCCCCCTTGATCGTAAGGCTAAACATCATAATCCCTCTCTCAATAAAAGTTCACACCAAAGTAATGCGTCATAGCAGTCAATTAAATACCGCTGGACATCAGTACTTATAGTGATCCATTCTATATCGATCGGATAACATAATACTTCATGGGAGTTGGTTACTTTATATGGTCCTCTTATTCCAGGATCACAGGCTCTCCAATAAACCCATGCCGGCAACATGATCACGAAAAATATTGGGTGGTAAGCCTTTTGTGAGCGGATCCGCAAGCATAAATTTAGTTCCAATATGCTCAACCTTAATTGTTTGATCATGGACTCTATCTTTCACAACATGATACTTTATGTCAATGTGCTTGGCAGCTGCACTTGACTTGTTGTTACTCGAATAGAAAACTGCGGGTTGATTATCGCAGTACAAAACGAGTGGTCTAGAGATGTTGTCTACCACTCTCAATCCCGGGATAAAATTCTTAAGCCATACAGCCTGCCCGGTAGCCTCATAACATGCCACAAATTCAGCCTGCATTGTCGACGATGCAGTAAGTGTTTGCTTTACACTTTTCCATGATATTGCTGCTCCTGCGAGGGTGAAAATGTAACCTGATGTGGACTTCTTAGTGTCTTTACACCCCGCAAAATCAGCATCAGAATAGCCGACAACCTCAAGGTTATCGCATTTTTTGTATGTGAGCATGTGACCTTTAGTGCCTTGCATATAGCGCAGGACTTTCTTAACAGCTTTCCAGTGGTCCAGTCCTGGATTTGACTGATATCTGCCAAGCATCCCGGTAACAAAAGCTAAATCAGGGCGCGTACATACTTGAGCATACATAATACTTCCGACAGTAGAAGCGTAAGGTATAGCCTTCATCTGATCAGATTCATAGTCATTCTTTGGGCATTGAAATTTTCCAAACTTATCGCCCTTAACAATAGGAGCAGGCGAGGCAGAGCATTTATGCATATTGTATCTCTTTAGTACTCTGTCAATGTATGCCTTTTGTGATAAACCTAATGTTCCTTTGGACCTATCTCGGTGAATTTCAATACCAAGAACATAAGATGCTTCACCGAGATCCTTCATGTCAAAGTTGGACGAGAGAAATCTTTTAGTTTCCCGCAGCATGTCCACATTGCTGCTGGCCAATAATATATCGTCCACATAAAGAATTAAGAAGGTGTAATTACTCCCCCTGAACTTAACATAAGTACAATTATCAACATCATTCTCCTTAAATCCAAATTGCCTTATGACTTCATCGAACTTAAGGTACCATTGCCTAGAAGCTTGCTTCAGGCCATATATGGATTTCTTTAGCTTGCATCCCAAATGTTCTTCGCCTTCCATAACAAAACCTTCCGGTTGTGTCATGTAAACGTCCTCATATAAGTCTCCATTCAGGAATACAGTCTTAACATCCATTTGGTGCAACTCTAAATCAAGATGTGTTGTGAGCGCCATTATGATTCTAAATGAATCTTTAGTTGAGACAGGAGAAAAGGTTTCATTATAGTCAATGCATTCTCTTTGTGTAAACCCTTTCGCTACAAGTCTCGCCTTAAACCTTTCGATGTTCCCTTTGGAGTCACGTTTTGTTTTGTAGACCCATTTGCAGCCTACTGTTTTGGCTCCATTAGGAATTTCCACTAAGTCCCATACACCATTAGTGCCCATAGACTCAATTTCATCTTTCATAGCATCTAGCCATTTAGATGAATCCTTACTCTTCATAGCTTCCTTATAAGAGCTAGGATCATCCACCTTCTCAAGATCATCTTCATTCAAGTAAACCTCATAATAACTTGGAATAGCAGATCTCCTCACTCGTTCTGATCTCTTGACAGGTTCATTAGCAGGCTCATTAGGCTGTTCATTAACTATCACAGAGGGCTGTGAAGGCTCATCATTAGGTGTCGCACTCGTATTTTCAGAGCCCTCAACAGAAGGAGTAGCCACAGAATTAACTGGAGACGCAACAGGAGTTGCAACTATAGGATCAACTGTGGGCACAACCAGTTGGGGCGCAGGAAAAACAGTCTGTCGGATTAGCGGTGAAGCAACATAAATTCGCTTTTCCTCAAGATCAATTTCCTTGGGCTCCAAGTCCCCACTGATGCCATCATTTTCCAAGAACACAGCGTGCCTTGTTTCTACAAATTTCGTGGTACGATCTGGACAATAGAATCGGTACCCTTTAGACCTGTCAGGGTAGCCAATAAAATGGCAACTCACAGTCTTGGGATCTAATTTCCCAATGTGTGGGTTAAACACCTTAGCTTCAGCTGCACAACCCCACAAATGGAGGTAGTTCAAACTTGGTTTTCTCCCAGTCCATAATTCATAAGGTGTTTTCGTCACTGATTTACTGGGAACCCGATTGAGTATATGTGCAGCGGTCTTTAATGCTTCCATCCATAACTTCACAGGCAAAGTGGAGTAGCTTAACATACTTCGAACCATGTCCATAAGTGTGTGGTTTCTTCTTTCCGCTACTCCATTCTGCTGGGGATCACCAGGCATTGAGTACTGGGCGACTATGCCATTTTCTTGTAGGAACCTGGCAAAAGGACCAGGAATCTGCCCATAAGTTGCGTGTCGCCCATAATACTCTCCCCCACGATCAGAGCGCACTACTTTAATCTTTAGACTGTGCTGGTTTTCAACTTCATCCTTAAATATCTTAAATTTATCAAGTGCTTCCGATCTCTCTTTAATAGGATAGATATAGCCATAACGTGAGTAATCATCAGTGAATGTAATAAATGAATCATAACCATCCACTGATGTCACAGGGAAAGGACCACATATGTCAGTATGAATTAATTCCAAAATCCCTGTGCTTCGAGTAGCACCCTTCTTTATTTGCTTTACATACTTACCTTTGATACAATCGAGGCAATGATCATCCGAATCATTAAAGTCTAAAGGGTGGAGAATTTCTTCTTTAATGAGACGTTCAATTCTCCCCCTCGAAATGTGGCCCAAACGACAGTGCCACAATTTTGACGAAATCTCATCAATTCGCTTGCGCTTTTTATTCACATCACATATATTCATGGACATAGGAGAATCTTGCAGGGATAACATATAAAGCTTGTCGTGTCGGATGGCACGACCAACATTATCATTATTAAAATAAATCAAACACATTCCGTGTCCAAAATTACAAGAATATCCATCATTATCTAATAATGAAATGGAAATTAAGTTTCTTCTCATCGAGGGAACATAAAGAACATCATTGAGTTTCATTACAAAACCATTATTCAAAACTAAAGAAACCGATCCAATAGCTTGAATTTCGGCTTCCATCCCATTAGCCACTCTTAGGCTTCTTTCCCCTCTGAGACTTCTCAACATATGGAATCCCTGCAAGGAATTCGTAACGTGCACAGTGGCACCAGAATCAATCCACCAAGAATTTATAGGAAAATCAGCATAAAATGCTTCATCAACAAAAATAATTTCATAAGTACCTTTCTTGGCGAGCCATTTCAGCCATCCAGGACAATCATCTTTGAAGTGGTCCTTCGACTGACAAAAATAGCATTCATCACTTTTCTTCTGTCCATTTGAGCTCCCAGGACCTGAAGCGTTTTTAGGCGCCTTAGGGTGCTGTGGATGCTGTGGCTTCTGATAAGGGGAGTAGGCTTGTTCCTTCTTTCCCTTTCCTTTATAGCCACCTCTATTTCTAGAGGGACCAGCTTTATTTGAGGAGCTGACTTGATTCACAAAATCAGTAGCCCCCTCAGCCTTGAGCCTCTCTTCCTCCTGAGAAACATTAGCGATCAACTCGCTCATTGTCCACTTGTCCTTAATGGTGTTGTAGTTCACCTTGAAAGCTTCAAATTGCTTAGGAAGAGACATCATAATGTAATGGACAACGAAACCATCAGAAATTGCCATGTCCATTGTCTTAAGTCTGGCAGCAATATTGATTATGGTCATAATGTGCTCACAGACATTTCCAGTACCATTGTACTTAGTGTTCATGAGCCTGTGCATCAGTGTGGTAGCATAAACTTTAGAGGACCCCTTAAAGTGATCCTCGATGGAGGACAAATAGTCCTTTACCCTTTCCTTTTCAGGGATTGCTCCCCTTATGGCCTCACTGATAGAGTTCTTCATCACAGCAAGTGAAACGCGGTTAGACCGCTCCCACTTCTCAACATTATTTTTGTAATCCTTTATTTTATCGTCAAAATTGTCCTCCCCTTCAGTAGGAGCGACAGGCTCATCGAACCTGAACGCATAGTCCAAATCCAAGAGCTGGAAAGTCGTCATAAGCGTAAACTTCCATTTCTGAAAGTTACTACCATTAAGTGGCTCAATTGCATTAATTTGAGCGGAAACAGAAGCAGCTGAAAAAATTTAAAATTTACATTAGGAAAACGCATAATTAATTTGCATGAATGTTAACCTTACGTTGGTATGATTAACAACATGCTCATAAGAATTTTTCGCATCACCGTTTGGCAGAAACGAAAAATTTAACAAAATTTATGTCATGCAATTACAATTAACGTTGGTCAAAAAGTAATAGCATGGCAAATTTAAACATAACAAAATAAACATAATTGATAACATGCAATTACAATTAACGTTGGTCAAAGAGTAATAGCATGTAAAACTAAATACATCCCTCCAATTGAATTTCCCGTTGGTTCCATTCAATTAGTGGCAGAACATTACGCAGCGGAAAAAGGACATAATAATTTTCAGCAGCTTAGCAACATTATCCGTTAATAATTTCGTGAGAGACATCAAATAATCATTAATTAAACATGAGATATATCATAAATACATGAAATATACATTGAAAATAAAACCCAACAGCCTGAAGTATATACCATAAATCAATTTCATGTATATATGCCTAAATATATGCAGAAATACATAAGATTATGCACTGCTGGGCCAAAAAAAAACCCAACAGCCCCCTCCTTTTTTTTCGGCCTGTGCAATAGCATTTAGCCCATAAAACCAATTCCTCAAAAACGGACGGTCCAAAAACATGCACGCAGCCTAAAGAAAAAATCCCCCACGCGCGGCCCATAAAACTCCCGGCCACGCGCGGCCCAAAAAATGGCTCACGCGGCCCGCAAAAAAAGAAAGACGACCGTCCGATCAGATCGGATGGCCGAGCAAGCGCGCGGCGGGGATATAACCCCGAAAACCCTAACCCTAGCTCAAAAAACACCTGCCTCCACCCGGGAAAAACGGAGCCTCCGTGCGGCGGCGGCACACGCGCTCGGGGCGGCGGCAGCACGCACGCACGGGGCGGCGGCGGCCAGGGCGTCGGCGGCGGGCTCCCGCAGAGCGGCAGCGTGCGGCGGCGCACGGAGAGCAGCTGGGCGGCACGATGGGGCGGGGCGCAAGGTGTCGGCGGCGGCGCCTGCGCAGACCGGCAGCGCGCGGCGGCGGCGCGGCGGCCCCAGCGGAGCGTGGCGGCCGGGCGCGTGACAGCGGAGCGGCGCGGGGTCGGTGGCGGCCGGGCGGCGCAACCGGTATGTCCCGATCCCCTTCTTCCTTTTTTTTGTTCTTTCCGATCCGAAGATCCATAAGGTTTGCATGATTTGGGGATTCTAGGGTTCGGGATTTGTAATAAACTGGGGAAAAACTTTAGGATTTGCATAAAATTTTTTTGATTCCCCTCCTTGTAACATGCTGCCCGAGCCCAACATCAACCCTAATCCGAACCAAAACTTTAGATCCGAGACATAAACATGCTACTAGGGTTCATGAAAAGTTCTAGGTTGCTCTGATACCATTGTTAGGAATAACTTAAGCCTTAAACAAGAGCATTAGCCTTAACCCTAGATCTAAATCATGAACACCTAAGCTTTAGGATTTAGAGGGGACTTACGGTCGCCGATGAATGCCATGAGCGAAGACCTGTGCCTGCGTGATGCAGGCGTGAGGTAGAGTCGGTGAAGATCCGGAGAGCTCGCGGTTCGGGGTCGCCGGCGTCGTCCTGGTCGGCGAGGTCCTGTAGTGACGGTCGGTGACCTTCCCGTTGCTTAACAGCGCGCAGTAGATCGGGTGTCTTAGGGTTGTACGGAGTTTTGGCTCTCACGAGGAACGACGTCGTACGGGAGAGGCCGGGACTCCGCCTTTTAATCTAGCGCTGTTGCAACGGGGGGACCGTAACCAAAACGGTTAGGCACCCCCGATCAGGGCGCGTGCACAACGGTGGACGTGGGTTTCCCCACGTCTCCCTCGTCTCGGCCGTTTGGCCTGAGATCAAAAACCTAACACAAATATCTCATTTCATAGTTGGAATACTGGATGAATTTTCGAGCAAAGTTGTTATATAGACTTCTTCCTTTTAGGTTTGGGATTGGTTTGCCGTAGAAGATTGTTGTTAAATAAAAATATTTTTTTCATATTTTCGTATTAGAATTAAGATTAATTGACAGTATATTGCCCGGTTAAATGCTACATATCCTTCAGTTTTTTTATTTGTTTGACGAAAGTAACTCTATGTTCTTTTAAATGTAAGTTTAGCCCGGTGAAAAAAAACAGAAATATTATAATACGCTGCACTGGTAGTTCCCGTTTCTCAACATTTATTTTTTTCTCAGCGGAAAATGGCAAAATTGGCCAAAATTAGACATACCGACTCTGATCGGAAAACGGCCGGTTTCCACCGGGTTTCTTTACCTGCTAATATGTACAGAGAGGACTTGGTGCTTGACTTAACATAATTAGATATAAGGAAAAAGTTTTGAGACAAACAAAGAAGACAAATCAAGGCATTTCGACTGAATCAAAGCAAAGTAATTGCTCAAAAAATTCGTTCACTTTGGGTAGTACTTTCTTACAAAATAATCATTCTTTCCTCAGTCCTAAGCTATTAATCGAAGATGTACCCATGGCAAACTCTTTCCCTTGATGTCACATGTATGCTTTGTTAATTTAACGGCAAGGGCCAAAGGTGGTCAAATACTCAAATTATTAACCCAATTGAACTTTCACACTTGAGTACTACGTAGAAAACCCAAGATGTTAGGTAGGATTCAGATCGCCTGCAGCCACTGCATATGCAGATGCATGTCGAATAACCTTCGTACCAAATTTGACAATCTACATCGTGATAATTTTGACACAAATAATTTGTAATTCCTCGCATAACATAATTTATGGTTGCTACACGACGAAAGCACTGTCGTCACATAACATGACATATCGTGGTATGCAACAAGAGCTACAACTACTTGATCAAACAACAACGTATCAAATGTTGTATGGATGAATGACAACATCTGAAATCCAGAGAGAGTGACTTCAGTCCAAAGAAACTAACATAGAAACCGGCCGCTGTATCAAAGGAGCATCCGAATGGAAGCAACAAAAACACCAAAATTAGCATATTACCTCAAAATAATAAGCATATGAATCGTATGGCTTTTCTTTATATCACCCCCGTCTTATTATTTCCTTTTGCTTCGAATAATTTATGGATGCATCCATAATGTATTGATAGGGCCGCATAAATTAATTTGTACACGATGTTTCTGAAGTTGACATTTGCATTCTGCTGCCCTTTTGTTTCGGAAATGGATTAGAATCCGTTTTCACGTATGCCATATGGTCCTGTTTGATAGAAACTCAAACGTGCATGATAACATCGATATTTTCTAATACTATTATAAGAATCATTAGCATAGCTAAATGAAGATGTACACACAATAGATCGGTCATAAGATGGCACCCCCATCTTACGAAATTCACACCAATCCACGTGATATGCAGTTAGTGGAAAATTTTCTCCTTTTTGAGGAACACATGTATTTCCTGAATATATAAAAAATATTTTTTTTACCAACTTAGGAGGTACTAACCCATCCATTGAGTTAGCACTAAGAGGTACCAAGAGTTTAAGAGTAATTTAGTGGGGAGATACTGATAGCTTCAAGTACCTCTCGAAGATAGTAAAAACTCGAAAAAAACAATGCGTGAACGGGACTCGCAGTGTCAGAAAACTGAAAATTCATTCCATGTACGGTGTGATCGAATTCAGGTGGCCGGTTGGCCCATAACCGCGTACTAACCCTTTCATATCGCCAGTTCACCACACGCATGTAATTAAGCAGGCAAACATATAGATAGCATGGCGCATCCTCCCTCCCTACGGCAGCATACACACAAATGTTTTAGCTGTACTACCACACGCCGGATTACTCGAGGAGAAGATGATTTTGCTATGTTTGCCAACGAGGCCGGCCGGCTACGATGACAGGGTCGGCCGGCCGAGTAGTTTAGCCGTTGGGTCTCCATCCAAATGCCAAAACTACACGTCAAAGCCGTGTCCATCACTCACTCCCTAAGCTAGCAGCAGCAACTTGTAGCTGCACGTCACTATATAACACACCTGCCCTTGTTTTGTTCCAAACCTCCAGCCACAGCACATTTCTCCTAGCTCTCCAAAGCCCTAAAAATTGCCCCAAACACACACTGGCTACAGCTTTTGATGGAGGGAGGTGGTTCCAACGAGGCCGGCTCGCCCGAGGCGTCTGGCGAGGGGGCAAGGCGGGCGCCGGCGTACTACGAGTGCAGCTTCTGCAAGAGGGGCTTCACCAACGCGCAGGCGCTCGGCGGGCACATGAACATCCACCGGAAGGACCGCGGAGGCGGCAAGCCGAGGGGTGGTGCCGCCACCGCGCCGCCGGCCACTCCGGGGTGGCAGCACGACGGTGCCGGTGGCTCTCAACAGTACGGCGGGGATCAGGTGCGCCTGGGGCTCACCTTGGGGAGGAACGAGGACAGCAGGGAAGGTGTGGACCTGGAGCTCAGGCTTGGCCACTACCCTTATATTAGCTAGCGATCGATGGCCATCGATTTGGCTAACTAGTGAGGAGATTAGCTATATATGATGCTGATTACTGGGTAAGTAGGTCGTTGCAAACTTGGTTTGTTGTTTGATTTTGTAGTTTGGTTGATTTCCTGCTTGTTACAAATCATAAGAAAACGTAATGGATCGACCATATAGAACGATCAATAATCCAGGCTGATAATCGTTTGATTCTTCGTGTAAATATGTGCGTGGAGTGTGATCAAAATTAAGGAATTTCTACATATGCATACTTTCTTCATCTCCTCTCCAATATGAATGTAATTAAACCGTTATAATTTAGTTTGAGAATTTCTTAAGAAGAATACTACGGATGCTTCGACAAATTGATCAATAAATTTTCTCCTTAGTTAAAAAGAAAAAAGAATGTACTACTTAACAAAGAAACGCTGTATCTGTGCAAATCAGAAACAGGGTCAAACTATTAAATCCGAGGTTGATCCTCTGCTGCATCGACAATTTAACAACAATACATATTTCTTAATTTCTTTGTTGATTATACACGAAACAAGGCTTGTGTTTTTTTTTTGTGCTACTAGCTGAATATCCGTGCATTGCTACAGATTAGAAAAAGATTTAAATTACATGAATTAAAAGCTCGAAAAGCAATCTAAAACCATCATAACCATTTGGTTAAAAAAAAAGCCAATAGTGCTTCAGTGACTTCAAAATAAAAGAATGTTTCTATGACAAAGGATGCAATTATCATGTTACTCCAAGAGTATAAAGCCATGAGCAAAACAAATTGTCAAGGAATTATCTGTTTATTTGCATACAAGAACTCAGAGGTCCACTATGAGAAAATTTATATAGCCTATGAATCTCTGAGTTTAAGTATACAGCGGAAGTTTACCACAGATGAACTAGAAAATAAAGCATATTAGGGATCAAACGAATGCTTAAAACGCACTTTGGGATGAGGGACTTGAGCCTTTGCGATTTTAGAGATCTAGAGTTCATGCATTGACACATAGCATAAATGGACATACAGCGAGTGTTTTGCCGTCAGGGCAATATCCCTGTCATGGAAGCACCATTTGTCGACACCAAGCTTCTCCATGAACTTGAAATGAGCTCTCACTGCAATACCAATTCAAACAAAAGATGTTGATTAAAGCAAAAGCGTAAATTCATGATGACCTAGACCTAAAAATAGAATCAAGTAAATGTCATACTTCTTCTCTTAGCCATGGCCAACGAATTTGTGCCATCCTCCCAAGGCCAAGACTTTGTAGGGGCACCAAAAGGATCTGCTCCAGTACCACGGAATGTATGCCAAAAGGCTATGCTGAACCGCATCTCATCTGAAGCGCCATCATCGCACTTCTTATCGAGGTTGGTTATACAAGTTTACAGGGTAGCAATCTACAAGAAATAAACGAATTAGTACCATAATCGCAAAGCTCATAAATATAGCTGTCATGGGCATGATCAGAGACAACAAAGCTTATCAATCACTTACCCCAACAGATAGGCACAAAGATGACACTACCAGTAAGATTAAAAGCTTTGAGCCCTTCATAATAGGCTCAGTTAGATTCAAGTAAGGCCTCTGCAACAAATAATCCATCGATGAGTTAGATAGGAATCCAATCTATACCCCAAAAGAAGAAAATTTTCATGCATAGGTCCTAAATACAATATGTTCACAGAAGAATGAAGACGTATCATGTAGTATTTACGATAATTGAGACTTTTGTCCTATGAATCCAAGTTCTAAATCGGTGGATGAAATCAAATTACCAAACTTTATCTGAAACACCATTTCAAAAATCCTTCCCTCGAACAAAGTAACACTAGTCTTAATTCGTAGGCAGATCGATCAGATGAGAACAGAATCTACCAGGAAAGTGCAACCCAGGGGAAGAAACCACTAAATTTTAACAACAACAACAACAACAACAACAAAGCCTTTTGTCCCAAATAAATTAGGGTAGACTAGGAATAAAACCTTCTCAAGATCAAAGAGATGAGAGCCTTGAAATAAAAACCTACAATACTAAAACCCTAAGTCGTACGTCCTGCTATCTGAGCCGAGAGCCTAACACACTGCCCCTAACTTTCTTATGGTTCCTGTACGTGGATCGCTAACTTTCATGCGCTCCTATCCGATGCTAATCCTTTAGATACATTCCAATCTCTCAAATCTCTTTTAAGTTTTAACTTCTTCCTGCCATGTCAGTCTTGGTCGATATCTGTCTCTTCTTACGTTTTCAATACATCTTAAAATTCCACTACGTACTGGCGCCTCAAGAGGCTTTCATTGGAAATGTCCAAACCATCTCAAACGATATTAGACAAGCTTCTCTTCAATTGGTGCTACCTCCACCCTATCACGTATGTCATTATTGCGGATGCGATCCCGCCTTGTGTGACCATAGATCCACCGCAACATCCTCATCTCTGCTACATTCATTTTCTGTATATATTGCCTTTTAGTCACCCAACATTCTACTCCATATAGCATCGTGGGTCTGATCACCATCCTATAGAACTTACCCTTTAACTTTTGAGATACTTTTTTGTCACACAGGATACTAGATGTTTGATGCCATTTCACCATCCCGCTCTTATCCTGTGGTTCATGTCTTCATCAATCTCACTATCCTACTATAGCATCGATCCCAAATAACGAAACATGTCCTTCTTAGGCACTACTTGTCTGTCCAATCTAACATCTGCATTATCTGCCCTAGCATCACTGAAATCACACCTCATATACTTAGTTTTAGTCCTACTAAGTTCAAAGCCTTTCAATTCTAAAGTCTTCCTCCACAACTCGAGCTTCCTATCAACACCTATTCTACTCTCATCAACTAGCACTATATCATCAGTGAAAAGCAAACACCAAGAGATATCTCCTTGTATGTCACGTGTGACCTCGTCCATCACTAGGGCAAAAATGTATGGGCTCAACGCTGACCCTTGGTGTAGCATAATAGGAAAGTCATTAGTAACACTACTACATGTTTTGACATTAGTCACAGCATTTTCATACATGTCCTTAATTAGGGTAATATATTTTGTTGGAACTTTTTTCTTTTGGAGCGCCCACCACATGACCTTTCTTAGCGCTTTATCATAGGCTTTCTCCAAGTCAATAAACAACATGTGAAGGTCCTTCTTTTGCTCCCTATACCTCTCCATCAACGGTTGTAGCAAGAAAATCGCCTCCGTGATCGACCTTCCAGGCAAAAAACCAAATTGGTTTGACGTCACGCTAGTCACTTTTCTTAAACGCCGCTTGATCACTCGTTCCCAAAGCTTCGTTGTGTAGCTCATGAGCTTAATTCCTCTATAATTAGTATAACTTTAAATGTCTCCTTTATTTTTGAAAATTGGTGCTACGCACACAGAGGCAGGAAGGCGACACCGCCGTTCCCCTACCTTCAAAAAGAGTGCGCACGGAGAGCGGGCGCTTGCAGCGTAGGCTGAGAGTGCTACGCACACAGAGGCAGGGAGGCGACACCGCTGTTCCCCTACCTTCAGAAAGAGTGCCCGCGGAGAGCGGGTGCTTGCGGCGTAGACCGAGGGCGCTACACGCAGGGGCAGGGAGGCGACAACGCTGTTCCCTACCTTCAAAAGGAGTGCCTGCAGAGAGGGGGCGCTTGCAGCGTAGGCCGAGAGCGCTACGCACACAGAGGCAGGGAGGTGACACCGCCGTTCCCCTACCTTCAGAAAGAGTGCCCGCGGAGAGCGGGCGCTTGCAGCGTAGACCGAGGGCGCTACGCGCAGAGGCAGGGAGGCGACACCACCGTTCCCCTACCTTCAAAAGGAGTGCCTGCGGAGAGCGGGCGCTTGCAGCGTAGGCCGAGAGCACTACGCGCACAGAGGCAGGGAGGCAACACCGCCGTTCCCCTACCTTCAGAAAGAGTGCCCGCGGAGAGCGGGCGCTTGCGGCGTAGACCGAGTGCGCTACGCGCAGAGGTAGGGAGATGACACCGTCGTTCCCCTACCTTCAAAAGGAGTGCCTACGGAGAGCGGGCGCTTGCAGCGTAGCCCGAGAGCGCTACGCACACAGAGGCAGGGAGGCGACACCGCCATTCCCCTACCTTTAGAAAGAGTGCCCGCGGAGAGCGGGTGCTTGCGGCGTAGACCGAGGGCGCTACGCGCAGATGCAGGGAGGCGACACCGCCGTTCCCCTTCCTTCAAAAAGAGTGTGCACTCCCTGGTGCAGCACGCGTGAAGGCACGATATCCTGGTGGTGCGTCGCTAAAGCGATGCACTCCCTAGTGTCTCGGCCATCGTGTAGTTTTTATACTCTGTAGAGTGCGTGGGATCAACATCCACGTCTGAGTACGCATAAGGACAATGTCCATGCGTGCGCGGCATCCGCGTCTTGTTTATACTCCGCAGAGTGCGCAGGGACAACATCCGCGTCTTGTTTATACCCCGTAGAGTGCGTGGGATCAACATCCACGTCTTATTTATACTCCGGAGAGTACGCATATGGATAACATCCATGCGTGCGCGGGATCCGCGTCTTGTTTATACTCAGTAGAGTGCGCAGGGATAACATCCGCGTCTTATTCATACTCCGTAGAGTGCGTGCGGAAACGGACCTCGACGCTACGTCTTATTTAGAGTCCGTAGACTGCGCGCGGGGGCCGGCCCCCGCGCGTTGCGGGCGGTGAGGGTGCGTGCGGAGGCGGACCTCGACGCTACGTCTTATTTATACTCCATAGAGTGCGCGCGGAGGCGGACCTCGACGCTACGTCTTATTTAGAGTCCGTAGACTGCGCGCGGAGGCAAGCCTCTGCGCGTTGCGGGCGGTGAGGGTGCGTGCGGAGGCGGACCTCGACGCTACGTCTTATTTATACTCTGTAGAGTGCGTGCGGAGGCGGACCTCGACGCTACGTCTTATTTAGAGTCCGTAGACTACGCGCGGAGGCAAGCCTCCGCGCTTGCGGGCGGTGAGGGTGCGTGCGGAGGCGGACCTCGACGCTACGTCTTATTTAGAGTCCGTGGACTGCGTGGGAATATCATCCACGTCTGATTTATACTTCGGAGAGTACGCGTAGGGACAACACCCACGCGTGCGCGGAGCATCCGCGTCTTATTTATACTCAGTAGAGTGCGCATGGAAAACATCCTCATCTTATTTATACTCCGGAGAGTACGCTGACGCTCGAGGCAATCGTACGATTTAAATCCAAAATGAGGACCAAAACAGAGGCATGAAAGAAATGGCCGAAGACTTGCGACAACAAAACGCTCCAAAATACCGCACTGGAAAAGCATTTGATACTACGGTAGCCCAGAATAGGCCAAAACCGAAGAAGCAAACACGACCAAATCAAATGCTCTCAGAATAAAAATGTAGCCGCAATAACTGACTAGGATGCACAACCGCTTCCTTAAAGCCATGCACGCAAGGAATGCAGTGGGGTTTATCAAAGCTTTGCACGTAACCACGTACCATGCTTATCAGGTGGGGCGGTGGCGACGCGGCGTGAACTCCCCAGTTGCGGAGACCTTGACCGCGCAGAACTCACAGAGCCCGTCGTCAGGCGCGCTTCAAGCGTGCCGAGGCCACAGGCGAGGAAGGCTTCAAAGCATGACATAGCACGGAGGCTCAGGAGCAACGGCTCGACGTGGGGGCGCAGGGCGATGCGGGGGCGAGGTCCTAGCGCTTCGTCATGGAGGCACGGTCCTGCGCGCCGCCCCCGCGAACCCCATCGTGCGGAGTCGGAGCCCGAGCTACGGACGCCGAGCGACGGCAAAATCGGTAGGCGCGTGTCCTGCTCGGCGCCAAATGCGCGGTGTGGGGACCTCCTCCGCATGGGACGCGTCACGGAGCTGGCTCAGAGGCTTGATGATGTGGCACGGAGGCCGGGGACCTCACGGGGGTTACGCGGAGTCGGCTCGCGAAGATCTGGCGGAGGCCGATGGACTTCGCAGGGCCGAGCGAGGACGCGCGGAGTCTCGAGACGGGTCTG
This sequence comes from Dendrocalamus latiflorus, assembly GCA_017311315.1. Lineage (NCBI taxonomy): Eukaryota > Viridiplantae > Streptophyta > Magnoliopsida > Poales > Poaceae > Dendrocalamus > Dendrocalamus latiflorus. Next base: position 19,768,337 of record CM029629.1, on the reverse strand, counting down.
GCTTCACCTGCTTACGGGTGTAGCAGTCACGCCAGTATGGCCGGAGCCTACCTTCGTTTATGCGAAGACGAGGAGGTCGGAGCCCGCCTTCGGCAGCGCGGAGGGCGGCGTGGTGGCCCGGCCAGATCCGCGAGCCGCAGGGGTCTGCCGCGAAGGCAGCGACGCCGGCCAGCTGGACTACGGAGCAGAGTCTTGGCGGAGGCAGCTATAGAGCGGTGGCAGCACGTCCTGCGCCGCTTGCTTCGCCGCTTGACGAGTAGCCAGCGTCTTTGCGCTGCTGCGCCCGCTGCCTAAGCAGCCGCCGCTGGCCAGCCTTAGCGAGCGCTGCCGCGGAGACCCGCCACGAAAGCGGAGTTGTGGCGGGGTAGGCGCAGCTGGCTCGGACTTTGGCGAGGCGAAGATCGAGCTCGACGCCGAGGTGGGCGAACACAGGGATGAGGTGGACGCGACATCCGCTGCTGGCCCTGCCGACGCCGAAGTCGAGCACGTGGATGCAGCTGGCGCCGCCAGGCTCGCCGAGCACCACCTGGGTCTGAGCGGAGCTGGTGACTTCGGTTTCGTCGAGGTCCCGAGCGGGGCAGGTTTCGCCAGCCCAGGCGCGACGATGTGGAGGCCTCCACGGGGACACTCGGCGAAAATAAAACACTCGGCAAAAAAATCTCTTTGCCGAGTGCTGCAGATTAGACACTCGGCAAAAGAAGATTTTTGCCGAGTGCTTCCAAGAAAACACTCGGCACCAACCGCCGTCCGTTAGAGGTCAGCCGCCGCCGTTAGAACTTTGCCGAGTGTCTGGAGCTGACACTCGGCAAAGAGCTCTTTGCCGAGTGTTTTTTTGCGGCACTCGGCAAAGAAATAAAACCTTTTCCTTTCCCACCCTTCAAACTTTTTCTACTCTCCACATACAACATATGGTACTCCATGTTAAAATTTGGTATATTTTTGTATGTGTTTGCTATATTTAATTAATTAATTGCATTTCAAGCAATTTTTTGAATCAAGTCAAATTTGAACTGCAAGTGATTCAAATAATAGAAAAAAATGAGTAGAAAAATGATATTCGTGTAATTCAGCCCGGTTTGAGGCCTTACCTGTGAAATGAAAAGAAATTTCGAACATCTTGTTCAGGAAACACGACCACGAACGTGTGGTCGAATGGTTTTTAAATTTTAAAAAAATCAAACAAAGTCTGAAAATCATGAGATTTGTCAAGATGTCGTGATATCATACGTGGAGGCTGTGGTAAAAAATTGAGAAGATTTCGCATAAGTTGTCACGTACGATGCTTACAAACCGAAGTATTTCTGAAGAAGAAGCATAGAGTTGAGAATGATCCGGTAAGATTTGGAGTCAAAGTGACGGTCGAATTATGGTTTGACTACAAAACTTTTTGTATAGGCAATAGACAACAGAGATTGTTTCATGTGAAATTTTGGTAATTTTTCGGATCCGTTTGATAATTTTAATTTTTAAACTGCAATTATAGAATTTTAAATGATATAAATTGAATTTGAGCTATAACTGCATGAAATAATGGTCTAATATTCGTAGAAGCATCGAATATGCATTGTTGAGTGAATTTTACAAGGCATTTTCAAAGTACATTCGAACAAATTTGTAAAACATGTTATGGAAAAGAAAGAGAGGAAAAAAAGTTTTATTAAAAAAAATCTTTGCCGAGTGCCTTATGGGCGACACTCGGCAAAGGAGGAGGGCTTTGCCGAGTGCCAGATCGGGGGCACTCGGCAAAGGAGAAGGGCTTTGCCGAGTGCCAGATCGGGGGCACTCGGCAAACAACACAAACAAAACGTTTCCCCGCGGCCGCGCTCACACACGCAACAAACACAGCCCGCCCCCGCGCGCCCCGCACGCCCGCCGCCGCGCCCGCCGCCTGGCCGCGCCCGCCACGCCGCGCCGTCCCCGCCCCCGCCACCACCCGGCCACCGCTTCGACTGCCGCGGCCGGCCCGGCCCCCGCGGCCGCCCGGCGCCGCCCCAGCCACCGCTTCGATTGCCCCGACCCCCGCGGCCACCCGACGCCTCCCCCGCCCGACGGCTCCTGCACTGTCCACCGCCGCCGCCCACCGCCGCCGCCTTGGCTGAGGGCGGTTCCTGGGCTCCCGACTGCGCGGTGTACCTCTGCTTCTCGGGTTGGAGCCATGGACGTCTCCCTCGGCTCCGACAGCTTCAAACTTTTTCCTACCCTTCAAACTTTTTCTACTCTCCACATACAACATATGGTACTCCATGTTAAAATTTGGTATATTTTTGTATGTGTTTGCTATATTTAATTAATTAATTGCATTTCGAGCGATTTTTTGAATCAAGTCAAATTTGAACTGCAAGTGATTCAAATAATAGAAAAAAATGAGTAGAAAAATGATATTCATGTTATTCAGCCCGGTTTGAGGCCTTACCTGTGCAATGAAAAGGAATTTCGAACATCTTGTTCAGGAAACACGACCACGAACGTGTCGCCGAATGGTTTTTAAATTTTAAAAAAAGCAAACGAAGTCTGAAAATCATGAGATTTGTCAAGATGTCATGATATCATACGTGGAGGCTGTGGTAAAAAATTGAGAAGATTTCGCATAAGTTGTCACGTACGATGCTTACAAACCGAAGTATTTCTGAAGAAGAAGCATAGAGTTGAGAAGGATCCGGTAAGATTTGGAGTCAAAGTGACGGTCGAATTGTGGTTTGACTGCAAAACTTTTTGTATAGGCAATAGACAACAGAGATTGTTTCATGTGAAAGTTTGGTAATCTTTCGGATCCGTTTGATAATTTTAATTTTTAAACTGCAATTATAGAATTTTAATTGATATAAATTGAATTTGAGCTATAACTGCATGAAATAATGGTCTAATATTCGTAGAAGCATCGAATATGCATTTTTGAGTGAATTTGACAAGGCATTTTCAAAGTACATTCGAACAAATTTGTAAAACACGTTATGGAAAAGAAAGAGAGGAAAAAAAGTTTTATTAAAAAAAATCTTTGACGAGTGCCTTATGGGCGACACTCGGCAAAGGAGGAGGGCTTTGCCGAGTGCCAGATCGGGGGCACTCGGCAAAGGAGAAGGGCTTTGCCGAGTGCCAGATCGGGGGCACTCGGCAAACAACACAAACAAAACGTTTCCCCGCGGCCGCGCTCACACACGCAACAAACACAGCCCGCCGCCCCGCCCCCGCGCGCCCCGCACGTTCGCCGCCGCGCCGTCCCCGCCCCCGCCACCGCCCGGCCGCGCCCGGCCGCCGCCCCCGCCACCGCTTCGACTGCCGCGGCCGGCCCGACCCCCGCGGCCGCCCGGCGCCGCCCCAGCCACCGCTTCGATTGCCCCGGCCCCCGCGGCCGCCCGACGCCTCCCCCGCCCGACGGCTCCTGCACTGTCCACCGCCGCCGCCGCCTTGGCTGAGGGCGGTTCCTGGGCTCCCGACGACGCCCGGCCGCGCCCACCCGCCGCCCCGGCCACCGCTTCGACTGCCACGGTCGGCCCGGCCCCCGCGGCCGCCCGCCGCACGACGCCTCCCCCACCCGACGGCTCCTGCACTGTCCACCACCGCCGCCCACCGCCGCCGCCTTGGCTGAGGGCGGTTCCTGGGCTTTCGACTACGCGGTGTACCTCTGCTTCTCGGGTTGGAGCCGTGGACGTCTCCCTCGGCTCCGACAGCTTCAAACTTTTTCCTACCCTGGCCTGGTGCGTTTGGCGGAGGGCAGGAGCCGGCCTACACGTGGGGCCACTACGTCGCCTTCCCCGATTTACCAGATCGGGATGGCAGGGTATTCGCCAACAAGGCGGAGCGGGTGACGGCCGAGCTGTGGGTAAGTCTTCCTCGCACTACATTGCTCAATACATCGCATTCATTGGACATTTTTGAAATAATGACTGGATACATCGCGTCTATATGCAGGATTTCTTCAGATGCCAGGAGGGATATGAGGCCAAGGCGGCTAGTGTGGCTCACAAAGCCTGTTATAAACTTGTGAAGGACATGCATTACGAGGCGCGCGTCCAGGCCATCGTAACATACAACGCTACCTACCTTGGAGTGAAGATCAACAAAACTCAAGCAAGAAACATGAGGCTGACCCGGGAAGAATACATGCAGGTAAATATAGAATATTAATACTGATTTTTTTCTGAGATTAAGTACGCTTAATTTGATCTTCTTATATGTCATATGCTTGATGACGTGTAGGTGCCTCCGTGGTGGTGCGCCCAGCATCTCCAGTGCTGGGCACAGATGGTGGACAAGTGGTGCGCCGCCGAGTGGGAGGAGACGCACAACGCTTGCCGGGAGCGGCGTTTGATGATGCCAGGTGCACCACACCATCAAGGCAACCGTAGCCTCGATGAATTCGCGGCTACATGGGTACGCGAATTCATTTCTTTATTATAACGCTCAATTCTGCATAATTTCTAATCATCTTGCTGTTTTTTTCGCAGTCGTCGTCACATGGTGGCCAGCCTTGCTCCCAGTTCAAGGCATGGGCTTTGGCCCACAAGGGCAAGGCGACGTCCGACGTCGACTACAACCCGGAGGACCCGCCCTCGGTGTACAGCAATGCGACCGTCCACAGCCGCCTCAGTGAGTACACATCGATGGCAAGGGCGGTCCATGGGCCAGAGTACGATCCGAGCACCTAGGACCTTGATGGAGAAGTCGTCATGAGGGTGGGAGGAGGCAAGAAGCATGGGCGGTACTGGATTGGCGACAGCACACTCGACACAGCCACTACTCCCACTCTCTCCCAGATTCGAGCAAGGAGCACGAGCTCAAGCCCGGCCATACGCCCACGGCTGGACACTGCACAGTCCCGGATGGAGGCACTCCCGGTTATTTCTATTTTATTCGTCGTTCATTAATTTTTACATACCTTTGCTTTGCATTGTAACATTGGGGTGAAATATTGTAGGCCCAGCTAGAAGAAGAGAAGAGGCTACGGGAGGAGATGGCGGCGAGGATGGAGGCCGATCGGCAGAGGAATGAGGCCGAGCGGCAGAAGATGGAGCAGATGTTTCAGTGGATGCAAAGTCTTGGCGAGAGGATGGGTCAACCTCTGCCACCGGAGCTATTCCCTCCTCCACCTCCTCCTGCAACTACTCCTGTGAGTTTGCCTTCTCTACCTTGAGCTCTTTACTTACCATGTTTATTGCTTTCGCTTGTGCTTTGCTTGTATGAGCTCTACCTTCTTAGATTAGCTATAGGCAAGTTGATAGGATTGTCTCTAAGTTGCAAAACTCTTTTGTGTTGAGGGCAAGTTAGAACACACTACAAAAACGTTAAGTCCATATCTCTTGTACATTGCGGCCTAACTTCCAAGTCAGCATCAAGTTCCTTTCACCTGAGCTAGTGGAGTATGAATGTTTAAGTTTGTATGTTCCTACCTTAAATCTTGTCTCACACATGCAATCTCTTCTCCTTTGTGCAGAATCAATGAATCAATCGGCGGCTTCGAATAATGTGCCTCATGACCCACCACATCAGTCGGGGTGGCCAGCTTGGTGAATGATACTTGTGGGTGTGATGCTTATGTGATATATTGTGGTGAATAATGTCGGAATGATACTTGGTGATGCACTTGGATTATATGTGATATATTGTGGTTGCACTTGGTGAATGGTTGTGAATGGCACTTGTGGTGATTACTTGTGGACTATATGTGATATATTGTTGATATATCTGTGATATATTGTGACTTGTTTGAGTGGGGTGCAATAAACAATTAAAATAGGCAGTTTTTGGCCACTTTGCCGTGTGTTACACTCGGCAAAGGGAGGCTTTGCCGAGTGTCATCGTAAAAACACTCGGCAAAGTAACATTCCTGTGCATTTTGGGAACATGCTTTGCCGAGTGTTTTGGCTTTGCCGAGTGTCATGGTAATGACACTCGGCAAACTCTTAGTCTTTGCCGAGTGTCTTTACCATGACACTCGGCAAAGCTTAAGATTTTGCCGAGTGTCATTACCACGACACTCGGCAAACTGGAAAAATTTGCCGAGTGCCATTCCGTCCTGGCACTCGGCAAACGACGCCGTCACCGTGTTCTCACCGTCCACTGACCTTTTTTTGCCGAGGGTCGTTTCGGCACTCGGCAAAGACTTTGCCGAGTGCTCGATGAAAAGCTCTCAGCAAAGAGCTCTTTGTCGTCAGAAACTTTGCCGTGTGAGCTATGCCGTGGGTGGCACTCGGCAAAGCCTTTGCCGAGTGTTTCTCGTGCTTTGCCGAGTGCCACCGGCACTCGGCAAAGCTGCTGAGCCCGGTAGTGGACCTCGACATTGTGGAGGCTGTGGCACGAGGACGACCTTGCCGTCCCAGATGCCGGGTGAGCTCTGGGCGAAGACGCTACGGAGACTGCAGTTCATGCGTGCATATAACGTGGAGAGAGAAAAAGAAGCTTGTGCCTGCATGGACGCACACGCGGGTGAATGCTTCACGAGTGTGCATGGGGAAGCACTTCGAGCGCGTGTATATGCGTGGGCTGGTTCGAGCGAGTCTTCGGATGGATGCGAGGCCGCGCGGAGGCTGTGAGGGCTGGGCGGAGCCGGTGGATCAGACGCCGCAGGCGCGGAGGCTAGCGATACCGCGCGGAGGCCGAGGCGTAGACCTCGCAGGCGCGGAGAGAGAGAGAAGTTCATGCGTGGATGTATGCTTGAATGGATATTTGAATACATGCATAGATGGCTGCATGAAAGGATACGCGAACGCATGCAAGGATTTAGATGGATGGTCATGCATGGCTGGCTACGTGAAAAGATACGTGAATGCATGAAGGATTCGGACGGATGGTTTGAGCGCATGCATGGGTGTTCCTGGCCTGCCGTGGTCGAGGGCAGCGCGCGGTCGACGCCGCCGGGCCTGGCTCATCGAAGGCACAACATGCCTTCGACGCGGAGAAGTCGTTACCGCGCGACGTCGCTCAGTGCGGATGCGGGCCAGCGCGGCACGAAGGCGTGCTCGGCGAGGTGTGACATCACATCATTTTCTTGCATGAGCGCCCTCCAGCAGAGCGTAGATAACAGTAATATAAGAATGGACGATTCATCTAGATCTATTCAACACACTGCCTACAAAACATAGCGAAGTGTATAGGCAAAGCCCATACAACTAGATCTATTCACGATGATTGAGTTTTTAGTGAGCCAGCTACTTATCTGTCGCTGATGGCTCGCCAAATGGTATAAACACCATGGATGAAGCAGAATGTTCCCAGGAACCGAGAAGATCCACACAGCCGCTGCTCCTGTTGTTGAATGCTGGAGGAATCTCTTTCGTATACTACTTCTAGTCGCTCCCCACGGACGTCGCCATCTGTCGTGGCTACAGACCAAACAAAGAGAGAAAGGGACTAGTAGAAGAGTAAGAGGAGAGTCAGATCTATGAGAGAGTTGGTAAGGATGAGATGATGTCCCCCTCCTACCCCTCCTGGGGGTGTATATATATGAGTGGGGTAGAATGGGAAATCCCCATTCTACCCCTTAGTGCTTACAAAGGATGAGGGTACATTGGTATATTTACATTAGTATATTCCTCTACACTATTGGGCCTATTACATGTTGGACTAGTTGCACGACCCAGTCACGGGGGGTTGGGCCACCCCCACAACAGGTACTAATGTGCTCCTTCGCCACTCGTTTGGCATCTTGTTAAACCTAAAAATTGTATTGAACAAATTAGTTAGCCAAATAATCACCACTTCTCCTAGACATTTCCACACCTCAATAGGGATGTTACAAGGCCCCAACACCTTACCCACTTTCATCTTTTTTAAGGCCTCTCTTACTTTCGACTCCTAGATTCTTCGAACAAACCGTCTATCGGTGTCATAAAAAATCATCATCCAATTCAATCATACTATTATCATTATCGTGGTTTAACAACTTATCGAAGTAATCTCTCCATCTATCCTCGATCTCCTTGTTTTTCACTAAAAGTCTATTAGTGTCGTCTTTGATGCATTGAACTTGGTTGAAGTTTCTCGTCTTCCTTTATTAAAGTTTAGCCATCTTGTAAACATCCTTCTCTCCCTCCTTTGTACTTAGTTTCTGATAAATTTTCTCATATGCCTTGCCTCGTGCCTCACGCACCTCTTTCTTTGTCTTCTTTTTTGTTGCTTTATATTTCTGTATGTTGTCATCGCTCCTATCATGATGCATGTGCTTGTACCATATCTTTTTCTCTACAATAGCCTTTTGCACTTCCTTGTTCCACCGCCATGTGTCTTTTGGTTCTTCTCTTGTCCCTTGGGTCACTCCAATACCTCCATAGCCACCTTCCTAATGCGAGTTGCCATCTCTATCCACATACTATTCGTTTCGCTATTCGCTTCTCACATATCCCACATCCCTTCTATGACCATCCTCTCCTTAAACGCCTATACAGTATCTCCTTTGAGTTTCCACCACTTCGTCCTCGTGGCTCTAGCGACCTTAACTTGTCAAACTCGTAACCTAAAACGAAACTTGGAGACTACCAACTTATGTTGTTGAACAACATACTCTCTAGGTATAACCTTACAGTCTGTGCAGGCTCGTTTATTCTCCCTCCTAACAAGAACAAAATCGATTTGAGTAGAGTGTTGACCACTGCTAAAGGTAAAAAAATGAGAATGTCTCATTCTAAAGAAGGTGTTAGCTATCATGAGATCAAAGGCTACGACAAAGTTTAAGATATCTTCTCTCTCTTGATTCCTATCGCCGTAACCAAAACCTTCATGCACCCTTTAAAACCCTCCACTAGTTGTACCGACATGACCATTGAAATCACCTCCTAAAAAATTCTTCTTATTGATAGGCACACTTCTAACCATGTCATCTAGGTCTTTCCAAAATTGCCTCTTAGCGGTCTTATCCAACCCTACTTGTGGAGCATATGCACTAACAACATTCAAAACCAAGTCACCAAAGATTAGCTTGACTAAGATAATCCTATCCCCATGTCTCCTCACGTCGATAACTCCATTCTTGATGTGCTTATCGATTAAGATGCCCACTCCATTCTTGTTTCATTCTGTTCCAGTATATCATAGCTTGAAGCTAGTATGCTCCACCCCCTTTGCCTTCTGACCCACCTATTTAGTCTCTTGAACGCACAAGATATCTATACGTCTCATAATCACTATATAAACTATCTTTCTTAACTTAACTGTTATGGACCTTACATTCCGACAACCCATACAAATCTACTCTTCTCGACTAGTTTCCTTACCCCTTGCACTCGTCGAGTAAAGTGCGAAGACCCTTACCCTTTATCGACTAGCTTAGGACAGGCTATGTAGAAAACTACATAGACGAAGTTAAGAAACAACTAAATTTCCTTTTTAAAAATATCAAGACAGGAATAAGAACAAATGGAATCAAGAAGAGAAGGTTGCTTGCCTGTCGATGCTTTAAGCAAATGGTGGTAGACACCGTCTGCGAGTAGGAGTAGATGGTAGCATGACCTCATTGGATTCCGTGCTGCTTGGTGCTCTACGGCGACAGCCTGTCAACAAGTTGATGTGACCTCATGGAGGTCGGCGTCGATGCGCTCCATAAACTTGGGCTCATCAGGGATGTCAAGGCAATGGGCCCTGACGATAGCATGGGTTGTTGCCAGTTGCCTATCATGGAGGCGGAAGGGGCTGCGCAGGACAACACGAACTACACCCACACCACGACCGTATTGAGGGAGGCTTGGTCTGAGGAGTCAGCGTCTGCCCCGCCCAGCGGAGGGCGGCGGGGAGGCACTTCCAGCTGTGGTCGGAGAGCACGAGCGAGACTTGAAGCAGTAGAGACGAGAGAGGGAACATCATAAATGGGGATGGTAGATCCGGTCCAACGCGAGTTTTTTTGCTATTATGGTACCCTCTAAATTGGGCTTCGACGAAACGGTATCTACGTCGTGGGCTTCTCTAAAATAGTACTCTTGTACTTAAGACTTCTCTCAAATAGTATTCTCAGTGATTTTAACTCAAATAATTTGATTTTCGAATTTGTACTCCCCCAATTGACTGAACTGCCCCTGCTCATTTTGTTTAACCCTAATCACTTTTATTTTCTTCTTTTCACATCGTTTGGGTTTCATTGGCGACGGTGGCACGCCGACTGGCCGATCGGAATACTCGGCGCGGTGTCGTCAACGCCAGGCGAGAGCGCGGCAAGGATCGCACGGGAGTGCGCGCACCCCAGGCCACGGACGATCGCACGCCAGCCAGGGACGGTCGCACGTCGGCAGGGGCAACCGGACCACGTACGCGGCAGGTGTGATCGGACCACACGCCAAGGGCAGACCCTGTCTTCACTATCAAAATTTTCTGCTTTATTATTACTTGATCATTTTCTTTGCTTTTATCATTACTTTATCAATCTTTGTACGCCACACTGGGCAGGACAGAGGCTCACGGCCTGTTTATGTTTGCAGAGGAGCTGCCGCCAGACAAAAAGAAATGGAAGAGTTCGTTCGTGCTACTGGAACTGGAAGAAACAAAATGAGCAGGGGCAGTTTAGTCATATGAAGGAGTTAAAATTCAAAAATTAAATGAAAATTAGTTCAAATCCCTGAGAATACTATTTTGGAGAGGTGTTAACAACAAGGGTACTATTTGAGAGAAGCCCACGGTATAAGTACCGTTTCAGCGAAGCCCAACTTAGAGGGTACCATAATAGCAAAAAACTCACGGAAAGGAGGAAAAATAAAGATAGTAAACCAGTAATAGATTGGGAAGACAAAGAAGAACGGAAGGGCGTAGTTGGATCGAAGTGCTAACTAATGTGCAGAAATCACGCTCGAGAGGGGGAAGAAGGAATCACACGAGAGACAAAACATTGTGGCCCATATGTCAGCGCGAATCATATTATGAGGAGGGGGGATAATTTAACACTCACCAACTCCCTATTTTAAGTAGTAGAGATCAATACTGTTTTTTTTCTTTTTTTGCACTATAGTTTCGGCTGCCAAAGGACACTAAACTGACCATTTGAGAGCCCTGCGCCAATCAGTCCAACCTCTTCATGTAACAAATTTGATTGAAATCATGATTCATCTGTTTGATATCCTCCAGGCTGTAACAACTTAATCATTACTGAAAGTAGTAACTTCGTCAGTAATTTTTCTACTTATGTTGGCAAGCTTGTTAAGATGCTTATAGGTAATTATTATCCCAATTTACAGTATGTAAATTAAATTTGTACAGTACAAATAATGTTGTAATTATATAATAATATGAATTTAATTTTAATTTTGAAATATCTTTGAATGGTTGCTTTCTATATATTAGGGTTCACCAAGTCCACGAATTTATTTTTTAATTAGAAAAGCTCTACTTCCTATTTTACCTCTCCTAGGGTTCACTAATCCCCAGCACTTTTTTCTTCCATCGAAAATTTTCCCCTTTTTTAATCTTTTCATGGGTTCACTAACCGCATTATTGTTATTGTTTGTCTTCATTTAAAAATATTTCTAAGCTAGTGAAAACTTAGTTTGATATAGGGTCAACCACCATGTGTCTTTTGGTTCTTCTCTTGTCCCTTGGGTCACTCCAAGTACCTCCGTAACCACCTTCCTAATGTGAGTTGCCATCTCTATCCACATACTATTCGCTTCTCACATATCCCACATCCCTTCTGTGACCATCCTCTCCTTAAATGCTTGTATGGTATCTCCTTTGAGTTTCCACCACTTCGTCCTCGTGGCTCTAGTGATCTTAGCTTGTCAAACCCGTAACCTAAAATGAAAGTTGGAGACTACCAACTTATATTGCTGAACAACATACTCTCTAGGTATAACCTTACAATCTGTGCAGGCTCGTTTATTCTCCCTCCTAACAAGAACAAAATCAATTTGAGTAGAGTGCTGACCACTGCTAAAGGTAAATAAATGAGAATGTCTCTTTCTAAATAAGGTGTTAGCTATCATGAGATCAAAGGCTACGACAAAGTTTCAGATATCTTCTCTCTCTTGATTCCTATCACCGTAACCAAAACCCTCATGCACCCTTTGAAACCCTCCACTAGTTGTACCGACATGACCATTGAAACCGCCTCCTAAAAAAACTTCTCATTGATAGGCACACTTCTAACCATGTCATCTAGATCTTTCCAAAATTACCTCTTAGAGGTCTTATCCAACCCTACTTGTGGAGCATATGCACTAACAACATTCAAAACCAAATCACCAAAAATTAGCTTGACTAAGATAATCCTATCCCCATGTCTCCTCACGTCGATAACTCCATTCTTGAGGCGCTTATCGATTAAGATGCCTACTCCATTCTTGTTTCATTCTGTTCCATTATAACATAACTTGAAGCCAGTATGCTCCACCTCCTTTGCCTTTTGACCCACCCATTTAGTCTCTTGAACGCACAAGATATTTATACGTCTCCTAATCGTTATATAAACTATCTCTCTTAACTTAACTGTTAAGGACCTTACATTCGAACTACTCATACAAATCCTACTCTCCTCGACTAGTTTCTTTACTCGCACTCGTCGAGTAATGGGGATGTGGCGAGAAGGAGGGAAGGAGGAAAAATAAAGATAGTAAACATGTAATAGATTGGGAATACAAAGGAGAAAGGAAGGGTGTAGTTGGATCGAAGTGCTAACTAATGTGCATAAATCACGCTCGAGAGGGGGAAGAAGGAATCACACGAAAGAGAAAAAACATTGTGGCCCATATGTTAGCGCGAATCGTATTATGAGGAGGGGAGATAATTTAACACTCACCAACTCCCTATTTTAAGTAGTAGAGATAATTTCTACACCTCAAGTCCTCAACGCTATTTTTTTTCTTTTTTTTCACTATAGTTTCGGCTGCAAAAGGACGCTAAACTGACCATTTTAGAGCCCTGCGCCAATTAGTCGAACCTCTTCATAAAACAAATCTGATTGATATCATGATTCATCTGTTTGATATCCTCCAGGCTGTAACAACTTAATCATAACTGAAAGCAGTAACTTTGTCAGTAATTTTTCTACTTATGTTGGCAAGCTTGTTTAGATGCTTGTAGGTAATTATTATCCCAATTTACAGTATGTAAATTAATTTTGTACAGTACAAATAATGTTGTAAATATATAATAATATGAATTTAATTTTAATTTTGAAATATCTGTGAATGGTTGCCTTCTATATATTAGGGTTCACCAAGTCCATGAATTTATTTTTTTAATTATAAAAGCTCTACTTCCTATTTTACCTCTCCTAGGGTTCACTAATCCCCTGCACTTTTTTCTTCCATCGAAAATTTTTCCCCTTTTTTTTATCTTTTCATGGGTTCACTAACCGCATTATTGTTGTTGTTTGTCTTCATTTTAAAATATTTCTAAGCTAGTGAAAACTTAGTTTGATATAGGGTCAAAATAGTACTGGCTACGATAAGTTTTTTTTTGAGCTTAGTGGATCGAAAAGCATAAATGGTGATCCATTCTTGTTTCATGGGCCTCTTAACTTTCGTGGTCAGTTGGTTCACGCAACCCACAAATGCGCCTAAAACATGCTTTTGATTCAGCAAAAAATAAAAATAAAAAAAGAGCCTTCTCAGAGACCAAAAAAAAAAAGGCCCGCTCACAGGCAGCACAACACATGCCCGTTAAGGAGTTGCGCGTCCGAGAAAGCGTTGTGAGGCTATTCTGAACTTTGCAACGTGTCAACGATCTGAGAGATATGCCTTATAACAAAAGTAATTAGGGCCGTTGGGAACGCAAGAAATAAAAAAAAAGTAGCAACAGAAAAGAGACAGGAATTGCCTGTCAAGTCTACTAGCTTACATGAATTTTGTAGGGAAATGATTATTGACTAGAGAGAGAAGATGGCGGAGGGACAGGATGTTTGAGCAATTGAGCTTATGTTTAAGAGTACTCCAAATGTGGAAGAAAAGAAAGTTTGATATAGGAACTCCTTGACCCATTTTCACATTGCAAAGACTCGTAGGTAGGGGTGAAGCCTACAGAAAACTATTTGGTTTGGATTGTTTTGTGGGTGGCGAAAAGGAACAAAGTAACCAAAATTTCGGTAATTTTGGACGAATTTTGTTCAAAGTGTTTGGGTTAAATTCGAATTTTAAACTTTAAAGCTAAGGTTAAAAGAAACCTCAGCCACCATTCCGATAGATTAATGCCACTGGCCTGCTGGCAAAAGCCTTCGGCGGGGCGCAGCAGGTCTAGGGTTCTATTTTGCGATCCTTTAATTTGTGAGACCCACAAGTCGAAGAAATAAATTGTTCTATTTTATGATCCTTTAATTTGTGGGACCCACACTTCGGAAAATAAATTCACAGATAAACTAAATGCAGAGATGGCATCCGAACTAGAGGTGGGAATTGGGCCGGGCCGTGCCGGCACGGCCCAGGCCCACCGTGCTTCGGGCCGCTTCGTGCCGTGCCGGTTCGGCCCAGTCATCCCGTCGTGCCGTGCCGTGCCGGCCCGCCTCGTCTTCGGCCAGGCCCAAGCACGGCCCAAAGCCCACCGTGCCAGCGTTCGTGCCGTGCCAGCCCAAGCCCAGCCCAAAGTAACTATACACGACAAAAGCGATAGCGACAATGGTAGCGGTGGCCGCTATCTTCCTTTCTATTGTATCCGCCTTATTAAAAACCTACTTAAAATTCGATTCTATTGTCTCATGCCATTTCACCTTCGAACTTGGTCATCTAGTCCAATGGAATGCATATCTTGGTGCAAATTAGACTATGGCGTACGTGGACATCGCCCGACAATCTAGCATAGGCCTACCCAACTAGTCAAATAGAAAAGCTAAGGAGAGTCATGAGTATAATTTACTATAGTTAAGAAATCAATTTTAAATAGTTTCTGGCCAACCGTGCTCTTCGTGCCGTGCCGGCCCGAGCACGGCCCGATCTGCCGTGCCGTGCCGTGCCGCCCACCGTGCCGGATTTTGAAGCCCAGCCCGGCCCACCGTTCGTGCCGTGCCGGCACGGCCCGCCACGTGTCGGGCCGGGCCGTGCTTGGGCCGGGCCGTGCCGGCCGTGCTTCGGGCTGGCCCAAAGAAGCCCGGCCCAAGTCCCACCTCTAATCCGAACCCAGGACGTCAGGCACACAAGGCTAGCGCCTAGCAGCGTTGTCGTGCTATGCTCAGGGATTTCCTTTGTTTTAACCCTCTAAAATTCAAATTGAAACGAAATCTTTTGACTGGTACGCAAATTTTTCGGTGAGTGGTGAATAAACGAAAATTTCAAATTTTCGGGGGAAAGTGTGAACCATAGTGAAGCCGGGGCATGGGGCCAAGCAAACAACGGCAATATAAGAAAGGTAACTCTAATATAGCATGTAATTTGGTAAAGGAAAATTTCACTTTCCTATTATGTGGACGCTTATCTAAACAGGGAATATACTATATATATTACACCCGGGGGACTCTTTGGCCGGAGAGGCCATCCACGTGTCAGCCCCCCGCGAAACAGCCTGCAAAGATTTGGTAATTACGTTTAGGTCCCCAGTTTTCACAAAAAGGTCCCTAGATTCTTGTGAAAAAGCCCATACACACTTTTTTGCTGGGTAAGGACCCGTGGTTTCCCGTAATTACGAACATGCCTTATTTCTTCCGAAAAGACCTTCGGTTTTTTTTTTGCGAAAAAGCCCCTCCACTCTCCTTTTATTGCGAAAAGGCCCTCGATTTTTTTGCAAAAAAACCCCTACGCTTTCTTTTTTCTGTGAATTTTCGCCTCTTTTACTTCGCCCATTATACATTAACATATACATCAATACATGGAGTTAGTTGTAACATCCTAATTTTCAGTGCCTTTTTTGAAGCTTTTAAAATAAAATTCGGCATTTAGATTTTTTGGAATTTAAGAAAGCTTAATTTGAAGTTTTAGAAATTTAAAAGATTTAATGTGACTAAGTCAATTAATCCCAAAATTGTTTATTTGGATTCCTTGTATTTTAGAGAATTTTATTTGAATTTTCTAGGATTGTTTAGATTTGTTTGCTATTTTCTAGAGCTAAATTGAATTTCTCTTGATTTCTAAAATTAGAAAACCATTAGAAAATCATTAAGGCCTCTTGGGCCGAAACCCTAGAGCCGGCTCATCTCTTCACACATGCCTTGACCCGCTTGCATCAGCTTGTCCTACAGACTCCAGCATCCATGCGTCGGTCATCGCATGCGCCATCCACCACGTGTCGGCCATCTGGCCCATTCCTCGCGCTGGCCATCCGATATTTCCTAGTGCCACATGTCGAGCATCAGGACCCCTCGCATTGTTCTTCATTTTTGAGTGGAGGTCGCTACCGTGTCCAAGGCGGAGACATCTCGGCATTTGTGCCAGCTCTGCCAAGAACTCTCGCCCGTGTCCGTCCTGGCCTCCTCATCGCTCGTGTATAAAAGCCAAGCCACGTACCTATAACGACCCACGTCATTAATTAACCCTAAGGGACGAATTACAACGTTAAGTAGGATTAATTAGGTAGCTAATGAGCTAAAAATACGAGGGAATTTAAACTTTTCTTTGCAATCGTTTAAACGAACTCATCGAGCGATAAACTAATATGTTGTTTTCACAATTTCATCGTCGAGGGCGAAGACCAAATGGTATAGACTAGAGAGATAAAATTTGTTTGCACGATAAGTAAAAACTTGCAACTCAATTAAAATATATATAACAGTTTGTAGTGCAACAGTAATTAAGTACAATACATCTATGATGGAATCAATTTCATCCATTGAGTGACAATTAGAACTTATAACAAGTCAAATAAAAATATTACAATTTGTATTACATAACCATGACAATACCAATTACAACAAATATACAAATTCATGTCTCAACTAGATGACCATTTCAAAAACTAAACAATTGCAATATAACTGCATTTAGCCAGGAAGTGTGTGATCTAATTTACACCAAGTCCATTTCATACATATTCAATTGCATCCGAATTAACAGAGAATAGAAATTACATTAGAGTAACATACATTTTCATCTATACATCAATATTAAGAGAAAGCCTGAATACAATTAGGTCATCTCATACATTAGAGACCGTCGTCAAGCTGCCACCATACCACCATTCCATTGTGAGCGAACCAGCAATTGCAATACCGAAAAAGACCGAACAAAAAAACGAATAAAATAAGCAAAGTAAGGGAAAAAGGATAGAAGTTGCCGTCAGTGCCCTTGGGCTACTAGGGCCAATGTGTAACAGCCCAGCTGTTTATTTCAAAATTTTTAGTAAAAAAATTTTAATTTTTATTTGAATTAAAATAAAATCAAGTGTTCTTTGGTTGGTTGATTTTTTGAGATTTTATCTGCCTGTTTTCAGCTTTTCAAAAGGCTTTTCTTAAAAGTAATTTGACTAAAAACTTAAAAATATTATTAAGAAAAAGATATTTTGAATTTCTAAAAAATCCTAGTTCATATTAATTATTTTAAAGCATTTGGCTTTTATTTGGATTTTCTGTGCTTTTCTATATTTTAAAAAAAATTCAATTTCCAAGATAAAAAGTATTTTTGTAAAAAAATTAAAAGACCAACTTTAAGTTGGAAATATTTTTCCTAAGTCTAAAACATCTCCAGGAATTTCTGTGAATTTTTCTGGAATTTGTTTAGACTTTATTTACTATTTTCTAAGTATTTTCAAACCTTCCTAGTATTTCTGAAAAAACAAAAATAGAATTTTAATTCAAATCCTCCCTGGACTGACATGTGTCAGGCCCAGATTCAATCCGCCCCACCCGTTTTAATCCCGGCTGCCCAATCCCACTTACCCCTTCGTTTCTTATCAACGGCTTTGATTTCACCCCCATCGCTCAATCTAATCTCTGCCGTTCCCTTCCACTTAAACCCCTTCGACGGCCCGATTCCTTCTTTGCGCCATGCGTCACATATCCGACCATCCGCCGCTCCCTCCTCTCTCGTCGACACGTGGGCCCCGCCTGTCAGGCTCTTCTTCTCCCCACCCTTCTTCTTCCTCCGACCGACCTCCATTGCTGCCCAACCCAAGCTCATAAATGACGGTCGTTACCTCTCGATTAGCCAGAGAAATGATGCCATTAAATACCCTCTTCACCCCCGCATTTATCCCCGCCCATTTCCTCTCCTTAAACCCTATTTCCTCACCTTTACGCCCCTCTACTCCAGTCTTAAAACCGACGAGCCATTACCCGCCGGTGCCACCTCCTCGCCCCTATAAAAAGCGTCCCTCGGCACCGGTACTCCTCACTGCCCGTTTCCCCCACCCTCAACCATCCTCTCGAGCAGCCGAGCTCTACCATGCTGTGGAGCTCACCATTTCGGCTTGAGTCGGTCTTTGGCGAGAAATTACCACCGCTCAGAGCCACGTTGAGCCTCACCGCCACCGTCTTCGCCTTCACTGGGCCCGTGTGCATCCTCTCCATACCTCCATTGATCGAGAATGGCACCGGAGGCCCTTGTCCACCGAGCACGCTCATCGCCGCCACCTGTTGCTCGCCGCCGACCGCCTCCACGGCCACCGGAGCTCCGCCCGCAGGTGAGGAGAACTCCTTGGCATCTCCTCTCTCTTATGCACCACTCCCTGGCTGCCGCTGCCCACCGGACCACTACCGTCGTCGACTTCCCGTGCGCCACCCTGCCGGCGAGACCATGTCAGCGTCTGAGCTAATGTGGCAGGTGACGTGGCCACCACGTTGCGCCACGCATGCACCACCTCGTTGGCAGCAAGCCACGTCAATGCCACACCACCCACCCTGCCACCTCAGCAAGCCCTCGGTCCATGAACCCAGTCCACATAGACCGGGCCCACTGGTCAGTCTCTGTTAGCCCATGGCTGACGTCAGCCTGACATCATAAAGCCAATTTGCAATAGTAAAATAATTTGGCAGAAAATGAAAATCAATGCGGACATCATAAATTGAATTTTCCATACAGAAATAATTCCAGAAAATCTTATTTATTCTTTTTCCCTCTTTTCAAACTTTCGAAAGCCCGTTCTTCTGCATTTTAACTCCGATTGAGCCCATTCAAATTTCTAAATTCATCAAAAATTCCAATATATACATTTATGCCACCCATTTGAATATTTAAAGTTTATTTGGTATTCCAAAAATTTAAATTTCAAATTCCAAAGCCTAGTTCATTTTCAAAAGCCTTAGTTCCATTCAAAATTTTCTGTGCATTTCCAAAATTCAAATTCAAATCTTCCAAACTTCAAAATCTCCTTAAAAATATCCATTCTATTTTTCTAGATCCAAATATTTTTCTTGGCACTTCTCTTTTTCTAAAAATAATGAGATTTCCCTCCTAGGACAAAGTCTTCTTTTGTGCAAAGACGCTTAACTCTAAAATTCTCACCACTCCAGTGCCATATATTCTTTTCAAGCATTTGGACTATTCTCTTTTAGCCTAATATTTCTTCTTTCTACCTTTGTTGTTCATCTCCACGTATCAGACCAACAAACACTTTGTTCTTCAGCTAAAGCCACCGTGAACCATGCATGCATGCAGGCAAAATCAATTCCCTCTTACCAAATTAATTAGCATGCAGCAAGAACACCTCTATTCATTGCCAAACATCAATTATTTTTCAGTTTTTAGTCATTAACATTTCAGTTTTTCAGTTTCTTGCATTCAAGCATTGAAAACCGACATTGGATCATATGCAGTTGAATTATTCCCACTTCTCACCTTCTTGCCATATAAAATATAAGCACCACTTTGTGTTCTATTTCCATGCCGAACCCCAGCACCTCCTCTACCTTTATGCAAAAATAGAGAAGCCGCATCTGCCCATGCTCTCTCCTTCCTCCACCATGCCACCTTTTCTTCGGTGATCTTTCTTCGGCTTTTGTTCGTGTCACATAATGTTCTAGCATTTTAGCAACCTACCCATCAATTTAATGTGATTTTGATGCAGCCATTTGGTGGGAATCAAGTCTTTCCCAAAATCTTCTATTTTCGCTTCCCGACGTCGATTCATCGCCTCTGTTGAATTTTAGCCCGAGCCATCCAACCAAAAGTAATTGGTATGCAGTAGAAATGTCTATAATAAATTTATTCTCAGTTTCATGGCCATTATACTCATCAATTATTCAGTTTCTTGCATGCAAAGTTGAAACCGAAATTTCATTTATTCCTGTCTTTACTTCGGTAATCAATTTTGGCCATTCCTTTGCTCCTCTTCACCTATAAATTGAACCACCACCTCCTCTCCTCATTCCCTACTTGTGTTGTACACTAGCACACCAGAAATCCAGCCCAAAAGAAGGTCTCAAGAACTATTCCCTCAGTTGGAATCATTTTCCAGCAATTTCCTTTCCAACCGATCTTCCGATGACTCGTTCTTCGTCGTCCGAACTCCGAATCCGTTGATTATTTTTTCCTAAATTCATCTAAAATCATAATATATCTGCCAGTATATATTTTATAATTTTCGGATTTTATTTGAATTTATTTGGTTGGTTCTTCGCGCGTAGATTTTGACGAATCCGGAGAGTATTTCTTCGACGAATCGCAGCAAGACTTCGAGCAAGGCAAGTTACACCTTTGATCATGTTGAACCTAATATTTTAAATTAATTATGTTGTTTTTAAATTATTATTGCATGCGTAATTTTATTCAAGTTAGTTTAAATTCAGTTTTGAACTCTAGTTACACCCAAATTCTTTGGACAGCCAAATTTGATATTGCTTACCATTTTACCTTGTCAACCCTAGATAAAACCTAGTTAGTACATTAGAACTAACTAGGAATTTTGTAGAAATGCTTAGCCATGCTTATACTGATTATGGTTTGGGATGATCTTTCACATAAAATGATGAACTTTAAAACTGAATTCTTGACTTTGGTGGGTCAGGAATGTTTATGAAATTATTTCAAAATAAAATATAAAACTGGTTTAGACTTAGGCAATGGTATGGTGGTGGGTGCTTGCTGGCATGCATCGTAGTTTGGTGACTCGATGTTGATTGCCAGGCACAAGGGTTAGCGGTTAGGCCTAAGTCAAGTTAAGGACCGGTCTGTGAGCTACTATTGCAAAGCTCTATCGTACTACCACAAGTCTGGTATGGGACAGATCTGGCCAAATAATTTGTGAAGTTCCAACATGATCTCGCTATAGGCTGAATGTGAGCGCGGCGTAGGCCGTGAAAAGTCTCACATGGCACAAGAGGGGGCTCCAACATGTGGATTCATGTTGTGGTGAAACCTTAGTGGCGGCGTGATTATGTTGACAATGGATCATTGTAAAGGACTTGTCATGATCTCCTCGCCGCACACCTAAGGAAGTGTGTCACTCGCGTGGCAAACCGGGATGATCATGTCTTGTGGGTAAAGCTGTACAACCTCTGCAGAGTGTATAACCTATCCTGGATAGCCGTGCCCACGGTCATGGGCAAGCTGAGTAAAGTTTTTCACGGATTAGACTTTGGTTTTCAAAATGGTTTGCAAAACCTTGTGGATGGATGGAATCCATGAGAGATTTTAAAAGTATTTGGATGGATGGAATCCATATGGTATCTTTTGGAAGGATGGACCGGGTGGGATGCCCGTGGTTAGGTTAGTGTGGGGGATGGACCTGCACTAACGGTATCTATTTTGTTTACAACATTGCTTTACTTAATATATCAAATTCAGCTTTTGCACTTACTTATGATATTTACTCCAATGATTGCCTTTTTATGCAAATTAACCATATTATGCCATCCTTTGATACTCCATATGCATGCATCAATTCCGTTAATCTCTTGGTGTAACTTGTGGAGTACTTTTTGTACTCATGTTGCTCTACCTAACTCTTTTCCAGAGGAATCTTTCGACGACTTCGGTGAGGATTGCGACTAGGCCACGTCTTACAGTCAATTCGCTGGTGGGAAGGCTGGATGGGCTGCCACTATCTATATGTTTCCGCTGTTTTCTTTCAGTCCTATGCTATTATTGTAAACTTTGACCATCAGGCTCATATTAGTTAAATAAAGTTTGTCATTACGCCTGATATTTGTCTTTGTGATACTGTGTGCACTAGCTTTTCCTGGGATAGTGCGATTAACACAGTGGGTTCTGGAGTTGTTACTCCGGGTCCCGACACAATGCGAGAACGTCTTAGAGGCTCCCAGACCGTCCCGGGCCGGTCGGCACCTCTCGTCTCTGTGGGCATCATCACTCGGCAATTTTAAGAAATTAAGGCCCACAACACTTACCTCAGCCCAAAACCCTCAAGCCCTGCATTTGTTCAGCCCATTCTTTTTAGCCCACAGCCCATCATATAAGCTTTTAGCCCACAAAAGCCTACAAGTGCAATTCTTTCATTTCAAGCCCATAAGCCCACACAAGTTTTCTCAAGCCAGCCCACCTCAAAGCAACAGGATTCAGTCCACCCTTTGGACGAGAGGTCCTCCGACATAGGAGAACAAGACTCAGAAGTAGATAAGAGCAAGGACAGCCAGCTACAGCCAGGCAAAGGCAGCACCAGCAGGGAGTGGTCTGAAAGCCACCTCCCCCAGCGACTCAAATCCCAGCTCAATACTCTGCATCCACAAGGCACCATAAGAGTAAACACAGCCAAAGAGCAGACTGTCCACAGCCACATGCGCAGCCAACAAAGAAGAGAGAAGAAACACAACGGCAGAGCCAGCCTCATTGTCATTCTCCTCCCCAAACCCTCAAACCATCCCAAGCCAACCAGAGAGACCGTAGGCGATGGGAGAGGGACGCAAGCAACGAAGGCCAGGCGAGCTGACCAGGTGCACGGCGAGGGCGACCCCGACAACAGGAGGCCAAGCCACAAGCCGTGAATCCGTCAACCCCAGGAGGCCACCATCAAGCAACATCCCCATCACCAAGAAGGCAACAGCCACCAGCAAACCCTAACCCTTTTCCCCCCACAAATCAACCGGCAACCGGTGGAGGTAAGCCACAGAATACTTTCACCCAAATAACCATTCTGCAGTAACAAGCATTGCATAGCTAAAGCCAAGAAGCCACCATTAGTTGTCACAATCACCTTTAGTGCATCAAAGAACCACCAATGAGGATATTCACCGAATGAAGAAGAAGAACACATCTCCATGCCTAACAACATACCAGTGCATCCCTATGAACCAAAGTAAAATAACCATCAAACCAATATCAGATCAAGTGAGATGGTAGAGCAAGCACGAGATCCGGGCTCTTGGCCTCGGATCAGGTCGTGGCTCCCCGTGCGACGCCGGGCGGCCAGACGGGGATGGCCGGGTAGAGCGGCGCTTGAGGCGGCGCATCGGAGGAGCGGCGCGGAGGCGCCGAGAGGTGGCGCTTGGGGACGGGAGTCGGGGAGACGAACCAGGGGCGGAGGCATGAGACCCGGGGGCGGAGGCGCCGAGCACCGGGCCTGAGGCGCCGAGACGCGGGGGCGGAGGAGCGGCGGCGCGACGTCGTGTGGAGGGAGACCGGGGGAGAAGAGAGAGGCGGCCGAATGAAATGGGGAAGGGGAGGAGATGAAGTAGGCGTCGGCGGTGGTGAGGAAAGATAGATGAAGCGGCTTCGGCCGAAGGCAGCAAGAAAAAGAGGGGGCCGGGTAGAAGAAAGAAAATAAAAAGGGGAGTGGGAAAAATTTAGAAATGTAAAGAGTTAGAGTTGCTAAATTTAAGGATACTCTTAAACATGCATTGTAACCTGTTGTGGCTACAGACCAAACAGAGAGAGAGATGGTAGTGGAGAGTTGGGAGATAATGACCGTAATAGCTTGGCCCTTCCCCATGGCCTGTCTTCCATATATATATACATGGGGAGTGCTTTTACAATTATACCCTCACATCTGAATATCCTCTTCAGGGGCACTTATGTCATTACACGTGGCCTATTCTGGGCCTTATAACCTCCTACCAGGCCTGCTGGGATTAGGTGGGGGCCACCCCTACAACAGGAGCCTCTCATGGTAAAGGGCTTCACAGGGCCGAAGCCATGTCGCCGAGTCCTTTGGCCCCCTCCGTCCCTGCGGCCTGTGAACTTTGCACAACTTGACCGGGGGCTGAGGCCGTGGCCGAACCCAACGCCTTGATTGGTGGTTGGGGTAGACGCGCAAGCGCTCCGTTTCGAGGGGCACCTATTCGAAGTAGGCACGTGCGCTCGCTCCGTCCCCTACCCTTCGAACGGGTGGCAGCGGAGGTGGCGCCTGAACGAGGTAGACGCGCGCGCGCTCCGTCCCCTACCCTTCGAACGGGTGGCAGCGGAGCTGGCGCCTAGTCGAGGTAGACGCGCTCCGTCCCCTACCCTTCGAACGGGTGGCAGCGGAGCTGGCGCCTAGTCGAGGTAGACGCGCGCGCTCCATCCCCTACCCTTCGAACGGGTGGCAGCGGAGCTGGCGCCTAGCCAACGTAGACGCGCGCGCGCTCCGTCCCCTACCCTTCGAACGGGTGGCAGCAGAGCTGGCGCCTAGTCAAGGTAGACGCGCGCGCGCTCCGTCCCCTACCCTTCGAACGGGTGGCAGCGGAGGTGGCGCCTAGTCAAGGTAGACGCGCGCGCGCTCCGTCCCCTACCCTTTGAACGGGTGGCAGCGGAGGTGGCGCCTAGTCAAGGTAGACGCGCGCGCGCTCTGTCCCCTACCCTTCGAACGGGTGGCAGCGGAGCTGGCGCCTACTCGAGGTAGACGTGCGCGCGCTCCGTCCCCTACCCTTCGAACGGGTGGCAGCAGAGCTGGCGCCTAGTCGAAGTAGACGCGCGCGCGCTCCGTCCCCTACCCTTCGAACGGGTGGCAGCGGAGGTGGCGCCTAGTCAAGGTAGACGCGCGCGCGCTCCGTCCCCTACCCTTTGAACGGGTGGCAGCGGAGCTGGCGCCTAGTCGAGGTAGACGTGCGCGCGCTCCGTCCCCTACCCTTCGAACGGGTGGCAGTGGAGCTGGCGCCTAGTCGAGGTAGACGCGCGCGCGCTCCGTCCCCTACCCTTCGAACGGGTGGCAGCGGAGCTGTCGCTATGTCTTGAAACCGTTGTGACCCCGCGGTCTGGTAGTGCGCTTTTAATGGCGACTAGAATCGTGCCGACGCCTGGCCTGTCAGGGGGAAGGCTGTCGCGTCGTGCAGTCTGCTTTCTGTGGGTGGGGCACGTGGCGATTTATGCCTGGTGCGTCGTGGGATGTGAGCGGTTGCGTGAGCCGGCCGTTCGCCTCTTCCCTAGGCAAGCAGGACGCGTGTCGGGCGCGGTCTGGCGTTGTGCGCTGCCTGGCCACCTACCGGGCACGCCTCTCCAGATGCCGGCGGTTCTTCTTTCCGGTCGTGGGTAGCCGAACCGCTGGGGGTTTGAATCTGGCTGCGCTTCTGGTCGTGGGGGAGGCGAGCGGGCTTTATAAGGTGCCCTCACTGCGATGGGAAACTTTGCCCCGCTTGCCGCGTAGTTCTGTTTTATTCCGTGCCGGTAGTAGCGCGTCCTCCTGCCTTGGTTTCTTTTGCCCTACCTTCAGAAGACAATGGCCAGCCATGGCGACGCGTCTCGCCCTCCCAGCGGTGGCTCCTCGTCTAGTTGGGACAAGCTGTCCTTCCCTTCTGGGGATTACAAACTAGTGCTGCGGGGGCGCTCGCGTGCCAACGGGCGATGGGACGCCATGGAATACTCGGGGGGCCGCTGTTCCCATGCGTTGGGAAAGAGCCGCGTGACCGAGGAGACGCTGCAGCGACTTGTTCGTGATGGGAAGATCGAGGATCGGGATGGGGCTCGCCTACCCCGTCGCAACGAGACGGACCCGAAGCCCCGGGAGACAGAGACGATCGTTTTCGTCGCGTTCTTTGATGCCGGCCTTCGCATGCCCTCAAAGATGTTTGTGGGCGAAGTCTTGCGGACCTATGGGTTGGAGTTAGCGCAGCTGACGCCGAGCGCAATAGCCCGCCTGGCTGTCTTCACATGGGCGACACGGACAGAAGGCCGGCATCCCAGCGCGAGCCTGTTCGCCACCCTGCACGACGCCTGCTGCCGCCCCAAGAAGGCTGGAGATGGAGCTATCTCCAATTTTGGCAGCGTGGACTTCGTGCTGCGATCGTCTTGCACGACGCTGTTCCCCGCGCCGGCCGCCCTGGGGAAGTGGGAGTCCGGCTGGACGCGGTGGTGGTTTTATTACCACATGACCGGCCCGAGTGGCCTGCTATGCCGAGGCGGGCCCATCTCGTTCAATACTTCGCCAAGCGTGAAGCCGGAGGCTGACGACGCGCAGAGACTCTGGAGGCTTGTCGGCGTCGCCCACCGGCTAAGTATGCGCGACCTGGCCGAAGAGTTCACTATGTACGGGGTGGCGCCACTGTCCTCGCGGTGGAGATACACGGGCCGGGGCAATGACCGAGCGGACAAAATCTGCCCGCCAGTGTCCCGCCTGCATCCGCCCTCCGCCCCTTGTAAGTTGTTTAGACTGCAGCAGACATCTCTTGACGTATCCGCACTTGTTCTCACGTGATCGCGCTGTTGTCTTTTGTGCAGTGGCTCGGCTGGAAGACGCGGAGCACGCGGCTGAGGTGTTCCTCGGCCCATACACACTCGAGGAGCACCAGCTATGCGAGGCCGCGACCCAAACGGCAAAACAAGGGCGGGTGAACCGCACATGCTAGGTTTTGGGTATTGCCGTGCCGGAACACCCGATACCAGCGGAGACTCCCGCGGGGACTTCGGGTCATCGTGGCGGTGGCGGCCGTGCGGACGCCTCGTCTTCGCGGCGTCGGGCTCGCTCCGAGGCTGCCACACTCAGCCTGCCAGCCACCTCGGCAGCTGGCGCCGCTGGGACAGGACGCTCGACCGGTGACGCGCCCGGTCGGACCAGTTCGGCGGGGCGCGCCGCCTCGATTCCCCCGGCCGCACTATCCGGAGACGCTGGTGAGCGTACGGGCACGGCCTTCACTAGGCCGGAGCCCGCCAACCCGGAAAGGAACGTTACGCCTGACGAGAGGGCCGTGGCCGATGGTGCTGGTACTACCAGGGACACGTCCGGCGCGGCGGAGATCAAAGGTGGAGTAGGAGCTGCGGCCGCTAACGTCACGGAGGAATCGCCCTCGGTTCCTTGGCCGAAACGTCCTCGGATGCAGTCTCCCCCGCCTCCAAAGGGTCGATACAACGTTGCAGGCCCCATGCTTGGAATTGTGGCGCCTGATGTCGCCGAGGGGGCCTCGCACTCGACCACTGAGGCGCTCACGCCCCGATCGGTGGCCGAACAGACACCACCTCCTACTGCGGTGAGGGGTGCAGAAGGTAAGCGTGGCTCCCTCTCTCCGCTCGACTTCGCGAAACTCTCTCCGATCTGCTCGCTCATTCCGTCAGCATCAGGCGAGACGAGGTCTCCTGGGCGTGGTGAAGGATCGAGCAACGGGGGAGTGCGCGAAGTCCAAAACCTTGTGCAGGGTGTCGCGCCGGTTTCTGCCGCTGTCGAAGCGGCCGAAGCCTCCACAGCCCTCGACGCGGTGGGGTCCGAACCCGTCTTGTCCGACTACCTTCCGCGTCTGGAGATACTCCGTGCTCTCACCATGGCCGCAGAACGCGCCAGTGGCAGCCTTGACCGGCGGATGCTGTCATCGTGCAAGGGAGACCACCTAGCGCTGGTGCTGCGAGCCTCAGAAATAAGGGTGAGTACGCGTGCCGCGTGTTTTGTATGGTACTACCGGGCGCCTGGTAACTTTCATTGCTGCTTTCAGATGCTTGTCATCAGCGACGCGCTAGACGAGGCCCGTATCCGGGAGCGGAGGGCCCTAGAAGCCAGGCTTCGCGAAGCGGATGACGCTCACGCGACAAAGGACGAAGAGCTCCGCGCGCTGGAGGGCGCCTTATCATCCATACAAGTCGAGGCCGAGGAAGCCAAACGTGCCGCTGCAGAGGAGCGCGCCTCCTTCCTGCGGCAGATTGCCGCCTTGGAGGAGGAGAAGACCCAGCTGGCCGAGGCTCTTGCAGGGAAGACCCGCGCCTTGGACGATGCGTCCACGTCAGCCTGGGGGCAATGGAGTCTCTGAACCGACGCCACCCATGGGCCGGAGGACCTGATGGAGACGCTTGGGCTGATCGAGGAGGGAGCGGGCGTCGCGCTTCGCAGCGCCATGACCTTCGGGGAGCACTGCGGCTATCTTGGCGCGTGCCTTGCCCTCGGCCTGCTTCACACCCATGGGTGTAGGCACATGCAGGAGCTGGCGAACCCTCACCTGGATCTTCCTGGCCGGCCGGAGGTGCTGCCGGATGCTATTCGCTCCATCGAGCCTAGCCTCCGGAACTTCCACCGGCGGATCTGGGGTCGTGTTGGGGAGGATGCGGCGAGGGTTACAGTACAGCAAACGCTGCGTGGGGGAGGGGACTTCCTCCGTTGGCTCGAAGAAGTTTCCCGAGGCCATGGCAGCGGCACGGGCCCCTCGGCGCCGCGCGAAGACTGAGGTGTTGATCATATCAGGCGGAGGGGGGGGTTCGCACTTGCGCGCCCATACCTGTAACCATTCAACCTCATATTTTTGCAATGGGACGATGCACCATTTATTCTTACTGTTGTAAGCCGTGTTTAGGGCCGACGACGCCTTATTTATAGTCCGTAGACTGTCGCGTGCGGAGGTGAACCTCGACGCTACGTCTTATTTATAGTTCGTGGACTCTCGCGTGTGGAGGCGAACCTCGACGCTACGTCGTATTTATAGTCCGTGGACTCTCGCGTGCGGAGGCGAACCTCGACGCTACGTCTTATTTAGAGTCCGTGGACTGGTGCGTGCGGAGGTGAACCTCGACGCTACGTCTTATTTATAGTCCGTGGACTCTCGCGTGCGGAGGCGAACCTCGACGCTACGTCTTATTTAGAGTCCATAGACTGGTGCGTGCGGAGGCGTACCTCGACGCTACGTCTTATTTATAGTCCGTGGACTCTCGCGTGCGGAGGCGAACCTCGACGCTACGTCTTATTTAAAGTCCGTAAACTGGTGCGTGCGGAGGCGTACCTCGACGCTACGTCTTATTTATAGTCCGTGGACTCTCGCGTGCGGAGGCGAACCTCGACGCTACGTCTTATTTAGAGTCCGTAGACTGGTGCGTGCGGAGGCGTACCTCGACGCTACGTCTTATTTATACTCCGTAGAGTGCGCGCGGAGGCGTCCCTCTGTTGCGTCTTATTTAAAGTCCATAGACTGGTGCGTACGGAGGCGAACCTCGACGCTACGTCTTATTTAAAGTCCGTAGACTGGTGCGTGCGTAGGGGAACCTCGACGCTACGTCTTATTTATAGTCCGTGGACTCTCGCGCGCGGAGGCGAACCTCGATGCTACGTCTTATTTATAGTCCGTGGATTCTCGCGTGCGGAGGCGAACCTCGACGCTACGTCTTATTTATAGTCCGTGGACTCTCGCGTGCGGAGGCGAATCTCGATGCTACGTCTTATTTATAGTCCGTGGACTCTCGCGTGCGGAGGCGAACCTCGATGCTACGTCTTATTTATAGTCCGCTGCATATTGCGGCCAGACGATGGTACTTTTGGAAATGGCGAGCTTTATTGAACTCCCGTTTGCGCGGGCGAGCATCGTACAAGGAGGGGCTGATGCCATTATAATCCTCGTCCTTCTTCTAGGCGTAATATCGCCGTAGCTTGTCCGCGTTCCATGTGTGGCGGAGAGTTTGCCCCTCGAGCGTGGCGAGGCGGTATCCTCCCTTCTACAGTACCTCCGCCACGATGTATGGACCTTCCCACTTGGACTCCAGCTTGCCGACGGTCTCCGCATGGAGCGCCGTTCTGAGGACGAGATCCCCAGGGTTGAACCTTCGCGGGTATACAGACCGGTCTCGAGTACGTACTGTCTGCCGCGCGTACTTCTCGACATGGTGGGCCGCGCTCGCCTGCGCCCCATCGAGGAGGTCCAAGGATACGCGACGCTCCTCGTCGGGCGCTTGGACGAGGACGCTACGGGATCCAGCCTTGATTTCTTCAGGCGTCACTGCCTCATCACCGAAAAGGAGCTTGAAAGGCGTGAACCCCGTCGGGCGTGTGACCGTTGTGCGAAGGGACCAGAGGACGCTGTGAAGCTCGCTCGGCCACCTGCCCTTCGGCAGCCCGACCAGGCATTTTTTGATGGCGATAGAGATAACGCCGTTCGCCCTTTCGACTGCTCCATTGGACTGGGGGTGCCCAACCGAGGCGAACCGAAGCGTGATGCCCATGTCGCCGCAGAACGCCTTGAATGGGGTGGCATCAAATTGCAGGCCATTGTCGACGGTGAGTTCCCTGGGCACGCCGAAGCGACATATGATGTTCTGCCAGAGGAAACGCTGCATGGCAGCCGAGGTTATCTTGGCTAGGGCTACCGCCTCCGGCCACCTGGAAAAGTATTCCAGCACGACGACCTCGAACCGTAGGTCCCCTGGGGCTCGGGGCAGTGGTCCCACTATGTCGACGCCCCAGCGTGCCAACGGCCATACCGGGGGAATAGGGTTGAGGTTCGTTGGGGGCCTGCGGATGATGCGCCCATCCACTGACACCCCTGGCACCGACGCACGAGGTCCTGGGCGTCGGTGATGGCAGTCGGCCAGTAAAAGCCTTGCCTGAATGCCTTGCCGACCAATGACCTCGGCACGAGATGAGACCCACACGCCCCCGCGTGGATCTCCACAAGGAGCTTCTTTCCTTCTTCGCGGGGGAGGCAGCGCAGGAGCGGTGCGCAGACACCCTGTTTGTAGAGCGTCCCTTCAAACACCTGGAAAGATCTGGCACGGTGCTGCAGACGCCGGAGCTTGGCGTGGTCCTCTGGCTCGGCGATGCTCTGCAGGAAATTGAAGATAGGCTCTCGCCAGTCGCCCTGCTGGGTGATGTGGTGAACGAGGGCCGCGTCCCGGTTGTCCTGCGCAATGGTCGCCTGCTGCAACACTTCGTAAAACGCTCCGTCAGGGGGTGGCAGCTGTTGGCTGGCCGCCTTTGCGAGAGCGTCGGCCTGCTCATTTTCCGCGCGCGGGATGGCTTTGACCGTGACGCCCAAGAAATGCCTTTCCCTCGCTCTTACAGCCGCGAGGTATTTCGCTAGCTCAGGGTCCTTGGCTTGGTATGACTTGTCTACGTGGCCTGCCACCAAACGTGAGTCCGTGCGGACGAGCACTCGCCGCGCACCAACTGCTTTGAGCTTCGTCAGGCCGAAGAGTAGCGCTTCATACTCGGCTGTGTTGTTGGTGGCTGGGAATGCGACGCGCCGAGTATAGCAGGCACTGCCCCTCGGGCGTGACGATTACTGCGCCTATGCCCCCGCCCGCAACGCCGTAAGCTCCGTCATTGGTGAGAGTCCAGACCGGGTCATCGTGCTTCTGGGCGGGCTGAGCCGGCGGAGTCCATTCTGTGACGAAGTCGGCGAGGACTTGAGATTTGATTGCCGTCCGCGAGGTGTATGTCAGGGAGAACGGGGCGAGATCGGCAGCCCACTTGCCGATGCGCCCCGTGGACTCCTTGTTGTGTAGCATCTCTGCTAGGGGAAAAGAGGAAGGCACTGTGATCGGGTGGGCCAAAAAATAATGCCGAAGCTTCCTGGAAGCCATGACCAGCGCGTAGGCTAGCTTTTCTAGCTCCGTATATCTCGTCTTGGCGCCTTGGAGGACTTCGGAGACGAAATATACGGGCCGCTGTATGGCGCCTTCCTCTAGGACGAGGACGGCACTGACTGCTGTGACCGACGCGGCCAGATAGAGCAAGAGGGGAGCCTCTGGTGCTAGGGCGACCAGAGTGGGGAGGCTCGCTAGGTGTTTCTTGAGCTTGTTGAAGGCCTTCGCGCAGTCGCTATCCCAGCGAAATCCGTCGCACCCGCGAAGCGTCTTGAAGAATGGCAAACCCCGCTCTGCCGCCCTGGATAGGAAGCGGCTCAGGGCTGCCATACGGCCCGCCAGCCTCTGGACCTCCCTCGTCGTCTTCGGCGGCTCTATGCCCAGGATGGCCTCAACCTTGTCGGGATTCGTCTGGATGCCCCGTCCGGACACGAGGAAGCCCAGCAGTTTGCCCGCCTGGACGCCGAAGACGCATTTGTCGGGGTTGAGCTTGATGCCGGCCTTCCTGAGGTTATCGAAGGTCTCCTGGAGGTCCCGGCCGTGCAAGGCGAGCTACCGGGTTTTGACTACTACGTCATCGACGTAGGCTTCCACGTTCCTCCCGAGCTGGGCGGCGAGGGCGAGAGCAACGAGGCGGGTAAAGGTAGCACCTGCGTTCTTTAGGCCGAAGGGCATTCTGACAAAGCAGAAGGTCCCAATTGGTGTGATGAAACTGGTCTTGTCCTCGTCGTCTTCGGCCATGTATACCTGATGATAACCAGAGTAAGCATCCAGGAAACTCATTAGCTCGCACCCGGCGGTAGCATCGACTAATTGGTCGATGCGTGGCAGGGGTAATTGTCCTTTGGGCACGCCTTGTTGAGTGCCGTGAAGTCGATGCACATACGCCAGGCCCCGCTGGCTTTCTTGACCAATACGGGGTTGGCGAGCCACTCTGGGTGGTGGACCTCGCGGATGACCCCGGCCCGGAGAAGCTTCGCCACCTCCAGCTTGGCCGCCTGCTGCCGATCCATGGACATACGGCGAAGCTTCTGTTTGATTGGCTTGGCGTCGGGGTGGACCGCCAAACGGTGCTCGATTACTGCACGGTCTACGCCCCTGATGTCCTCCGACGACCATGCAAAAATGTCGGCGTTGTCCCAGAGCACTTGGAGTAGATCTCGCTCAACCTCCGCAGGGAGCCCCTCGCCAATGGACACAAATTGCCCCTCCGCCTGGAGCGGCACCTTTTTGACTCCACCTTCAGGCCGAGGCTTAGGCGTCCATCCTGGAGCGGAGGGCGTGTCGCCGAGCGTGCCCGAGAGGGCGTGCACCGGGCGGTGTACGTTCCGGCTGCTGACTTCGACGCGCCTGGCGAGGTCCTGGTCGCCGAAGATAGTGATCACGCCCTCTGGGCCTGGGAGTTTCATGCATAGGAAGGCGTGGTGCGGGACCGCCTCGAGGAAATTGATGGCGGGCCGTCCCAATATGACGTTGTAGGGGTGCGGGATTCTACGACGTCGAAGACGACGTGCGCACTTCGGACGTTACTCCCTTGGCGGAATGTGACTGGAAGGGACACTTGCCCTATGGCCTCTAGCGGTTGGCCTCCGAAGCCTTGAAGCGGCGCTCCCGATTGCTCTAGGCGGCTTCGGGGGATTCCCATTTGTTCGAGGGCCCCTGCGAACAGGATGTTCGCAGAGCTCCCCCCGTCGACGAGGATGCGCCTGACATCATGGCCTGCGATGTGAGCCTGGATGACTAAAGGGTCTTGGTGAGGGAACTCCACACCCCTGGCGTCATCCAGGGTAAAGGTGATGTTGCGGGGCGGCATCCACGGCTGTGACTGCTCCACGGGGGCCCCTGATAAGGAGCCTCCGGTGATGACGCTGATGGTGCGGTGCCGCACGCCTTCTTTGGCGGAGGCTCGCAGGGGGTCACCTCTTGGCTGCCGCTCCCGGACTTCTGCCAGGGGCCTGGGGGGTGAGACCCGAGCGTGGGCCACTACCCGTCGCAGTTCCGTGACCGCGGTGCACGTCTTTGTATAGTGATCGCCGTAACCATGCACCTCGCACCACTTGCCGCAATCCCGAAGCTCTTGCTCCGCTCGGGGCCTCTCGCCATGACCGGGTCCGCCTTGACATCTCCGGCCTTCTTTCCACGATATGGGGGCAGGCTCCCGAAGGGCGTTCCCAATGCCGAGGACATGGCGGGCCTTTTGTGGTCTGCGCCGGTGACGCCGGGGCTTGCGCGTACTCCGTGACGAGCCTTCCAACTCCCAGGGGTCGTCGCTTCCGGGAGCGCCCTCTCGGGGTTGGCGACTCTGGCCTTGCTTCGGGGAACCATTGCCCACCTGCTCCTCTCATGGCAAGCGCTTCGTGTGGGCGAGGTCGGGAGCGGGGGCGTGGCGTCTCCACGCATCTTCCTCGGCCCGCGCATACCCTTCCATTTTGTCGAAGAGCTTGGCGACTGTCTTGATAGGCTTGCGTGCATTGTATTCGGCCAGGGGGCCCGGGCAGAGGCCCTGTATGGCTGCGTTGATGACAGTCGTCTCATTGACGTCCTTGACCTGGCATCGCACCTTCGCGAAGCGCTTGACATAGTCCCGGAGCCTTTCCGAAGGTTTCTACTTCACGGCGAAGAGTTGGTCCGCGTCGACTTGCTCATCATATCTCCCTTGAAAGTTGTTGTGAAGGCAGTCGCGGATCTGCTCCCAGGCGTAGATGGAGTTTGGCTTTATGGTAAAAAACCAGGAAAGCGACACCCCTTGCAACGCGAGGGGGGGGGGGTCCGTATCACCTTTGTACGACTCGATGACACTGGGGAACTTGAAGTCTTCGGGCCACGCTGCCTGCTGCAGTCCTGCCGAAAGCGGGGACTCCAGATCGACGCGCCGAGGCGGCACGCGGATGGACGTGGGGGCGTCGCAGTTGTCCGACCCTTCCGGCGCGGGCTCTGGCGCGGCCACTGGCGCGGCCTGCTGGCTCCGAGCCTCTTGTATGTCGCGGACAGCCCCACGAAGATCCCCTAGCTCCTGCTGGAACGCTTTGAGGGCCATCAGCAGGGCGCTTTCGCCCGCCGGCCCAGGTACGATCGCTTCGTGAGCTCCCGAGCTGCCCGTGAGCGTCGCGGCGAGGGCGGCGAGGTTGGTTGTCGGAGCGCCGGTGATGGGGTTGGCCTTCGTGGCGCCGGTGGCGGGGTCGGTCGTCGCCGCGCGAGCGTCGACGTCTTCGACCACCGTGCCTGCGTCGTCGTCCGCGCCCGCAGCAGCCAATGCCGAAGCCCTGGTGCCCATGCGACGCTCCGACCCAGCCGCCTTTTTTCCCTTTGCCGCTGCCGATGAAGTTTTTTTCGGTGCCATCCTTCTTCGGACTTCAGGCTTAACTCCTATCCTCCCCACGGATGGCGCCAACTGTTGTGGCTACAGACCAAACAGAGAGAGAGATGGTAGTGGAGAGTTGGGAGATAATGACCGTAATAGCTTGGCCCTTCCCCATGGCCTGTCTTCCATATATATATACATGTGGAGTGCTTTTACAATTATACCCTTACATCTGAATATCCCCTTTAGGGGCACTTATGTCATTACACGTGGCCTATTCTGGGCCTTATAACCTCCTACCAGGCCTGCTGGGATTAGGTGGGGGCCACCCCTACAACATAACCATTTTGCCATAGCAGATTGTATAAGTAAGTAATGAACTACAGATATTAAAAACCTTGTAAAGGAATTCCAATCGCATCAACATAATAGATATCAGTAAAATTGAGCTAAGAATTAATATGAACTTTGGTGTAGTATAATACCGTAGATAGTAGACATTTAGGTCTCATTGAGCGGAGTATAAGCGGATTGAGGAATTAGCAATACCTACAGGCACATTTATTAGGATTCATCTAATTACATAAAACATAGCGTCTACCGATTTAACCGATGCAATGCTAAGTAAATCATTCGGGGTTGTAACTAAATACTTAAGTAACCTGAACTATGTTAAATCATAGAACTTTTCTAGTAAATATTCCTGGATATTAAAAATAAATGATGCCCGTAGGCTGGAATGGCATGCATGCAAAGTAAAGGATCATAATTTCATTGCGATCACTGTTGCGTATTTAAATACCTAATTAATTGTAATTAGTCAATTATAAACTGTAGAAATCAATTAATAAGTGCTCTGAATTAGTATAATAAATTTCTATCCCTTTAAAGATCTAAAACTGTTTACGACGATTAGATAGCGCGTACGTAGTTAAAATAGTACTCGTCAAGTTAAGATTACGAGTAGCGAGTAAAATTATACACGGTGAATTAAATAGCAGTTAAGCTATAAAAATATGCAAAGGACTAGAGTAAAATTTATGAATCCCATAAGGACGCCTGAGTATAGTTTAATTAAGAAATTAAGTAATTGATTAATGAGAAGCCATATTCTTCTAGATTTATAATTTAACTCATCACTTAATATCTAAAATGGATTAGAGAGGTGAATAAATATATACGAACCTTTGAGAAATTAAATAGGCCTAATTGCATACACGAGATTGGCTAGGTTAATATTCGTCGTTATAATTGTGCATGTATTTAGTTAACCCGTGTAATTGAAAATTTCTCAGGATTAATAAAATGCCGAGCATACCTACTAGATCAACCATATCTCATAACGTTAGTGCGATGTTATCGAATGACGAGTAGTGTACCGAAGTTAACCTCGATTACCGTGATTGGGTTAAAAGGAGTGACGTCTTACCTTAGGAGCACAAGCACATCAACCCATCGTATTTTATTATATTTTTGTAAATTAAATTGTAGTCAGCATATGTAATTGCAGATGTCGATCCAAGCTATGGGAGTGACTTCACCTGATCCTACTTGAATCCGAATCTATGGTTGAAATCCAGGCAAGCTCATTCTTCGATCATGCACGTAGCTATGTTAAAAATATGTGTATTTCCAGCAATATTAATAATCCTAGTTAAATGCATGAAAACCATTGTTTTCAAAAGAAATCAGAGAATGAAGATATTATGATGTTATGATGAGTAAGATGAGAAAAGAAAAGAGGAGAAAAGAAAGAGAGAAAGTAAGAAAAGAGATGAGCAGTTGTGGTACTGCTGAGAAGAGCAGCAGGCCCACAAGCAGAGATGTATATGGTGGGTAAAGAGGTTCAGGGAAAGGATACAGAGAGGCTAGGCGAACCTCTTTACATAGGGTTATAATATAAGGACTTGCCCCATTTTCACTCGGATGGGGAACCGTAATTATCGTGCCAGCCAATTTCCCATTTTGGACGGGCAGAAATTAGTATCCCGTTATGTTAACCAGTCCACCACATTGGGTAAGTATTTATGTGTGAGTAAAGAGATGGATGGATCTCAGAACCAGTAATGCAAGACTGGAAGTGAGTAAGTCCCAGACGCTATATGCGTTAGGTGGAGTGTTGGGCCGGGAGCCGGTCCAACCAACACTATTGGAAGTCGGTGGAGCCCAAGTGAGCGACTTGGTACACCGATGGATAATAGATGGGCTGGTGGATGGAATAACGTAATCGGAGAAAGGTTTTGTACTCTGAACTGGATTCCATACCTAAGGCAGTGTGGAAGAAACCTAAATAAGAAGGTTCAGAGCAGCTTGGGTACAGTGGTACAAGCCTGCGCAGTGCTAACAAAATCATGAATTCATGCCAGTTCACTGGAATGTGGACTACGCTGATCGTTAGGGATCGTACCTTACTGGGTGAAAAATAGAAATTGTTTTGGGAATTAAAAAGGAAAGATCAATTATTTTCGTAAGATTATTTTCAGAATAAAGAGATTAGAATCTGGACTTAAGGACATGAGAGCATACCAGTGCATTTATTGCTATTATGCTTGCTGAGTACCGTGGTACTCACCCTTGCTATTAACCTCCTTTGTTTAGGAGTATGTCAATGCAGAGGATAGCCTGGAATCAAAAAGAGGCTACATGGATGAAATACTGTGGATTCGGGATACAATGGGTATCAGGCGGACACCCTGTAGAGTCATTTTTTAATGGGAAGTAATTAGACTATTTCTTTCCTTTCTCACGAGTATGTTGTTCAAGCCCTTGAGGCGTTGTAATAAACTGTAGCCCTGCGTCGTGATATTCTTGTAATATCATGTTGTGTCTCTAATTATTGTTCTGCTGCAACACTCTGATGGGCTTATCATTCGTTAGAGCGATGTTCTATCGGCTAAAACGAATAATAATCCGTTGACTGGCATTATTACCCCATGGTAATAAAGCGGGTCGTCTCAGGTGGTATCAGAGCAATGGTTCGAGGGCCACACAAATAATTAGAGACAGTTCTTGACTTAAGGATGTTATATGGCAATATGTATTCTTTAATACTGCTCATCCTTATGTCATTCTTAGTGGTTAGCTATAGACTACCGTATTTTCTACTTTCAGACAGCCATATATTGTTAGAACCAGAGTGGGTAGCGAGGAGGGGAAATGATGGTAATAATAGTTATGCCGATCTGAAGTATGATACTAGTTATTTTCATCGGTAACAGTGTTAGTTTCTACAAAGTTCTTGTAGTAGTGGTAAACAATATCATTTTAACTATGAATGTGACATTTAATTTTGCTGCAATAAGGTATTCTGCATTTAAATTATTGCATTTCAGTCAATTATATGATTGCTATTTCATTGTCTCAACCGTAGCGACATAGGGCAACCTAAGGTAAATATGAGTAGTTATAGTGGTTTTAGAAGTGAACCAAACTCTGAGACCCTTATCTTTTCACTCTTGCAACTAAATGAATGCATCTGCCATCACAAAATTTAGTAGAGACAATCAAAGAAAGGAAATACTATAATTCCTGATGGCAGATGAACCGAAATAAAATTGACTTCTCTCATTTCTGCATATGAGATTTCCCGAACGAGTGGTCCGTGGTGCTCCCGAGCGCGTAAGTTTCGGGCGTACTCAGGAACGAAGTCCTGGGCGTACCATTGATCTAAGAACTTAACTTTGTATGCCATTGATCTAAACCTTACTGTGCAACCATTTGTCTGATTAAGTTGTGATGTTTCAACCTCAATATTGCAATTAGGATGTTTTGTTAGCGTAAGAGGAGGCTTTTACTGACTAGGTCGTTAGCCTACTCGGTAGCGAAATCTTAGCGGGTAGGATCAGTTTAGGATTGAGCATTATAAAAGCTTTGCTGTGATCTTCTTGGTCGACATGCCTAAGAAAGCTTGTTATACCGATGATATTACAAGATGATCATATTATGTGGGTAAAATTGTGCAATCTCTGATAGTGTAAAACTATTCGAATAGTTGCGTCCCCGGTTATAGACAATGCTCCGCGATTTCACACGAGGGTTAGGCTTTTCCTAATTTTTTTTATTTTGGCTGGAAAATAAGTTGGTTGGGAAGTGAATGGTCAGTTCACTTGTGGTTTATTAATTTCTTGGTTTGTTATTTATTTTATTTATTAAGCCTCAGCATAATTATATTGCATCTTGTTACAAATGATTTGCTAAGTACTCTACGTACTCACGACTATATTCATATTTGCTCAGTTGTTGTAAAGAGCCATATCAACCAGAGGTATTTGAAGAAGGATACTTTGATGACTTCTCGGATTAGGACTTCGCTTCATAGTTGATTGCATGTGGGCATGTCAAATGGCCTCTTCATTTATTGTTATTTTCGTTAACGTCCTTCAGGCTATTATTTGTAAGTTCGACCACAAGGTCGCAACTCTAATAAGCAATAAAATTTGAGGTTTCTTAGTTAATTATGATCATGGTCGATATATCA
This sequence comes from Dendrocalamus latiflorus, assembly GCA_017311315.1. Classification (NCBI taxonomy): domain Eukaryota; kingdom Viridiplantae; phylum Streptophyta; class Magnoliopsida; order Poales; family Poaceae; genus Dendrocalamus; species Dendrocalamus latiflorus. The sequence goes on along the minus strand of CM029629.1, from coordinate 19,729,165 downwards.
TCTACATTTCCACTATATGCACTAGTGTGAACTGGACTAGTGCAAAATACACAGAGAGTCCGAATTTACATATTCGGGTCTTGATATCAGTGAAGAAAACTTAATTTATATGAAAAATTCATGAATATTTGGATCAAATAAACTATTTATATTTTTTGTTCATTTTATGCATATAGTTTAAAGAGTTTTATGTTTTGAGAAATATTCATGACCATATTTGATTTGATTTATATTTGCTTTGTATCTGTATTCAACATTATCGTATTTATATTCATATGTTGGGTTTACATATTCGTATGTGTTTTCAAGGAAATATGAAACCAAATATAACAAAACCTTTATCCACCTGTATTTGAACCATTTTCACGAATACTATCAAAAATGAAGTGTGTAAGTTGACAACCTGTAATTGTAATTGAGACTTTATCGAATAAATGAGATCAATATAATTTACAATATGACAACTGAGATGTTCATCTGGTTGTGCTAATACACGAAGCATGCAGACAATCTGACAATGCCATTGCTTCCGAAACACCCAAATTCCCCAATCTCCTCAAATCACCAATTCCAAAATTCCCCACACCTCTCCTTCCTCATCCACCACCAGTGAGTCATCTCTCTCTCTTCTCCTTCACCGAAGCCTCCTGCCATTGAGTTCTCCAGCCACTAGCGGCCAGTGCCCTCTTCCACCAAGCTTCCCCTCGCTTCCCCGCCCTCACCTCATGGCGCGTCGGTTGCTGGTGCCTGCTAGTCTCCATTCCTGTGGGTGGCAGCGTCGACCTCCACTGGCCACCGTGAGCTAATGATCAGGTGACCATGCGCCCACCAGCCCCAAATATGGTCAGCCTGGCCTGCCTCGTGCTGCCATTAGTGAACTCTGGTGGCACCCAGCTGTGGAGGAGCTTAGGAGCTAGGGACTTGGGAGTCTTGCCTGCATTTAGAGCTGGGAGTTGGGCCATGTTTTTCTAGGCTAGCCTGAAGCATGGTCGGCCTGGCATGGCCCAAGCATGGCTCGGCCCGACACGTGGTGGGCCATGCCAGCACGGCACGAACAGTGGGCTGGGCCGAGCTGGGCCTAGAAACCTGGCACACTAGGCGGCATGGCGTGGCAAATCATGTCGTGTTGGGCCGGCATGACACAGGGAGCACGGCGGGCATGGGCAACACGGCGGGTACGTCGGCGCCAGCGGCCAGGCCACCTCGGCATCCACCACGCCTCCCCCTCCCATCGACATCCCTAGATTCCCCACAACCACAACTCATCAGGCCATCTCATTGGAGAGAGAGGGAGTATAGGGGAAGGACGTATACCGGTCACCGGAGCTCGGATGAGTAGACGACAGCTGTAGGAGGAGAAGGGCAGCCAGAGTTGAGGGCGGCATCAGGAGTCAACTAAGGGGGTGAGGTCACGACACTACCTCTATTAGCGTCAACGCCGGCACCTTTGCCTACTCTGTAGCCAAAGACTCCATGCCGGGGAGGCCGAGGGAGGAGGGGGCAGCCGGGGGAGGAGGCAGCGGCTGGGGTGGGAGGACGAGGAGGGAGGAGGAGGCGGCCGGGGTGCGACGACGGGGAGGGGAGGGAGCGGTAGTTGGCGGAGCATGTGTGTGGACTGCAGACTGCACGAGGTGAGAGAGCACTGAGAGTCTAAGAGAGAGAAAGATTGAGATAGAGGGAGCCGATGGACGAATAGAGGACGAATAAAGTTGGGAGAGTACCAATAAAGTTGGGAGAGCAGAGTACCATTTAGACTTCAGAGAAGTAAAGTTGAAGAATAAAGCTGAGCGCGAGGTCGTGTGGAGTAGAAAGTTGCACACAATGGTCAGAGAAGTTACGTTCGAGCACAATGTTCGGGTCTTCGGGAGAGTAAAGTTTAGAAAAGCAATGGCTATAAATTCACTTCTCTTCTCTTATTACTTCACAAGCATTCAATTTCTCATTTCTTTAATATCCCTCTTCACTTCTCATTTCTTCAACAACCCTCTACACTCCCTATTTATTCACCATTCATACAATATGCTACCAAGAAGTCGGAGCACCGAGGAGCTCCCGAGAGGTATGCAAAAGAGTTGTAGCATGAAAAGGGCAGCAGGGCGCCTTAGTGTAAGCTCTCGTCATCGCTCCCCTAGTCCTCCTCCAGATCTGACTCCTGTTGATGCTTGTCAGCTCTCACTAAGTATGGGAGACTACGGCATGGATGACCATCATATAGAGGATACAGAGGGCTACGAGGAGTACCATGGTGGTCCGGAGCCAGTGGGGACTCCAGAATTCTCTCCCCCGTCCATGGACACCAACATTGGCGGGTCTGGACAATGGGCAAATTGCTCGAAGCACATGCGTAGAGCCAGGAAATCTGAGATGGCGAAACGGTAGAGATTGCAACATGTAATAATTGCAATGCTAAATTAACTGCTCGTACAACTGTAGGGATAGGGCACTTGAACTGGCACTACAAAGTATGCTTACACAAGATGGAGGCACAAGGCCGAGGCGGACGAGAAGGAGTACAAACACAACTAAACTTTGAGGCCGATGGCTCTGTAAGTACTTTGGTATACAACCCGCTTTCCGCCCGTGACGAAATTGCTAGATATATTATTTCAAAAGATCAAACGATTAGGATGGGTGAAAGTCACGCGTTCGAAAGAATGATCCAACGTGGCTTTTGCCCACAATACCAACATGTTAGTAGGAGAACTACTACATCTGATATTTTACTTATTTATGAAAAGGAACTGGTAGAGCTGAAAGAACTATTTCAACAAATTTGGTTTTCTTTTGCCATAAGCTGAGATATTTGGCCATCATCACACCAGAGAAGTGCCTACTTTAGTGTTGTAGTCTATTATTTAGACGATAATTATAAGCTAAACAAGAGAGTCATAGGATTTAAAGTAATAAATGAATCACACAAGGGAGAGGCCATTACTGAGCATATACTATACATATTTGATGATTTTAAGATAGATAATAAAATTGCTTTTGTAACTCTTAATAACGCATCAGCAAATACAACGGCTGTGAACATCCTCACCCCATAATTGCAAAAATATATTGGTAGTTATGTCCTCCACCAGAGATGTGTATGCCACATCTTGAATCATGTTGTTCAAGATGGTATGCAAGCAATTGGTGCATATTTGAACAGTATCTGTGATGCCATTCGTTACCTCTCAAGTTCTATGCAAGTGGTAGCTAGGTTCGCGGAGTACTGCGCAGCCAATGAGAAAGAGCCAAGAAAATTTGGTCTTGACATGAAGGTGAGGTGGAACTTGACATATATCATGTCAAAGAAGATACAAGGGTACGAATATGTTATATCCGTTTTTGTCAATGCTAACTCTCACAATAATGAATTGGTAGTTACTAATTTAGATTGGCAGATTGCTAGTCATTTTTGAGAGTTTTGAAGACCTTTTCATAAAGCAACAAAGTTTCTATTTGGTGTTTATTATCCTACTTTGCTTAGTTTTAGAATTTATTTGGTTAATTGCAGACAAAATTGCCAAATCTAGGAAGGATCCCCTTTTAGGCCATGCCGTCGAAGCAATGGAGAAAAAATTTATTAAATATTTTGGATCTATTTCACACTTGTATTGCTTTGCTACCATTTTCGATCGTACAAAAAAGTTGGCAGGTTTACAGGTTGGCATGGAAGGAATAGGTGAATGCCTTGGCTTTAATTATTAGGAAGCTTTCGCACATGTCAAAGAGGAGCTTTTTCGTGTTTTGATATGTATCATGGTAAGTTTGGCAGCAGTGGAAGATCGGAGGCCTCATAGCAGATGCAACAAGGAAAGATAAGATTGACATCACACTTATGGAAGAAGCTAAAGGTCAAGTCTACTTCTTTGTCCTCTTAGTCTCAGGCGACCTCCAAGTAGAATTCTATCTCAGAGTTGAACCACTACTTGGAGCATAATTTTTGCAAATATTGATCTTGATCTTAGTAGTGGAGGTAAGATAGACTTGCTCGAGTGGTGGAAGAACAAAAAGCAGATATTTTCTGTGCTGTCACATTTCGTACAGGATGTTCTCCTGGTGCTAGTGTCCACCATCTCTTCAGAAGCGACGTTCAACACGGTAGGGAGAATAATCAAAGAAAGGAGATCATCCCTTACCAATTTCCCCCAAGAAGAATTTTAACAGAAGAGAGCTTTTTCTCTACAATAGCTAGAGAGCTATGAAGAGTAAAAGTCTCAAACTCTCTGAGAACCTACTAAACACAGATAAGAAGAAAACCAACACAGGAGGAGCAACCAAAAAACAAGAGGTTGCAGCCAAAAACCCTGCTGGCCAGTCTGACCGCCCTGGCAGGGTTGGTCTGACCGCCTGGCCGGTCAGACCGCCCGTTGGCCGCTGGTCAGACCACCTACAGCCGGCCGGTCTGATCGCAGGCAGGGAGCCGGTCTGACCGGTTATGCTGTCCAGCAGCAGCGCAGACAGGCTGAAACATCAGATTTTTGCCGAATTCAAGGAAATGAGAGATATGCTTCTAACCTTTTCAGACCAAGAAATCAAACGTGGTTTGCTCTTAGGATTGACTAGCCAAATGGCTTTGGGGAATCTCCTAGATCACAGCAACCCAGTTTGCTACTCCTCAGGAAGCAAGAACACAAAAACGAAAACTTGACAAATCAAGTAGAGAAGGCAACGAAGAACAGGAAAACAGAAGGGGCTCAAGAGCTCAACCAAAACCAAACAAAGGCATCTCAGATTGATATTGATGAGGAGAGATACGCGATTACAATGGATTACAATCTCTAAGTCCCCATACGCCCTTGGAATGAGGAGAACAAGCTACATGCTCCACACTTGAGCACTACTCACTCTCTATCTCTCAAGAACACATACAGGAAACAACGAAGGAGACAACCTCTGCCTCTCTCAACCACTAAAGCATAAAGCCAAAACAACCTCTCCAAAGGCTATTTTGACTAAAAGCAAACCCTAAAGCCATGCACTCCCTCACAAGACATGGAGACCATGCAGGAGACACCCTCCTTTTATAGCCTCGCACTAATGGATTTGATCCTCTCTTTACCCACTAAATCTCCACCAACTCTAGTGCTTTATCCATAATCCGCTTCCTTTAGTGTAGCTTTGCGAAATTACCAAATCGCCCCTCCTGCACCTTACGGGAAGCTTCCTCCTTTCTTGTCGCTCAAGCCTCGCAACCACCTCGAGTCTCCACCGTCTTCGACACATCCGACCGTTCTGACCTCGACACCGCCTGTGCCTAGTCCGGTCACCCCGTGCCTCGCCACGACTTCGCCTCGACGTCCTGCAGCCATCACAGACAAGAAACACATCACATAGCACCGCTCGACACATGTAAGCATAAATAGCATCAATGAACCAACTTACGCATGAAAGAACCCAAACCTGTCAAATCAAGAGAATATGCATCCTAATCACTTTGACCAGGTTTGACCAAGTCCGACCGAAACCGATTGCACCACGCAACGACATGGTCCGAACCACATAAACCAAACTCGACTTTCCTAAACCGATGTCAATTACTCATCACAAACATGGGGTCATAACCACATGGTCTCTCAACACCCAAGATGGTAGAGGCAATCACATGCGCCAAAGACTGGGAATTAGCCAAAGATTGGCAACACATCAACTGGAGGATCTTGAAATCGTATAGGCGAATGCTGACCTCGAACGCATGAATGACCTAGACATTGATTAGTAGATACTATGTACACATGTTGTTATAGTTAGTATGTACATATATTGTTACTGTACTCTTTTCCTTACTCGAGGACCCCACTCTGGGGTGTAAGGTTTCTAATGAGGCAGTAACTTTGTATTTTTAAAATTGCAAAGAAATCCCACTTTTTCCTGAAATATTTACGTCATTGCGTACCCATGTTTTTATGCAACTAATTCAATTTCAACTAGTTTTTAATGAGGCGGGTACGAGAGAAAGGAAGATGATGACCGTCGCCACCAACGTTGCCACCGCCTTTGTTGTGTATAGTTACTTCGGGCTGGGCTTGGGCTGGCAACGCTGGCAGGCGAGCTTCGGGCCATGCTTGGGCTTGGCCGAAGACGAGGCGGGCTAGCATAGCATGGCACGGTGAGATGACTAGGCCAAGTCGGCAGGGCACAAAGCGGCACAAAGCACGGTGGGCCCAGGCCGTGCTGGCACGGCACAGCCCAACTCCTAGCTCTACTTCTCGGCATGGCAGCTCCATATATTTCCTTTCCTAGTTGAACTTGTTAAGTAAATCTCTTGGTCTGGCTTGTTGATCTCCTTTCCTTGTTTCCATGCCAAGTTATCCAAACTAATTCTGGTTCGGCTAAGAGGCTTTAGTTGCATGCATGCAATTGCAGAACCAAACACAACACCAACAGCCTGCTTGTGCATAGTGTTGAGGAACTAGCATTGTCTAGCTATCCATATAAGCAATCCCCACAACTTGAATGACAACAGGTGCAACAATTGACAATAGCAAAAGTAGATGAAGAATGGACAAAGATGAGAGAGAGAGAGAGCAATCCAGCGATCTTCTTTATTCGAATGATCACTTGTGTACAAAATAGATAGCCTCTGTAACAGCCCAGCTGTTTATTTCAAAATTTTCAGTAAAAAAATATTATTAAAAGTTATTTTAATTTAAATAAAATCAAGTGTTCTTTGGTTGCTTGAATTTCTGAGATTTTATTTGCCTATTTTCAGTTTTCAACAAGGCTTTTCTTTTGAAAACTAATTTAAGTAAAAGATGAAACTATTATTAAATAAAGAGTATTTTGAACTTCTATAAAAATTGTTTTTCAAATTAATTGTTGTAAAAGCATTTGGCTTTTATCTAGATTTTCTATGTTTTTCAAGATTTTAAAAATCAATTTCAAAGATAAAAAGTATTTTTGTAAAAATTAAAAGACCAACTTTAAGTTGGAAATAATATTTCCTAAGTCTAAATGTCTCCAGGAATTTCTATGAATTTTTCTGGAATTTTTAGACTTTATTTCCTATTTTCTAAGTATTTTTAAACCTTCGTAATGTTCCTGAAAATCTAAATCAAATTTAATCCTTAGCCTCTCTCCTCGGCCAACACGTGTCACTCCCTGATTCAATCCATCCTCGCCCAGTTTAATCCCAACCCAACCCAGCCTGTCAGCTTCTTCTTTCTCCTTGCCTTCTTCAACCTTCCACCGCTGCCATTGATGCCCTGCTCGAACTCTTAAATTTGGCTGTTTCTTATCGTTAGTCCAAGCATTTGCTACAACTGAAAGCCTAATCACTTCCGCATTCAACCTCGACCATTTCCCCACTTTAAACCCCGCTTACCTCCTTTTTACTCGCTTTTGCGCCGACCTTAACTTCGGTGTAACCGACAGCCGTTCGTCACCTCCACCTTCGCCAGGCCCGTGTGCACATTCCCTCCTCTCCACTGAGCGAATCTGCCGCCAAAGAGCCCCGCCTCCAACACCCTCACTCCGCCGCCCCTGCATCCTCGTCGCCGGCCACCACCGAGCATTCCCGAGCGTCGCGCCAAGGTGCACTGAACTCCCCGTGTCCTCCTCCCTCTCGCGCACCCCTCGCCAACCCCAGCAGCGCCGTCATCCGCTGATGCCCTTAGTCCCCGTGCGCCACCTCAGCATCAAGTGCCACGCTAGCCAAGTGTGCCACCTCAGCCTTCTCCCCAGTCCATGGATCCAGTCCACAAAACCCAGTCCCCACCTATCAGTGAATAAAACCCTTGTTCTGTTGAAAACTAATTCGGCCAGAAAATCAAAATCCTTGCTGACATCACCCTGACATATAAATCCCTTTTTCCACAGAAAAATAATTCCTCTTAAAATCATTTCCCTTGATGACGTCATAATCCTCCTTTCTCAATACAAAAATAATTCCAGAAAATCCAATTTATTCTTTTCCTCTCTTTTCAAACTTCCAGGAGCCTGCATTTCTTCATTTTAATTCTGATTGAGCCCATTTAAATTTCTAAATTCTTATAAAATTTCAATCTATCCATTTCTATCCTCTTTTTAAGTTTTTGGAATTTTCGAATTTATGTGGATTAAATTAAAGCTTAGAAAGTAAAAATGTTTTAAATGGTTAAAATATACCTCAATTAAATCCGAAATTATTTTATTTGATATTTTCGGGTTCCAAGGATTGTTGTAGAATTTTCTTGAATTTTGTTTTGAATTTATTTTATTTTATTTTGTTTGGAAAAAAATATAATATTTTTAATTCCTGTTTTCTCTCTCCTCCCATTCATCTTCTTCATGCGTGCGTTTCGTCCAGAGCTTGGCCGCCATTATCAAGCCTTTGAAGCTTTCATTCCTCTTGAATTTCTCCACCGTTTTTCATGAAATCAAGTGCAATCAATTGCTCTTTTCAAGACTCCTCCATTCCTAACCGTTTCCCTCCACCTTTATGCTCATTTACACGAAAATGAAACCGTTGCTCTAAAAGACATCGTCGTCCGATCTCCCTCTCCCATCCACCTCCGCCCCTATAAAAGGGAGCACCAGGTGCCTTTCCTCACCCTTAGTCACCCCCAAAAATCTCAGGTCCCATCTTCCTTCCTTCTCTCCGCAATCGCCATTTTTCTTTTGTCAACCGAGCGTTGTTCCTCGGCGTTTTGCGCCGCCTACGGTGGAGCCCCGCCACTTTTGAGCACATCCCCGGATTTGGCTCGTCACGTTCTACGCGGTGCTCACCTCGCCTTCGCCGGAACTTCGTCGGAGCACCGTCGCCGCCGTGGGCCATAGCGCGTCGTCGTTCCTCGCATTGCCACCGGCCGTCCGTGCATGCCTGACCAAAACCAAGGTGAGCATCATGTTCCCCACGCTCTACTCTTCATTTCGCCGCAAGTCTTGCATGTTAATTCCTCCCCGTTTGCCCGGAATGTCGATGTCAGCCTGTCGGCTACATAAAAGCTTGTCCACCGCGTTTCACTAGTCTGTTGGCCGAGCCGTCTGCACCGTTGAGTTGGCCTCGACATGTTCTACGCCGTGCTCTCTTCCATTTGTCCACAACCCTTTCCTAAATTTTTGACCCCGACACCTTGCCATGGCCGCAAATGGCACTTCGCATCCCTGCCTGTCCGGGAATGCTTTCATCAATCCGTTCGCGTCAAAATGTGCCAAACTATCCCAGGTGGCTATGTTTCAGACGGTTTTGGATTCGCTCTACCGAGCACGAAGATATTGAGTTTTTTGTGTTTCGGTACCGTCGTTGTTCAAACGACGATTGCGTCGCCTCCGGTGAGTTTTCGGCTTAGCCGATATTTTTTTCTAGCTTTGCCTCACCGCGTTCTAGGCCATGCTCACCTTACTTCTTCTTGTCCCTTTCCCAAAAATTATTCTTCTCTCCACACCTTATGTCGTTGTTGCCGTACACGTCGTCATCGTGCTCCGTTTGACGTGCCGTCACTTCCTACATGTGCCTCGGGTCCTTAGCAACCCATTTTGCTAGTTGGCTTCACCTCCCGTGCTTTTTCTCTCGACGCCACGCTAAAACACCAAGAGTTGTTCTTTCGCGTACAAAGGAATATTCCTGATTTTTCTTTTTCCAGAATTTTCTGATCCGCTAATTTTTCAATCGCTCGTTCTCCTCCGTCCGAACTCCAAATCCGTTGATTCTTTTTCCTAAATTGATCTAAAATCATAATATATCTCCCAGTATATATTTTATAATTTTTGGATTTTATTTCAATTTTATTTGAATTTATTTGTTTGGTTCTTCGCGCGTAGATTTCGACGAATTCGGAGAGAACGACGCCAACGATTCGCACCAGGTCTTCGAGCAAGGCAAGTTACACCTTTGATCATGTTGCTCCCAGTAATTTAAATTATTTATGTTTTTCTTAAAATTATTATGCATGCGTACTTTTATTCAAATCTAGTTTAAATTCAGTTTAAAAGTGTAGTTATGCCTAAATCCTTTGTACAGCCAAATTTGACTTGAATGCCATTGTACCTTGTCAACCCTAGATAAAATCTAGTTAGTACATTAGCACTAACTAGAAATTTTGTAGAAATGCTTAGCGATGCTTATAATACTTATGGTTTGGGATGATTTTTCACATAAAATGATGAACTTTAAAATTGTACTCTTGACTTTGGTGAGTCAAGGAGTGTTATGAAATATTTTGGAAACAAAATATAAAACTGGTTTAGACTTAGGCAATTGGTCAGAGTGGTGGGTGCAGGCATGCCCTGTTGGTTGGAGCCGTAGTGGTTGATTGTCGTGCACAAGGGGTTTGTGGTTAGGCCTAAGTCAAGTTAAGGACCGGTCTGTGAGCTACTATTGCAAAGCCCTATCGTACTACCACAAGTCTGGTATGGGACAGACCTGGCCAAATAATTTGTGAAGTTCCAACATGATCTCGCTATAGGCTGAATGTGAGCGCGGCGTAGGCCGTGAGAAGTCTCACATGGGACAAGAGGGGGCTCCAACATGTGGATACATGTTGTGGTGAAACCTTAGTGGCGGCGTGATTATGTTGACAACGGATCATTGTAAAGGTTTTGTCATGATCTCCTGGCCGCACACCTAAGGAAGTGTGTTAATCCGGTGGCAAAAAGGGATGATCATGTCTTGTGGGTAAAGCTGTACAACCTCTGCAGAGTGTATAACCTATCCTGGATAGCCGTGCCCATGGTCATGGGCAAGCTGAGTAAAGTTTTTCACGGATTAGACTTTGCTTTTCAAAAATGGTTTGCGAAAACCTTGTGGATGGATGGAATCCGTGAGAGATTTTGGAAAACGTATGGATGGATGGAATCCATATGGTATCTTTTGGAAAGATGGTCCGGGTGGGATGCCCGTGGTTAGGTTGGTGTGGGGGATGGACCTGCACTAACGGTATCTATTTTGCTTACAAGATTGTTTTTACATACTGTATCAAATTCAGCTTTTGCACTTACTTATGATATTTACTTCAAAGTTGCCTTCTATGCAAATTAACCATATTATGCCTTCTTTTGATATTCCATATGCATGCATCTATTCTGTTAAACCTCCTGGTGTAACTTGTGGAGTACTCTTTGTACTCATGTTGCTTAATCTAGCTCTTTTCAGAGGAAGCCTTCGACGACTTCGGTGAGGATTGCGAGTAGGCCACGTCTTACAGTCATTCGCCTTGTGGGAAGGCTGGATGGGCTGCTGCTTTATGTTTTTCTTCCGCTGTCTTCTTTTGCTATTATTGTAAACTTTGGCCATCAGGCTCATATTAGCTAAATAAAGTTTGTCATTACGCATGATAATTGTCTTTGTGATACTGTGTGCACTAGCTTTTCCTGGGATAGTGCGATTAACACAGAGGGTTCTGGAGTTGGTGCTCTGGGTCCCGACAGAGATGGTATCAGAGCAATAATGACTCTAAGACGTGACCGTAGATAGAATAGAATGGTTGGACCTTAAGGATATATTTTAATAACAAGTAATTTCAAAAATTCTTATTCTTACCTCTCAATCTATGCTACCTTATCTCTTAATCTTTGCTTGCTCTCATCTTCCAATTCTCCCTTATCCTTATGTCATTTAAAAAAAACTTATTTCTGTCTCTTTCCTTATTCCAAAGCAACTATAGATGGCAACAGCTGGAATTCATCGACTCTGCCGCAACCTCAATCTTTTCACCAAAGGATCATGCTTCGTACGTCAAGAGCTGTGAAGGATCACTCCAAGACAACCCTTACCCTTTTAGGTTAAGTTGTTAAGCTAGACAGTAGACGAGGTTATGCGCTGTCAGTTTCCTCTTTTCTCGGCAGCCGTAACTATTGCTTGTTATTTGCTTAGTAAAGGTTTTGCTAGTTGTTTTGTTTTGGGTTGCGCAGAACATCCGTTGTTCCTCTTTGCCTTGAGTCTCCTCTCTCCTAATCTTTGGAAGCATCAAGCTGAAGCACCAACTGCTAACAACCTTTGCGAAAAGACGACTGAACCAGATCTCCGCTCAAGCCACACAGCGTAAGATCCAAACCTATTTCTTTGCTAACCCGTGCGAATCTCGAGGACGAGATTCTTTTTAAGGGGGGTAGTTTGTAACAGCCCAGCTGTTTATTTCAAAATTTTCAGTAAAAAAAATATTACTAAAAGTTATTTTAATTTAAATAAAATCAAGTGTTCTTTGGTTGCTTGAATTTCTGAGATTTTATTTGCCTGTTTTCAGTTTTCAACAAGGCTTTTCTTTTGAAAACTAATTTAAGTAAAAGATGAAACTATTATTAAATAAAGAGTATTTTGAACTTCTATAAAAATTGTTTTTCAAATTAATTGTTGTAAAAGCATTTGGCTTTTATCTAGATTTTCTATGTTTTTCAAGATTTTAAAAATCAATTTCAAAGCTAAAAAGTATTTTTGTAAAAATTAAAAGACCAACTTTAAGTTGGAAATAATATTTCCTAAGTCTAAATGTCTCCAGGAATTTCTATGAATTTTTCTGGAATTTTTAGACTTTATTTCCTATTTTCTAAGTATTTTTAAACCTTCGTAATGTTCCTGAAAATCTAAATCAAATTTAATCCTTAGCCTCTCTCCTCGGCCAACACGTGTCACTCCCTGATTCAATCCATCCTCGCCCAGGTTAATCCCAACCCAACCCCGCCTGTCAGCTTCTTCTTTCTCCTTGCCTTCTTCAACCTTCCACCGCTGCCATTGATGCCCTGCTCGAACTCTTAAAGTTGGCTGTTTCTTATCGTTAGTCCAAGCATTTGCTACAACTGAAAGCCTAATCACTTCCGCATTCAACCTCCACCATTTCCCCACTTTAAACCCCGCTTACCTCCTTTTTACTCGCTTTTGCGCCGACCTTAACTTCGGTGTAACCGACAGCCGTTCGTCACCTCCACCTTCGCCAGGCCCGTGTGCACATTCCCTCCTCTCCACTGAGCGAATCTGCCGCCAAAGAGTCCCGCCTCCAACACCCTCACTCCGCCGCCCCTGCATCCTCGTCGCCGGCCACCACCGAGCATTCCCGAGCGTCGCGCCAAGGTGCCATGAACTCCCCGTGTCCTCCTCCCTCTCGCGCACCCCTCGCCAACCCCAGCAGCGCCGTCATCCGCTGATGCCCTTAGTCCCTGTGCGCCACCTCAGCATCAAGTGCCACGCTAGCCAAGTGTGCCACCTCAGCCTTCTCCCCAGTCCATGGATCCAGTCCACAAAACCCAGTCCCCACCTATCAGTGAATAAAACCCTTGTTCTGTTGAAAACTAATTCGGCCAGAAAATCAAAATCCTTGCTGACATCACCCTGACATATAAATCCCTTTTTCCACAGAAAAATAATTCCTCTTAAAATCATTTCCCTTGATGACGTCATAATCCTCCTTTCTCAATACAAAAATAATTCCAGAAAATCCAATTTATTCTTTTCCTCTCTTTTCAAACTTCCAGGAGCCTGCATTTCTTCATTTTAATTCTGATTGAGCCCATTTAAATTTCTAAATTCTTATAAAATTTCAATCTATCCATTTCTATCCTCTTTTTAAGTTTTTGGAATTTTCGAATTTATGTGGATTAAATTAAAGCTTAGAAAGTAAAAATGTTTTAAATGGTTAAAATATACCTCAATTAAATCCGAAATTATTTTATTTGATATTTTCGGGTTCCAAGGATTGTTGTAGAATTTTCTTGAATTTTGTTTTGAATTTATTTTATTTTATTTTGTTTGGAAAAAAATATATTATTTTTTTAATTCCTGTTTTCTCTCTCCTCCCATTCATCTTCTTCATGCGTGCGTTTCGTCCAGAGCTTGGCCGCCATTATCAAGCCTTTGAAGCTTTCATTCCTCTTGAATTTCTCCACCGTTTTTCATGAAATCAAGTGCAATCAATTGCTCTTTTCAAGACTCCTCCATTCCTAACCGTTTCCCTCCACCTTTATGCTCATTTACACGAAAATGAAACCGTTGCTCTAAAAGACATCGTCGTCCGATCTCCCTCTCCCGTCCACCTCCGCCCCTATAAAAGGGAGCACCAGGTGCCTCTCCTCACCCTTAGTCACCCCCAAAAATCTCAGGTCCCATCTTCCTTCCTTCTCCCCGCAATCGCCATTTTTCTTTTGTCAACCGAGCGTTGTTCCTCGGCCTTTTGCGCCGCCTACGGTGGAGCCCCGCCACTTTTGAGCACATCCCCGGATTTGGCTCGTCACGTTCTACGCGGTGCTCACCTCGCCTTCGCCGGAACTTCGTCGGAGCACCGTCGCCGCCGTGGGCCATAGCGCGTCGTCGTTCCTCGCGTCGCCACCGGCCGTCCGTGCATGCCCGACCAAAACCAAGGTGAGCATCATGTTCCCCACGCTCTACTCTTCATTTCGCCGCAAGTCTAGCATGTTAATTCCTCCCCGTTTGCCCGGAATGTCGATGTCAGCCTGTCGGCTACATAAAAGCTTGTCCACCGCGTTTCACTAGTTTGTTGGCCGAGCCGTCTGCACCGTTGAGTTGGCCTCGACATGTTCTACGCCGTGCTCTCTTCCATTTGTCCAAAACCCTTTCCTAAATTTTTGACCCCGACACCTTGCCATGGCCGCAAATGGCACTTCGCATCCCTGCCTGTCCGGGAATGCTTTCATCAATCCGTTCGCGTCAAAATGTGCCAAACTATCCCAGGTGGCTATGTTTCAGACGGTTTTGGATTCGCTCTACCGAGCACGAAGATATTGAGTTTTTTGTGTTTCGGTACCGTCGTTGTTCAAACGACGATTGCGTCGCCTCCGGTGAGTTTTCGGCTTAGCCGATATTTTTTTCTAGCTTTGCCTCACCGCGTTCTAGGCCGTGCTCACCTTACTTCTTCTTGTCCCTTTCCCAAAAATTATTCTTCTCTCCACACCTTATGTCGTTGTCGCCGTACACGTCGTCATCGTGCTCCGTTTGACGTGTCGTCACTTCCTACATGTGCCTCGGGTCCTTAGCAACCCATTTTGCTAGTTGGCTTCACCTCCCGTGCTTTTTCTCTCGACGCCACGCTAAAACACCAAGAGTTGTTCTTTCGCGTACAAAGGAATATTCCTGATTTTTCTTTTTCCAGAATTTTCTGATCCGCTAATTTTTCAATCGCTCGTTCTCCTCCGTCCGAACTCCAAATCCGTTGATTCTTTTTCCTAAATTGATCTAAAATCATAATATATCTCCCAGTATATATTTTATAATTTTTGGATTTTATTTCGATTTTATTTGAATTTATTTGTTTGGTTCTTCGCGCGTAGATTTCGACGAATTCGGAGAGAACGACGCCAACGATTCGCACCAGGTCTTCGAGCAAGGCAAGTTACACCTTTGATCATGTTGCTCCCAGTAATTTAAATTATTTATGTTTTTCTTAAAATTATTATGCATGCGTACTTTTTTTCAAATCTAGTTTAAATTCAGTTTAAAAGTGTAGTTATGCCTAAATCCTTTGTACAGCCAAATTTGACTTGAATGCCATTGTACCTTGTCAACCCTAGATAAAATCTAGTTAGTACATTAGCACTAACTAGAAATTTTGTAGAAATGCTTAGCCATGCTTATAATACTTATGGTTTGGGATGATTTTTCACATAAAATGATGAACTTTAAAATTGTACTCTTGACTTTGGTGAGTCAAGGAGTGTTATGAAATATTTTGGAAACAAAATATAAAACTGGTTTAGACTTAGGCAATTGGTCAGAGTGGTGGGTGCAGGCATGCCCTGTTGGTTGGAGCCGTAGTGGTTGATTGTCGTGCACAAGGGGTTTGTGGTTAGGCCTAAGTCAAGTTAAGGACCGGTCTGTGAGCTACTATTGCAAAGCCCTATCGTACTACCACAAATCTGGTATGGGACAGACCTGGCCAAATAATTTGTGAAGTTCCAACATGATCTCGCTATAGGCTGAATGTGAGCGCGGCGTAGGCCGTGAGAAGTCTCACATGGCACAAGAGGGGGCTCCAACATGTGGATTCATGTTGTGGTGAAACCTTAGTGGCGGCGTGATTATGTTGACAACGGATCATTGTAAAGGCTTTGTCATGATCTCCTGGCCGCACACCTAAGGAAGTGTGTTAATCCGGTGGCAAAAAGGGATGATCATGTCTTGTGGGTAAAGCTGTACAACCTCTGCAGAGTGTATAACCTATCCTGGATAGCCGTGCCCACGGTCATGGGCAAGTTGAGTAAAGTTTTTCACGGATTAGACTTTGCTTTTCAAAAACGGTTTGCGAAAACCTTGTGGATGGATGGAATCCGTGAGAGATTTTGGAAAACGTATGGATGGATGGAATCCATATGGTATCTTTTGGAAAGATGGTCCGGTGGGATGCCCGTGGTTAGGTTGGTGTGGGGGATGGACCTGCACTAACGGTATCTATTTTGCTTACAAGATTGTTTTTACATACTGTATCAAATTCAGCTTTTGCACTTACTTATGATATTTACTTCAAAGTTGCCTTCTATGCAAATTAACCATATTATGCCTTCTTTTGATATTCCATATGCATGCATCTATTCTGTTAAACCTCCTGGTGTAACTTGTGGAGTACTCTTTGTACTCATGTTGCTTAATCTAACTCTTTTTAGAGGAAGCCTTCGACGACTTCGGTGAGGATTGCGAGTAGGCCACGTCTTACAGTCATTCGCCTTGTGGGAAGGCTGGATGGGCTGCTGCTTTATGTTTTTCTTCCGCTGTCTTCTTTTGCTATTATTGTAAACTTTGGCCATCAGGCTCATATTAGCTAAATAAAGTTTGTCATTACGCATGATAATTGTCTTTGTGATACTGTGTGCACTAGCTTTTCCTGGGATAGTGCGATTAACACAGAGGGTTCTGGAGTTGGTGCTCTGGGTCCCGACAGCCTCTCCCCTATAGTCAACTAATCTAAAGAGTTTTGGTATGAGCCCACCTCTCCTTCTTGGAGAAGAAGAAGGAACCCAAGCAGGGCTCACAAGGTCCAACTACACCTCCCCTTATGGGAATTAGTTTCGTAATTAACATCCCTCATTGGGCGAATACCATGACGTGCACATGCCTCATTAGAAACTCATTCTAAAAACCCAGTGGGAAAAATAAAGAAAATAGTTGTCAGACCCCTCCTGCAGATGTTTGGCGCCCACGATAAATGGGCTGCTCCGGGTACTCCAGGTAGTGGAGGAGCTTGCGCAGGATTCTGGCGAATACGCCCTCATAGACTCCATGAGCGACGTAATCCCAGTTACCTTCTTCTCCTGCCATCTGTAAAGGCAATTACTTTGCGTTAGTAATGTTTTTTTAAAAATAGTCAACTGAAAAAGCGAAGGGGTGCAGAACTAGGAAGGGTACGAGTAGCAATAATACACTATATTTTTATAAATGCTTTTTGTATATTTAGAAATTACCATCCTAAGGTGCTTCTAACGACCATTTTACGGCTTTACCCTGCAGTCGTATGCTCTGATACCATGCCTGTCAGACCCAGATTTTATAATCCGGAATCTACTGTGTTTAATTGCACTATTCCCTGGATCAGTAGATAGTGCACACAGTTACAGTTCTGAATATCAAAGTACATATCATGCGGAAACGTAATTAAAATAATAAACTTACACCTGGGCCGATTAGGCCGAAATCAATAAATTGTAGCAGCGGAAGAACGAAGCACACAGGTGGGACCTTCAGGACATGCCCACAGGCAGCCAACTGGAGGATCGCGACCTAGTTCTCGACATCTTCATCTTCTTTGCCATCATGATCCAAAAGTATTGTTGAAGCACAGTGATCTGATTCCTGCTCCTGAATTTGTCGCAAAAGCGAGCATGAGCACTCCGACCCCGTGCTCAGCGAATCAACACACAGAATGCAGTATGTATAACATGTATGGCTAATCAAGGATGGCTTAAGTTTATTTTCTTTTGCGAAGAGTGCTTTTGAATACAATTATATAAGAATTCCTTAAGACCTAGCATTTTGAACACACGTATATGTTGAATGCAGTAATAATAGTGATTCAGATTCCATCCACCATTACATGGCATCTGCACCATATAGCAATTCTTCAGCGTTATAGCCGCTTAACTTACCACTGGGACGACACCCAGGACAATTCCAAACTAGGGCCTTACACTGCCCTCCACGTTTCCATTCCCATTCACAAAGCATTTTGAAATAGAACTATATCTGGTTAAGTGCCCATGTCCGCCCTTGACCGTGGGCACGTCTATTCGAATAGTTTTAGACTCTGCAGAGTTTGTACACTTTCACCACAAGAGACAATCAACTCATTGCCCCACACAATTCCTTAGTCATGTGGTTGAGCAGACCATCACAGTGACTTTTCAAGGTATCTAGGCTCTTTTCTTATCCTTTCATTTCTATTTTTATTTTAAAAATTGCATGTATATACATTTTCATTTCTCTCTGGTTTTTGGTGTATATACACATATATTTATTTATTTACTCTTTCGCATATTATACATGTGTGTATATATATATATCTTTATGTACATTGTTATTCACATGTTTTTGCTTATATGTATAAATGCTAACCTCTTATTTGTTTGCCAAAATTCTTAGAGATGACATTTCATGCTTATTTACATTTCTCCTTTGCTATTTTATGGATCATCTTTTCAGATTCTTTATTTGATGTGTATGTTTTATCATTTTATGTGTTGATTTCTTCCCTCTTTTTATTTTTGAAATTCCTTTATATTTACAAAAAGCCAATAAACTCAAAATTCAAATGCAAAGTAAATAAAATAATCCAAAAGTCTATCAAATTACTATTTATATTTTTCAGGATGTTACAATAGTACATCTCATATGAAAGTTGTATTGAACTAGTTGCCTCACTAAAAACCTTTTATGAGAAAACTTCTTGTAAAAATTCACTAAGGGAAAAAGAGTACAACCTTTTTGATCCTCTTTGATCATTGCCTTACACTTCCTGCGTAATACTCACACTTCCTGCTTAAGGGTATGGGCTATTGTTCAGAGTAATGATTCCCTAGTGTGTAGTATCTTTACTCCATCCTTCTCTTAGATTTCATGAGTAATTTAAGTAATAATCATTAATTGATTCATTCAAGGTAAATCAAAGTTAAGACTTTCATAGTCTAAGATATAATGATTAAAATTTGGCACATATGCTCCTCCTTAATACGACATCTGTTGGAATCTACCTGCTCCAAAATCATAATCACAAAGACAAAATATGAGTAAATGTACTAGATTATCACAATGTTTAGTCTTCTAAACTAATATCTCATTATTCTTCCTAGATTGTGAGGATAAAATAATTTGGAAGCAATGTGCTTAATACTTTCCAAAAAGCCACTATTCCAATGTACAACACAAGCAATTATGTCCTTACAGAGGACTAAGGGGTTAAAATTTAGTTGCAGTGTTACATACCTTCTAGATGTAACTCATCAAGCCTCTTCATCCGGAGCTAAATATTTTGCAACTTTCTCTGAGTGGAGTTTTAAAGCTACAACCAATTAGTCTGTTCTGTAGAGCTATAAGAATTGGATTGTACCACTACAGAATAATATATAACCAACCTAAAATTTTGTATATAGGGGATTAATTAAATAACCATTATAACCAATATACTTGTACCTTCTTGATACTAGAGGATATCACCATTTCCACTATCTTCCTAGTAGAGATTCACTATATAGTGCTTATATGGCGCATTTATGCTTTTATAGTTCCTTATTTCATTATCTCACGTCTATATGGGTTTTTATCTATTTCTAGAGATCTCATAGTCATTGGTGAGTGTTGTGGTTACTGACCAAATAGAGAGAGAGATGGTAGTGGAGAGGTGGGAGAGTTCTGCCTCATCCTCCCCCTCATCCTGATATATATATTCACATGGAGTATGCTTTTACAGTTATGCCCTTACATCCGTACATCCCCATTAGGGGCACTTATGTCATTACACATGTTACTCTGGTTCTTATAACCTCCTAACAGGCCTGCTGGGCTTAGGTGGGGGCCACCCCTACGACAGGAGCCTCTCATGGTGAAGGGCTTCACAGGGCCAAAGCCATGTCGTCGAGTCCTTTGGCCCCCTCCGTCCCCTGCGGCCTGTTAATTTCTCCAAGCTTGTGGTTGGGGAGCCCGAGGTGTGGGATGGAAGGTGCCTTATTGAAGCAGACACGCGCGCGCTTCGTCCTTTACCCTTCGACCGGGTGGCAGCGGAGGCTGGCGCCTAGTTGAAGTAGACGCGCGCGCGCTCCGTCCCCTACCCTTCGAACGGGTGGCAGCGGAGGCTGGCGCCTAGTTCAAAGTAGACGTGCGCGCGCTCCGCCCCCTACCCTTCGAACGGGTGGCAGCGGAGGCTGGCGCCTTAGTTGAAGCCGAGGCGCGCGCGCTCCGTCCCCTACCCTTCGAACGGGTGGCAGCGGAGGTTGGCGCCTAAGTCGAAGCCGAGGCGCGCGCGCTCCGTCCCCTACCCTTCGAACGGGTGGCAGCGGAGGCTGGCGCCTAAGTCGAAGCCGAGGCGCGCGCGCTCCGTCCCCTACCCTTCGACCGGGTGGCAGCGGAGGCTGGCGCCTAAGTCGAAGCCGAGGCGCACGCGCTCCGTACCCTACCCTTCGACCGGGTGGCAGCGGAGGCTGGCGCCTGGTTGAAGTAGACGCGCGCGCGCTCCGTCCCCTGCCCTTCGAACGGGTGGCAGCGGAGGCTGGCGCCTGGTTGAAGTAGACGCGCGCGCGCTCCGTCCCCTGCCCTTTGGACGGGTGGCAGCGGAGGCTGGCGCCTAAGTTGAAGCCGAGGCGCGCGCACTCCGTCCCCTACCCTTCGAACGGGTGGCAGCGGAGGCTGGCGCCTAAGTCGAAGCTGAGGCGCGCACGCTCCGTCCCCTACCCTTCGATCGGGTGGCAGCGGAGGCTGGCGCCTGGTTGAAGTAGACGCGCGCGCGCTCCGTCCCCTACCCTTCGAACGGGTCGCAGTAGAGGCTGGCGCCTAAGTTGAAGCCGAGGCGCGCGCGCTCTGTCCCCTACCCATCGAACGGGTGGCAGCGGACGCTGGCGCCTAAGTCGAAGCCGAGGCGCGCGCGCTCTGTCCCCTACCCTTCGACCGGGTGGCAGCGGAGGCTGGCGCCTAAGTTGAAGCCGAGGCGCGCGCGCTCCGTCTCCTACCCTTCGAACGGGTGGCAGCGGAGGCTGGCGCCTAAGTCGAAGCCGAGGCGCGCGCGCTTCGTCCCCTACCCTTCGACCGGGTGGCAGCGGAGGCTGGCGCCTGGTTGAAGTAGACGCGCGCGCTCCGTCTTCTACCCTTCGAACGGGTGGCAGCGGAGGCTGGCGCCTAGTTCGAAGTAGACACGCGCGCGCTCCGTCTCCTACCCTTCGAACGGGTGGCAGCGGAGGCTGGCGCCTAAGTCGAAGCCGAGGCGCGCGCGCTTCGTCCCCTACCCTTCGACCGGGTGGCAGCGGAGGCTGGCGCCTGGTTGAAGTAGACGCGCGCGCGCTCCGTCTTCTACCCTTCGAACGGGTGGCAGCGGAGGCTGGCGCCTAGTTCGAAGTAGACGCGCGCGCGCTCCGTCTCCTACCCTTCGAACGGGTGGCAGCGGAGGCTGGCGCCTAGTTCGAAGTAGACGCGCGCGCTTGCTGGAGCCAGAGGCGGAATTGGAGTTTGTCGCTTTCGGTCCGGTAAGCGCCTTTAATGGCGGCTGGGACCGTACCGACGCCTAGCTTGCCGAAAGGCGGGTTGATGCGTCGTGCAGTGTCCGTTCACGTGGTGAGGGCACGCGGCGGCTTGTAACTGGAGCGCCGTGGTGGGTCAGGGATTGCGTGGCCGTGACCGCTTGCGTTGACGGTCCTTGGTTCTTCGGTCGCGTGCAGCGTGTATTGCCACGACGCCTCGTCTTCAGTTACGGGGAATCGTGCAGGGCGGACCTTTACACCGCTGCGGTTGCATCTGGCACGCGGATCGTTGCGACGTTTCGGTAGCGGCGGTATGGGCGAGGTGGCTTGAAATAGCCCCCCCGTAACAGCGTCCCCGCACCTTTACGCCCTCTTTCCTGTCTGCACCGCCCTCTACACTTTCGCGATATTTTCACCGCTTCAATCTCTCCGTGGGAAGCAATGGCCTCTTGTGGCAAGCGCGGCCAGGCGGTTGGTGGCTCTAGCATTCGCCGGCGACCGTCGCCGCTAGTGGTGAAGTACTCGCTGAGCGAGCGCGACCCGGCGGCGGCAGACAAGTGGTGGCTGGCGACGGAGAAGGAAGGCTCGTTCTCCGGCGAGTTGGGCCCTTCGCTTGTGACCGAGAAGGCCATCCAGTGACTGCTGCGCGAGGGGAAGCTTTCCGATCGCCAGGCGGTACGACTGCCCACCCCCGACGAGACCGAGCCGCTTTCCGATCGTGTTCGTCGCCTTCTTGGATGCAGGGCTTCGCATCCCGGCGGCGGCTATTGTGGGTGACGTGCTACGGACCTTCGGACTGGAACTGGCGCAGCTGACTCCAAACGCCGTGGCCCGGCTTGCCGTATATAGTTGGGCTTTGCGTTCGGGAGCGTGCTGGCCCAGCTCTTCTTTGTTTGCCTATCTGCACGAGGCACGGTGCCAGCCCAAAGACCGGAAGGGCGGGACACTGTCGAATTTTGGCAGTGTTAGCTTCCTTCTCCGGCCGTCCTGCACCAAGCTTTTCCCCGCGAACTCGACTCGCGGGAAGTGGGAGTCCCAATGGATGAAGCGGTGGTTCTACCACCATGTAGAGAGCGGGAGCGGCCTCGAGTGTACGGGCCGGCCGATCGCGTTCAAGACTTCGCCCGGCCGGACACTAGACGACGAAGACAGGCGACTGGCCCGATGACTCGTGGGCTTGGCGGCCTGCTTCAATATGCGCGACCTCGCCGAAGAGTTCGCGATGTACGGCGTGGCGCCGCTTGCGAGCGGCTGGCACCTTGTCGTTGAGAGTTGTCGAGACGACAACGTTGAGCTGTCGGTCTGCGTACTGCCGGCGCCGCCCAACCCTCGTAAGTGCCGACCGCCTCGCTCCTTTTGTCCGCGCGTAGCGTGTTACGTATTCACCCCCTTTTTCTTCTGCTTTAATTTAGAGATTAGCTTGGATGACGCGGAGCGACTCGTGCGCGTGTTCCTCGGGCCGTATACCGGTAGGGAACACGAGCAGCGGTCGTCCGCAACTGCGTCGGCAGGGCTGGGGCGGATAAATCGTGTGTGCAAGGCCTTGAGCCTTGCCGTGCCGGACCGCCCTTGTCCGTCGTCGCAACCTCAAGACGCTGGTGCTGTGAAGACGAAGGCGCCGTCTCGCAAAAGGGGCCGAGGCGGAGCGTCTGTCGTCGTTGGCATCGCAGCCGCGCGTGCTGCTACCCCCGGCGCAGCCGACGCGGAGTTGGATTCGGCGAGATATGCCGACTCAGGCTTGGAGGCTGGGGACGCCGGGGGCGAAGTGTCCTCCGGGGGCGTCCCGGACGACGGGCTTGCGACAGCCCGCCAGAGGGAGGAAGTCTCGCATCCCCTTGCGGTCGTCGAGGCGGGACCCGAGCCGGCCGACAGTGTTGAAGTGGGGCGCCCGATTGTGGCGGCTACGACGTCGGAGGCGCAACCTTTGGTGACGACCGTCTTGACGCCGGAGACGCAGCCTTCGGCCATGGCCGCCGCGATGCCGGAGAGGCAATCTTCGGTCGTGGTCGCCACGACGCCGGAGGCGCAACCTTCGGTGACGACCGTCTCGCTGCCGGAGACGCAGCCTTCGGCCATGGCCGCCGCGATGCTGGAGAGGCAATCTTCGGTCGTGGTCGCCACGACGCCAGAGGCGCAGCCTCTGGCCTCCTCTTCGGGGGCGCGTGGGGCTGGGCTTCTGCCCAAGGCGGCGGCCGGAGCTGAGCCGTCGCCCGCAGGGGTTGCCGTCGAGGGGCTTTTGCCCCCGGGTGTTGCAGCCGCAGGGCCTGTTCCCCCAGCGGTTGCTAAGACGGGGGCGCTGCCCCCTATTCCGGCCAAACGGCCATGCCTGCGGCCGTGGCTCCACCAAACGTCGAGGGGGTTCACTGTGGTGACGGGCGTTGGGAGTTTGTGGGACTCCGACACCCATGCCGAGGTCCCTACGGCGCGTGCTCCTCCTACGCCTCGGACCACGCCGTCCACCTTGCCGGAGCGATCTGCGGCGACGGCAAACGCGGAAGCCTCTGCTCCTTGCGGAACCGTACCTCCGGAAGGGGCTTGCGCCACTGTTCCCGTTCTTGGGACTAGGGGGGAAGGCTCCCAAACTCCGCCAGCTGCCACCGAGGGTAAATTGGCATGGGTTATCCTGGAACGTTTTTGTTGCTCCTTGTGGTGCTCACACGCACTTTTGCCTGCAGCGTCGCTTATCCCGGAGGAGGAGCCTTTGCCGGAACGCGAGGGTTCCGGCGCTGTTGGCACGAGCATTCCGCGCTCCGGCCCCGCGGACTTCGCCCCCCCGCCGGAGACGCTGAGGGCATGGCATGGGATTGTGGATGACGCGGCTGCCAGCGTCCGGTAGCAGGCGCTACCCACGTACGGGGTGGACCGTTTGAGGGACGGCTTCGAGGTGTCGGGGCTGCGGGTAAGTACGTAGTTATATGATAACACCCGGCCATGCTGCGCTTGCTGAATCGCTTTTTGCCCTACAGACCCTGGTGCTGGGCCAGGCCCTGCAGACGACTTATGTTCATGCGCAAAGGGCGCTGGAAGATAGGCTGCGGGCCGCCGAGGAGCAATTGCACGAGGCCGCTGGGGTTCGGTCCTCCCAGGATGCCCTAATCCGCCAGCTTGAGGCGGAGTGCGCCGAGGCGAAGGCACACGCCGAGGGGGCTGCCGCGTCGGCGCGGGAGTCGGCCACCGAGGCGGCGCGGATAAAGTTCGCGGCGGAGCGGGACGGCCTTCTGCAGCAAGTCGCCTTGCTGGAGAAGGAAAAGGGCGAGCTTGCCTCGACTCTAGCAGAGCGCAACCAGACGCTCGGCGAGGCTTCGGTCATTGCGTGGGACGCCCTGCAAATGCTGGAAGTCCACCTCCAAAGACTTGTGGGTGCGGTGCCGGACCACGCCTTCCGCCCGGAGGAGTTGCTGCGGACCCTTCGCTGGATCCATGATGCCGCCGACGTTGCGCGCGGGGCTGCGACGAACTTTGGCGACCACTGTGCCTATGTGGCTGCGTGCCTGGTGTGCGCCCTCCTTCGGCACCGTGGTTGCACGCACATCGCCGGGCTGGAGAACCCTCAGCTGGAGATGCCCGGCGGGGCCGGAGTGATGTCCGGTGAAATCTGTGCCGTTCGCCCCCCCGTCAAATTCTTCTACGAGCGGATCTGGGACTACGCCAGGATAGCCGCCGCGCAGGTCGAGCTTCGGAAGTCCCTACATGGGGAGGGGAGCCTCGGCCAATTTCTAGACGAAGTCCCGCGGCGCGACGAGGGTGGCGCCGAGGCCTCCGGAGATGCCGAAGGCTCACAGGTGCGGCGCCAACGTGGCTAGGTGTGGGTGTGCGTTGTAACGTCTGCCCCTTAATTGAATGAATAAAGTACGTGCTTGCTTCACGAACTGATTACTTGCCTTCATCCCGGGCAGCTTCCTTGCTGGGGCGACTACTCGCGTCTGGCCTTGCGACCCGGCGGCGCCTTCGACGCTGGCAAAGGGCCGAGGAGTCGTTGAACTTTTGGGCAGGCCGACCTTCTTCGAGCGAGGCCCCAGCTTTAGCGCGTGTTAAGGACGAGCCCGCGGGATAGCGGCTTAGAACGGCAAGGATGTTGCCGGACCTTTGTACTTGTGTGGTTTTTCTGGTCTACAGATTTTCTAGCATTTTAGGATGTGCGCTGTGTGTTGATGCCACTTCGGGTTCCCCGGTACGCCACATGCCGCGCGGGGATGGGATCTCCACGCTCGACGCGCACCATTGGCGAAGTAGTTGCGCAAGGGTTCCTTAGAACGGCGCTTGCTGGGGCAGTCCTTGGCGCCTCACCTTTTTACAGTCCGTAGACGGGCGGGTGCGGAGGCGGACCTCGACGCCTCGCCTTTTTATAGTCCGCAGACTGGCGGGTGCGGAGGCGGACCTCGGCACTTTGCCTTTTTATAGTCCGTAGACTGGCGGGTGCGGAGGCGGACCTCGACGCCTCGCCTTTTTATAGTCCATAGACTGGCTGGTGCGGAGGCGGACCTCGGCACTTTGCCTTTTTATAGTCCGTAGACTGGCGGGCGCGGAGGCGGACCTCGACGCTTTGCCTTTTTATAGTCCGTAGACTGGCGGGTGCGGGGGCGGACCTCGGCACTTTGCCTTTTTATAGTCCGTAGACTGGCGGGCGCGGAGGCGGACCTCGACGCTTCGCCTTTTTATAGTCCGTAGACTGGCACGGGCGAGGGTGGAAGTGCGCGCACGTTCCGCTCCTCTTGCTCCTCATGGCGGGGGTAGCCTCTGGCGCGCTGTGTCTTCGGCAACGCGCACTGCGCTCACCTCCCGCAGTACGCGGGGGTGAGCCTCGCTCCACTGCGATTAATATTCGTGTTCTCCGCCCGCGTTGCGAAATGCGTGGGGGGCCTCCGTAGTTTTATTTATACTCCGCAGAGTACGTGGGGTCAACATCCACGTCCTATTTATGCTCCGCAGAGTATGCACAGGGACGAGGTCCCTGGCATGCGCGGAGTTCGCGTCTTGTTTAGACTCCGTAGAGTGCGCAGGGAGAACATCCGCGTCTTATTTATACTCCATAGAGTGCGTGGGGTCAACATCCATGTCCTATTTATACTCCGCAGAGTATGTACAGGGATGAGGTACCTGGCATGCGCGGAGTTCGCGTCTTGTTTAGACTCCGTAGAGTGCGCAGGGAGAACATCCGCGTCTTATTTATACTCTGTAGAGTGCGTGCGAGGGCGTCCCCTCACACGTCTTTTGTTTATACTCAGGCCCGTCACCTTTGGCTACGGCGAGTGCACACGCGGACGTGCGACTTCGATTTTATACTCAGTCCCGTACCCCTGGCTACGGCGAGTGCACACGCGAACGTGCGTCTTTGTTTATACTCAGGCCCGTCACCATTGGCTACGGCGAGTGCACACGCGAACGTGCGACTTCGATTTATACTCAGTCCTGTACCCCTGGCTACGGCAAGTGCACACGCGAACGTGCGTCTTTGTTTATACTCAGGCCCGTCACCTTTGGCTACGGCGAGTGCACACGCGAACGTGCGACTTCGATTTATACTCAGTCCCGTACCCCTGGCTACGGCAAGTGCACACGCGAACGTGCGTCTTTGTTTATACTCAGGCCCGTCACCTTTGGCTACGGCGAGTGCACACGCGAACGTGCGACTTCGATTTATACTCAGTCTCGTACCCCTGGCTACGGCGAGTGCACACGCGAACGTGTGTCTTTGTTTATACTCAGGCCCGTCACCTTTGGCTACGGCGAGTGCACACGCGAATGTGCGACTTCGATTTATACTCAGTCCCGTACCCCTGGTTACGGCAAGTGCACACGCGAACGTGCGTCTTTGTTTATACTCAGGCCCGTCACCTTTGGCTACGGCGAGTGCACACGCGAACGTGCGACTTCGATTTATACTCAGTCTTGTACCCCTGGCTACGGCGAGTGCACACGTGAACGTGCGTCTTTGTTTATACTCAGGCCCGTCACCTTTGGCTACGGCGAGTGCACACGCGAACGTGCGACTTCGATTTATACTCAGTCCCGTACCCCTGGCTACGGCGAGTGCACACGCGAACGTGCGTCTTTGTTTATACTCAGGCCCGTCACCTTTGGCTACGGTGAGTGCACACGCGAACGTGCGAGTTCGATTTATACTCAGTCCCGTACCCCTGGCTACGGCGAGTGCACACGCGAACGTGCGTCTTTGTTTATACTGTGGGAACGCGCGCGCTGGCCAAGCCTGCGCGCGCCTCCGCCGCGTACTTGCGAGTGATGAAGAAAGATTGGTGACAAACGGCGATCTTCATTACATCCCCGTTTGCGCGGGTAAGCAATTACAAGGGGTGGATATACTAACCGTTTGTCCTTGGTGCGGCCGAAGCCTCTAGTCGCTAGACATCTGCAGGGCCCGCCATGGCGCCTCTGAATGGCCCCGCGGACCCCCGCGCTGTGACGTCAGCACTAAGTGCGCCGTTGGGCTTCGCGACGCGGATACCTGGTACCTGGCTCGATGCGCCGGGCCATATCCTGGTCGCCTCGGACGGTGATGATGGTCTGGGGACCCGGGATCTTCATGCATAGATAGCCGTGATGTGGTACCGCGCCGAAGGAGTTGAGGATTGGGCGCCCTAATATGGCATTGTAGGGGTACGGAAGGTCGACCACGTCGAAGGTGGCATCTTCGGCCCACACATTGTCATCTTGGCCGAACGAGACTTGAAGACCTATTTGGCCCAGCGCCCGCAGGGGCTGTCCCCCGAAACCCGGCAGTGGAATTCCTGAGGGCCCTAGGCGGCTTCGAGGGATCCCCATCTGGTCGAAGGCCGCCGTAAACAATACGTTCGCGGAGCTACCGCCGTCCACCAAGGCACGCCCCACGTCGCATCCCGCGATAGTGACCCGGATGACCAGGGGGTCCTGATGAGGGAAGTCCACGCCTTGGGCGTCGTCGGGTGTGAATGTAACTTCGTGTTGCGCCCAATCCGGCGGTGCTTGCGCTGGGTATGCCGCCACATGATGTAATCTTCGCGCATAGGCCTTCTGCTGCCGTGCTGAGGCGAATTCCAGCGCAGAGCCTCCGGATATGACGTTAATGACCCTGCGGTGGGTTGCCTCCGGGGCCTGCAGCGACAGGAGGCCCTCCCGAGGCTGCTTCACGTGAGCTTGGATCCGTAAGGGGCCTTCCTGGGGTTGCATCCCTTGCGCCTACACCTGCATGGGGGCCTCGTACGGGAATTGGACGTGGGCCACCGCAGGCGGACGCGTCTCCGGGTTCCTGTCCCTAGCGACGCTATCGCGGAGCGCCGCGATGGAGGTGCACGTGCGGGTATCGTGGTTGCCGCGGTCGTGGACTACGCACCACAGTCCCTGGTGCTGGTCGTCGTAATCTCCACGACTTTTATCGTCGCGGCCCCGACCACGGCCGCGCCCCCGGCCACGGCGCCCCCGACCGCCTCGGCCCGCGGGAGCGCCTTTGTCGGAACCGCCTTCAATGTCTAGGACGTACCGGCCTCGCCTCGACTTCTGCCGGCCGCGCTTGGGCCGATCGGACGACTCCTTGTACGAGGCGTCCCTGCGGTCGGGCGCATCCCTGGACGACTCCTGCTTACGTTTTCCCTTCGAAGAACCGTCCTTCGGCGGATCTTCGGCTTTTGTTGAGGCTCCGGCCTGGTTGGTGTCGGAGTCGTCACCTTGTCTTCGCCGCGCGTCTTCTTCCGCCCTGGCGTATTCCTCCATTTTGTCGAAGAGCTTCGCCACCGTCTTGATGGGCTTTCGCGCATTGTACTCGGCCATCGGCCCCGGACGAAGGCCCTGTATGGCTGCATTAACGACGGTGGTTTCATTAACGTCTTTCACTTGGCATCGAATCTTGGCGAAGCGCTTGAAGTAGTCCCGGAGCTTCTCCGAGGGTTTTTGCTTCACAGCGAAGAGTTGGTCCGCGTCGACTCGCTCGACATAGTTTCCTTGGAAGTTGTTGTGAAGGCGGTCGCGGAGCTGTTCCCACGCGTAGATGGAGCCCGGCTCTATGGTAAAGAACCAAGAGAGCGTCACTCCTTGCAGCGCGAGGGGGAGTCCTTTCGCCTTCGTGGTGTCGTCTCCGCCCGCGGCTTCGATCGCGGTTTCGTACACGCGCACGAACTCGCGGGGGTCCGTGTCGCCTTTGTACGGGTCGATGGCGCTAGGAACCTTGAAGTCTTCAGGCCATGCCGCCTGCTGCAGCCCCGCCGAAAGCGGGGACTCCGGATCTACGCGCCGCAGCGGCATGCGGCTAGACGTGGGGGCTTCGCGACTGTCCGCCCTCTCCGGCGTAGGCTCGGGCGCGATTACTGGCGCGGCCTGCTGGCTCCGAGCCTCTTGCATATCTCGGACGGCTCCGCGAAGGTCCCCTAGTTCCCGCTGGAACGCGTTGAGGGCTGCTAGTATGGCACTTTCCACCGCAGGTGCTGTCGGGGCCGCCGGAACACCCAGCGGACGGGTCGGTGCAGGGACCATCGCCTCACGACCTCCAGATCCGCCGGATGCTTCGCTGCGGCTACCCCGGGCCGCCTGATCCGCGCTACCGGCGAGGGTGGCGGGGGCTGTCGTTGCAGTGCCAGCGACGGGGTTGGGTGTCGTTGTAGCGGCGCTGGCGGGGTCGGTCGTTGTAGCGCGAGCGTCGAGGTTGGATGTCGTTGCAGCGGCGCTGGCGGGGTCGGTCGTTGTAGCGCGAGCGTCGAGGTTGGATGTCGTTGTAGCGGCGCTGGCGGGGTCTGTCGTTGTAGCGCGAGCGTCGACGCCCGCAACCACTGCGCCTACGCCGCCGCCAGCTCCATCGGCAGCCGATGCCGAAGCCCTGGTATTCACGCGCCGCTCCGACCCAGCCGTCTTCTTTCCCTTCGCCGCCGCTGATGAAGCCTTTTTCGGTGCCATCCTTCTTCTTCGGTCTTTAGGCTTGTCCTTGTCCTCCCCACGGACGGCGCCAACTGTTGTGGTTACTGACCAAACAGAGAGAGAGATGGTAGTGGAGAGGTGGGAGAGTTCTGCCTCATCCTCCCCCTCATCCTGATATATATATTCACATGGAGTATGCTTTTACAGTTATGCCCTTATATCCGTACATCCCCATTAGGGGCACTTATGTCATTACACATGTTACTCTGGTTCTTATAACCTCCTAACAGGCCTGCTGGGCTTAGGTGGGGGCCACCCCTACGACAGTGAGATTTTAGATATTGACCGATAAATTACTAATTGACTTATTCCTTCAAAGATATACTCATTCTTTAGGTTGAGACTTTTTATTAAGTATGAGGTTTATATATGTTGTTATTTTCCTTCTTTCACATTAGGAATACTAAGTCTTTCGAGGATCTCTTCATATGGATTTTCAGAACCCTTTAACTCATGATAAGGCTAAGAATTAGGACGCGAACCCCAGATGGATGTCTATGGACATGTTGTGAGGGTTCCACCTATGTAAAGTTTTTGTATCTGCTACTGCTCTGTAAATGTTTCGGCCTAATTGACCCATGTGTAGGTTTACTGCTGTATTAGTTATGCTTCCGCAACATATGTATTTGATATGCAGTACTATATCTGTGAGCATTATCTACTGATACAGGGAATAGTATGATGAAATCATAGAGAATTCTAGGTAGCAAAAATTTTGGTCCCACATTTTGTTTGTAGATTGGTTGTGTTCTACCCTACGTCGCCACACCCTGTCCAGCTGGGCGCACTCTTCTGTGTGCACCTTGTTCCCCTGTCTGTGGCCGTATGCCTCCGTGTACACACCAATGCACCATCGCTAAGATCAACTGGGTCCACGTTGAGTCACTGAAGCCAAAGAGGATGACCATGACGCCTTCACACCATGGCCACCACCGCCAGCACCTTTCCCCGAGCTGTCGAGGCCGCTCTGCATCGCCACCACAACCTTCGTTCAACGGTGACAAGGCAAGAGCCTCTAGCTCTGTCCCCAATGAGGATGGAGTGGACAGCACCATAGTCACCACCTTCGCCCATGGTGAGGACGAGGTGAGGATCGGGTGTGTGCCGCCACACACTATCCACGGACATCGTCGCCACCTCCTGCATTGTCATGAGTGACGAGGCCACCACCACATGCCCTCGTGTGTAAATGATGACCCAAAAGCGCACGGGAATGTTGGTAGCACTTTCCCTCATAGTATTTCAAGGTTTAATATCAAACCTAGAGGAGACGTTGAATAATATTCTACTACTTGTGTAGAAACTGTTTAAACAAACTACAATTAAAAGAGAGCAGGATGGTTACATTTATGATGGATAATAATAATAAAAGACTAATGCTAATACTAATCTATGGCTACAAGGCGGTTGTTCTTATGAATAAAAGGTTAGGCTAATGGTCTTTGGATCAATTGCAACATTAGAGAATCTCGACGATGATTATAATGATTTAAATAATTAGAGCAATAGGAACTATATCAAGCACTCATGTAGGTAGAATCCCCAAAGCATATCTCTCTCGGACAAACATCATATAGAATAATTTATTGTTCCGCTCATGTGCGCACTACAATGCATCACACTCATAATTAATTATTTATTATGTAACCCACTTACTATCAGACCAATGTCTTAGTCTATGTGGCTATGCCGAACTCCTCAAATGGATTGCTTCTGAAAGTCGATCTTCATTGCTTTCATCATCACTGACCCTGCCGATTGATCTTCCACGCACCACTTGTTGCTACCTCTCCTTGCACTGACATATGGAGCATTGGAGCCATCAAGTCATAGTATCGAGGAAAGATAGACAAACACTAATAGCAGAGATAAAAACAAAAAACATACATAAAAGTTATATCATCCCATTAATCTCTACTGCTACATAGTTACCTACACCCCAAGCCCTTAGAGGATTACTCGCTCATATTCATAGTGACCAAGAAGATAGATAAAGATATGAAAATATAGTGACAACAAACTAAAAATAACATGTGTTGTTCTGGTTACACTAGGATAAATGGATGAACAATGGTGAAAAATATGATGTTCCGATTACACCAGGATGAATGACTACAAAGGAGGCTAGAAATGGATGAACAATGGTGAAAAATATGATGGAGATAGTGTTCCAGATGTGCCAGTTCTTCCTTGGTGTTATGATGTGCTCTAATAACTATTTCAACTATATAGATAGTGTAGAACTGAATATGGCAACAGAGGGGGTGAACGGTGCCTCACATTTTTTTTTTCTAAGTATCTTCACTTCAATAGCTACGAAGATTAGGATGGAAAGCCAACACACAACCTATTAAATCATGAAGCTGAAAAATCGATGAATGAATAGTAATTTTGGTGGTACTGCTATAGTACCACTGTATTACCGCTTGCTACAGTAGAATCGGTAGATGGTTTGTATCAATAATCGTCTGTGATAATTCACAGATGGTTGTTGATACAAACCGTCTATGATATTAGCCACATTACTGACGGTTCGTATTAACAACTATCTATAAATTTCACAGATGGTTATTAATACAAACCGTCTGTGATAGTTTCATACCACAGACGGTTTGTGGTTGGAACTATCTGGGATACACCATGTTATTAAATAGCTAGTGTACGTGGTCTTGACAAATCTGTCTTCATTGTGCTGCATTGAAGGAGGCGGCCTACTTTGGGGAGTTTGGTGAAAACATACCGCTTGTAGATCTAGCTTGTAGATCGATTTATTCTTAGTAATTAGAGGTTAGTATTTGTTTCTAATAACTTATATGCCTTGTAATAGAGACAAATGATAGCTAGGTTTAGAGACAGATGGTAGTTTGCTCCACTTTAAGAATGGGTCAATACTCCTAGTTTACTTCAATATATTCTTGCTTGATATGTATATACATGCATACTGCTTAATAATACGTGGCTAGCTACTTAATTTAGATATGGACAATTTATTATTAGGTGAATGACAATTATGTGTGTAAGTAGTTAGGTTGGGTTAATTAGCTATAGTAGCATTAATAATCCTATTTGACACTAATTAATTACATGCGTAGTGTAGATGGACCGAAGATGGATGTACATTGAAAACCGTGAGTGAAGAGTACATTAACTACGTATCTTCTTCTAAAAGAGTGGCCGAGCAGGATATATTGAAAAAGGGGATGGAATATATATACTGTCCATGCATTGATTGCGATAATATGAAGATGTTTACCAACTCAGTACAGATCGAATCTCACTTGATTCGAAGGGGTTTCAAAAAGGGGTATACATGTTAGACCAGTGACGGTGAAGAGAAGATTATATAGAAAGATAGTTATAACATCATTGAGAGAGACAATGATATGCCAGTTGTGGACTATGTTTTCGATGAGGATAGGTCGTATGATGACAATCCTGATCAGATGTTATGTCATGCAGGAGGAAACTATAGTGAGAAAGAGTTTGGTAAATTCAAGGGCTTACTAGAGGACTAGGAGAAACCTTTGTTCCTTGGCTGCAAGCCGCAATACACAAAGTTGTCATCTGTTCTTGAACGGCTGAAATTAAAGGCAAACAATGGTTAGTCCAACAAGAGTTTCACGGCATTGTTACATCTCCTAGCGAACATCCTTCAAAAGAGAAATGTGTTGCCGAGAACCACCTACCAAGCCAAGAAGGTTTTTTGTCTATTGGGAATGAAAGTAGAAAGAATACATGCATGTCCGAATGATTGTATTTTCTACCGTAAAGAGTATGCAAAACTATATGTTTGTCTGGTATGCAAAGATCCCGATACAAGCATAAGAATGACTCTGATGACGGCGAGGGCATTGAGGTGAAGTAAGGATCTCCTGCTATAATTCCCCATTTGAAGTGTTTATTTGTGAACTAAAAAGATGCAAGATTGCTGCTTGGCACTAAGAGAAGCGTAAGAAAGATAGAATGATAAGACATGTTGCTGATTCTGCCCAGTGGAGGAACATCGATAGCATGTTTGCAGACTTTGATGCAAAACCAAGGAATATAAGGTTTGAGTTGAGTACAGATGGAATGAATCATTTTGGTAACATGACCAACCGATATAGCACCTAGTCCGTGAATGTATGCATGTACAACCTTCCTCCTTGGTTGTGTATGAAACAGAAGTACATTTTGATATCACTACTTATCCAAGAGCTGAAGCAACTTGGGAACAATATTGATGTGTACCTAGCACTATTGATGGAAGATCTTGTGACACTATGGAATGAAGGAGTACAGGTATGGGATGCAGAAAAACGAGAGAACTTCACTCTGTGCGTCATGTTGTTCTGCACCATCAATGATTTTCCTACCCTTGATAACCTGTGAGGGTTGAGTATAAATGAGCTAAAGCCTATCCGCTCTACTTAGATTACACTGAGAGTGTATGGTTGAACAACTCACGCCAAGTGTAATGATCTCACACGGCAAACGCCTATTTCAAAATTATTCCAATGTAATTATAAGAAACTCGGCATGTTATTAAGGAATTATTCTATTGTAATTAATTTAGTAATTAAGAAATAATTATATTTATGATTGTATATGTTGTTGGAACTAATCTTGACTATGCTAGTTGCGTTGAAGTGTAGTCGAAGCTGCAGTCAAAGGCATGGTCGAAGCTGAAATCGAAGGTGTGGTCGAACCAGTAGTCGTAACCGTGGTAATAGGAGTTAATCTGTAAGTGGTCGAAGCTTGCTTTTTCTCATAGAGCATGTGTAGCACTTCCTGATGAAAATAGGACTATCACAGTTCCATAATATAACCGTCTGTGATACAACAACATCACAGACAAATCTATTACGGAACCATCTGTGATGTGGTTTATATCACAGACGGTTTTATAAGGGAACCGTCTGTGATACTAATATCAAAGTAGTTATTTTAAAGAATCATCTTTGATAATTCCTCCTATAAGTAGTGCTCCGCTAGGGTTTGCGCCCTCATTTACTTACTTGGCCACACATTCTTTCACCTCTTCACCTCTCCTCCCTATCGCCATAGCTCGCCGCTGCCCCCAGCTGGATCAACAACCTCGCTGTCACCCCCAGCCGGATCCGTTGTTGCCCCCATCAGATCCATCATCGCCCCTAGCCAGATCCGTCGTCACCCCGCCGATTTTGCCGTCACCCCAGCTGGATCTGCTGTCGCCCCCATCTGATTCAACTGCCTCTCCTCCCTATCGCCTTAGCTCCAGCCGAAGGTATGGATTTGCTTCATATATTTGCTTCATCGTCTTTTTTGTCGCACTAGCAATCCTTGTAGAAATAATTTGAGACAATGTTTTTTCTATTAAGTAGAACATATATTTGTTAGATCTATCTAGACAGTGTTTTTTCTGTTAAGTAGAACATATTTTTGTTAGAAATACATGCCGAGAGATGAAATAGCTAGGGAATGAATTTAGAGATAAATTGTTGGAGCTATTGTTTGTATTGTCTTGTAGCAATAATATACGTCGTCGAATGTTCTTACATGTCTGCTCCTTCGAATCTAAGTACTAGTTGTAGCTAGGGAATAGCTAGTGAATGAATTTAGAGATAAATTATTGGAGCTATTGTTTCTAAGTGAGTTGGAGGGTCGTGTTATTGCTACATGATCTATTTAGAATGGCATGTTAATGTATTCCAAAGAGACCTTGTAGCAATAATATATGCCAAAGAGACCTTTGAAGGGCATGAAGTAAATCACACACTCTAGTATTCTCTGTTATTCACTTTGTTATTTCCACAAGATATATTTGGAATGGCAAATCACACATTTCGGTGTGTCAGGTTCAATAGAGTAAGTTATAGTTGTTATTTCTACATCCTCATAATGTTGTGTGTTAAGCTTGATTGCTGTCTTAGGTATAAAAGAACCTTTGGATTGTCTAAAGGTTCTCTTACGTCTAAGACAATAGCCAAGCCTAGCACGCAGAATGATGAGGAGGAGAGACTCTAGCCATAACTTATTCTATATAACCTGAGACACTAGGCTGTGTGATTTAGGATGTTAGTATTGCAAAGAGACCTTGTAGCAATAATATATGTCGTCGGATGTTCTTATTTCTTGTAAGATCAACCATGTGCCAATGTTTATGCTCATAGCTCACTATAATTAGTTTTTTCTTGTAAGAGAGATATCACCGTCACCGTTGATGTCGCCGAATGGGTCTGATGCTCTGAATACTGGGGTAACTAAGCATGGCAGAGGAGTATCTAAAAGATTAGCGGACCGAATGACCATCATAGCGGTCTCTCTGGATGGGGTCCCTCTACAACCGAAGAAAGCAGGTACAGCAATTCGGACTACCTATGGGATAATTAGAAGGCAACAGGTTCCCATCACCATAGCAAACAGGAAAGGTTTGACAAAAGACGAGAGAAATGTGTTGTGAGTGAAAATTTCAAACTCATTCGAGATCCTAGTAGAAGTCCAGGAACGTGTGCAACGGCATGCGCTCCTCGCAATGGGAAAAGTGTGGAAGACCTTCAAGAGCATACTTGTCACATAGTACATAACCAAAGATCGTAGGCTCTTCACAAGGTATCCTTTCGTGTCATTGGAAATATAGGAGGCCTTTGTCCAGATGAAGACGACAACCGAATTTTAACAGGAAAGTGTGGCACACAAGGCTATCCAGGCACGAAACACTCATCCCCACCGACTTAGCACCGCTGGGTATGCGAGTAAAATCTTGCAATGGAGGATGGAGAATGAGGTCATAATCCACTTGGAGGTCTCCCAACCATTTGCCGGGATCACAAATGAGCGCGCTCAAAACTAGTTAAGAGTAAGGTCATCAACCACGTCTTCAGGCGTCGCCTCTTTCAAAAAACCTATAGACGAGGAAGTGTCCCACCGCCTGGTAAGATATGTTGAACTATCAAGATGTTAATAGGTCCATAATTTCATGGGGTCTAAAATAACATGATTGCCTCTTGCAGCAAACATTGACTACGAAATCTTCTGAAGGCTCCTTTCAAGTAGTCAAGGAGAGGGATATATTGTCCATTTCCCTGGGAAACAAGAAGTACCCAGGTCGCACGTGAGGCCTAGGGGTTTATATATCTTGGAGGCATGGATTCCCAAACAACTCTGATGTGCATAGGAGTAGGAAGAGATCTAAGGTCGAGCGTGAGGAAAGTATGAAATGGGACTTTGATGCAAAACATGAGGACATAACTACCTCACTTCGAGGAGATATAGATGCATTGAGGAAAGAACTGAGAGAAGTCCACAACCAATCGCAAGCCACCCCGTTATTATGGTACCTAGTCCCCCTAACGTCAGAGTAGCTATGCATCCGTGCCACTTTCTGAACATAGCGATGCCCACTTACCTATCAATGACATCTAGATAATGTACATCTCTTAAATGCTACATAGATAGACCTGGTGGATGTCTTAGCTCATCATGTATCATTATGTAGGAGGCCACGTCGTGCATCCTCAGATCAGGGTTGTTGGCTCCATTTCCATTGATGCTAGGCAGGAGTTGGCATATTCATGTCTACTAGGGACATTGGTGCACGGTGCCCAGCTAGGGACCAGTTTTGTGAAGGTCCAGGTGGGCATGACTAATGATGTTTTCAGAGCCGTCCTGTTGGAGAGGCTCCCAAATAGAGAAATCATGACACTAGGGGATGCCATCCACATATTCGTCCAGTGGCCCAAGAGGGACATCACTCTGGACCCTTCTGTGCTGCGATCTCCACACGACCATGCCTATCAAATAGAATACTCTATGACTTCACCTCAGGCTCCTCTTTAGACAACCAACGCATCGACTCCCATGTAGGCGATGCCAAAAATGTATTGCAAGCGAGGCACCAAGGTCGAATCGAAGAAGATATAGGTGCCTCCCAAGGAATAAAAGTTCATGCTCCGAGTGTCATTGGTCCCTGAGTCATAATTATCGAGCTTGGACTGGTTTGCAGAACTTTACATACCTGGTACATGCAGAGGTCCAACATGAAGCTAAACCGGCATAGTGGATTCACCATGAGATACTAGAGGCACATTTCACCCATGACTCGGGCTACTTCGTCATGACCTTCGAAGACTTATTCTTACTATTCAACCTCGACGAACTCGATGCCTCACTTCTACGATACATTTTCAGCTAGTACTAGTTCAAATACTAATGCTCATTCTTTCTCAATTGCAAAATCAACACCTACACCAAGTAAGAAGAAGGTAGCTCCATCTCCTACAATCTCAATTAGTCTACAACAAAGAGTAGATAAATTCATTGCTTCAAGTGTTTGGGTCGTGGGCACATATCTAGGGAGTGTCCCAACAATCAAGTTATGCTTTTGATAAAGGATGGAGAGTATGAATATGCAAGTAGAGATAAGGTTGAGCTCAGTCATGAAAATGAGAGACACGATGATGCTCCAAAAGAAGATGAGTTCCAGGCATTTCCATTTGATCTAGGGTCTACACTTGTGGTTACTAAAACAAGTATTCATATCAATGATGATTCTACTGCACAACGATGCAATCTTTTTTAGACTCAAGCTAAGGTATGTGGAAAAGAAATTAAGATAATTATTGATGGTAATAGTTGTCACAACTTAGCCAGTGTGGAGATGTGTGAGAAGCTTGGTTATGTGCAATGGTTTAGCGAATGTGGAGATGTGAAGGTTCAATACATGGTGAGGGTGCAGTTCAATATACATGACTACTCCGACACCATTGATTATAATGCGGTGTCTATGATGGTGTGTCACTTGCTATTCGGAAGACCATGGTAATTTGATGTTGCTTCTATGCATAATGGGCGTGAGAACATATACTCTTTTAGATTCAATGGTGAAGGTGTAAAGTTGCTGCCCATGACTCCTAATCAAATCATTGCCGCGAACATGCAAAAAGTAAGCTAAGATGAAGATAGTGAGTGAGAAAGAGCAAGAGAAAAGAAAATTAAGTGCCATCCACAAATCGGGGAGTGAGAGCCACAAGCCCAACTTGAGAGGTAAAAAGAAAAGTGAGGGAGAGAAGATAGTTATGTTAACCACCAAATCTGAAATGAGAGAAGTGAGGAACAACCCAGATTTGATGGACTTTGTGCTTTTATATAAAGATACATTGCTTTCAACTAACGATTTAACCTCTCTTTCTAGTGTTGTTTCTAGTGTTTTGCAGGCTTATGAGGATATGTGTTTGGAGGAGATACTTGCTGGACTTTCTCCCATGCGTGGGATTGAGCATCAAATCGACCTTGTACCTGGCACTTCACTTCCCAACCAGCCACCTTATCGCACTAATCCAGAGGAGATAAAGGAAACTCAGTGGCAAGTACAAGAACTACTTGATAAGGCTACATATGCGAATGTCTTAGTTCTTGTGTTGTTCTTGTAGTTCTTGTCATGGTTCATGGAGAATATGTGTTGATTGGCATGCCATTAACAATATCGCTGTTATATATCGTCATCCTATTCCTAGGTTAGATGATATAATATATGAAATTCGTGGTATTGTTATATTCTCCTAAATTGATTTGAGAAGTGGATACCATTATATTAGGATGAAACTTCATGATGAATAGAAGGCTGCTTTTAAAATAAAATTTAAATTGTATGAGTGGTTTGTAATACCTTTTAGTTTAACTAATGTACCTAGTACATTCATGCAACTGATGAATTATGTTTTAAGAGCATTTATTGGTAAATTTATCGTGGTATACTTTGATGACATTTTAATATATAGCAAAATGATGGATGAACACATTGATCATATTACACAAGTGCCACAAGTGCTTAGAAGTGAGAAACTTTATGCTAATATTGATAAATGCACTTTTTGTACTAATAAAAATGAGCTCTTAGGCTGTGTTGTTTCTGCACAAGGCATTGAGGTAGATGAATTTAAAACTGAAACAATTAAGAATTGACCTACCCCTGTGAATGTTAGTCAAATCAGATAATTTCATGGTCTTGCTAGTTTTTATCATCGTTTTGTTTAATATCTCAGCACCATTGCAGCTTTTATTGTGGAGGTGCTCTCAAGGAGAGGAACTGGAGGGAGGTCCGCCAAGGAGGAGGCGATGGTGATGGTGGTGTTAGGCCATAATTGAGGAGGAAGAAGGCACAATGAACTCTGGTGGAATAATCTCCAAATATATTACATAAAGAACAGGAAGCTCCCCTCAAAATAATCCATAAGGACAAACCACCCCAAGCTCTCCCCGCAAGGTCGAAAACCTCGAGCTATCCAAAGGCTTGGTGAAAATGTCAACCAACTGGTGGTCACTCTCCACAAACTGAAACACAATGTCATCCTTCTCCACATGGTCCCTAAGAAAATGATATCTGATATCTATGTGATTGGTCCTGGAGTGCTGTACTGGGTTCTTAGCAATGTTAATGGCAAAAGTGCTATCGCAGAAAAGAGGAACGCTATCCATGACTAACCCAAAGTCTCACAAGGTTGAAACCATCCAAAGCACCTGACTACAGCAACTAGCAGCTACAACATACTCAGCCTCTGCGGTGGACTGTGCAATACTGGACTGCTTCCTAGAGGACCAAGAAACAAGAGAAGTGCCAATGAATTAGCAAGTGCCAGAAATATTCTTCCTATCTATCCTACAGCCAACAAAGTCTACATCGGAGTAGGCTCTAACGAAAAGACAGGAAGCTGAAGAGTACAAGATACCATAGTCTATGGTAGCTCGAAGGTACCTGAAGATGCGCTTCACCGCCTGGCGGTGAGATACGTGAGGAGAGGCCTGGAATCGAGTGCACTAACACATGGCAAAGTGTATGTCTGGCCTCGAGGCAGTGAGGTATAGAGAGAGCCAATCATGCTTCTGTACTCCTTCTGATCTACTAGCTCGCCATCCTCATCTGGATCGAGTGAAGTTGATGTCGCCATCGGAGTTGACACTAGCTTACCATCACTCATGTCAAAGCGTCTCAAAAGGTCTCGAGTGTACTTGCCTTGATGCAAGAAAGTACCCATCCGAGTCTGCTTGATCTGGAAACCAAGGAAGAAGCTCAACTTGCCTATCATGCTCATCTCAAACTCTGTGCTCATGACATCAACGAACTAGGAAACAAGAGCATGAGAAGACCCACCAATGGTAACGTCATCCACATAAATTTGGACGAGTAGAAAGTCATTGCCATGCCTGCGAATGAACAAGGTCTTGTCTACCTTACCCATCTCAAATCTATGACTCAACAAATAGGACTTAAGCCTCTCATACCAAACTCTAGGGGCTTGCTTAAGTCCATACAGGGTTTTGGAAAGCTTGTAGACATGGATTGGGTATTTAGGGTACAGCTTAACCAGTCTAGCCTTATTTCGAATGACATTGTGACCGCTAGGGGGCTCAACAAACGACCAGACCTTGTTCCTCTCAAAATTTTCTAGCTCCTCATGCATGGCATTGACCCAAGACTCATCAAAAAGAGCATGACAGACATGTTTGGGCTCAAAAGAGGCGACGAAGGCAGAATGGAGACAAAAATGAGATAAGCCTAATTTTGAGCGCATGACATGCTCAAAGAGATCTCCTATGATCTACTCTGAAGGATGATGTCTCTGGATATGATGGGGAGAACCTGGATGAGAAGAGGAAGTGGCCTCTACCTCATGAGTTGAAGAGGTAGGAGCAAAGCCACTAGCTCCAGAAGAATAGGAAGGTATGGGCTGATCGATGGTGAAAGCTGGCACCTCTAGGGTTGGATCGACTCGATCAGGTAAACAACATTCATCTCCATCCTCCTCATCCTCTATAAAGATGGTCTCGGACTGCACTATGGAACCTTAGATATCGAGCCTAGTGCCAGGACTGGCCTCATCAAAAGTCACCTCACAGGTCTCTACAATTTGCTAGTCTCACAGTTCTAGACCCTATAACCCTATGAAGAAGTCGAGTAATCCAGAAATATACCATCACAAGATCATGACTTGAACTTATCTAGGTTCCCAGACTTCAAGATAAAACACTTGCAACCAAACACACGAAAATGTGAGATATCGGGCTTTCGCTCATACCTCAACTCATAAGAAGTGTGATGCAAGTGTGCCCTCAGAAAAACCCTGTTTTCAAACGTGGCACGCGGTGGCTATAGCCTCAGCCCAAAACTTTCTAGGTGTAGTATACTCATCTAGCGTCATCCTGGCCATCTTGACCAAGGTACGATTCTTCCTCTCCATGACGCTATTTTGCTGAGGGACGTGTGGAGAAGAGAATTGATGTTCTACACTCGTCTCATCATAGAACTTCTCAAAATAGGAATTCTTGAACTCCGTGCCATTGTCACTACGGATCGCTCGTAAGACACCAAGGAGCTCAACAGATAGCCTACTAAATAAACTCCAAAAACGACTAAAGATTGCATCCTTTGAAGCTAACAAAAATACCCAAGCAAGTCTCGAGAAGTCATCGACTACGACAAGAATATACCACTTCCCACCAGTCGACTGCACTCTAGCTGGACCAACAGTGTCCATATGAAGAAGCTGTCCTAGTGCATTGGTCATAGTCACCGTGACTGGGGGATAAGAAGCGGCAACCATCTTGCCACGTCGACATGGAGCACAAACTAAGTATTTGACCATCTTGAGTTTGGGCAAACCACGTATAAGACCGTGGCTGCTAACTCAAGTCAAATGATCAAATCTAATGTGACCAAGTCTCCTATGCCAAACAGAGAGATCACGGAACTC
Source organism: Dendrocalamus latiflorus (assembly GCA_017311315.1). Lineage (NCBI taxonomy): Eukaryota > Viridiplantae > Streptophyta > Magnoliopsida > Poales > Poaceae > Dendrocalamus > Dendrocalamus latiflorus. The sequence goes on along the minus strand of CM029629.1, from coordinate 19,686,002 downwards.
TGAAGCAACTAAGCACCTGAGAATATCGCAAGAAGACTCAACAAAAACAGCACAAAAGATCCTCCCAAATCTAGAAATCCTGCACACTAGACTCCCCAAAGAATCAAGAATTTTACAAGCATTTTTCTTAAAACTTACCTCGAAATTGTTATCGGTAAGCTGCGAAACAAAGAGCAAATAAGAATCTTCGGCCCTGTGTCAAGAACAGCCATAGTCAACAAGCCAAACCTCTCCCCTCCCAGCTGACAAACCTGAGTGTAAGAGCCCAGATTTTACAATCCGGATTCCTCTGTGATTCCACCGCACTATTCCCTGGATCAGTAGATAGTGCTCACAGATTACAGTTCTGAATATCACAATACATATCATGCGGAAGCGTAAAATATAATAGTAGACTTACTCATGGGCCGATTAGGCCGAAATCATTAAATTGCAACAGCGGAAGAACGAAGCACGCAAGTGGGACCTTCAGGACATGCCCACAGGCAGCCAACTGGAGGTTCGCGACCTAGCCCTTGACATCTTCATCTTCTCTGCTAGCTTGTCCAATCTTGTTGCTGAGGCGAGGTGATTTGATTCCTGATTCTGAATTTTGTCGCAAAAGCGAGTGTGAGCACTCCAACCCCGTGCTCCGCGAGCCAATACACAGAATGCAAATAAATAGTATGCATGGCTTAACAAAGGAGAGGCTCGGGTTATTTTATTTGCCAAAAATCGCTTTTGGAAGCATTATTATTATTATTAAATCATATTGTTATTAATTCTATCTAAACTCCACACGGCGGTTGCCATAATTGACTTAATCCACCAAAGACACACTTTCCTAACTAATTGCTATCTAAGACTCTAAACAGCGAGTGACATCATTTACTTAATCCACCGAATATACTCTTTCCAAATTGATTGCTGTCTAAGACTCCAAACAGCGAGTGACATCATTTAATTAATCCACCGATCATATACTTTTTATATTGATTGCTGTCTAAAACTCCAAACAGCGGATAACATCAACTATACAATCCACCAATCAATTGTTTCCTAAATCCCCAAACAGCGAGTTTCATAATTTATATAATCCACCGATCAATTGTTGCCTAAAACTCCAAACAGCTAGTGACATCATCTATCTAATATCATTTGATTAATCCACCGAACACACACTTTCTATATTGAGTGTTGTCTAAAACTCCAAACAGCGAATACCATCAAGTATACAATCCACCAATATCTTTTGTATTCCAAAATTCCTATCAACCCATTCCTTTTGCTATTGATCCCCAACCACAATTTGCTCTTACAATAATCAACCATATTTTCCATTATCTATTTCTAACTAATCCACTAGTATACCTTCACCAAGAATATCATAGATCAATTTTATACTCCAATTATCATATCTCCAAACTCCCAACAATTCAATTGACTCATCTAGTAATTCTCAAAATCCACACTATTGTTTCCTTTTTATGATCGACCTGATTCCACCAACAACTTTATGTATTTACCACAAACATCCATCTTCTTTTCTTACGACTCTATTTAGTCTTCCTGACATTTTATTTTGTGAGAAGTATTTTCATTATTTAAAAATATAATACATAGAAATTTCCTGAGACCTAGCAGTTTTGACCAAAAACATAATGTGTAAGAGAATGCAATATTAATAGCGATCTAGATTCCATCCACCGTTACATGGTATCCGCACCATATAGCATCTTTCAACGTTATAGCCGCTTAACTTACCACTGGGATGACACCCAGGACAATTCAAATCAGGGCTTTCCACTGCCCTCCACTTTTCCATTCCCACCCACAAAGTGTTTTGAAATAGAACTATATCTGGTTAAGTTCCCATGTCCTCCCTCGACCGTGGGCACGGCTATTCGAATAGTTTTGACTCTGCAGAGTTTGTACACTTTCACCACAAGAGACAATCCGCTCGTTGCCCCACATGATTCCTTAGCCACGTGGTTGAGTAGATCATCACAGTGACTTTTCAAAATATCTAGCCCCTTTTGTCATCTCACCTTATGGGAAACTGCCCACTTGCGATGGGTCCCATACTATGCACGGGATGTAACCACATCTACTAGCGAAGCCCAGGCTCCACTCCCCGCAACGTTATTACGGCTAGTTACTTCACCCTCCACTCGGTGTCCCTTTAGGCCTCCCCTTGCCCTTGCGTATCCACTTCCATCCACTACCAGTGAGATGAGTCCGGGGGTTTCGATAAATTTACTTAGCCAAGTTGTACTTTACAGACTTGTGGTTGCACTGTTTTACACAGGAGGTCATGACAAGATTCAGTCCTTAGTGGTATCTGGGCGGTTCTACCACTACCCACTTTGTGCTTCCACTGCACCACTCACACACACACCCTCGAACTATCCACCCAGATATTTAAGCAAGTTGGGGTTTTTGGGAACATAAAATAATCATATCCAACATATACCAGTCATTACCACCATGACTGCCCAACCAAATTTTCTCATGATTGAAAGCGATGCTTGACCATTCTTGCGCCCATGAATTTCTAAGCAATACTAAGCATGGCATATAATTATGGACTTATTTTCGAAAGGTTACTATTATAATTTTTGCTAGGGCGACAAGGTTCTCCTGTTCAAATATTCCAAAGGAGGGACAATATTAATCAAGTTAGATAATAGGCATTTAACTAGAATTCTAAATTAAACATGTATTTGCATATAAAATAACAGCATGCAATTTGATAATTTAAACAAAAGTAATTTGCAGAAAATGTAGGTTCAACATGATCAAAGTATTGACTCGCCTGGCGTGGTTTACCGCGGTCTTGAGTTCACTCAAAGCTTTCTCATATGATGGTTTTGAGCTTCCGGTCCTTATCTTCACCTTGCTCTTGATCACACTTGATCCATTGATTCTTCGGGGCTCCAGTTTCTAACTATGCGATAAGCGACTGAATCCAAATAAAAGCAAATAACTCAAGAGATCCAAATAAATCCAAATACTTTAAATGCCCAATTTAATTTAATTTATACATTTATTATGATTTGAGAATAAAAGGATGATTCGGTTTGGTGTGCTGCAAACACAGTGGTAGCTGGATTTGAGCAAGAGAACGAGTTACCTGAATAGCTTTACCGTGAGGGAAAATTTAGGATAACCAGAGGTCACAAGTGAGGGAGTATCTACGGGAATTATTTGCTTTGGGAAACAAGTGGCCAACATAGCCGATTGGAGAAAGGCGAGGTTCGATCTTTTAGTAGATGCCTTTCTATTTATTGATTTATATTTATCAAAGAAGTCCCATGAGTTAGGGTAGATGTATGAATTTAGCCGAACATTATTTTGTCGGGGTTAGTATTTATGAATTAAGGCATGTGTTGCACATATAAGGTACACGATTATTTTAATTTACCAAATTAGTCTTATAATTTATATTTCTAGTAATTGAAGACGTATTATTTTTATATGGCTCTATTACCAACTTGTTTGTTACGGTGCAGGTTAGCGAGGTTATTTTTAACAATTGGCGACCCAGGGACCTTTTAATAAGCGTATGAACTTATACTTTGGTATGACACTAGTTTACGATGCTCGGAGAACTGAGGGTCATTGATGCTTCATCTATATATTCGTGTTTATTATCTTTCACGATTTTAACTTTAATGAGAATCTATTCCTATTACTTGTCATACGTGTATACATATTCATAACCATATTTACGCCATTAGGTTCTTACTTTGCATTGGCTGATTCTCTAGTTTACGATGCTCGGAGAACTGAGGGCCATTGATGCTTCATCTATATATTCGTGTTTATTATCTTTCACGATTTTAACTTTAATGAAAATTTATTCCTATTACTTGTCATACGTGTATACATATTCATAACCATATTTACGCCATTAGGTTCTTACTTTGCATTGGCTGATTCTACATCATTTACTAAACCATCATTTCATGGAAGTATAATTCTACACAACATTCCTACTAAGCCTGTAGTTATTAAGGATTCAAAATAAATATTCAAGGCATTTTGCTTACTAACACATGATTATTAATCTATGATTAAACATTTAAAAAAATGCACTTATCTCTTAATAAATTTTTATCAGTTTTTATAGATTAAGCTCCTAACCTTCCCCCTGGCTTTTCTTCACTAGAATCCACTCAGCAAAACAATAAAAACTACTCTAAATACAGTGGTATGGGGGATCGAACTCGGGTCGGCACCGTGAATGCGTGCCTGTCTAGCCAACAGAGACTTGAGTGTTACCTGATGTGTATAGGAGGGCGATTGGTGATAAACCGAGCGTTGCCGCATCTTGAAACAGAGGAGGTCGGGGTGGAGTACGGGCGGCGAGACGCCGGCGAGGGGTGGTCGGGGAGGTGCCGGCGATGGCAAAAACGGAATCCCCGGGGCTAGGGGAGTCTGTGGGATGCGCTGCCGTGAGCCGAGAGGCTCCGAGGCGGGCCAACAACGGGGCGCGGCGGCCGGAGGCGGGGATGGGATGGGGCGCCGACGACCGGAGGGGAGAAGGAAGAAAGCGGGGGGCGCCTGAGCTACCAGGGGTCACAAGAAGACTCGCCACATGCTGGGCCGAGCCGGAGCACGCCCGAGGAGAGCCGGCGGCGGAAGCCATGGGCGGCGCGAGGTGGACCGTGGTGCCGGCAACCTGAGGCGGATTGTAGCTCCGCCCGGTGGTGGGGATGAGCTGGCGGTGCCACGAGGAAGCTCCCGGGCGGCGGAATCGGCCGGAGACGGCTTTAATTGATGGAATTGGTTCGGTCGGTGTTAGGGGAAAATAGAGCCTGCCGGCGAGCTAGAGGCGCTGGGGAATCAATTCCCTTCGAGGGGAGGACGAGTGGAGGAGGGCGGCACGTCCTGTGGAGCGAGCTGGGCTTTATAGGTGGCGGGCTGGGCTGGCATCACGTGGGGACGGGCGCAAGGACGGTTGGAGACCGGAGATTTGCGCTGAGGCGGCAGGGCGTGGGCGTGGGCGTGTGAGGCGACGGGGCAGGTCCGGGGCAACGTGCGGCACAGGGCATGGCGCGCGTGAAGACACTGTGTTGTACTCTTGCTTGTATTGGTCCTGTCGAACAGTCTTGATTTGGGTGCTGCCCTCATGGTATGCATCGAGGGTCACCCAAATGTCATATGTCGACGAAGGATGAGAAATACGATCAAACTCATTTCTGCTAAGACCTTGAATGATAATGTTCCTTGCCTTAGCATTTGCCTCCACATCCGGCATATTCATCGCTGTGATGTGCTCATCGGCAGGAACAACATATCGAGTCTTAACATTTCTACAGATTGCATAGCCTTGAGCCTGTATGTAAGACTCCATCCTACTCTTTCAAAAGGGATAGTCGATCCCATCGAAGATAGGAGGCTTGGTGGAATACTTGTCTGTTGCCATGGCTTCAAAGACCGGTTAAGATCTATTGAAAAGAGCTAACCGGGCTCTGATACCACTTGTAGGACCGGACAGGCAACAGAGGGGGGTGAATTGTAACATCCCAAAATTTTATTTACCTTTTATTGATTTTCTGGAGTTTATTTGGATTTATCTGGATTTTATTTCAAAATCTAAGGCAAGAAAATGTATCTAAAATATTTTATTAAAGCTAAAAAGAGTTTAGTTTATTTTTCCTAACCTTCCCTAATTTTTTTCAGTTTTTTCTGGAATCAAAAATCAATTTTAAAGGTTAAAAAGTATTTTATAAAATTATTAAATGCAAATATGAAATTAAAAATATTTTTCCTAAGTCTAAAATGCCTCCAGGAAGTTTTAGGAATTTTCCTAGGATTTTTGGGCTTTAAATTTTAATTTTTAAGTGTTTATGAAGTTATCTAGCCTTTCTGGAAATTAAAACGAAATTTAAAAGCCAAAAATCCCTCGGGCTGACACGTGGCACAGCCGGATCGCGTCCGCCCCGCCGGCCGATCTAATCCGGGCCGTCCCCATCCACTTACCCCTTCGGGTTGGATCCAACGGCCCGATCTTCTCTTTGTGCACGTGGATCAAATCCGGCCGTCCGCCCTCCCCACTCTCTCCTCTCCTCTCGCCGACATGCGGGGCCCACACCCCTTTCTTCCTCCTCCCCTTCTTCCCCAGCCCGCCGGCCACCATTAACACCCTAACCGAGCTTTTGAAAGCTTCGGTTACTCCCCCTAATGACCGGCTATTGATGCCATTAGTGGCCCTTAAGCCCGCGCGCTAGTAACCGCCCCACCTCGGCCCGTTTCCCGTCGGCTTAAAGCCCCCCTCGCCGTTATGCGGCCGTTTCCAAAATCCTTAACTCCGGCGAGCCCGTTACCTCCTTCCCCGCGCTATAAAACCCCTCCCCCGAGCCCGTTACCTCCTCCCTTGACTCCCCCGTGCGCCACCGCCTCTTTTCCCCTTCTTCCCGAGCCGAATCGGCCCCCGACCCGTGCTTCCCCGTCCGCCGTCCGTGCGAGCTCCGGCGAGGAATCGCCGTCGCTCTGGTCCCTCCCGCGCCTCGCCGTCGACGCCTTCGTGACCCCCGTGCGCCGGCGATCATCTTCCCCACCTCCACCGAGCGACGCCGCCACCGGAGCCCGTCGCCGCCGAAGACCCGCGCGCCGCCACCGTTGAACCTCGCCGCCGACCCCCTTCCCGTGCCTCTCGGACCCCGTGCGCAGGTGAGCCCGAATCCCCGCCTTCCCCTCTCTCTTTTGCGCATCACCGCCGCCGCCGCCGAGCGCCGGAGCGCCGGCGAGCCGCCCCGCCCGTACGCCGCCTTCGACCGGCGCCGCCCCGTCAGCGCGCGCGCCCGCGTGGCAGGCCGCGTGGCCGCCCCGTCAGCACCTGGCCGCCAACTCCTCCCTCTATGCCACGTCGGCCATGGACCGAGCCCACGGTGGACCGCCCCGACCCGTGAACCCAGTCCACCGCACACCGGCCCCACTTGTCATAGAGATAAAGCCTTGTTCAGTGTAAAAATAATTCAACCTGAAAAATAAAATAGATGCTGACGTCATAAATGGAATTTTCAGTATAAAAATAATACAGAAAACTAGTCTTTTTCTTTTTCTTTAGATTTAACTTCCGAAAGCCATAACTTCTTTTTGAATTTTTGGATTTTATTTGAATTTTGTTTGAATTTCTTTTGGTTCTTTACGTATAGATTACGACGAATCCGGAGAGTATTTCTTCGACGAATTGCAGCAAGACTTCGAGCAAGGCAAGTTACACCTTTGACCATGTTGATCCCAGTAATTTAAATTATTATGTTGTTTTTAAATTAATATGCATGCGTACTTTTATTCAATCTAGTTTAAATTCGGTTTAAACTCTAGTTATACCCAATTCCTTTGTGTATGGCCAATCTTGAAATTGAACGAACATACCTTGTCACCATAGATGAAAACCTAGTTGGTACATTAGTATTGACTAGAACATTTTATAGAATTGCTTAGCCATGCTTAGATTAATTTAGGTGGGAAGAATGGTTTCACACAAAATGTTGGTTTATAAAATCTATTCTTGACTTTGGTGAGTCAAGAAGGTCTAAGAAATTTTGATAAAATAAAATGGTTAAAACCTGTTTTAGACTTAGGCATTGGTATGGTGGTGGGTGCTTGCTGGCATGCGTCGTAGTTTGTTGACTCGATGTTGATTGCCAGGCACAAGGGGTATGCGGGTAGGCCTAAGTCAAATTAAGGACCGGACTGTGAACTACTATTACAAAGTCACACCGTACTACCACAAGTCTGGTATGGGACAGATCTGGCTAAGTAATTTGTGAAGTTCCATTTTAGTTTCGCTATAGGCTGAATGTGAGCGTGGCGTAGGCCATGAGAAGTCTCACATGGCACAAGAGGGGGCTCCAACATGTGGATTCATGTTGTGGTGAAACCTTAGTGGCGGCGTAGCTAATTTGGTAATGGAACATTGGAACAGCCTTATCATGATCTCCTCGGCCGCACACCTAAGGAAGTGTGTAATCCGGTGGCAAAACAGGAGAACATGTCTTGTGGGTAAAGTTGTACACCTCTGCAGAGTAAAAACTATCCTGGATAGCCGTGTCCACGGTCAAGGACATGCTTAGTATGGTTTTTCACGGATTAGACTTTGGTTTTTAATAAAATTTGGTTTATGGAAATTTGTGAAACTTTTGGAAAGATGGTCCGGGTGGGATACCCGTGGATAGGTTAGTGTTAGGTTGTTGCCTGCACTAACGTTATTATTTTGTTAAATCTGAATTTTATATACTGTATTAAATTCAGCTTTTACACTTACGTTATCGTATTTAATTCAATAATGATGTTTATGCAAATGAACCACATTATGCCTTCCTTTGTAACCCCTTATGCATGCATCAAATCTGTTATATCTCCTGGTGTAACTTGTGGAGTACTTTATGTGCTCACCTTGCTATAAACAATGTTGCCAGAGGACGACGACGTCAACTATGTTGAGGATTGCGACGATTAGGCCACGTCTTACAGTCAATTCGCCTTGTGGGAAGGCAGGATGGGCTGCTCCTTTTATTTATCTTCCGCTGTTTATTTCATGTTTGGCCATGAAGCCACCGTATTGTAAACTTGGCCTTAAGGCCCGTACTTTTGCTTTATAATAAAGTTTGGTTATCATGCATGATATGTATCACTGTTCAATCTGTGTGCACTAGCTTTTCCTGGGATAGTGCGAATAACACAGAGGGTTCTGGAGTTGTTGCTCCGGGTCCCGACATGAATGGTGTCTTCAAATTCTCCCCAAGTATACTCCTGACTCTTTTCTCCAATAGCTACTGAGCTATGAAGACTAGAGTTGATGTCTTACTGAAAAACAGAGCAGAACAAGGAAAAACAAACTGGTCAGAATCTGACAGCGTGGTCGAGACTTACCACGTGGTTGTAAGTCTCAACAATGTGGTCGATAGTCAATGATACATGACACTAGAACAACAGAGAAAAGGTACCAGAGAAGAGACAGTGGTTGAAGACCAGCACTGTGGTTGAAATGTGACAACGTGGTCGAAAACAGACAAAAAGGTTGAAAGCAAACAATGCTGTTGTAAACCCGACTACGTGGTCGGAAGCAGACAACGTGGTCGAATACCAACAAGTGGCCGAATAATCAACGTTGTCGTAACCGGCCGAGACCAAGGTCAAACCTATGTGGTCATAAGCCAACGAGTTGTCGAACGACCAACGTGGTCGAGGAAATGAACGTCGTTGAAAACTTCTCGGAAGAAATAGAGGAAGAACAGAGAGGCGCATGACCGCATGATCCAAATTCGGAATAACTTTTGATTCAAGAATCAACTGGTCATGAAACTTTAAACACAGCAAGGATGAGATCTCAAGGGGTTTCTTTGATCTCTAATTGAAATATCATCAAGCATAAAGAGATCTTTCTTTAGAGTCTCCAAAAATGCACAAAAGAGAAGACGAGAGAATGAACCGTCAATTAAACTATGCTGATGGGAGTAGAATAGCCAAGATGGCTTTGGGCATGATTCCCGAATACACAGCAAGTCAGATCATAGACAAGAATGTTCACTCGAAATAAGAAAGAAAAGAAAAGATCAAAGAACATAGAAGCGCCAAAAAAGCATAGGAACAAAAACAAATAAACTCAAAACCATCCAGACAACAATACTCAAAAGATAGATCAAGAATAGATGTATTGCTCTAAGGATTGAGTCTATAGCCACTCCATCCAGGAGGACCAGGAGCACCACTGCTCCACACCAAAAACAAGAACGCATGCAAGATGAACAGAAAGCCCTAGAGACTCTGGATGGGTAGCCCTCCATCCCTTTCATGGCCTCTTAATTGTGGGGATAACCCGTTAACCCCCTACCTAACACTGGGTTTTCTCACGCACACCACTTACATCAACTCGTTAACTCATACAAGACAAAAATGCTTTAACAGAACATCCTTCCTTTTTTAGGTCTTGGGAAAATAATCAAAATGCCCCTCTACACCTTCCTGGAAGCTTCCTGTTTTCTTGCTGTCCAATCCTTGCAGCCACCTTGCAAGCCTCAGTCATCTTTGGCATCTCCCCAACCGTTCTAGACCTCAACACCTCCCTGTGCCTAGTCCCGGTTCTTCCATGCCTCATCATGACCCTGCTCCAAAGTCCTGTAGCCATCAAATACCATTGCACTATAAACAAGATTCATCAATTTGCATGTATCAGAATAAATCCTAGAGAGCAATCTCAGCAAACCACTGGTCTTAACACAACTTACGACTACTCTGATGCACAAAACAGAGGTACTCGTAGCCCACAAGGACCTACCAGCAGTCTACGACCACTCAGCAAGTCAATATGACCATCGCAAATATAGCTATCACCATGAAATAGGTGCTACGACCATCGCTCACAGCGTCTACGACTTTAGCAGACTTGGTCGCTACGACTTTAGCAGACTTGGTCGCTACGACTTACGATCACACAGATAGAGCGCATCGACTATCGCTCACAGCTAGTAGAATCTATGATCATTGACCACGACCAGTAGAATCAGCGACCATCAACCATGGCCAGTCAGATCTACACCATCGACCACGGCTAGTCAGATCTACGACCATCGACCATGGCCAGTCAGATCTACGACCATCGACCACGTCCAGTCAGATCTACAAGGATCGACCACGGCCAGTCAGATCTATGACCATCGACCACGGCTAGTCAGATCTACGACTATCGACCATAGCCAGTCTGTTCTACGACTATCGACCATGTAGTCGTAAAAGCCTCTACCGACCACAAAGTCGTAAAACCGACTGCCGACCACAAAGTCGTAAAACTGGCTGCCGACTGAAGAGTCGTAAAACCGACTATTGACCACAAGTCGTAAAACTGACTGCCGACCACTAACTCGTAAATCTGGTTGCCGACCACATGGTCGTAAAGACTACTGCCGATCTGAGAGACCATGTGGTCGTGCTCCATGAGAGTGATGAGTAATTGACAAAGGTTTAGGTCAGTCGAGTTTGGTTTGAGTGGTTCGGAGTCGAGTCGTTGCGTGGCGCAATCAGGCTCGGTCGGACTTTGGTCAAATCTGGTCATTTGGGTTTAGGATGCATATTCTAATGTGTTGACAGGTTTGGACTTCATATATGGTAAGTGTGATACCATTTATGCTTAATGTGTCGAGCGGTGCTATGTGACGTGTTTCTTGTCTGTGTGACTGCAGGACTTCGGAGCTAGGTCATGGTGACGCGTGGAAGGACCGGGACTAGGCACAGGAGGTGTTGAGGTCCAGACGGTCGGGTACGCCGAGGATGATCGAGGCTGGTGAGGTGGTTGCGAGTCGGGAGACGAGGAACCGGAGCTGGAGCTACCGGTGGTGGACTTGACGGGCAACGGCGAGGACTCGAGGACGTCGAAGCGGAGTCGTGGTGAGACACGAGGTGACCGGACTAGACGCAGGTGGCGTTGAGGTCAGAACGGTCGGATGTGTCGAAGACGACGGAGATTCGATGTGGTTGCGAGGCGTGCGAGGCAAGGAGCGCGGAAGCTTCCCGGAAGGTGCAGGAGGGGCGAAACGGGAATTTCGCAAAGCTGCACAAGCGGGAGCAGGCTCCATTGGAAATAGCGGGCGTAACGGGGCAGAGACCCGTTAGCCATGGGCTATAAAAGGAGTGGAGGGGCTGCATGCCCTCCTTGAGCATTTTGGAGGGAATTAGGGTTAGCTCTAGTCAAAAGAGGCTTTAGGAGTTGGTTTTCCTTTAGTCTTTAGTGGTTGGAGAGGCAGAGTCTGGTGCTCCCTCCGTCCCCTACGATGTGTTCGAGGTGATAGAACAGAGGTGTGTTCTTCCTCCCTCATGTGTTCTTGAGTGGTGTTCTTGAGTAGAGAGGGAGAGGATGGATTGAGGAGTTTGTAATCTTTCCTTTTGTATCAAGTCGGGGTATCTGAACTCCTCTGTATTCCCTGTGATTCAAGAAATGAAATCTGAAGTTTAGTTTTCCCTGTTCGTAGCTTTTGTTCTTCATTGCAAGATTTCTTGATTTTCGTGGTTTTGAGTTCTTGCTTGCTGGAGAGTGCCAAAATGGGTTGCTATGACATGGGTGATGCTCAAAAGCCATTTGGCTATTTAATCCCAAGAGCAAACCGAGTTTGATTCTCAGATTTCAGTTTTGGCCTCCTCTGTTCTTGTTCTTCGTTTCTAGGTTTTGGTCCAGATTTTGATTCCCTTGTTGAGATGGCTTGAAATTTGGCATGAAGAGTCCAGAGGCTATTCATTAGCTTCCCTCAAAATTTCATAGCCAAAGGATCAACGGTTGGGGAGTTATTTGGTTTTTGGCTCGGTTCTTGCAAGATTTCAGATTTTTACCCATAATCTGAAATTCTTGCTTCTTGGTTTGATTCTCTTGTTTCCCAAGGTCGCCTTACTATTTAGTATGTTGTAGCAAGGTCTTGGGTCGAAAAGTTTGAGAGCAAACCTTCTTTTTAGCCAAAAATTCGAAGTCTCAAAGTTCCAGCCCGAAAATCATGTTTGCTGATTTTCTCGAGAGGTACTACCGCTCCCCGAGAGGTACTACCGCTCGTCCTAGCGGTACTACCGGTTATGTTCGGACCAGTCTGATCGGCAGCGTAGGAACGTTCAGACAAGTCCGATCGTCGTGCGGTACTACCGCTCCTCGAGAGGTACTACCGCTCAGAGGTACTACCGCTCCTCGAGAGGTACTACCGCTCAGAGGTACTACCGCTCGTCTCAGCGGTACTACCGCTTGCAGCCAGACTTGCGCTGAATTTGTTTTTCTTGATTGCTTCTTTCTGGATCTGGTTTTTCCTTGTCTCTGTGATTTCCAGTGAGGGCTTATTTTCTATCTTCATAGCTTCCATAGCTATTGGAGAAGAAGCTTAAGTGAGGATACTTGTTGGGGGCGATTTTTAAAGATCGACATTCACCCCCCCTCTGTCGGCATTTCGGTCCTTCAATTGGTATCAGAGCCGGTTAGCTCTAATCAATAGATCTTAACCGGTCTCAAGAGCCATGGCGACGGACAAGTACTCGACCAAGCCGCCTGTTTTCGATGGCATGGATTACCCCTTCTGGAAGAGCCGAATGGAGACATACATCCAGGCTCAGGGGTATGCCATCTGGCGCAAGGTCAAGGTCCGGTTTGCTGTTCCTGCCGATGAGAACATCAATGTCAACAACATGACTGATGTTGAGGCAAACGCTAAGGCAAGGAACATCATTATCCAGGGCCTGAGTCGTAGCGAGTTTGACCGCATCTCTCATCTTTCGTCCGCCTTCGATATTTGGGAGACCCTCGATGCTTACCATGAGGGCACCACCCAAATAAAGACGGTGCGACAGGACCAGTTCAAGCGTGAGTACAACAAGTTCGAAATGCACGCTGGCGAGTCCTTAGATGAGTGCTTTGCGTGATTTCACAAGATCTTGAGCACCCTCCGAGCGGTCGGTCTCACATACCCCGACTCGGACAACGCTCGTCAGATGCTCGCTGCACTCGATCTTCGTGTTTGGGAGATGAAAGTGACCACCATCAAAGATACGACAGACCTCTCGACCCTGACTCTTGACGCGCTGTACTCGCGCCTCAAGACTCACGAGATTGACGTTGTCTCTCGTCGGTCGAAGTCACAGTCGATGGCTTTGGTCACCGATCCCAGTTCTGCTTCTGGTCTCTCTTCTGATTCTTCTTGCGGTTTTTCCCTCGCTGCTCTCTGTGACATAACTGATGATCAGTTAGAGCAGCTTGCGGATGATCAGCTGGCCCTCCTAGCCCGAAGGTTTTCACATGCCTACAAGGGTAGGAGAGACAGAAAGAGAGGAGGACCCGTGATTTGCTTCGAGTGTGGTGGCCCCAACCACATTCGGGCAAACTGCCCCAAGCTGGAGAAGGGCAAGAACGACTACGGCGGTTCGAGCAAGATCGACTACACCGACAAGAACCGCAACAAGAAGCCTCCAGCTCCGACGCCGGGAAAGAAGAAGTTCCGCAACTTCGGGAAGGCCAAGAAGCTCTTCCACCGCGTCCTCACCGCGTTCGACGACCTCGACCTCAGCGAGCTGGAGGGATGGAGCGACGACGACGGGACGGGTGACCAAGAGCCCAAGGATGGCGGCGACGACTTCTCCGGCATGTGCTTCATGGCCCTCGAGGGCGAACTCAGCGACAGCGAGCTGTACTCCGACTCGGACGAGGTATGTCCCACTAACGACCAGCTTAATCATGCTTTCCTTAAGCTAGGTGGCTTTCATGCTAGAGCTAGGGCTAAGTGTACCGAGTTAGAGAAGGAAGTAGAGAGACTGTCACGGGAGCTTACTCTACTTATATCTGCTCCCTCCCGTGACGACTGTGATACATGCTCTGCTTTGTTGGTTGATTTGGAGAAGTTAAGGACCTCGCATGATAGTGTGTCCTCCGAGCTTGATATTATTAAGGTGGAGAATGTTAGTCTGCTTGCTGATTTAGAGTTGAGTAGGATGGCTGTTACCCTACTTACTACTGATGAGACTATTTCTCCCACCTCATGTGAGGATAAGGACTTTGCTGCTAGAGGACCTTATGCCATGCTCCTTGATCTGCCCGAGACTTGTCAAAACTGCAATAAATTAAAGATGAACCTAAAACGGGCAGATCACAAAATTGCTGAGTTGCATGCTTCTTTACTTGAGCCAATTGATTCATGCTTAAACTGTCCTAAGTTAACTGCTGAACTTGAAGCTGTCTCCAAACAGTTTCAAGATATGATTGATCATGATAGGAAAATGGCTCAGTATGCTTCTAAGGACCCTGTTAGCTCACCATGCATTAACTGTAACAAACTAAAATCTGATTTGATTGCTTTGGATGAGAAATTTGTGAAGCTAACTAAGGACTTACTAGAGAAGCAACCATCAGCTTGTAATGTGATTGCTGAGAAGGGGGAGAAGCCCCAGGGTAAGGTGGAGACGTCTAGGATCGTGAACCAATTGACTAGCAGTAGGATTGTTCCCCCAGAGTCGGCTGTGCATGCACAAGCCATTCTTCCCTCTGCTGTTGGTTCTTCATCTGCTCCCTTACCTCCTGTTGTTCCCTCTTCCCCCTGCTCTTCTTGCACCTCTCTCTTTCGGGAGTGTCAGTATCTTATGAACACTCTCGAGAGATTTGTAGGCGGCAAGAAGAAGCTCAATCTTATTCTAGACCAATCCAAGATTTGCAAGTTCAATCAAGGTCTAGGGTATGATTTCTATGAGGATATGAGGAAGCATCCTCCTGCTATTCTCCGTCCTATCTTAGGAGGTGTGATCGAGGTTGAGCCCAGGTCTGATGAGGTCAAATTCAAATCAGCGGGCTTTGTCCAAGGGATCTCTGACAGCAAGGTGAGTTCACCTGCTGCTTCGGCCTCTCAGAAGCCGAAGTCCTCGCGTGCTACTTCCACCTCTTCGAAGGTGAGGTACCACTGCACCTTCTGTCAGAAGGATGGGCACTCGATCGAGAGATGCTTCAGGCGCGCCAAGATCGCGCGTAGAGACCGTGTTGAGTCTCTTAGGGGTATTCAGGGTCAGCCCCAGATCCTGAGTGCATCTAAGACTAACACGAGGTCTAGGTTTGCTCCTGTTACGGAGTTTAGGCAGCATAGAGAACTTGGTTTTTCCGAGTTTTCTGTTTTTCGTCCTCATGCTGCCTCTGGTCGTGACTTCCGCCGTCCTGAGGGTAGATCTCGGTTTCCCCGTCGAGACAGCTACCCGCGGCGTGATCAGCGTGTTGCCGGTGTTCCGACTCGCTCTCCCATAGCAGTCGGACCTCGCAACAGCTACAGGTCTGCTCACAGACCTTCTGCTTCTTTGAGTCTTGGAGAGCGTAGGGTAGATAGAGGTCAGTCGTGTTTGACTACTTCATCTGCTCCACGTGTTGTTCAGTATTGGGTGCCAAAATCACTCTTGATTTATCCCAGTACTGAGACTTTACTCTCTCGTTGACTCAGGTTCGCCGGGCAGGGAAGGGAAAGGTTTGGCTTGTAGACTCCGGTTGTTCTCGTCATATGACCGGAGACTCCCGTTGGTTCTCCTCCTGTAGAGACCCGAATATACAAATCCGGACTCTCCTGTGTATTCTGCACCAGTCCAGGATCACGCTAGTGCACACAGTATAAACAAAGATGAAATATCGAACATATCACGATTTACTAAGAAAAGACTCAAATATTATTAATAATCATCAGAGTGCGACCTTATGGCCAAGCTTACAAGTAATAGCCGGGAAGGCTTAAAAGAAACTAGCAGCGGAAATCCAAATGAAAGCGCAGCATCCAATCGACACACCCACAGGCTATCGAGTGGAGAACGAAGCCTAATCCGCGAAGACGTCGAAGTATTCTCCTTCTGGAACCTCCTGCTGGTGATACTCCTCCTCCTCAACTGAGCAACAGGGCATAAAGCCGTGAGTACATTGGTACTCAGCAAGTCGTTTGTAACAAAGAATGCAATATAGTATGCAAGGCTTACCAATGGATGGCTGAAAGGTTAATTTGCATAAAACGACATTTGAAAATACAATAAATAGATTGAAGGCGCATTTGAAGTAAAACAATAATAGATAATAATCAAAGGAATTGAAGTAACCACTTATGAATCTCCCATCCATAAGCTAAACCAACCACTTATGGATCTCCCACCAACAATGAATTAACCATCCACTGTCCGAAACTTTTTAGAAATAACTATACCTCGTGTGAAATCACCGAGCATTGTCCATGACCGAGGACGCGGCTATTCGAATAGTTTTACACTCTGCAGAGGTTGTACAACTTTACCCACAAGACATGATCATCCCGGATTGCCACGCGAGTTACACACTTCCTTAGGTGTGCGGCGAGGAGATCATGACAAGGCCTTTACAATGTTCAATCTCAACCCAGTTCCGTCTCGCTAAGGTTTCGCCTCTCACCCCCTCTTGCGCCAATGTGGGTCTATGGCCACGCCAAACCACACTCATCACAATGACGGAACCGAAATTGAAACATCCCAAATTAATTAGCCAGGTCCATCCCATACTGGACATGTGGTAGTACGGTAAGACTCAGATCAATGGCGCACAAAGTTAAGTCCTTAAATTTACTCAGGCGAAACATCCACATCCCATGTGCCTCTCGCACCCCCTTTACTGCACGATCAATCGCCCAAGTGAAAACTAATTTTGTATAACCACCGCCAATGACGCACCAACGTCACGGCACAAATTTTATAACAGTGGTACCAACCACGATTCAATATCTCATTAAGTCAAATTAATTAATCACATGTGATGATGACCCTTTCGCAAACTAAGCAAGGCTAAGCATTCTAATCGTACCAACCCAATGTGACAAATAACATAGCATCACTAATTAAATTCCCAACCTAAGGTGACAATGGCATCAAGGTATCCAAATATCAAGGAGGGAAGTAACCAATTGGGACGATAACTACCAATACAAGGGTTTGAATAAAAGTAGCGATGCAATGTAATTTAAAACAAAATATTTAAATAATAGATTGCAAACTGGGTTCAACATGATCAAAGGACACGACTTGCCTTGGCCTTGCTCAGTTGACGGATCTTGATCTTCAAACCCTGCTTCGGCTCCTTCGAAAACGTGATCTAACGAGAGAGAAAACGGAACGAAAACACAAAACAAGATCAAATAAAATTCAAATGAACTCCAAAAACTTCAAAACCAGAACCAAAAGATGGAGCTCAATTTTAGATGAATTTAGGAAGAAGAATCGGGTCGATCGGAGTTCAGACGAAGGAGAACGAGCGATCTAAAGTTTGCCGGGGCGAGAAAATGCTGGAAATTCACAGATGTTACTGTTCACCCGAGAGCAATTTTTGGAAAGGAGGCTAGCGCTGGTGAGAGGAGGCATGGGAGATGAATCTAACTAGCAAAATGGGTTGCTAGGGACCTAAGGCACACATAGGAACTGACGGCATGCCAAACGGAGACCGTTGACGGCACGGGCGGCTACAACGACATGGGTAGGAGAGAGGAATAAAATCCGGGCATGGAACGTGGAGAGGTAGGGTGAGCACGGGCTAGAACGCGGCTTGGCAAAGCTAGAAAAATTGTCGGCTCGGCCAGAAACCCACCAGAGATGGCACAATCGACGTTTGAACGACGTCGGGAAGGGTAAAGGAAAAACTTAATATCTTGGTGCTCGGTGAACGAAATCTAAAACCACTTGGAGGGTAGCTACCTGGGATGGTTTGGCACGAAGTGACGCGAACGGATTGGTGAAAACATCACCGGGCAGATGGGGGACACGAGATGCCATTGACGGCCATGGCGAGGTTCGGAGGCGAAAATTTGTGGAGGCTTTTTAGGGAAACGGAAGTGAGCACGGCGTAGAACGCGGCGAGGCAAGGCTAGGAAAAATTACGGCAAGGGCTAAAGCTTACCGGAGGCGACGAATTGACGTCGGGAAGCGCTCTTGACCTAGATTGGGGAAAAACTTGATTCCGGGAGATTGACTGCACCAAAACCAAATTAACTTGGCTAGAAGGTATATGGGACATGAAGGCACAATGTGACGCGAAAGAATCACGGAGAAACTCACCGAATAGCTCGAGACACGATGAGCAAATTCGGGGCCGGAGGGGCTCGGTGCCGACGGCGTCCTGGGCTTTGGGGGGACTTGGCACGGCTTGGGATGGGTTTAGGGGAGCCAAGGGGTCGTATTTATAGGTTTGGAAGAGGTAGAAACCGACTTCAATCCGCGGATTTCGGTTTAGAGTCCGTTTCAGAAAATTAGAGATAAAAGGCAAACGGATGAACGAAACGGAAAGAGGCCAGTTGGGATGGATTCCTTGCGTGATTTGGCACAACTTTCCTTTTGGGAAGACATTGAGATAAGATCCGGATTGGAAGTTATAAAGAGAGAGGAAAAGGAAGGAAATATGTACAGAGTTCGAACGGATCGATGAACGCGCTGGAGAAGAAGCGTGAACAGTACCCACGCGGTACTGTTCATTCTCTCTCCTGCTTTTGTTTTTTTTTTTGGAAATTTCAAATTGAGCTCAAACAAACTCCGAAAAATCCCAGAAAATACAGAAAAAATTCCTTGTGACACAAGGAACACAAATAAAATATTTTTGGCAAATATTAATGTTTAATTTAATCATATTAAATCTTTTTTTATTAATAAAAATTCCAATTAAGCTTTAATTAATTCCGGAAAAATCCAAATGGTGACTTTTATTTTAAAAGCATCAAAAAGACTCTAAAAATCAGGATGTTACAAACCTCCCCCCCTTAAACGGAATCTCGACCCCGAGATTCAGGCTTACTAAAAGAATAGGTTACCAGGTGCGACTTTGGAGACGACGTTGTTGAGGCTTCCCCTTGTAACGCTCTGAGGTATTTGGCTTCCTTGACTTGACGATGTTCCACGGCTTGCTCCTGGGGTTTTGGCAGGGGTACTTCCAAGATTGAACGGAATTGGCGTGATTCCTTGACGTTGATAGGGCGTGGTCCTGAAACATCATGATGAGGCATTGGAGCTAGAGTCTTGAAATCTGGCTGTTGCGGTACGCGAGCTGGCTGGTATGTGTTGCATCTGACTCTTCAAGGCTCAATAGGTAAGAGGGAAAAGCAAAGGTAAGCGGTAAACTCGTCTAAGGGGAATATCCTAATGGCAACCCTAAACTAAGCAAACACTTAGCCGAGAAGGCTAACAAAAGAAGCGATAAACTCCACTAAAAGACTTTTGACATGACTGCATCATAATGCTAGAAGCAGAATTGCAGCTCACATCACACCCAACGGCAATTAAGAAGCAAAACGATCTATACGATACTAAAACTATAACAAGGTTCAAATCTAATGGCTCCTAATCTTCACGGAAATCTCTAATCTTGTCTTGACATTTTGAGTGCTTCCTTGATCCAAACTTCACAGCACAGCTTGAAGAATACCATGCCAACTTTCACTTTGATGGAGGGACACTCGAGACATCTAAGGACATTATAGAGATAAGAAGTCAAATTGAGTTTCGAAAACAAGTTCTCAGAGGAGACAAGGAGCAAGAATCCTAAGAATGAGGTAAGCATCAAGAATTAATAGACAATCATTTGGTTGATTTGATTTAGAAAATAAATTTTGAAAACTTGACTAATTCGACCATTCTAACTAGGGCTTTGTCCTACAGTCGATATAGCTCTGATACCATCTCTGTAGAGACCCGAATATACAAATCCGGACTCTCCTGTGTATTCTGCACCAGTCCAGGATCACGCTAGTGCACACAGTATAAACAAAGATGAAATATCGAACATATCACGATTTACTAAGAAAAGACTCAAATATTATTAATAATCATCAGAGTGCGACCTTATGGCCAAGCTTACAAGTAATAGCCGGGAAGGCTTAAAAGAAACTAGCAGCGGAAATCCAAATGAAAGCGCAGCATCCAATCGACACACCCACAGGCTATCGAGTGGAGAACGAAGCCTAATCCGCGAAGACGTCGAAGTATTCTCCTTCTGGAACCTCCTGCTGGTGATACTCCTCCTCCTCAACTGAGCAACAGGGCATAAAGCCGTGAGTACATTGGTACTCAGCAAGTCGTTTGTAACAAAGAATGCAATATAGTATGCAAGGCTTACCAATGGATGGCTGAAAGGTTAATTTGCATAAAACGACATTTGAAAATACAATAAATAGATTGAAGGCGCATTTGAAGTAAAACAATAATAGATAATAATCAAAGGAATTGAAGTAACCACTTATGAATCTCCCATCCATAAGCTAAACCAACCACTTATGGATCTCCCACCAACAATGAATTAACCATCCACTGTCCGAAACTTTTTAGAAATAACTATACCTCGTGTGAAATCACCGAGCATTGTCCATGACCGAGGACGCGGCTATTCGAATAGTTTTACACTCTGCAGAGGTTGTACAACTTTACCCACAAGACATGATCATCCCGGATTGCCACGCGAGTTACACACTTCCTTAGGTGTGCGGCGAGGAGATCATGACAAGGCCTTTACAATGTTCAATCTCAACCCAGTTCCGTCTCGCTAAGGTTTCGCCTCTCACCCCCTCTTGCGCCAATGTGGGTCTATGGCCACGCCAAACCACACTCATCACAATGACGGAACCGAAATTGAAACATCCCAAATTAATTAGCCAGGTCCATCCCATACTGGACATGTGGTAGTACGGTAAGACTCAGATCAATGGCGCACAAAGTTAAGTCCTTAAATTTACTCAGGCGAAACATCCACATCCCATGTGCCTCTCGCACCCCCTTTACTGCACGATCAATCGCCCAAGTGAAAACTAATTTTGTATAACCACCGCCAATGACGCACCAACGTCACGGCACAAATTTTATAACAGTGGTACCAACCACGATTCAATATCTCATTAAGTCAAATTAATTAATCACATGTGATGATGACCCTTTCGCAAACTAAGCAAGGCTAAGCATTCTAATCGTACCAACCCAATGTGACAAATAACATAGCATCACTAATTAAATTCCCAACCTAAGGTGACAATGGCATCAAGGTATCCAAATATCAAGGAGGGAAGTAACCAATTGGGACGATAACTACCAATACAAGGGTTTGAATAAAAGTAGCGATGCAATGTAATTTAAAACAAAATATTTAAATAATAGATTGCAAACTGGGTTCAACATGATCAAAGGACACGACTTGCCTTGGCCTTGCTCAGTTGACGGATCTTGATCTTCAAACCCTGCTTCGGCTCCTTCGAAAACGTGATCTAACGAGAGAGAAAACGGAACGAAAACACAAAACAAGATCAAATAAAATTCAAATGAACTCCAAAAACTTCAAAACCAGAACCAAAAGATGGAGCTCAATTTTAGATGAATTTAGGAAGAAGAATCGGGTCGATCGGAGTTCGGACGAAGGAGAACGAGCGATCTAAAGTTTGCCGGGGCGAGAAAATGCTGGAAATTCACAGATGTTACTGTTCACCCGAGAGCAATTTTTGGAAAGGAGGCTAGCGCTGGTGAGAGGAGGCATGGGAGATGAATCTAACTAGCAAAATGGGTTGCTAGGGACCTAAGGCACACATAGGAACTGACGGCATGCCAAACGGAGACCGTTGACGGCACGGGCGGCTACAACGACATGGGTAGGAGAGAGGAATAAAATCCGGGCATGGAACGTGGAGAGGTAGGGTGAGCACGGGCTAGAACGCGGCTTGGCAAAGCTAGAAAAATTGTCGGCTCGGCCAGAAACCCACCAGAGATGGCACAATCGACGTTTGAACGACGTCGGGAAGGGTAAAGGAAAAACTTAATATCTTGGTGCTCGGTGAACGAAATCTAAAACCACTTGGAGGGTAGCTACCTGGGATGGTTTGGCACGAAGTGACGCGAACGGATTGGTGAAAACATCACCGGGCAGATGGGGGACACGAGATGCCATTGACGGCCATGGCGAGGTTCGGAGGCGAAAATTTGTGGAGGCTTTTTAGGGAAACGGAAGTGAGCACGGCGTAGAACGCGGCGAGGCAAGGCTAGGAAAAATTACGGCAAGGGCTAAAGCTTACCGGAGGCGACGAATTGACGTCGGGAAGCGCTCTTGACCTAGATTGGGGAAAAACTTGATTCCGGGAGATTGACTGCACCAAAACCAAATTAACTTGGCTAGAAGGTATATGGGACATGAAGGCACAATGTGACGCGAAAGAATCACGGAGAAACTCACCGAATAGCTCGAGACACGATGAGCAAATTCGGGGCCGGAGGGGCTCGGTGCCGACGGCGTCCTGGGCTTTGGGGGGACTTGGCACGGCTTGGGATGGGTTTAGGGGAGCCAAGGGGTCGTATTTATAGGTTTGGAAGAGGTAGAAACCGACTTCAATCCGCGGATTTCGGTTTAGAGTCCGTTTCAGAAAATTAGAGATAAAAGGCAAACGGATGAACGAAACGGAAAGAGGCCAGTTGGGATGGATTCCTTGCGTGATTTGGCACAACTTTCCTTTTGGGAAGACATTGAGATAAGATCCGGATTGGAAGTTATAAAGAGAGAGGAAAAGGAAGGAAATATGTACAGAGTTCGAACGGATCGATGAACGCGCTGGAGAAGAAGCGTGAACAGTACCCACGCGGTACTGTTCATTCTCTCTCCTGCTTTTGTTTTTTTTTTGGAAATTTCAAATTGAGCTCAAACAAACTCCGAAAAATCCCAGAAAATACAGAAAAAATTCCTTGTGACACAAGGAACACAAATAAAATATTTTTGGCAAATATTAATGTTTAATTTAATCATATTAAATCTTTTTTTATTAATAAAAATTCCAATTAAGCTTTAATTAATTCCGGAAAAATCCAAATGGTGACTTTTATTTTAAAAGCATCAAAAAGACTCTAAAAATCAGGATGTTACACCTCCCTAGCCCGTGCTCCAGGTGATGAGACGATCACCTTCGGAGATGCTTCATCTGGGCGCGTCATCGCCAAAGGTACTGTGCGCATTAATGATTCTTTCATTTTGAAAGATGTAGCCTTGGTTAGTAAGCTGCAGTATAATTTGCTTTCAGTCTCTCAGCTTACCGATGACGGTTTCGAGGTGAGCTTTAAGAAAAATGCTTGTAAAATTCTTGATTCTTCGGGTAGTCTGGTTTGCGGGATTTCTCGTTATGGGAGGATCTTTCGTGCTGATTTTTCTGAGTCTTCTGTCGATCCTCTCAGGTGTTTAGTTGCTTCTGAGTCCCGCGACCTTTCCTTCTGGCATAGGAGACTTGGTCATATAGGCTTTGACCATTTGACCCGAGTTAGCGGCCACGATCTCATTCGTGGTCTGCCGAAACTCAAGATGGTCAAAGATCTAGTTTGTGCTCCATGCCGGCACGGCAAGATGGTTGCCGCCTCCCATCCTCCGGTCACAGTCACTATGACCGACGCACCGGGACAGCTGCTCCACATGGATACAGTTGGACCAGCTCGAGTGCAGTCAGCAGGAGGGAAGTGGTATGTTCTTGTTGTGTTCGATGACTTCTCGAGGTATTCTTGGGTGTTTTTCTTAGCCTCGAAGGATGAGACGTTTACGTATTTCCGAGATCTTTTCAGTAGGCTTTCTGTAGAGCTCCCAGGTGCCTTACGAGCGATCCGCAGTGACAATGGCACGGAGTTCAAGAATTCCTACTTTGAGAGTTTCTGTGGTGAGACAGGTGTAGAGCACCAGTTCTCTTCTCCATACGTCCCTCAGCAGAATGGCGTTGTGGAGAGGAAGAACCGTACCTTGGTCGAGATGGCCAGGACGATGCTTGATGAGTACTCTACACCGCGGAAGTTTTGGGCTGAGGCTATAGCCACCGCGTGTCATGTCTCAAATCGAGTATTTCTTAGGGCACACTTGCATCGCACTTCTTATGAGCTGAGATATGGGCGAAAGCCTAGCGTCTCTCATTTTCGTGTGTTTGGTTGCAAGTGCTTTGTTTTGAAGTCCGGGAACCTAGACAAGTTCGAGTCACGTTCTTGTGATGGAATCTTTCTAGGTTACTCGCCTTCTTCGCGGGCTTATAGGGTCTGGAACTGCGAGTCTAGTAAAATGGTAGAGATCTGTGAGGTGACCTTTGACGAGGCCAGTCCGGGGACTAGACCCGATATCTCAGGTTCTTTAGAGCAGTCCGAGACTATCTTTGTGGATGATGAGGATGATGGAGACGACGGTTGTCTACCTGATCCTGTCCCTCATCCACCCCTTGAGGTGCCGTCTTCCACCGCACCTCGAGGTGATCAGCCCTTGCCTTCTATTTCTTCTGGAGCTGGTGGCTCTGTTCCTACCTCGTCAGCTCACGAGGTAGAGGCCACTTCTTCATCTCATCCTGGACCTCCTAGACATATCTAGAAAGCTCATCCTTCAGAGCAGATCATTGGAGACCTTTTCGAGCGTGTTACCCGCTCAAAATCTGGCTTATCTCAATTCTATCTCCATTCTGCTTTCATTGCCTCTTTTGAGCCCAAAGATGTCTCTCATGCTTTATCTGATGAGTCTTGGGTCAATGCCATGCATGAGGAGCTAGAAAATTTCGAGAGGAACAAGGTATGGTCGCTTGTCGAGCCCCCGCGAGGTCACAATATTATTGGGACTAAGTGGGTGTTCAAGAACAAGCAGAGCGAGGATGGAGTGGTTATTCGAAACAAGGCTAGACTGGTTGCTCAGGGGTTCTCCTAGGTTGAAGGTCTAGATTTCGAGGAGACCTTTGCCCCTGTAGCTAGACTTGAAGCCATTAGAATCCTGCTTGCCTTTGCAGCTTCTAAGGGTTTCAAGCTTTACCAGATGGACGTCAAGAGTGCCTTTCTCAATGGCCTTATTGAGGAAGAGGTCTACGTCCGACAGCCCTCCTGGTTTCGAAAACCCCAAATACCCAAACCATGTCTTCAAGCTTTCCAAAGCGTTGTATGGACTTAAGCAGGCCCCCAGGGCTTGGTATGAGAGGCTTAAGTCCTATTTGTTGAGTCATGGGTTTGAAATGGGTAAAGTTGATAAGACCTTGTTCATCCGCCGGCTTGGCGCTGACCTTCTGCTCGTCCAGATCTATGTCGATGACATTATCTTTGGCGGCTCTTCCCATACTCTGGTTTCCCAGTTCTCGGATGTCATGAGCACCGAGTTTGAAATGAGTATGATGGGTGAGTTGACCTTCTTCCTTGGCTTCCAAATTAAGCAGACTCGGGAGGGTACATTTCTTCATCAAGGAAAGTACACTCGTGACCTCCTGAAGCGCTTCGATATGAGTGATGGTAAGCCGGTGTCAACTCCCATGGCTTCGACAGCCTATCTTGACCCAGATGAGGATGGCGAGCCAGTTGATCAGAAAGAGTTCAGAAGTATGATCGGCTCCCTTCTTTACCTCACTGCCTCGAGACCAGACATACACTTCTCCGTGTGTCTGTGTGCTCATTTTCAGGCATCTCCTCGCGTATCTCACCGCCAGGCGGTGAAGCGCATCTTTCGGTACCTCCGAGCTACCATTGACTATGGTATCTAGTACTCTTCCTCATCCTGTCTTTCCTTGAGAGCCTTCTCGGACGCAGACTTTGCTGGCTGTAGGATAGATAGGAAGAGCACTTCTGGCACTTGCCAATTCATTGGCACTTCTCTCGTCTCTTGGTCGTCTAGGAAGCAGTCCGGTGTTGCACAGTCTACCGCAGAGGCCGAGTATGTTGCTGCAGCCAGCTGCTGCAGTCAGGTACTCTGGATGGCTTCGACCCTGCGGGACTTTGGGTTAGTTATCGACAGTGTTCCACTCTTTTGTGATAACACTTCTGCGATTAACATTGCTAAGAACCCAGTGCAACACTCTCGGACCAAGCACATCGATATCCGTTATCACTTCCTTAGAGACCATGTAGAAAAGGGCGATATAGTGCTCCAATTTGTGGAGAGTGACCACCAGTTGGCTGATATCTTCACCAAGCCTTTGGACAGTTCGAGGCTTTCAGTTCTGCGGGGAGAGCTTGGGGTGGTTTGTCCTTATGGACTGTAGTGAGGGGGAGCTTTGGGCTTTACTGCTTTATTATATTAATTATGCTTCTGTCTCATTTCTGTTGCATTGCACTCGGGGTGCATCTGGGTTTAGTCCTTCCAGCATAGGTTAGAGTGCTTCTCTTGCCGAGATGCTTAGACTTCTAACTCTTATCTTGTGCTTCCAGGATTAGCTGCTTCTTATCTCACTAGGTCGAGCTCACTCACTTCTTGTAGGTTCTAGCGAGGGTTGGGCCACCCTCGGGTAGACAGGGTACGTGTTTGCTCTCTAGTGTGTGATTTACTGTTAACCGATTGTCCTGGAGTCATATGGGGTAGATAAGAGTCAGTCTGAGCTATAGTTGTCTCTATATCTTATCTATGCTTTAAGGACTGCCTGTTTGGTTTTCTTTGCCAGCTTCTCGATTTTATTGCTTTGGTTCAGGGGGAGTTCATTTGGGAGCTTCTGGAGCTTAATATTGACATAACTCAACTTGAACTAAAAGTTGCATCTAATGTTGAGGGGGAGCTGGACTTTCTTGCATTTTCAGCATTCTAGCATTATAATCAATCTGCATTGAGCCTTGATTATTATCCTGTTATGACATGCTTCAGTGCTTTACACCTTGCCATGACTTGTGCTTAGCTTGCTAAATTTATCATGACTTCATGTGTGTAGACTAGTGTTTGCCATGATAAGTTAAGTAAAATTGATCAACTTAAATTAAACTTGTCATGCTAGCATTTGAGTTTAGTCTTTCTTGAGCTATCCTTTTATGATTCATGCCATGTCAAATAGGCTGAGTAGAGCGTTGAATCTATATTGAGCCTTAGTTTGAGCTGTTTTAGTCTCCTGATGATACATGAGTTAGTACAATGTGTTAAAAAGCAAAAAGATCTCTTTTTGTGCGAAAAAACTGATCTCACCAATTCTTTCCTATGAGACGGCTTGCCATTGCACTTGGCATGAACTTAGGGGGAGTTTTGGTTGACCTAGACTATCTTCTTAAGCTTCTTGCTTGGAGTAGTCGCATAAGGCTTGAGATCTAGCACATGATAAAACAAAATGTTGGTTGACAACCACCATATTTGTGCGAAAAAACTGATTTCACCAATTCTTTCTCATGAGACAGCTTGCCATTGCACTAGGCATGAACTCAGGGGGAGTTTTGGATGACCTAGACTATCTTCTTAAGCTTTTTGCTTGGAGTAGTCGCATAAGGCTTGAGATCTAGCACATAAACAAAAATTGGGTTGAAAACAACCATATGCTTTCAAAAGGAAATGTTTAATGTGCTCAATTTGCTTAATCTACAATCAGAACCAAGTACCTTAACCAATGTTTCAATCTTGAGCTTATAGCACTCTATTTGGACTCAATGTTAGCTTCTTTGTTCCGCCTAGCTTATTGACATGGCCTGCATCATCCTTGGATGTCTCTAGCTAGACTTTACTCATTGATGACTTGACTTGCTCACAAAATGCATTACATTTCAGATTGTCATCTATTTGCTCTAGCTGGCTTATATATATGTTGTCATGATCTAGATAGCGTTTTATTGAGTTATGGCTTGGTGTATTTCATTATGGTCATTATGGATAATTCTCATGGCTCAAAATGCTTAAATAAACAAACTTCAGCCATATTCATCCATTAACATATCATATTCTCTCTATTGCATCTTGATGCGTTTATTGCCAAAAGGGGGAGAATAGAGAAGAAAAAGTCTGTTGGGAACAGTTTAGAGCTTTGGAGATCAATTTGCTATTTCATTAGTTGCTCTAGTGTTCCTTCTGTCGACATGGTCATTAGCTTTATTCCATTTTGTGGACCATGTTGGATTCTTCAAACTCAAACTCTTCTAAAAGCTTTTTCTGAGTTTGTCAATAGACTCATCAAGGGGGAGATTGAGAGACCATGTGGTCGTGCTCCATGAGAGTGATGAGTAATTGACAAAGGTTTAGGTCAGTCGAGTTTGGTTTGAGTGGTTCGGAGTCGAGTCGTTGCGTGGCGCAATCAGGCTCGGTCGGACTTTGGTCAAATCTGGTCATTTGGGTTTAGGATGCATATTCTAATGTGTTGACAGGTTTGGACTTCATATATGGTAAGTGTGATGCCATTTATGCTTAATGTGTCGAGCGGTGCTATGTGACGTGTTTCTTGTCTGTGTGACTGCAGGACTTCGGAGCTAGGTCATGGTGACGCGTGGAAGGACCGGGACTAGGCACAGGAGGTGTTGAGGTCCAGACGGTCGGGTACGCCGAGGATGATCGAGGCTGGTGAGGTGGTTGCGAGTCGGGAGACGAGGAACCGGAGCTGGAGCTACCGGTGGTGGACTTGACGGGCAACGGCGAGGACTCGAGGACGTCGAAGCGGAGTCGTGGTGAGACACGAGGTGACCGGACTAGACGCAGGTGGCGTTGAGGTCAGAACGGTCGGATGTGTCGAAGACGGCGGAGATTCGATGTGGTTGCGAGGCGTGCGAGGCAAGGAGCGCGGAAGCTTCCCGGAAGGTGCAGGAGGGGCGAAACGGGAATTTCGCAAAGCTGCACAAGCGGGAGCAGGCTCCGTTGGAAATAGCGGGCGTAACGGGGCGGAGACCCGTTAGCCATGGGCTATAAAAGGAGTGGAGGGGCTGCATGCCCTCCTTGAGCATTTTGGAGGGAATTAGGGTTAGCTCTAGTCAAAAGAGGCTTTAGGAGTTGGTTTTCCTTTAGTCTTTAGTGGTTGGAGAGGCAGAGTCTGGTGCTCCCTCCGTCCCCTACGATGTGTTCGAGGTGATAGAACAGAGGTGTGTTCTTCCTCCCTCATGTGTTCTTGAGTGGTGTTCTTGAGTAGAGAGGGAGAGGATGGATTGAGGAGTTTGTAATCTTTCCTTTTGTATCAAGTCGGGGTATCTGAACTCCTCTGTATTCCCTGTGATTCAAGAAATGAAATCTGAAGTTTAGTTTTCCCTGTTCGTAGCTTTTGTTCTTCATTGCAAGATTTCTTGATTTTCGTGGTTTTGAGTTCTTGCTTGCTGGAGAGTGCCAAAATGGGTTGCTATGACATGGGTGATGCTCAAAAGCCATTTGGCTATTTAATCCCAAGAGCAAACCGAGTTTGATTCTCAGATTTCAGTTTTGGCCTCCTCTGTTCTTGTTCTTCGTTTCTAGGTTTTGGTCCAGATTTTGATTCCCTTGTTGAGATGGCTTGAAATTTGGCATGAAGAGTCCAGAGGCTATTCATTAGCTTCCCTCAAAATTTCATAGCCAAAGGATCAACGGTTGGGGAGTTATTTGGTTTTTGGCTCGGTTCTTGCAAGATTTCAGATTTTTACCCATAATCTGAAATTCTTGCTTCTTGGTTTGATTCTCTTGTTTCCCAAGGTCCCCTTACTATTTAGTATGTTGTAGTAAGGTCTTGGGTCGAAAAGTTTGAGAGCAAACCTTCTTTTTAGCCAAAAATTCGAAGCCTCAAAGTTCCAGCCCGAAAATCATGTTTGCTGATTTTCTCGAGAGGTACTACCGCTCCCCGAGAGGTACTACCGCTCAGAGGTACTACCGCTCGTCCTAGCGGTACTACCGGTTATGTTCGGACCAGTCTGATCGGCAGCGTAGGAACGTTCGGACAAGTCCGATCGTCGTGCGGTACTACCGCTCCTCGAGAGGTACTACCGCTCAGAGGTACTACCGCTCCTCGAGAGGTACTACCGCTCAGAGGTACTACCGCTCGTCTCAGCGGTACTACCGCTTGCAGCCAGACTTGCGCTGAATTTGTTTTTCTTGATTGCTTCTTTCTGGATCTGGTTTTTCCTTGTCTCTGTGATTTCCAGTGAGGGCTTATTTTCTATCTTCATAGCTTCCATAGCTATTGGAGAAGAAGCTTAAGTGAGGATACTTGTTGGGGGCGATTTTTAAAGATCGACATTCACCCCCCCCCCTCTGTCGCCATTTCGGTCCTTCACGATCACAAAGACACACAACGTGGTCGTAAAGTGAGAGACCATGTGGAGGTCATCCCGTGTGTGTGATGAGTAATTAACATCGGTTTAGGAAAGTCGAGTTTGATTTGGTTGGTTCGGCCCTTGACATTGCGTGGTGCAGTCGGGCTTGGTCAAACCTGGTCAAAGGGTTTAGGTTGCATATTATGTCGACTTGTCAGGTTTGGGCTATTTCATTAATGCCTTTATGATTACATATATCGAGCGGTGCTATTTGATGTGTTTCTTGTCTGTGTTGGCTGCAGGACGTCGAGGCGGAGTCGTGGCGAGACACGAGGTGACCGGACTAGGCACGGGCGGTGTCGAGGTCAGAACGGTCGAGATGTGTCGAAGACGGCGGAGACTCGAGGTGTTGCAAGGCTTGGACGACAAGGAGCGCGGAAGCTTCCCGGAAGGTGCAGGAGGGGCGAAATGGTAATTTCGCGAGGCTGCAAAAGCGGGAGCGGGCTCCGTTCGGGTTTAGCGGGCGTAACGGGTTGGAGACCCGTTAGCCAAGGGCTATAAATAGATGTTGGTGGCTGCATGCCCACTCATGCACTCCAAGGGTTCTAGGGTTTGCTTTAGTCAAAATGAGCTTTAGAGGTTGGTTTTGGCTTTAGGCTTTAGTTGGTGAGAGTGTGTGGAGGAGGCAGAGGACTATGTCCCCTTCTATGCTTTTCTCTGTGTGTGTTCTTGATCTTTCAAGCATGTATGGGGTTGTAGGGATGGTATGAGTTGATACTCTATGCAATCATGTATCTCTCTTCCTCATTATCAATCCAAGATGATTTCATTTGAGTTTGTTTGAGTTCCCAGTCTCTCTGTTGTTTTTGCTCTACGATGTTCTCTTAGCTTGATTTCTTGTTTTTGAGTTGTTTCTTGTTGGGAAGGTCCAAAATGGGTTGCTCTATGTTGGGATGATGCCTCAAGATCATTTGATCAGTTGAAATCCCAAGAACCTAGTTTTGATTTCAGTTTTTGCTCTTGGACCTCCTCTGTTCTTCATTTGCATTTCTAGGGTTTTAGTGATGTTCTTTATTCTCTTCGTGTGAGGGCTTGAAACTTGGGTTCTAGAATCCTGAGGCAATCAGTTAGCTTCCCTCAAAGTTTCATAGCCAGAGGATCAACGATTGAGGAGTAATTTGTTTTTTGGTGGAGTCTCTGTAAGTTTTCAGGATTTTACCCATTTCTTAATTTCTAGGGTTTGGTGTTATTTTCGATTCCCTTCACGAGATGGCATGAAACCTGGCATGAGAGGTCCAGAGGCTATTGCTAATCTATCCTCAAAGTTTCATAGCCAAATGATCAAAGATGAAATGGGAATTTGAGTTTTTGAGCAACTCTCTGTACTTTTCAGTTTTTGGGTAAAATCTGAAATTCTTGTCTCCCTTTTGATTCTTCTTGCTATTTGAGGCCTTTATGCTATTTAGTTTAAGGTTCGGATCAATTGACCTGAAAAGAACAAACAAATTCTTGGGAATTTTAGTTTCTCGTCAGTCTGCAGCAATCTCAAGTTTTTAGCTTGTTTGCTGATTTTCAGTCTGCTGTTTTCAGCCAATAGCAGTGCAGTTTTCAGCCAATTTGCAGTGCAGTTTTCAGCCAATAGCAGTGCAGTTTTCAGCCAAACTGCAGTGCAGTTTTCAGCCAAATAGCAATGCAGATTTCAGCCCTTGGTTAGTGAAGTCAAATTTTTGGAGGAGAATCTTGTTATATGTTTTCTTGGCATTTCAAGTAATCATCCACTTTGCTTACTTCATAGCATCGCTAGCTCCAAACTCAGCGTTTACCTGACCTCTAAAGCAGAAGTCAATTACTCATCACAACCATGGGGTGACCTCCACATGGTCTCACATATTTCTTTTGTCAATACTTTTGAAGAGTGCATCATTTTCATTCCTTAATTTTATTTTCTTTTCAAATTCAATTTTTTGTTCAAAATTTCCTTCTTTCAATTTTTTACTTTCATTCTGGTTTTGTTCTAATGAATTAAATTTGAATTTAGGTTTTTGGATTTTGAATTCACATTTCATCATTTCCAATTTCCTGTGCTTTATTATTAGATTGTTATTTGTACTTGGGTACTATTCCCTGTATTATTTTTCATAGGACATAATTATGAAAAGCACAAATAAATTTTGAAAGAAATTCAAATGTCAATCAAGATGCATTAATAAGTTTTAAAATTTTTACATTTTTAAATATCCGATTTTTAGGATATTATATTACCGCCACTCTTCTTGGAGAACAAAACCCTAAGGGCATCACTCACTCATACTAGTTCTCTTGGATGCTCATGTGCAAAACTTAACCTTTCCTTCTCGAATGCCCCTCTTATATAGTGGAGACTCACATAAACCCTAAAATATGGATACAAAGTGAATTCCATCCACTAACTCATAGATAAACTCGATAACCTAACACATAATGGGTTTCTACACACACACGCTTCTCAAAGCTATGTTTTGAACCTTAGCTCCAATATCTTGAATCCATTGTCTTGTCCTCCGTGAAGTCTTCTTGACCTAATCCACTTAAGCCTCCACAACGGTTTCGCAAACCGTCTCTACCGTGGTTTTGCAAACCACTCACTTTTCTAGTTTTGGGCAAATGATCACTTTGCCTGTCAATTGACGTTTCCCGATTACTTCACCTCAAAGCATCACCTATGCTTCATCATCTTTCATGTGGTCCTAACAACTTCCCGCCAAGCCTCTCACGCGTCCAAACCATCAAACCGTCCTCGCATGCAAATAGGCTCAAGTCACTTGATGCGCCACATGACCCACTCAACCTTAACCACTTGTGCCTTCCATGGTCCTCATCCATCTTGTGCCTTTGTTGAGTCCATCCACCCTACTTCCATAACTGCACTGGACCTTTGTTGAGTCTAACCAAGTCCCGATCCTCCTCACTATTGACCATAGTGGACTCCAAGCCACCTACGTAACAATAATCCAAGCAAACTATTTTTGGGCACAAGTTCCTTCCAACTTGACCCAAATCAATCCATAAAATGCATCGTGCAACACATATACAACCTTAACACAACCCTATTCCAATTCGTAGAACATTTCTCAACCTCCAGCATCAAAATTGCCAAAACCGATCGAACTGCCATTGAGGGACCGATCAGACTGGCCTTGCATGTTACATGCCGGCAGACCATAGTGGTCTGACTACCAAGTAACTTTTGGTCAAATTAGTCCCCGTGTCCCAAAACAACCCTAGAAACACTCGTTCTAGAATTTCGCTTCAAAACCTATATACTTTTGGCTCGATGCTCAAATTACCATGGGACTTGTACAAAAATACTCACAATACGTAGGGAATAACCTATTTTTTGGCTTTCCATACTCTTTCGCTTGGTCAGTCTGACTGCGTCCAAAAGGCCAGTTAAATAGCCCTTGTTGATCAAACCGCATACCCTATGTCGGTCTAACCGGTTAAGACTGAACCCAAATCTCATTTCCTAAACTTGCCTTTTAGCAACTCAAACTTCTTTCAAACTGTTTTAATAGTGTCATACACTCATCACAACATTGGAGGGACCACCACATGGCCTCACAAGTAGAAAGTTTCCCAACTGGAATTTTATCTAGTTGAAAGTTTCTCAGCTTGAATTTTTCACAACTGAGTTCTATAGTAGAAAATTTCTCAACTCAAAGTATCTCTAGTAGAAAGTGTCTCACCTGTAAGTTTATCAACTAGAAGTTTCTCTAGTAGGAAGTTTATCAACTGAAAGTTTTGATCTCTAGTAGAAAGTTTATCATCTGAAAATTTTAATCTGTAATAGAAAGTTTCTCTGCTGGAAGTTTCTCTACTGAAAGTTTCTCTAGCAGAAAGTTTCTCAACTGGATGTTTCTTTAGTAGAAAGTTTCTTTGGGGTTGTGACTTTTTGAACTGTCCAGTGCAAGAAATTTTCACAGCTGATTTATTTTTGATATATGGATTTTGAAAGTTTCTGAAATGAAATTTTTAATCTCTATTAGAAAGTTTTCTCAGGTTAAACTTTTTGAACTATCCAGTTGAAAGTTTTATTAGCTCACACCATTTATGGACTTATATGGTGAAAATTCATAGCTAAATTTTGTTTTCTGATAATCAAATTTTGAAAATACCTCAGAAATGAAAGTTATGATATGTGGTGGGAAGTTTATCATTTT
Organism: Dendrocalamus latiflorus; assembly: GCA_017311315.1. Classification (NCBI taxonomy): domain Eukaryota; kingdom Viridiplantae; phylum Streptophyta; class Magnoliopsida; order Poales; family Poaceae; genus Dendrocalamus; species Dendrocalamus latiflorus. Next base: position 19,651,440 of record CM029629.1, on the reverse strand, counting down.
TCATATTTTGCATCGTGCAGTAGAGAAGCTCCCCAATTTATTTTATTATTTGTTTTCTATGTATCAAATAGGATGTTGTTTCACCTGTAAAAAATGTGGATATAGGCTTTGTCACCACCGCACCTTATTGTGCAACCGGAGTCCAGAGGCATGTCAGTCTGTATACTTTTTTTATTTGACTAATCCGTGTGGATGTCTGTATCTTTGTCGGCTTGTTATCTTCACTACTAGCCGTACTTGTTTTTATAATTCCAAAGAGCTAATTAGTCACCTGTGTGTAGTACAAATAGTATTAGGTTAGAGAGTGGGTTTTTTTAGGTTATGTATATATCTTTTAGCTAAAATTTTTAAATTCTAAACTGTTCGTGAGACACAGTACGCAGATAAAAATAGTCATATGTGATTTTGACCGGTATAGCTAAACTCGGTATAATTTGTACTACAATCTATCTGTAGACCTAGTCTTAAAAAATGTATCATTTAAAAACTAGTTATTGTAGCAAATATAAACCAAAGGCAAAACAAAGCTGATCTGAACCCCGCCATATGCCTTACAACTTCCATAGAATTTGTTTTGGAGCTGTCAGCAACTTTGATCAATTTCTTTAAGGACAGGAAAGAACATGTATATGAGTGAGATGAATGTTCATTAAGCAAACTATTTTCATTTGCAAAAGGGCCCAATTCATGTACAAGAAATAAACTAAATTTATGTCATACAATGGCAACTTTTTCTTTTTTTGCGAACCGACTTTACCTTTTCTGGTTTAACCACTTACATTTTCAGCTCAAACCCAAATCTATGCGGGAAACATCTCACATACTACATGATGGGCATGTTGTTTTAAGCTGCAACTTATGATTTTAGCTATTCGTGAGAGAGCGTACGGAGAGTTAGAGACTCGCATGTGATTTTGACCGATATAAATGAAGTCATTGCAGTGTGCACTACAATTGATATATAGACCTTATTTTAAAAAACACTCCATTTAAAAGTTAGCTATTATAGAAAATACTTTACTGTAGAAAAAACGACTTTAGAAACAGAGAAGAGGGCCAATTGCACGTGAGTACAACAAGAATAGGCTGCCATCTATTAATGAAATTCTTCGGAAACATGTATTACTTTGTACACGCATCATATCCTTGTTCTCTTTATATTTCTTTATTCCAGTTCATCATAAACACCTTGTAGTTTTCTTCTTTCAAATAGCATGCTGCAGTAATGTGGTGTAGTTTTTCGGGGGTACCAGCTCGCCAATTATTTATGAAAATGGTGGTTCTTTGGACAAGACTAACAAATTGGGTCATGAGATGGATATTCTTTTCCTCAGCTGGGTTTGCTATCAAGCGTTCTGTGCAATTTGTTTTGCAAAATCATGATGTGTATTGGTAACCCACAAGAAATAGTATTAATCATTGGAAGCTATTCAGGTAAGATATCATTTTTTCGGATTTTTTGTACAAATAATCTATTTTTTATTCAAAATTACAGAAATATACTCGCAACAACATTTTTTACACAAATAGGATGCAGTCGCCCAATGGGGGGGCCGACTGGAGCCAATCGCCCAATGGCCAGGCGACAGAGCTCCAGTCGCCCGACCCTCAGGCGACTGGAATCAGTCACCCCCTCCCCCCATTGGGCAACTTGATGGGCACTCGCGCACCCAGAGGGCGATTGGAGCTCTGTCCCCCGTGAATTTTGTACATTTTGTCAATTTTGTAGTTTATAACTGGAAAATAATATGCTAGATTTGTAATAAAAGTTTATGTTCATTGTATGTTGTAGGTGAGTAACAAAATTTGGGAAACTTTTTTTAAGAACGATTGATCTTAGAACGATTGATACATATGATGGTAAGTGATATTGTGATGTTACTAGAAATTCGTATACAGAGAAAACTGGTATGTTAATTATTGGATCTGGACCCTGGCACCCCGCCAGGTCCAACCAGGTTTACTCCGTGGTCCCCAGGTCTAAATGGGTTGAACACAACTAAACCCACGAAGCAACAGAGCAACATACTTATAAGTGGTATTGGACCTTCTCCTCCAAAAAGACTAGTCCAATGGGTGGAGGCTTCCTTACACTTGTAATTTGTGCTATCCCCTTTCCCACAATCTATGTGAGACTATTTTTAACAATCTCCCCCTCACACATGGATTGTGCACGCTGCACTCTTGGGAGATGTTAGGCGCCTGGGCTCTAATACCACTTGTTAGATCCGGACTGTAGCAACCCGCCAGGTCCAACTAGGTTTACTCCCTGATCCCCAAGTCTAAATGGGCTGAACACAACTAAGCCCACGGAGTAATGGAGCAACATACTTATAAGTGGTATTGGGCATTCTCCCCCCAAAAGACTAGTCCAATGGGTGGAGGCTTTCTCACACTACAAATTGTGCTTTCCCCTTTCCCACAATCCATATGGGACTATTTCTAACAATTATTGTTAGAAATAATCTTGACTTAGAATTCAAGTCGTAGTAGAGTCCGTCTCCGTATGTAACTCAAGTTGAAGTTGAGTCCAACTTGAAGTCTGAATCGGAATAGAAATAGGAGAGTTTTATCCCTATATATTGGAGAGACTTATACCCAGTTTTGTAAGCAAGGGAAGAAAAGCAAGAAAGAGGGGGAGAAAATAAGAGAATAAAGAAATTCAAAAATTTCTTCTGTGTTCTCTTAGATTATTTGCAATGTGCGTGTTTTCTCTTGGGATCAAATTTGTAACAAGTGGTATCAGAGGCTAGGCGAGAACCGAGTCGCTGGAAAAATCGTCTCAGCGATTCCATTTTCAGCGTGTCTCATGTGGCGCTTCTGAGGCGCACGTCGCTCGCCTTTGCGTAGCTCTCCCAAGAAAAAGACGTGGGCACATCCTTCCATTTCCTCGGTTCAAGAGCTGCTTCAAAGTAGCCCGAGATCTTGATCCGTGTTCAAGATCATGTCGCGTACTCCAGAAAGTGGTGTCACCGGTGACGAGGCATCATCCGATATGATGGCGAAGGAGAGTTCCGCTATCTCGCTGCATTATTCGATGCTCACGACGAGCAATTATGCAGCATGGGCAATCAAGATGAAGGTGTACGTGAAGGCTCAAGGAGTGTTGGACGTTGAGAAGATGTGTTCGCCGTCCAAACTCAAGTAAGCAGAGTTGAGATCGGAACATCGAGGAGATGTGTCACCGTTCCATGTAAAAGTATGAGATTAGTAAGTCGTAGTTGTCGTAGTTGAGTCCGACTACCTCAATGTTTTAGAATCTTTGCATCTGGATGGACCCGTACCAGTTGAGTTGAGTTCCTACATGTAGCTTGCATGAAGAATGCTTCATGTGGAGGCATGGCTGGTAGTTCATAATGCATTGAGAATAAACTAGAGTTTGTCAAGTCAAGATTAAGGGGGAGATTGTTAGAAATAATCTTGACTTAAAGTTCAAGTCGTAGTAGAGTCCGTCTCCGTATGTAACTTAAGTTGAAGTTGAATCCAACTTGAAGTCCGAATCAGAATAGGAATAGGAGAGTTTAATCCCTATATATTGGGGA